>CAJQZP010001141.1:2317500-2945000 GCA_907164705.1 Parnassius apollo
AACACCTACCACCAGGTGGACTGTGTGCTCGGTTGTCACCCTATCCTATAAAAAATTATAACAATCGGTTCGGTCATTTCGAAGATTAGACCGACGTAGACAGATAGACAGACAGACAATAATAAAAGAAGCAATGTCGAAAGAAAAAAGGAAAAAACCAAACGATTTTCGATATATCGATAAATAATCTTATAGTATATAAAACTTCGATATTGATATATTTATAATCATCGATGTATCGAAAATCTGATATTTTAAAATCATCAGATCATTTTAAAAAGAACAGTTGAACTGGCCGTGTGTGTCGTCCATAGGGATGATTTACGCGGGAAAAACATCGTAATTTCTGTTGAGTTTTTTTATCGGTTCAGAATTCTGTATATAATAACAGTAAAGTAAAATCCACGGATACCGCTTCGAGGCTTCAGGATAAAATAAACTCTACTGATGTCACTGTTATAAAATACCACCGTAAACAGCAACATAATGCTACTGCATTTTGTATAGTGCTACATGCTAATGAGGATCGGAGACCATTTTTACTTTTAATTGAATAAAGCTATTTATACGAATTTTATCGCGTTTAATTAACTTATTTTCAATTCCCGACCTTTCAGGTGCTTTACAGTACCCATGGTGACGGGGTGGAGGGGACTGAGGTGTTTGACGTCCCAATTTCTGGGTTAGCCCGGCTGTCTTCAGTTTTTGAATATTAATTTTTGGTCCGATCTACGCAGAATGAGCTCACAGTATCTTGAAGGCTTGCAGTGGTAAGCTTTTGTTTGGATTTAATTTGTAAATTTTTCGGATCCCTAGCATATAGCAATGCTATTTATCTTGTTTATTGATATTAAGGATGATTTTTCTTTAATTTGAATAGCCTCACGTATCATCCTTGATAGAAATCAGTGTTCTTTAGCAAGAACTTGTGGTTTATCCAATCTGATATAATGGTGGGGACGATTTTAAACATGTTCACAGACTTCAGACTTCCTAGAGCGTCGGTGCTTTACGTCAATAACATGTTATTTTACGCTTTCTTTTTATTTGTCCTATGTAAGAGAGACCACATGTACAATCTGACTTGTACACTCCTACATCTTGTAGAGGAAAATTACACTTGATGGATGGTAAAAATTGAATAACCTTCTTCGGCGGCTTGCAGTATGTTTTAATGGAATCTCGGTTCAAGATGTAGCCAACCTAGTATGTGACTGCTCTGACAGCAGGCACATGCTTGACTGTGGTTGGTTTCCCTCGGTCACTGTGACATAGGCGCGGGACCTGAAGCTTGTTGCCTTGCAATACTAGCTTCACGTGCTGAAGCTCGACGGCCAGGTGTTCTTTGGCACAGATCCCTTGTGCTCTTTGAAACAATGATTTTCCCACGGTAGCTAACTGTAATTTAGATTCAACATTTAGATATCGGTTGGTATGGGTCTTTTTCCTATACACAGTGTAACCAATAGTGCTATCTAGATTTCGGCTAACTAAAACATCTAGGGAAGCTAAAGTATTATTTGCCTCTTACTCCATTCTAGATTGTATTTTTGAGTTTATGGAGTTAAGATGGTCTAAAAATGCAGGTACTTTGTTAGATGGCAAATTTGTAAGGGTGTAATCTACATACCGCTTGTAGAATCTGGTATACCGCCAAGTGGCGGCCAAAAGCGACACGGCCGTAACATATTTTTCTCGAAGTTATTCAGGCCATTTTCGACCCCCTACAACTTCGTAGTGGATAAAATTACTTGAACTACTTGAATTTTTGGTAACCTAGTAGGCATTGTATAAATATGGTATATTTTAAATTTCATTCAATTTGAACTAGTAGTTTAAGAAATATAAGTAGTAAAAGTTTCTTAATTTTGTCACTCTGACTGACCGATCATCAAAACTCTTAGGCACTTCTAGCAGACATAGAAGCTTCAAATTTAGAATACAATTAGTGTTTAGTGTATAAATCAAGGAAAATCTAAAATATTTTTTTTTAATTTCGGTCCAGTTTTCTAGATACACCAACTGCATAAATAACTTTGTAATCCTATATTTCCTACATTTGCAGTGAATGAATCAGTGTACTTGTATATGTATAATAGGTGTAGATAGGTACATTGTTGGTATTCAAGAAGTAGATGTTACCGAAAAGGAAAAACGTAGAAGTATCTTATCTACAAAAAGAAATGAGATGCCATCAAAAATATATAGATTGACTTGGCAATCGCACTAAGCAATCTAATCTAATATAATATGTATTACTTGTGTTCTCATGCGATGGCCAAGTCAATCTATTTATTTGAAACATAAAAGATTTTTAACATTGATATGGTCACTATAAAATGTTGTTATGTTAGCTAATTTCGTAATAACTTAAAACAGACGGACCCTTAAGTAGAGACTGAATAAATTAACCGACTTGGTATTACATGGATCTCATAACTTTTTACGGTAGAATAACTGATTTGCGAGACTTGTTTTTTTTTACAAGTTATGTTTTTGATGGCATCTTAGATTTACAGGAGCAATAAGAAGAACTTTCTCCTCAAACTCCTTCAAGAATATGTCGCCAACTATGGGATAGTAGCAGTGTTCGAGTAATATTGCATATTCTTGAGGCATTTTTTTTTTTTATAGGATAGGGTGACAAATGTGCACACAGTCCATCTGATGGTAAGTGGTTGCTGCGGCCCATAGATATCTACATCCATCCTCGATTACAAATGAAAATGCGTTGTCACCCATGAGAACTAAGATGGAATGCCTCGTTTCCAGTAAAAAGTGTCTCCGGTTCTCTACACTCACCATACGAAACGAAGCAGCATTAAGCTACTATTTTATGCTGGTATTCTGTGAGAGCGTGGTTCTTCCCCAGTCGAGCTGACCCATTCGTGCTACAACTATACTAATAATATAACTGCAGCATGGCTCTACCACGTATAAAATTTGTTACAATTGAGATGCAGTCTTCAATAGGTAGGCATATAATTACTGGCTGAATATCAAAACTCATCATAATTTCATTGTCATCGAGATGTAGGTCTTTTATCTCACTAACAAAATTGTGTATATTCCGTAACCCATACAATCTCGGTAGTTTGGCACATCATGGTATAATCAAATTCGCTAAAATTCATGTTTAATTCCAGTCTTTTATCAAAGAGGTACTTTGATGAGCAAGTAATAATGATAATGAAATGATGCCGAGCGTTATAACATTAGCAAACGAATAAAGCCTTCCCTCCCCTTCATTTATATTTCTTGTCTTGAACACAAAAGGCAGCCATTAAGTGTTTTGATCAACTAATACAATGGTAAGGGAATCTTTCGAGTTATTCTAATGAAATAATTATATATTTCGAGTTTTGTTTTTTTTAGGTGTTTTTCTTCTTCGTCATCAGTCCATTAATGTCTGTTGCTGGACATGGAACTCTTGTTAGAAGAAAACGCTACCTCTACTCTATTTGAATAAAAAAATCGATGTTTATGGTAGACAAATAAACAACAATCTAGGATTATTTTAAAATGTATATATGACATATTAAAAAAATTAACTTTCTCAGTATTTACAGTTACAGTTACAAATACAGTTTTCCTAATTAGTATAAATAACATAACATAAACATACACTCATGGCTGTCACCCAGAGAGGTAGGCATAGACTACAGACTTCCATTTGGCACGATCCTGACACACCTCTCTCGCCTCCTCCATATCCATATACCTTGATCTGCATACATGGTCGTCATTTAAGGGTACTCCTAATTTGGCCCATTTTCAATATATCGCCCATTTGGTCGATAAACTTTCGCCTAGGACGTCCCTTTCCGACTCTGCCGTTCACTTCTGCAACATAAATTTTCTTCTTTCGTCATTCTTTCCTCAATCATTCTTTCCACATGACCAAACCACTGAAGCATACCTTTCTTAATCCTGTTCAAAACATCGTCTTGCAAACCACAATCTTCTCTTATCACACAATTCCTCACCCTGATCTTCAGATTCAGCCCTAACAATCTCCCTAACATAATTGATAGAATCAGGCGTTACTTTGCGGAAATCCATTATAATAAAAAATAATAATATAAATTTCTTTGCAACTTTCCGCTAAACATATAAAATGATGTGTCTTACCTGGATTGAAGCGCACCTCCCGCCCTCCCTTAATTGCATACACTAACTCCGTCACCACTAGACCAAGCACCACTACTCTCAACACCACTATTCCAGGCAAGACACACCATCGACGATAATACGACACGTGTTTCGCCTCTACACGAGGCATCCTCAGGTAATATAGACTCTACGGCGGCTGACCGCTAAGTGGTACTTAGCGATCAGCCGCCGTTATTATTTTTTATAATAATCTCCCCTAACGACTGCATTTTTACTGTTTTTATTTTACTCTCGTGCTTCTTCTGCCACACCCAACTTTCATCACCATAAGTCAAAGACCAAAACAGCATTGTGAATTACCATACGTGCCTATTTTGACACATTTTGACTCTTCACAATAGAGTGTAGGGCCCCGATTACTCTATTTCTTGCGTTCACTCGTTGTTCTATATCCTAATCATATCTCCCATACCTGCTAAATACGTAACCCAAATATACAAACTCATCTACTTGCTTGATCAACTCCCCTTAAATTCTTATTTCACATGTCGTTTTACTTTCTACTCTTTCAAAAACCATAACTTTCGAACCTTTTAATGATCTGTTCATTAATGTAACCATCATTTGCATACAAAAGGAAATTGACGGTTAACTCACCCATTCTTAATCCGCATTCTTCAACTTTCAAATTTTCCAAACAATTGCCCATAAATAGGTTGAACAGCCACGGGTAAGCCACACAGCCCTGTCTCACATCTTTATGGATGCCAAACCAGTCCGAGTAGACCCCGTTGATCCAAACACAGACACTAGAGTCCCTATAAAGAGACTCCAATGCCTGTATCTAGCCAGCGCTCAACCCAAATGAATTTTGTGTTTGCCATAGCACATCCCTATCCAGTCTGTCATAGGCCTTTTCCAAGTCCATGAACGAAAAAACCTTTTAGTTTTTGACCAAAAACTTCTCCAAGATCATGCGCATGGAAAAAACTTGATTTGTACATCCCATTACCTTTCTAAATCCCGCTTGCACATCCCAATATTTTCCATCAGTTTCTTTAATAACCCTTTCAATTAGTACCTTAGCATACAGTTTTCCCACGATGCTAAGAAGGCTGATACCACGGTAGTTCTTACAGTCCTTCGGCGGCCCTTTTCCTTTATATATTAGGACTATCACGGCTTTGCACCAATCTACCGTTACCCGCTTAAGTTCCCAGCATAAATTAAACAAGGCGTACAACAGGCCTACTGCCACTTCCTCTCCAGCCCTTAGCACTTCGAGTGAAACTCTATCATATCCGGCAGCCTTACCTGCTTTCATGCTTTTCATTCCTTTCATTATTTAATGTATACTTATCTCGCTACCTCTTACCTCTTCTTTCTGAGTTTCTATTTCATTTAGTTCATACGTTGTCTCCTCACTCATAATCACGCTTTCAAAATATTCCTTCCATATCTTTAAGCTCAAAATTTCATCATTCTGGTATATAGCTATTCTCGTCTCTTATAGCATTCATTATATGATGTTTTTAATGTAACCTGGCAGTTCTTACAAGTTTTCAGAACATTTTAATGTTTGCCTGGAAGTGATCTGATATTCTTCTATCATTTTTATCAGTTCTTTTTTGCTTTTTCTTTCAACTACTTTTTTAAATCTCTTATTTAGCCCTTTAGATGTATAAAGACTGCCTTTTTTCTTTCAATATCATCGTTCGTACCGCCAGAATTACCAGCCTTTGTCGCTTGCAAATCTAGCCATGCTCACTTATTTGCTTCAACTTCCATACGTACCTCATCATGCCACCATAACGTATTATTTTCTTTTCATTCTTTCTCTTACTAACACCGCATACTTCAGTAGTTGCATCCACTGTATCTTTCTTAACATTTTACCATACATTCTCCAAGTGTCATTCATACATATTTTTCGAAACCACTTACTTACTTCTTTCAGTCTAAATATGTACTTGTTTTTCTAACCTTCATCTTGTAACCTTACCGTTCTAATACGCTGTAACGCAGTGGTAGACACAGATGTCCGATGGCGCCAACGCCTGAATAGATCATTAATTCGGTATAAAACCAAATAATGATTCAATTCTAAGTTAGACCGCTGGTAAACCCTTGTATCTACCACTGCGCTGCTCATTCTTTCATCTACAGTTATAAAATCTATCATGCTTCTATCATCACCTCTTTTCCAAGTATACATGGGAACCCTCTTGTGACGAAAGAAACTGTTCGTCACAAAAAGATTCATTCCATACATACGGTGAGGCGGCTTTCACTATTCTCATTTATACTTTCATCACTCAACGTTCCCAATATCCTTTCATAAGCAAGCCTCCCACCCCAACCCTTTCATTAAAATTTCGTAGCATAATAATATTTTCATTTCCTTTACATTTCACTAACATCATCCTTACCATTTCCCAAAACTGCTATCGGATATAAGTGGGCTTAGACATGTCTGTGACATAGACCCCTAGCACAAACAACTTCTTTAAGTCCACTTTCATTCGTATCCATAGCAGTCTTGGGCTTACACATACATACTCTTTCACACATTGGCCCATTTTTTCTGAAAGGATGACATCTACTTCCTGGCATGGCCGCTCAGTCTCGTTTATACCAGTCCAGTATGCGATATACATGCCATGGGTATTGACATATTTCCCTTTCCATTTCGTCTCATTTACACATAACACATCTATTCCTCTCTCATACATTGCATGCATCTCATTTAACGCATACTTCATCCATCTTATCATTCATTGCTCCACATACATAAGCTTAGCTAGACGAGCTTCTGCAATCCTTATAATTATTAATATTTTGTTCCTCATGTGCGAAATGTTGGGTGCTATATTTTAAGCCGCTAACTCGGCAAGGAGCCGAGTCTGTGTTATCGGCTAGAAATAACACTTTGCGGAAATTCATTATATTATAGTTGTTAGAAATTAATTAGCTAAGATTGATCTTATCTTGTTTGAAAAGGACCTCCCGTCCTCCCTTAATTGCGTGCACTGCCCCAGTCACCACTAATCCCAGCACTACTACTCCCAACACTACTACAATAGAAAAGACACACAATGGTAGATCATACCATCAAAACAGCTGAATTCATGATAGTTAAGATGTAGTTTAGTTGAGTTATATAAATCTAGTAGTTAAGTGAGTTCTGTAAATAGAGGATGCCTCATATAGAGGCGCAAAACGTGTCCTATTATCGACGGTAGTGTGTCTTTCCTAGTGTAGTGGTGTCGTGAGTAGTGGAGCTGGGATTAGTGGTGATGGGGTTAGTGCACGCGATTGAGTGCAGAAGGTGCTCTTCAAACTAGGTAACGTGGTTTAAATGTGGTAGAGGCACAATGCAGCTATTTTATGGGTGTAGCATTAATGGGTCGGCTCGACCGGGGAAGGATCATGCTGTCACAGAGTACCAGCGTAAAACGGCAGCTAACGTTGCTGTGTTTCATACGATGAGTGTAGAGAAATGTTCTTTTTATCGATTCCAGAAAAAGTCCTTGTTACTGGAATCGAGGCATTCCATCTTAGTCCTCAGGGGTGACAACGCATTTGCATTTTGATTCTTAATTGAGGATAAATGAGGCTGTTTATGGGCCGCAGCATCCACTTACCATCGGGTGGACTATGTGCTAGTTTGTCACCAAAAGTTATAAAAAAACAACACATATGTCTGATATATGTCTTACCTGATGGTAAGGGAACATGAACATCTAACAACACCAGAGGAATTACAGGCATTTAGCTAGCGTTTTAAAAACAAGTACGCTTTTGACTTCAAATCTATAGGCCTCCCCAATAGACTGCCTCATAGGGAGTATTTTAACCATAGTTAGCTTGTATAGCACGAGGGCTAGCAACCACAATTTTTTAGTACTTACATTATCAGGGAGATGCTGCTGTTTATATTGTTTCAGCCGAGCCGTGTAATAGAAGCATACGGAAATCCACTCAACCCTATTTCATATCTTGGATGTCATTAGGAGTGACGGGGGGAAACTGAATTTTTTTAGGGAAACTGATTTTATTTATTCTTTAGAATTTCATAAGTAGGGAATACCTATTGGTTTGAAACGAAACAACGTGACAGTGTGATTTGCATATACGTTGTTTCACTTAAGTTTATTGCTTTCAAGCTATCGCAACGATCAGCGGTTGGGGTGTAAAAATAGCAAAAATTGTTTATGTTGAATGTAATAAAACATAGAGGATAGTAAATTATGAAGAACGACCACCAATAAGTAGAAAGGTTCACAGTGGCAATCACGTACAGGCAAATCCTCCTTTATTTTATTTTTATGGAATAAAGGTGACAGACGAGAGACGACGACACAGTCCACGTGATGGTAAGTGGGTGCTGTGGCCCATCGACATCTACATCTATCCTCGGTTAAGAATTAAAATAAAAATTATTTGTCACCCCTGAGGATTAAGATGGAAAGCGTAATTTGCACTTAAAGGGTATCCAGCTCTCTACACTCGCCGTATGAATCACAGCAGCATGAGGCAGCTATTTTATCCGCTGTTCTGTGAGAGCGTGGTCCTTCTCCGTTCAAGCCGAGTCTTTCGTACTACAACCACAATATGCATGGCTCTACCATGATAAGGCTCTACCACTTGATCTAGTGCAGTAACGAACTAATGAAGCATTGAGGAAGTCGATAGGTGCTCAGGACTTCGTGGCAATATCCATTAAATTTCTTAATATT
The DNA here is from genome assembly GCA_907164705.1 of Parnassius apollo. Taxonomy (NCBI): domain Eukaryota; kingdom Metazoa; phylum Arthropoda; class Insecta; order Lepidoptera; family Papilionidae; genus Parnassius; species Parnassius apollo. The sequence continues at coordinate 2,326,353 of CAJQZP010001141.1, forward strand.
TCGCCTATTTGGTCGATAAACTTCCGTTTATCTTGCCGAGTCTGTCATTCCATTTTAATCTCTGCCAATAAACTAGCTTTATCACTTATCCCTCATTTATTATTTCGACATGACCAAATCAACGCAGTATTCCTTTTTTTAATCCTGGTCACAACATCATTTTGCAAACTACACTTTTTTCACTCAACGAGGTGACGTTACATTTTGACGAATATATATTTTTGAAATTCTGTCATAAATTATTTATAGTAAAAGTAAATTATAGCTTGGGCACAAGGTTCCTTCCATTACTGACTCTTAGATTGAGTATTGAAAGGATTTATGACTAAGAAGTGACCGCCGCGCGCGAACAAAGCCTGTAGGAAGATTTTAACTCTTTGATTTTTTACATTAAGGTTTTCTCACAGACATACAGGATTAAGGTTTCCTCACTGCGAAATGAAATGAAAGATATTTATTTCTTCAACGTAAAAAAATAAATTTAATTTGCCAAATGTCATTTTTATCAAATCTAATAACAGAGAAGAAACAGCGAAAGAAACTCCACTGATTTCCCGTTTCTTGTAATTTTTCAAAGTAAATATTACATAGCATAGTAGTAGATTCAGAATAGAAAACGATAACAAACCTATTGGTAACTGAGGTATGTTCTTTGATATACTAAAAAAAAGATGATAATAATTGGGAGACAATCAACACCTGTTCACAAGTATGATGCATGTGGCAACACTCCTTAATTATATTAAAGGGAAGCGAACGACCCTATGCTTTCCTTCGTCGCCAAGGACGCATTAAATCAGCACATAAAATTGCAATTAACAATCTTATCGGAGCCGGCTCGGATCGAACCCGGGTTGCTCTTGTTCTGTGTAATTTACGTCACGTGGTTAGCACCTGAGCTACTAGCAGTTATACAGTCACAAATAAATTATACGTGGTAGAGCCAGGCTGCAGTTATATTATGGCCGAAGCACGAATGGGTCAGCTCGACCGGGGAAGTACCACGCTCCCACAGAATACCAAGATAAAAGTAGCAGGTTAATACTGATGTGTATTGTATGGTGAGTATAGAGAACCGGAGACCCTTTTTTACTGGAAACGAGGCATTCCATGTTAGTCCTCTGGGGTAACAACGCATCTGCGTATTGATTCTTAATCGAGGATAAATGTAAATATCACTGAGTGCTCGTTTGTCACCCTTATTCTATAAAAAATACGGCTATATGGCGTTTACCGTTTACCTCATTGGGGATATTTTGCCATAGTTGCCACGCTGTGGTTATGCTAGTTCTCAATCGCAGCGTTTCTAATAATTTTGAGTTGTTTTGTTTATTTTGGAATATGCTGCTACTCATCTCCCCTTTCTGTTTCCCCATGTCGTCTTTGGAAACTCCTACGGGACGATATGTGGAAAGGGATGTTCTAACACTACCACTATACGGTTTGACTATACTATAGGTATTACATGACTTAATTTTTCCCTCTCCATTCCGTCATTGAACCACCAGACGCTCAACGGGTCTACACCCCTTTGTTGTAGATATATCCCGCATTCGAACCAAACAGTTTGATTCATTATTCATAATGCCTACAGCAAATGCGTGGAAAAATTTGTTAGCACTTTTCTTTCTATCGGATAATAATGTATCTTCAAGCCAAGAGTGAAAAAACTTTTGTTAAGTTAAATTAGTGCGCTTTACCATCTTGGGTTGTATCACTACTTGTAATCAGATAGCTGTCAAGCATTGGCTTATGAAATTGTAGAAAAGAATATAATAACATTAACTAAATTTATTCTTTATTTTATATGCCTTTGCCTCGAGTCAAATTCAATAAAATACTTAATATATACTTACAATAAATACTTAATTTTGTTAAACAAATGGTGGCCACGGCTTCACTATGTTTTTCTAAGGTCAGATGCATCTAAGACACAAATTTGGGCCCCGATCTAGTTCGATTTCCACGTCAAAGTATTTATTTCCTTAAATATACAGAGATTTCGTCAATTATTTATTTAATTTGGTTAAACAAATGGTGCTCCCAGCCCTGATTTTTTTTAAAAGTCCGACGCACCTAAGACACACATTCAAGTCCTGATCCAGCTCGGTTTCCGCGTCAAAGTATTTATTTCCTCAAATATTCAGATATTTCGTAAATTATTGAATTTGGTTGAACAAATGGTAGGCTTCACGATCTTTTTCTAAGTTTTTGTTTTTTTTTTCTCTATCAGTCAACCCATAAAATCGGCGAAAGGAAAATATCTAAGTAATCATAACACTAACCATATGCTTTCAGAGTTGTTAAAAACCACGTATTCTTGAAATCACTACTTTTAGCGACTCGCCCTCATCTGCATCTAAATTGAGCGTTTCAAATTTATGCAGATATTTTTAAAAGCGTTTGAGCTTGCAATTAGTGGAGATTCTCCCCAGCGTCATTCGCTCGCATAATTTTATGGTGCATAGCGGCAGTTACGTGATTAATTTTCTATAATTATCGGCATTTTATAACAATTATAACAGGACGACGACGGCCGAGTATTATAAAATATTGAGTGGTATAAAATAACAATTTGCATAATTAATTATTAAAGCGAAACGGTATGGTTACGAGAAAAGAGACTCCATTAATGTATTCCGTACTGTTGGTGTTGTAAGACGTGGCGGTATAAACATCCTCTTTAAAGTCTTCTGGAACAAAAACTGTCACAGTTATTTTGCTTAGATTTGCAGCAAAAATATACCACATCTATTTTTATTTGTATAACAATGCGCATAGCTGCAAGCCACTCCGGTCGCTCGGAGGACTGCGGCCGGAATGACGGGCACCCGAACGGTTGCTATTCGCACCAGTGTTGCCAACTCGGATTTTAAAATAGGCTTAGGCCAGATTATAAAAATACATAGAGTAGGTACAATTTTGCAAATGGAAGGTTCGTAGATCTACGTACTTTTTTTAAGTGAAATCAAGAGCATAAAGTATACGAGGTCGGAGAAACTGAATAAAACGATTTTTTTTTATTAATATGTCCATTATAATCAGGCAAATTAAATTTATACATATTTTTATTAAATAGTTGAATGTGTTCGTGTGTAGGTTCGCGGTTTATTTTTAAGCCACTTTTACACCGACACGCTAAAAGACACCTGTTAGCGTGTTGGTAGAAATTGTGTTTCTGATGATAGTTTTTATTAGACTGATCGCAGAAAACAGACGCTTAACATTTGCACTGTAATGCGGCAATTTTTATAAAAATTTGTGCAAATTGGGTCAGTAAGGGAAAAATTTGAGACGAATCGCCTCTTCCTATTTTTGAAATATTCGACACGTTTCGTTACACATTCACATGAGTCCCACCAGTTCGCTCTGTGCGGCGCAGTTTGCGTCTGCCCGCCATTGAGTGAGATTATGTGCACGTGGTAAATTTATGAAAAATTTATCATCGAAATTTAGAGTCAGCCAGCAATTTGCAACACCAAATTGCTAGCATTCTTTTTTGTTTTTTCTTCTTTGCGTCAAGTGCCTAAATGTAGTAAATAGCTGCAATTTTTTCTTCAAACTTCTTTGAAATGAACTGATGTGACTGCAAATCGTAACGGTTCTTCTTTTCTTTTCTGGTCCTTCGGCTTGCCCATATCCTTCGCAGGATATGGTTGCAATTTTTATTTTATTGTAGATATGTATTGAAGAAATTAGAAGATATTATACGAATGCTGCTTTTTCACGCTATTTTCTGTGAGAGAATGATACTTCCCCGGTCGAGCCGACTCATTTATATCGCAGCCATGACATACCTGTTTTCAGGGTTTATAACCTATTTATATTTGTTTAATACGTATTTCGTGTAATACGTATAGGTAGAGCTTATTATACGAACCTATATTTTATACGTGTTGTCCTATGTTTTAGATTATGTAGTACAAAATTCATGAGGGTAGGTACAATCAAATTATAAAACCAACATCACATATTTTCTCGTATAAAGAAACAAAGGCCGTAATATATATGTTTTGTCGTTGCCGAGGTGTTTTCCAGACTCGTTTGGGGGAAAACATTCCATTTTAAGATTATTTACAATCCGGTTTTTGTTAAAGTAGGTAGATTTTGGATAGGATTATGAAAATTATGAACAAATATTTTTTTACGAAAGGACTTTTAACAAAGTACACAGCCCAACGTAGCTGTAAGCTGAAGTAGCAATTGGCCGACCATGTAGCTAAAAATATCACAACCTATGGGATAGAAAGGTTCTCGAGATGGGCCTCGTATCGGTAAACTAAGCGTAGGGAATCCACCCACTTTGACAGGAAGTCGATGGAATGCAGGTGCATTTCTTAGGACAAGCCTATATTTCAGAAACTGTGTTGCACTGTAATGATAATAATGATAATTTATGATGACGATGATGAATAAATTTCAGCTATTTACTGGAGTGTGGTGGTCGAATCAGAGAACTCTTCACGTGATTGATCTGATGGTTATCGTAAAAGGGGACGAGGTATGGGGAGGAAGGGGGGGGGTTAATTCTAGAAAGATCTCACGATCTCAGACAGATGGCAGCTCAAAAACCACTTATAATAAATCTGACGAAATCATATACGTACATATACCGAAGACATGGAGCATCGTCTAATATGCGAGACGTTTGATGCTGCGATCTTCAATCCACTTATCCACTAATCCTCTCTACAATTGGACGTTTTTATGCAGAAAAGATCAGTGATTGAAGTTTGAATCGATATTGAGTGACAATGACAAACAGATTCAAGTAAGCCAACTTGAATTTGTTTGTCATTTGGCTTTATATCAATAGTTATTTGCTCTCATTAGCTGCAATAATGCCTTCTCTGAATATCACAGTGACCAGTCTCAACGAAATAAGCTATCTACACATTTACGCAGGATTTTAGTGCACTAGTGTGTGTGCAGACACAGGTGCATTCTATATTCTTTCTCCACTGGTCGTAGATAATACAAGTAACGCTGAAGTTTCTTCGATAAAGATTCACTGTACTGTTTTAGTACACACAATAAGCAGAGCGAGAAAAGGGGATTAGAATGCACATATTACCCTTTTGAGGACAGCCTTACCTTCCTCTTTGAATAGTAGTTGACACAGCAGGCCCACCATGTAGTTGAAGAACAGCGTACGCAACGCACTCGCGAAATTACATACTTTTAAACTCTAGACTTATTGTAATCGCGGAAGGGAAGGGAGTACTAGAACTATAATTTAAAGAGCAGGTCGAAGAACACAATGTCCCTCGTGCAAAGAGTAAGGATGAGGTAAAGGGTGATATTTTCTCGATAGGATTTTTTCCGGTATCGTGGAGGCGGTTTACAAACATAAATTGCACAAGGACAAACACACAGACCCGAAATAATTATTCATCATTATCATTATCATTACAACCCATCACAAATCCACTGCTGAACATAGGACTCTCCCAAGGAATACCACAAATCACGTCCTGAGCCTCCTGCATGCACTGACTTCTTGTCTTACCAGGTCGTCACTCCATCTGAATTGGTGGTCGAACTACACTAAGCCTACCGGTACGAGGCTGCCCACTCGAGAAATTTTTTTCCCATTGGTTGTCGGTTCTTCGAGCTATATGGCCGGCCCATTGCCACTTCAGCTTACTAATACGTTGGGATATGTCGGTAAGTGTGGTTCTACTATTGATATCCTCATTTTTAAATTTATAACGCAGAGAAACCCCGACCATAGCCCTCTCTATTGCTCGCTGAGCGACCTTAAGCGTCCTCATACGGCCAGGAGTAAAGGAACACGTCTCGGTCCATAAGTCATTACTGGCAATACGCAATGGTTGTACAGACTATTTTTCAGGTTTCGAGGTATAGCTGACGAGAAGATGTGTTATAATTTCCCGAACGCTGCCCAGCTGAGTTGACTACGTTGATTAACCTCTCGGCCGAATTTGGACTTACCTAGTCGGTCTATTCGTCCTCAGTAAACGTACTCTTCAACAACTTCGAGCTTAGCGCTCCCAACAATTACCGACATCGGAGTGAAATGGACATTAAACATGATCTTGGAAACATATACGTTGCTGGCCGTATGAGGACGCTCAAAGTCGCTTAGTAAGCTTTGGGAAGGGTTATACTCGGGGTTTCTCTGCGTGATATACTTATGAATAAATACATTCACAGTAGAACCAGAGTGACTGACATAGCCCAACAGATTAGAAAGGACCGACCATATCGCTCGAAGAAATGACTACCTTTGGGGAAAAAAGGTACTCTTCCTTAAATTGCGTGCACTATCACCGTCACCATTAATCCCAACACTACCCATAATCTCACACGCGGATATCACCTAATTAAATTTAATATATTTTACATGATGAATTCCCCAAAGGAACGCTTGATTCTATTAGGTTTCGTAAAAATTAGTTTCTTCGCGTATTCAATCATAACGTTTTCGAATTATTAATATTATTATATTTAAATATATATTTTTTTACTCTCACAATTTAGGTTAAAAAAGTACTAGCGTGTCTTGCCGGAGGTGCCTGCGTGTGTGCATGCGTGTGTATGATGTATCCAGAATTGAAACTATGTGTACGATTTATAAACGTTTTCAGTGGTGTCATAGTCCAGACTTCACAACCACTGGTGACTCTTATAGTTTGCGAGTACGTATATTGAGTGAATACGTACACAATAAAGCGTTTGTTTTATTATATAAATAATAATCTAGAAAAAAAAACTTATGTGAAAATTTTGTGCAATGCGTGTTGTAAGAACAGACATTGCACAATGTTTGCTTTACATTAGTAATACATTACACACACATTTAGTAATAAATTAAATTTACAATTGATTTTATTTATAATTTAAAATACTTTTGTTATAGGTAAGTCATGCGCAAACAATATCTCATCACAGAGATGAAAGCAATGTATTCCGCTAGATGAGGTGCGTCCCTGGAAAGCTTCAGTTCTCGGTCGACTTACTGCATAGAGGGGAATATAAGGTGTTGGAATGCATTGTTTTCTTTACCTAGTACCAAGTAAGTTTAACGAATAGTGAACTAAAATAATTGTAAGGTTATTTTATTGTAATTTCAACATGATACCTCTACCTGTTTTTGGAAAACAGGGCCTTGACAGATGAATAGACGGACAACAAATACACCCTATAAGTATTCCGTTTTTCCTTTTGAACGCCTCATATTAAAGTCGGCTAAGTACGATCAGAAAAATATTACTTAAGTAGGTTACTTATATGAATTTAGCTTGATGACTGAGTCAAAAGCCTTTGGCGAAACGTGACAAGAGAAATTTCAGTATATATGGATTTTGTTTCATTTTAGTCAGTTCAACACTTCAACTTCGCAAAAAAACCAACCAATACTTGTAAAACAACACTATTCTTAGTGGAGATCGCGCGACCAAGAATAATCGGTGAGAAAGTAAAAAATCTTGTTTTAGTAGAGAACATGGCTGATATCCAAGACTCTTAATGCCGTAGAACATATGAAAATAATATGTTAAAATAAAACTTGAAAAATCCGCAAAGTTATTTGCGATAATTTTAAAATTCACATACTGATTTAAACTTCTTAAACTTTCCGCCTCTTTGTTTAAAATGAAATAAATATTATCATAAAATAATATTAATTAAATAAATATTTTAATAAGATATAAGATATAATTAAGATAAGATATAATATTCATGAAAATAGCAGAATAATGCTGCTGTGTTTCGAATTATTATGAACGAGAACAGGAGGCCCTTTTACTGGTAAAGGGGTATTGCATTTTATTTCTTAGGGATGAAAACGTACTTACAATTTAATTATTAATTGGGGATAAATCTAGTCATCCACTTACTATTAGGGTAAGCTGAATAAAAATGTTTGAAAAGGATCTCAAGACATCCACTCAGACTGTCCAACACAATGACAACAATACACCGACTTAATTCGGGACGAAGTAATTTAAACAGAACCGACATTTCTATCGTGAGCGCTAGAGAATTAGCAATTAAAATTTGAAATCCATTAGAGAGACTTTAGAGTCTCCAACTTTAGGTAAGTGACAAATGCATTTTGAAAGTAACAGAGGCAAATGAGCTTTTTAAGCTAGATTTTACAGAATAATTTAAGCATCAATAGCCTAACAGCAAGGTGCGGACCGCGACCTCAAATGTCGTGAGTTCGAAACCGCCATTCGACTGCGGTCGTGAAATACTCCTTACAAAAGCATTTTAAATTTATAAAGAGAATTGAAAGGGAATATTTATAGTATTGATAGTATTTAAATAAAAGAGAGTCACAAACGAGCACGAAGCATCTGATGGCATGTGGATGCTGTGGCCTATAAGCACCCACATCTCACCTCGATTAAGAATCAAAATTCAGATGCTATTTCACCCCTGAGTACTATGCATAATAGCCTCGTTTCTAGTAAAAAGAGTCTCCGGTTCACGACTCTCACCATACGAAGTAATAGCATTAAGCTGCCAGTTTACGTGGGTATTCTGTGAGAGCGTGGTGGTTCCTTGGTTGAGTCGACTCCTTCGTGCTGCAGCCATAATATAGCTGTAGCTGTAGCAAGCTTCTAGCTCGGTAAATTCAAGCGTATATAGATATAAACAAGACAGATTTCTAAGTCAAATCATAAAAACCAGGTGACCTATTTCTGCAAATAACAAGGCTATTTTAGCTATGCAAGTTTTTAACTTCCCGCTAAGAAAATTGAAAATTTTTAAAAATAGGCAAGTTATTGGTTTCACCTCGATTTTCGAAAATCGAGTTTTCATCAGATCGTTATTTTCATCAGACGTTTTGAGATCCCAGGAAGCTATTCTGACTAATTTCACGTAGATGTCCGTACGGATGTATGTATGTATGTGTGTGTATTTTGAACGTATTGATTGATTGAGATGCAGTTTGCGGTGTTATAAATATCTCAATGTGAAATAGATTTGGTGATAATATGAACTGATTCGGACGAGTAGATTTTGAGAAATCTTAAAAATACAAAATTTGAAAAACGGTTTTTTGAAATAACTTTTAAACGGTTTTACCGATCGATTTCAGAAACTAATCAGCTCTTAACCTTATAAAATGACGTCGAATATCGCTTTGAAAATAAAAATCGGTTCATTCTTTCGTGAGATATCGAAGGAGAAAACAATTGAAATAAACGTTTTTTTTAACATAATTTCGCAACATGATTTAGTAAAATTTGGAGCGCGTTGTATTTGAAATTAGCGAAAAGTTCTAGGGATGGCCTGCAGGGTCAACCAATTTTTTATAACTTTGGGTAACAAACGAGCACAGTCCACCTGTTGTTAAGTGGATGCCGTGGCCAATAGAACTCCACATTTATCATCAATTAAGTATCAAAATTTAAATGCGTTGTCACCCCCGAGGACTAAAATGGAATGCCTCGATTCCAGTAAAAAGGGTCTCCAGTTCTCTACACTCACCATACGAAACAAAGCAGCATTACGCTTGTATTCTGTTAGAGCGTGGTTTTGCCCCGGTCGAGTAGACCCATTCATGCTACATAGTTGTAGCATGAATGGGTCTGTATGTATGTAGTCTAGCTACATCATAGCTCTACCACGTAGCAAGTTCCTTACATATCTTACCGGTTCGTCACTCCGTCTAGAGGGGTGTCGCCTTACACTTGCCTATCGTAAGAAGGCTGCATGCAGGAAGTCGATGAATGCAGGTGACTCAGGACATTTATTTGTGGCATTGGTTTGGGGAGCAACGCCTATGGTCAGCAGTGCACTTGTGAAGGGCTGTTATAAATGAATGAATGAATGAATCAAGTTTAAACAAAACAAAACATCAAGTTCTATACCAAGTTGAGAATCTGCAAGAGTAGACACGAGTAGGCTATTACGCCATATTTTTATAATCTATACTTACGATTGTTGTCACTGCGTGAAATTCCACCTTAATTTTTGTGACTTTTAGACGTGGTAGAGCCATGCTGCAGTTATATTAGTAGTATAGTTGTAGCCCGAATGGGTCGGCTCGACTGGGCAAGGATCACGCTGTCACAGAATACCAGCGTCAAATAGTAGCTTAATGCTGCTGTATTTCGTATGGTGAGTGTAGAGAACCGGAGACCCTTTTTACATATCAGTCCTCGTTGGTGACAACGAGGACTGAGATGCATATTGTTTCTTAATCGCGGATAGATGTAGATGTCTTAGGGCCACAACAACCACTTACCATCAGGTGGACTGTGTGCTCGTTTGTCACCCTAGCCTATAAAAAAGGACTTAGTTATCCAATTGTACTAGTTTCATAATATTTATTTTAAACTATGAAATAATGTATGACCATTGGATTTCATAGGTTTTAATTTTATTGTGCGGAACCCTAAAATAAAAGTAGTCTAAATTAATCCTTATTAATATCAACTATCTACCAATGAGAGTCCCGTGATAATCGGTCCAGCTATTTTGAAGATTAGCCGGAACAAACAGACAGATAGACAGAGAGATAGAGAGACGGACCGACAGATAGTCAGACAAACATTATAAAAATTCTGTTTTGGTATAAGTACCATATATACTTTCATACGTATTTAGTAAAAAACTATTATGTTAACACTACAAACAAACGCTTCAATTTATTCGTATTTATTTGTTAAGATTATTAATTTAAACATTGTATATAGGATATATTTTTATAATTTTGAAATGTTAGGTTAGTTATGTTAGGGCTGAACCTGAGTGACAGGATAAGAAATTGTGTGATTAAAGTAGCGTGTGTTTCGCAAGATGATGCTGTGACCAGTATCATGAAAGGAATGCTTCGGTGGTGTGTCAGGTACAAAGAATGAACGAGGAAAAAGTACAAAGCAATTTTATGTTGCCGGAGTGAATGGAAGAGCCGGAAAAGGATATTCTAGGAGAAAGTTTATCGACCAAATTGGCGATATATTGAAAATAGGCCAAAACAGGAGTACCTTTAATCGACGAGAATGTATGCGTAGGTATATGGATGTGGAGGAGGCGAGAGAGGTGTGTCAGTATCGTGCCAAATAGAAGTCTGTAGTCTCTGCCTGCTCCTCTGGGTGACAGGCGTGAGTGTTTATGTTTATATTATGAAATGCAATTATTTATTTTGAAATATTTTTCAAAATAAATAAATGCATATCTCTTCACTAAGTTTTTCTCCTATATTGGTGAGGTTTTTACAAACATTAATGACGCATAGAAAAAAAAACATACATATTATGATGGTATGTGCATGCCACGTTGTAATAAGATATAAAGATGATAACCATTCGTAGCTATATTCGTAGCTCATAAAATTCGTTGAAGATGAGCTACGAATATTTATACAATGTGACAAACGTTATAAAAGTTATACTAAAACTAAAATATTCTCTTGTACCTTAGCAGCGTTTTATATTTAAGTAGAAAGGAAGAATTTTCTCCGTGCTAGCTGTGGTAGTTTATCCGTACCACGTGGTAAAAATACGAAGCCAGCTTTAACCACTCGTAACTATTAATATTTTCGTAGCTTATTATAATGTTCGTAGATGTAACGCTACGATTAATTTACTCGTAGCATACATTTAAAGTGCGTGTTTGAGTAAAATCTACTTGTCATAAAAATATATATCAACTAATAAAAAATTTAATAAATTTCTATATACTGACTCTTGATTCCATAAAAGCCCATTCCATTTTTTATAAAAGGAGTGAATACTTGATTCTTCCTACAACTAAACCACAGAAATGCGAAATAATTATTGATAACGTGCATCACCTCATTAAGTAAGCAATATTTTATTTTGCGATGGACATTAATGAATAGGCAATTTACGTATGAACATTTTGATCTATTTAATTTTTTCAAAGGACTGAAATTTGATTTAATAAAAAAAATATTTTAAAATTGGTGCGTATTTCTTACGCGATATATTATAGCGAGCGCGTGGATTGTATAGGACCGAATGTTCAAGGTAGTTCGCTAGGAGTAGCGTCTTAAGTGAGTGGAGACTTTATAAAACATTTAAAGAGCGGTATTACACTTTCGTGAGTTCTTATTGACTGAGAATTAAGATAGAATGCTTTACAGCTAGTGAAAATGCAATTATACTGGCTCCGTATAAACTTCAGACGAGAAGAAAGACAACAATTCAAGCACTGCTATGACAGAAGTAGTTAAGAAGGTAGTATGTACCCAGATGGATACCTTAGCAGAAAAGGATTTCTACAACCTGGCACCTTATCATAATTATCCAGCCTTTATTTTGAGAAGTTTTATTTATTTATTTATTTATACACTTTATTGTACTAAAAAGTGAAACGGCGGACTTAATGCCACGTGGTATTTTATACCAGCTAACCGGAAAGTTACTGGGAGAAGTGTGTACTATAGTGGGCTAGGGTAAAAACTTAATATTCATAATAATCATACATACAACCACAAACACACACCCACACACACACACACACACACACACACACACACACATACACACACACACACACACACACACACACACACACACACACACACACACACACACACACACACACACGCACATATACACGCAAACACACACACATGGATCTTACTTATTTAAATTATAATATATAGGGATTTAATAGATTATACATATTATTGATATATGTGTATATACATATGTGTATGTTAGATAAACCTAAGTATTGTTCTTTTAAAATTGTTTTAAAAATCCATTTGTTAGAGGATTTTCTTATTGCTAAGGGAAGCGCATTCCAGAGTCGTACATCTGTAACAAAAAAAGAGCTGTTATTATGAGATCCCATCATAATATAATCCGTTAATTGCATTTCATAGGCAGTGACCCAATCTAAAACTTTCAAATTCGTAACAGCAGCGTTATTGTCAAATTACGTGACCTTCCTGAGTTTACAGAACGTAGAGAACAGACCAATCTTTCATAAATCTAACACAAATATCTTAGCCTATTTATTATACATATTTGTAAATAGAACTATAGGGATAAGTTTATAGCCAACAGTTTTAACCTTCACTAAAGTCAAGAAAGCCATTATGGACATATACATGAAGGGTCTTATAGTACCCAGACTTGTATTTACTTCAACTACAGATATCTTTGTTCTTTCTTCGGTATAACTTGATTATTTGTAAGATTGATTTGGTCTGCTGTAAAAATAAAACCTATTTGCGTCAATATTAAAGCTATCATATTTGACTTCAAACTTTACAAATAAACGGGCTGTTGGCTAAGTATGATCTCCGGTCAAGGGTACATTGTCTTTGCTATTCGATTAATATAAACCGAGGTTCATCAATTACATACTAATGAAACATAAATAATATTTTTTGATCTTGACTGAAACTGAATAAAAAATCATGAGTGCAATTAGTTTTATTAAAATTTCGTATTCTTAAAAAATACTAAAAAAAAAGGGCTTGAAATAATAGATTTTATTACAAAAGAAGGGAACTTGAAAAAAAGGAAAAAAGCCGGACCAGAGACAGGACGCGAACCACAGAACTCCGATATCACGCCCGACCGACATCCCACCTGTGAGCTATTACGATCGTTAGTGATCTGCCAAAATTTACATTATTATATTGAAGCAGTTTTTTTATTGCCTGAAAAGATGGACAAAAGGACATTTTCTAAAAATAAATCCTAGCTAGATCGATTTATTGCCCCCGAAACTCCGTGGACACTAAATTTTATCAAAATCGTTGGAGCCGTTTCCGAGATTCCGATTATATATGTATATATATATATATATATATATATATATATATATATATATATATATATATATATATATATATAGATCTCTTTACGGTAAATGTTGATCAGACGCGACTTCACGCGAGTACTTTGTTGATCCGAAAACGCATGTTGATCCGGCGCCTTTAGTTGATCCAATATGCATCTCTAGTAACTAATGTGGCTCCGACCGGATCAACATCTGCACTCACAAGACTGTTTGCTAGCGTTGGCCGAAGTTGATCCGATATACAAATCCACCTTGCGATGGTTACGGAAAACGTTGATCCGATTTAAATGAGCCAATCAGAGCACAGCAAACGATAAGATAAACGATCGGATTGGCTGAATGCAGCCGCGACGTTGCCGTTTCGTATCTTTGGCGGTACAATCTACAGATTAAATGCGTGTTATGTAATACATTCAGGGTGCTGTTTGGTCTACCTCATTATTGTAATGCTCCGGGTATGAAATGCGGATGCGCGTGTGGATTGTTTCTAGACCACCATGGGTAAACGGTACACATCCCTGGTGCGCAGGGTGCGGGCCAGTTTCAATGGTATCCTGAGGGCATTTTCTGACAGGTTTGAGGTCAGTACCTGAACCATTGTCATATGGTGCACGCGTTGACTAATCGGGCCTGTCTTATATATAGTTTTAAAATTGGGTAAATAGTTTTAAGTTTTAAGAAAATTGGTTTTAAGATTTGTATTCTTACTAACATCTATGATCCTTGTGGTCGAAATAAACGACTTTTTTAACGAATTACTCGGCAACGCGCCCCTTCTTGTAGCGGAAGTGGTGGCAACGGCGACATAAGGTATTCGTCTGAGTGCATGTTTGCGTGCGTGCGTGCGTGTGTGTGTGTGTGTGTGTGTGTGTGTGTGTGTGTGTGTGTGTTTGTGTGCATATGTGTGCGTGTGCGTATGTGTACGTGTGTGTGTGTCTGTGTGTGTGTACGTGTGTGTAGTGTGTGTGTGTGTGTGTGTGTGTGTGTGTGTGTGTGTGTGTGTGTGTGTGTGTGTGTGTGTGTGAATGGGTGTGCGTGTGTGCATGTGTGCACTGTTGTGTTTGTGTGTGTGCCGTGTGTGTGCGGAAGTGTGCGTGTGTGAGTGTGTGTATGCATTTGTGCGTGTGCGTATGTGTGCATGTTTGCGCGCGCGCTTGTGTGTTTGTGTGTGTATGTGTGTTTACCATAAACCAGTTAACATGTTTTCTACACCTTCATTATCAAGATTTTTAAGGACGCTTTTACAAAATTGATAGGTATAGAATCGAACTATTACATGAGATATTATCATGAGACCTTACCTCCGGTCTTGATGGAGTGACCTGAAAATGTAATTCGGGATTACTAGTGGAACTCCTGGACTAGTAGAACTGAGTGTGCTAAGTTTGGGCTCGTTTGGTTAGTTATGATGAGTCCTTACCTCCGGACTTGCTGAAGTGACCTGAAGGTGTACTTCGGTAACTAACACTTAAACACCTGGACTAGTAAAACTAGGTATGCCGAGTTTGGGTTTGTATTGTTAGTTATGATGAAACCGTCACAAAACGAAAGTTCTTTTCATTTTGTCTCTAGTACCAATAGGTATCCAAGCTGATATTCGGAAAAATGAATAACCTCGTAGTAACATCTTTAGGGGCAGTATCGATATTCACTTACCAGCCACACTGTTTTTCGCTGTAACCAACTGTCCTTTATATGAGCCTCACTTGCCTTCACGCGGTACCCACTTCACTGCACTCTAGTGCACCCACCACCAACTCTGCCACCTACACCTCCACATCAACCACCGCACTCCTCTCTAAGCCTTCGTTCTCCACCTCCGCTACCTCCGCCTCCACCATAAACTCTGCTCCATCCGCCTCAACAATAAACTCCGCTGCCTTCGCCGCCACAACCACGCGCCGTCACTATTCTTTCCGCCTCCAACACAATTCCCCGTTTCCATTATCTCCGACTCCACCACAAATTCCTCTCCTCCGCCTTCGCCACATACTACACTGCATTCACCTCGCCTCCACGTCTCCATTCTCCACCTCCGTTTTCTGGGCGCGTGCACACACACACACACACACACACACACACACACACACACACAGACACACACACACACACACACACATACACACACAAACACGCACTCAGACGTCACACACACACGCACGCACACACACCCGCACGCACGCAAACGCACGTGCATACACACACGCGCGCTCTCGCGCTCTCACATAAATACAGACACACACACACACACACACACACACACACACACGCACACCTACACACACACACACACACACACACACACGCACACCTACACACACACACACACACACACACACATACAGACCACAAACCACACACACACACACACACACACACACACACACACACCCGCACATACACTCACACACACGCGCGCGCACGAACGAACACACATACACGCATAAGCACATACACAAACACAAAACAACAGTGGACACACGCACACACTCGTACCCACACACAAAAGCAAATACACGCACAACCGCACACGCACACACACACACACACACACACACACACACACACACACACACTCGAGTGACAAATTAATTTGTAATAAAGTACTATCCATCATCTTCTGTCAAGTGATCTATGACACAAAAATAACACAAATTCACTCACACGATAACAAAAACTCGAACAAACGTCTTTCCACAATAAAACCTGCCAAATTTTGATCCACAAAATCAGCAGATAACGTATTTTCTTACCTTATTACTATAACGAAGTAGCCTACTGGGTTCTCTGTAACACACAGAACGCGACGTTGCCGCTTCGTGTTCGAGTACCTATTAATCAAATTATGGCTCCGGATCCACTTAGTCTAAGTAAATGTCGCATATAAATTAAATATACTCTGGATCCAAAAAATCATATTCAGTATGATTTTTTCGACCGTTCATAGATCAACAAATGTTGGTCAAATCGCTGACGAGTATATTGAAATCCTGTTAGTGCAGATCCACCGACGTCACAAGCGCATCAAGAATGGATCGAAGTATATCAGTTTGTGCGACGAGGAGCTGAGCAATCACGTCAAATAGGTGGATCAACAATTACCGTGAAAGGATGATTATATATATATATATATATATATATATATATATATATATATATATATATATATATATATATATATATATATATATATATATATATATATATATAAATTACGTGTCACGTTGTTTGTCCGCGATGAGCTCCTATACTACTTAACCGATTTTAATCAAATTTGCACACCTTGTGCAATTTGATCCAACTTAAGAGATAGGATAGTTTTTTGCTCATTTTTTTCCGAATTTAAGGATTTTTGATAGGACATGACAAATTGTCGTCGAAAAGGGCAGAAAAACGTCTGCCTGTTAAAGCTAGTATATACTATATATATATCTGTATTTATTATTAATTTAAAAGTTATATGTTTATAACTAACGATCCACCCTGGCCCTGAGAACCAAGAAAAGAGAACCAAGAACCAAGAACCAAGGTGGAATCTTTAACGTTATTAAATTTCATTTAGTCGAAGATCATTTAGTTTATTAAATTTCTTTTATTTAACTCTCCAAGTTTTTCATATTAAATATAGCCGAGATCACTCCTGACAATGTTCTAAATCTGTTCGCCAAGTAATTGATTCAGCCAATCAATGGAATTGTTCACACAGACGGATATACAATAGAAAAAAATTAAAAAAAAAGTTATTCATGACTTAACGGCATGCAAATAAACACATCCGATTAACAAAAGTCGGTAATTTGGATATTGCAGACACTTCTATTTCTTTATTCTGAGCTAAGGTCTGTGGTAAATAATTAAGCATAAATAACCTTCAATAGCTTATAGCATAGCATATAACTTATCTATATTGAATAGAAAATGTCGTGTCTTTTCCTATTCTAAAATAACAGTTATCATCATTATTACAGTTCATCACAAGTCCACTAATGAACACAAGCCTTTTCTACAATATGTAACGTAATTAGCGCACACCCTCAGACAACCCAATTAGTATATTATGTTATAATCATAATACATATACTGAATGTTTAGTTAAACATTTTTATGCACTGATTATTTATCAAATTAGTTATACTAATTCCGGAAGAATGTTGTGGTCACAGTACAAATCCACGAACGCAAAGACTTTAACGCGCTTGAAATAAAGTTCATTTTTCTTTATTTTTATTGAATGACAGAATTAGTAATAATACAAATAAAACTGCACTCTTAAAAGTCGTATTGCCTTAAGTTACGGTCCATTTCAGTTTGTTTTGACTGTACAGATATAGTGTGACTGTAATTTACGTAGTTTTAATTATTTTTGGGATAAAAAAATACCTCTATTAAAAATTATAGGAATCGATTCAGTAAACGATTCTGAACAAACTACTTTCTCAAAATGCGTCAATTATGTTACATGTTGTATATGTAGATTGCCACAAAAAAGGGTCCATAGGCACACATCCAAAATCATATAGTTAAGTAGGTTTTATACATGGTAGAACTGTGCTGCAAATATATTAGAAGTATAGTTGTAGCACGGATGTTTCGGCTTGACCGGGGAATGACCACGCTCTCACAGAATACCAGCGTAAAATAGTATCTTAATGCTGCTGTGTTTCGTATGGTGAGTGTAGAGAACTGGAGACCCTTTTTTCTGGAAACGAGGCAATCCATCTTAGTCCTCACGGGTGACAACGCATCTGCATTTTGATTCGTAATCCAGGATAGATGTAGATATCTATGGCCCATAGCAACCACTTACCATTAAGTGGACTGTGGGCTCGTTTGTCACCCTATCCGATAAAAAAGGTGGGTCAATACCGTGATTTGAGGCAAATTGTGGGGGAAGAATATGTTCAGCAGTGGGCTTGCGAAGGGCTGTAATGATGAATTCTTCTAAGACAGACAGATAGACTCATCTAAGTATTTTAGATGCGACGCCACGATCTTCGCAAAACTTAACTTTTACTATCAAATTCCATCCTTAAATTTAAGATCGCATATTTTCCACGGTACTTCATTACTGACACAAATTACCTGAGTTTAATTTTTTTATAGAATAAGGGTGACATATGAGTACACAGTCCACTTGACGGTAAGTTGATGCTATGGCCCATGGATATTACATAATGCATCTACGAAACTATACTATGCGGAAATAAGTAACCTTTCATCAGTCAAAATAAATATTTAAGAATAGTGATTGTAATGAAATATGAAGTACCGTAAGCCGACAAAACATTTTACGTTACAAAATAACTATTGCTTTAGATTATCCTTAAGCTAATGATCAAGTTAAAGCTCAAACAATGTAACTATTAATTGAAAATTAATAAAACAATTTTATTCCATTTTCAATATTTGTAAACTTAAGTTAACACAATAAAAATGAACTACAATATTACATCGAAAATGAAATTACCGATTGAAGAACATTCGTGAAAGACCAACGCAGATGCGTTGTCATCCCTGAGAATCAAGATAGATTGCCACGTTTACAATAAAACGGTTCTCTACTCATACTAGCACAGCACAAAACAGCAGCATTAAGTAGTTTTTTTGAAGATGTTCCATTCGTCCTATAATCATAATATAGCTGCAACACCGTTCTACCACGTAAATAGTTAATTACTTTCGGTAATAAGACAAACGGTTGAAAAAAGCAGACAGGGTTATAAATATAAATTAGTTATGGTGTCCCTTACAAGGGACCAGTGGGAAAGCCATTTGTCTTTTATTTTAGGTTAGATCTGACAGCTGGAATCCGGACCATATTGCCGTTGAGCAAGGATAAATGTGCGGAAGACAGGGGACTGGCCAACAAAATGTATTAGTTGTAAATAGAAATAGTGGGGAGTTTTTTTTTTTGGTGTAATTTGATTCAGTTAGAAGAACCTTATCACAAGTTAGTACGAGTAGTTTGAAAAAAAGATATTTGACAAACTAAATTTTGTTTTCTCGCTTGAAAATATATTCCATTCATTTCATTACCAGCAATATAATTTTAAAGCATGCTCACTTTCTTATCTCCTTTTGGGTTTTTCTTTCTCTCCTTTGGTATTTATGTAACAAGGTAATTATGTCCACCATAAAATACGAACACATTTAACCACGCATTATTAATATCTCACAGGTACTAAATACTGGTGATACTAGATGATAGGATTATTAGGTGGTAGTAATGCATTCCTTCCTAGTCCTAGTCAGTCTCAGTAGAGATCACTCACTTACCTATTTTTGTTATCAAATATCAGTGCTTGTACACCTCTTCCTGCTTAAAGTCTGGAGAGAATTGGATATGGTAGCCGGAGTCCCATCTTGCTGGAAATGGAGGCATTGCATCTTAGTCCTCAGGTGTATATATATATATATATATATATATATATATATATATATATATATATATATATATATATATACAACATGTAACATAACCCCTGTGGTTGCCGTTAAGTGTGTTATCAGAATCAGTATCCAAGCGTATAGAAATAATTTTTGTTCAAAAAAACATTTAAAAAAATTTATTTTAATGAAAAAAAAAATTAATTTGCAAATTAGTAAATACTAAAAAAAAATATTAGTATGTGGTTTTATGTCCTCTAACTCACACGTGTATCGGTAATGCGGGGTTTTTGACAATCCACTTATCACTTATCTCATTTTGTATAAGCTTTTACTATGGTGACTCTCATTTTTAAATATCTGGGACTTCGTTATTACTTGTGAATTAAAAATAATTTGTTTCCTCTTTATTGTTGCCAGAAATGAATATATTTTTATAACATTACTAGCACTGAGAAAAGTACCTGTCATCCAGCTACACTTTTTAAAATAATGCTTTCTTATACAACATGTAACATAATTAACGCACTTTGAGAAAGTAGTTTGTTCAGAATCGTTTACTGAATCGATTTGATATATATATATATATATATATATATGGCTACGGTAGCCGTTTACCATCAGGTGAGCCGAAAGTTTATTAGTCACTTCAGCTATATACAAAATATTTACTTAATAATCTATTTTCATTCTGGTAATGATTATATATTTCTGTTTAAAGTTGGCTGCGAGTGTCTATATGCTAAAATATCCACTAACTATGACGTCAACCGTTGGCTCGTTTACCGCTATAAACTTATTAAAAAAAAAACTCTTTACTTAATTGACTTAATCGATGTTGGTTATTTCGAACCCCTAGCGAGTACACAACAATATAGTAAGTGCTTGTAATCAACTAATGTACAATATTATAATGTAGTAGAACATTCATTTGCTGGGTTCATTTGTCACACCTTAAGATTAATTAAGAATTTTTTTTTGGTTGTAATCATTTCCTCGATCATGGACTTATTTTTTATAGAATAAAGGTGTCAAAAGAATACATAGTCTACCGGATGGTAAGTGGATGTTACATACTCAATAAAATCTATCTAAGATTACGAGTCAAAACGCACGTGTGTTACCACCTATTAGAACTTAGATGAAATGCCTCGTTTCCAGTAAAAGGTTCTTTACACTCATTATGAGAAATACAGCAGCAGTTAGCTACTATACGACGGATTCGTGGCACAGTGACTTAGCAATGAGTTGGAGCGCTAAAGACTACGAGTTCGAATCCTGCTTGGAACAAGTATACGTATGGCCTACAAGTAATTGGTCAGGATATTTGTTCTTGTGAAAGTAACCTGTTAGCTCGCGAGGCCACGCGTAATATGACACTCCCGTTCGCTCGCGACCTTTTTGGCGGGAAAATTTGCAAATTAGCAAATTTTTTGCTATATTGCAAATTTTGCTATATTTTCACTTTGAGACAATATTTATGGATAAAACTTACAGGAATTCTTGTTGAATGTATAAACTATTGAATAAAATTATTTTGGTTGTTAGAAATTATAATAAAATTCATAAATTACCCTTTATAGCATAAGTAGTAGTATATACTTCACTTTTAGTGCCAAAATTACTACTAATTTGAATTCTACACTTTTGTTTTTGGAGAAATTTATATGAAAATGTTTGGAAACATGTATATTTTTATGTTTTATGTGTTTCCATTCGTTACTCATACCAAAATATTAAAATATTATAAAAATTAAAAAAAAAATAATATTTTATCTGTATGACATTTCGAACAATATTTCTAAAATATGTTTGTGTGAATTTGAAATAAATACAACGTCATGTTATTTGAAATATATACGAAAACTATTTTTACTTACATTTTACACTAAAAATAAATGAGAATTTGAAAAATAACACATTTATAACTCACCTGCCAAAACGGGCTTTCCGGAATTTGAAGTACTTTTGGCAATTTACTTTTCACTTTTTTATACCACAAATTACATATCTACGTGTTTACTATATTACAAGGAATATAAAAAAGTATAATACTTTCGTTTTTAGTCCAGACACAAATATAAAATTCTATAAAAAAGATGGAGCACCTTCAACAAAGTGTATGTAAACTGCCACCAAGATACAGGAGAAAATCCTAGCGAAGAGTTTGGTTCCTAAAAAAAATAAGCTCGTATTTTCTGAGAGCGTGGTCCCTCCACACTCGTGCGATCTGATAGTGCTTCCACCTTAATATTATCTCTGCAGCATGGCTCAACCATAAAAATTTGAGCATTTAATTGAGTTCAGACCCAAAGCAGCTAACTGCAAGGAAGTGTGGTGTCTATGCAAAGCGGTACTTTACGCCGCGACAGCTGCTTACACTATAAAAAACAATAGGTCAATTGTATTGAACATTGCTGCCACATACATGGGCAGGTGCTGCCAAATGCTACCTAGCAGTAGTTTTCGACTCAATGGAAAGTCTTGATTAGAGTCATAATGATGACTTGAATCAGATTAAAGCCCACCTCAACAGTATCGAGCATAGGCGCAAAGTAGACAGACTTCTTGTGTTTTACAAGGATACATTTCAAAAATTGTGCTCAGGAAATTAACCGTGGCAGTGTCATCCACCACCCCATATCATGCCGTGAGTGTCATAAGAGATCAAACCAGAAGATGAGCAGTAGCATTAATAAAAATAAAAACAAATGCATAATAAAAAAACTATTCTCTCCTCCTCTTACTCCTCTAAGAATTATGCGTGGTAGAGCCATGGTTGTAACAAGAGTGATTTGTCATCTCGACTGTGGAAGGACTACGCTCTCACAGAATACCGTCGTAAAATAGCTATTTAATGCTGCTGTGTGCTGCAGTATGGCGAGTGTTTTGAAATGTCGCATTCCATCTTAGTCCTCAAAAGTGATAACGTATCTGCATTTAGAACTTTAACTGAGGATAAATGTGGATGTTCATGGACCAAACCATCCACTTATTATCAGGTGGACTATGCGCTTGTTTGTTACAGATATTCAATTATAAATCAACCTTATATTTGAAATTAAAAATCCAAGCTGAATGTCTGGTACCTGGACGACGGTACACTGTGAGGTAAAACAGATGACGTCCTCAGTGATTTTACTTATATTTTTAAAAACTTTAAAAATGTTGATCTTAAGCCAAATAGCAATAAATTTTAAATATTTATATCCAAAAATATCTAGTTCTAACAGACACACTATATTTAAATTTCCATAATATTTCTTCAGGAATAAAAACGGTCAATGCGGAATCGCTATACCTGTTCGGTGCTCCGTTGTTTTGCGACATTACTTAACCGGTTTTAAAAACAACAATTCAATCAATTTTTAAATTCATATTTTCCTTACTAATTTTAATATTGTCTTTTTGTACCTACATTTTATATACTTAATACGTTCAAGTCCGGTCTGGAAATGTTCGGATATTTTAAAAGATATTTATAATAATCTTAAAATTGCCCTTGAAAAATTCTAAATTTGACTTTATTGTATTTGAAGCAGCCTGGAATCAAGCTATTTTACCTATAAAATTTGGTGGTATTGGTGTAAGACATGAGTCTTTGAGAAATGACTACATATTTGTGCCATTTGCTGTAGATACTATCGGTCCGTGGGCTCCACGAGCGGAGAAGTTCCTAAAGGAATTGTATCCACGACTGGTCGTCGCTGCTGGTGATAAGAGGGCTGATTCTTTTCGCTCTCAAAGGCTAAGTATAGCTATTCTAATATAAAAAACTGTAGCTAGTCGGCGTTCCTGGCACGATACCACGGGGAGTAGAACTTTATGGCAGTTTAAATTTTTAGTTTTATTTTTTTCTTTATTACCTATAGTTTTCTTTAAATATTGTGTGTAAACTACTTTAAGTTAAAAATTCTGTTATTTTCATAAGAGTGTTGGTCCATAGTTGCCACGCTTTGCGCTCTGGTTTCCACGTAGTTTTTAATTCGTAGTTAATATTACGAGGACGCAGGTGCCCACCCCCAAGATTGTTTCCCTCTGTTACCTGATATATATTTTACCAACTTATTATACCAATGGGACGATATGGGATTAGTGGATATTCTTACACAGCCACTACTTGGCTTCCCTTCATACCTATCTTCCTAAAGTATAAATATTTGACGTTGGGTGACATAGTAAAAATACTAACAATTTCAGACAATATTAATCACATTACCTTTCCTATATAACTTCCTTACTGCATACAGCATCAAATCTCTACGGTCGCTATTGTTTACTCGAATAAACAATCAGAGTTGATGAGATTGTTTACGTCCCAAAAGATACCGATTTATTGAGGTGGAATTGTTGATTGGATAGTTTCAAAATGCTAACTTTAACATTGTTGATGACTCGGTAGTGTAGATTGTCTAGTGGTCATAAACGCGATTCCATTATGATGAGGTCCTGGGTTCAAATTCCGAGTCAAGCCAAAATCAGTTGTTGGATTTTCATTAAAAAAATGCCCAGTAGCAGCTGGTCGGAAAGTAGGCAGTGTCACACCGTGCTTTGGGAAGAGCGGTAAGCCGTCTGTCCTGCGCTGATCTCTCTCCGGTCGTGTCGGCATGCTTTCCATAGAGTTCCATAGAGTGCAACTTGGTCCAAAAGAAAAATAATAATAAAATGCGGAACTATATTAACTATACTACTCCATGTGAATAATAAGTTGCGAAAACTAAAATTTTACGCAACGAGGTCTACATGGTTTGTATTATTTCATTATTGTACGAGCATATTTATATTTAAATATATATTTTTGGACAATCAAATTATATGCGATTGCGATCATCAATCCGCTTGCTAGAGATAATACCTGCCTACAAAAAAGAGGCCCATGTCTAAAAGTAAGTTTTTATTGGCTGATAATAATGATGATGAAAATTCGGGGCATACCCAGTAGCTTTACCAAGGCTTACTGGTAAGACTAATGGGGACTTCCCACTATTCTTACCAGTAAGGCTACAGGGAAGATAAGAACTGATTAAAGTATTCTACTGGACTGGATTCTCTCTCTCTCTCTCTCTCTCTCACTCACTCTTTCTCGCTCTCTGGACTATCAGGAATCTTCGTGGGGTGTTGTATTCTGCAGTTGTATTAGAAGTATAGTTGTATAGTGTAGCACGTATGGGTCGGCTTGACCGGGGAAGGACCACGCTCTCACAGAATACTAGCGTAAAATAGTAGCTTAATGCTGCACTATGTTTCGTATGGTGGGTGTAGAGAACTGGAGACCGTTTTTACTGGAAATAAGGCATTCCACCTTAGTTATCAGGGGTGAAAACGCATCTGCATTTTGATTCGTAATCGAGGATGGATGTAGATGTCTATGGGCCACAGCAACCACTTACCATCAGGTGGACTGTGTGCTCGTTTGTCACCCTATGATATATATAAAAAATTTGACTTATACGGAAAAACAAAATTCTCAGTGGTCCTTCTTTGTAAAATACCAGTACTTTAACAGTAGTTAATTACTTAAATATCAGTACTTTCGTTGTTTATTTTAGAAATAGTACTAGGAAAGCATTAACTTAGTTTACCTCAAAACGAGTAGTCCAGTAGAACAATTTAATCAGTTCTTATCTTCTCGGTAGTGTTACTAGTAAGACTATTGGGAAGTTTCCATTAGAAAATTCCCATTAGTCTTACCATTAAGACTACTGGGAAGAAAATTCCCAGTAGTCTTACTGGTAAGACTACTTGGTAAGACTAGTGGCAACACCCAATTTTTCATTAGTTTTCTGCTAGCGCCAATGTAACAAAATGTTCATTTACATAATTCAATAAATAAGCAACCGTGTAGTCGCGGTCTAAGATCCACTACCGCATATCGTCCCGTGGGTGTCGCTAGAGGCGATGAAGTGTAACTGAAGCAGGAGATGGGCAGCAGCATCTTCCTGATGATAACTCAAAATAGCTGCAACAACAAAACTGCTGTGGTCTCTGCTGTAGCCAACCAAGCGTGACAACTATGCGGAACTCCCCCTCTGAGTTAATCTGTGGGGGAGGTCTATGTTCTGCAGTGGACATTTATAGGTAGTAATGGATGGATGGATGGAATTAAATACTATCTTGATGATAGTATTTAATTCTAGAACTAATAAAAAACTATATATATATATATTTAATAGTAATAACAATTTTTATTGACAAACTCGTAATAGATTTAACAAATGTAAGCAAGTAAAGTAAGCTAAACATCTAAACAATGCTCAAGATATGATATACAAATATTTTCCGTTGGACCCCAAGCTAAAACAATCCTGTATCTTGGGGTCCGAAATTTGAATTATTGACCGATATTATCTTCGTATAGTTGTTATAATTTTTTTAGTAACTGCCGCGTATTAGTGGTGTAAGAGAATCCAATAGTTCACTAACCCATAACATTCCATGAGACACCCATGGAATATTATGGGTGTTAGAGGTAACAGAGAAAAAAAAAGTGAAAGAGAGAGGGCAGCAGCAGCGTAGCAGCATAGCATCAGATTACGTGCGCTATGTGCTCTTTGGCCACCCTTATTCCATAAAAAAGTATATTGTGTCACTCAAGTTTAATTTATTTTATTCCGGGCGAGGCAGAGCAAAACTTTTCTGATTTTCTAACGCGGTTTTCAGCTGAAGAGGGTTAGAATAAATTCAAATTGTTGTATAAAACTAAGCCGGACGGATCGTTGGCGTCTCAAGAGACGGAGTACGCAACGAAATTGTTTCTAAGAATATACCACATGGATGCTATAAGTGGAAGTTAGATATAAAACCATAGAATAATGTAGTGGAGTAATACTTAATATATAATTTACAGAATATAGGCAATAATAAAAGACACATTTTAAATAAAATATGTTTCATATTTCTGCTTACAATATGTTTAATGTAAACGAAGAACTCACTTTATTTCAAGTAGCCTTAATTTAGGAAGTGGAACTTATAAAACAGGGCAGTCTTTTAGTGACGCGTTTTCAATTTATTTATTTATTATTAAGTCAAATTTAATCAACTAAATGTTTATAATGTAACATCAACATCAACCGCAAATATTTCAAAAACAGAAGTTAACATAAAGCACGTGTATTGGTTGTTGAAAGTTTCTGATTCATCAAATTCTGCTGGACCTGAAAACCTAACAGCCACTGTTCTTAATTACCCAGATAGGAAAAATTTTAATAATTTATAAAAAGCACGATTTTTATTTGTTTAATACCTATAAATTATGTATTAGCAAGACGGGCATTAAGTTGAGTTTTTTGTGTCGTATTTGATTTCAAAAAAATGTAGTGCGTTTATTATTAAACATGTTATTTTATTAAGATTTTTAAGCTGTTGGTTTTCCATAACTTAAAACAATAAAATAATAATAATTTGTTCATGTCATAATGAATTATAAAACATTCACTTTTAAATTCATCTTCTAAATAATGGCATATGTAAAAAAATATTTTTAAATTTTGCCATTATTTAGAAGATTTAATAATGTCTTTTAGACTGAATTCGGGTAACAGTGCCCAGTTTTAACGAAAACGAGCCATATGGACAGGACAAAATAATATATAGTACCCGATTTTATGTGCAAGTATAAGTACACTCACTATTCACTCATTCTCGTACTTTAATGATACGGCAATCCGATACAACTGGAGAGAGATTAACAGCAGGAACAACGGTTTTTCGAGTTTCTTAATGCATGGTGTGACACGGCACAAACTTCTTGACTCCGGACTGCTACTAAGAATTTATTGACAGAAAAACCTTATAACTGATCAACCGCCGAGCTTCAGCACGTCAGCAAATCAGACAGCCAAAGTCTAACAACAAATGCTGCTCTTAAAGTTTCTATTAGAACATTCTACAAGCCACCGAAGAAGGTTAGTCAGTTCTTACCATCCGTCAAGTGTTATATACCACGATACGATGCAATAGTGTACAAGCTTGATTGTGAATCTGGTCTTTCATATATAGATCAAACAAAACGATTTATAAGGTCCCGCATAAAATAACATATAGCTAACGTGAAATACCAACGCTCCGGGAAGTCTCCAGTATGTGATTATATCTTAAACGGCCCTCGTCATTACATCAGATTTGATAGACCACACACTCTTTCCTGCCAAGTATGATTATGTGAGGCTATCGAAATTTAAAGAAAAACATCCCAATTTCGATAGAGAAAGAGGCTGGGTACCACCTCCTGCTTGGGATCCTGTAATTAATAAAATTAAAACTAAACCCAAGCATACCACTGCAAGACCTTAAGACACAATAAGTTCATTCTGCGTAGATTTATCCGGTTTAACTCTGACATCGGGACGTCAATCACCTCAGTCTCTCTGGCCATGGGTGCTGGAAAGCATCCGAAACGTCGGGTATTAAAATTAAGCATATTAAATGCGATAAAATCCGTAAAAGTAGTTTTATTCAAAATTAAATTAAGTTATATCGAAACGGGCATTATATATGCTTGAATTGAATACTTCGGGCTCCTAGTGGCGCAGTGACTATGGGTATGATTTCGGCGGACAAGGTGCCGTGTCACCCCATGCATTCTAGGTCACGGGTTTGAATTTCGCATGGATCAAGTATTTGTATGACCCACAAATAGGTCCTTAGTCCGGATGTTTATCCGTGTGCAGCGCTACATCACCGTCAATATAAATACGTATCCATTATTCCACTTTTGCCTTAAAGAATCAGCTTAGCCCTGCCCCATAAATTGCCTTAAAGGGGGATGCTATGTGATAACGTACAATAACGCCCCACTCGTCGCGCAATTAGACGAGACGAGGTCACGCAAAATGGATTCAACACATACTCCCGAGTTTGGTGATAACTAGCAAAATTACATACAGTTTATTACATAAAATAGAAGCGAGCCATTATATCATAGAACATTTTCAAACCTGATATCTATACTTCAAAGACTACTACAAAGATTTTTTTTTAATCGGATCCACGAGACAATGTCCAATTTACGTAAAAGTTTTTAAAGAAAAGAAATAAAATACTAAAACAAGTTGTTTTTAGTATACGTTTTACTTGATAAACGAGAAATCTTGATGATAAGTGAATGTGGTCTATCATAGACATCTGCATCTACCCTGGATTGAGAACCGAAATTAAAATGCGTTGTCAGCCCTGAGGACTAAGATGAAACGCCACGTTTCCAGTAAAAATCGTCATTGGTCAATTCTTTACTCACTATATATTGTAAGAGCTTCATCACGATGACCATTCGTGCTATGTCCATAAACTGCAGCATGACCCTAGCGATGATAATAATGATGATCACTCTCTCTCTCTAATGGATCAGAACCGTGCATTCCTTGGAGGAGGCTTATGTTTAGCTGTGGACTTGTGAAAGGCTGTAATGATGATGATTATGGCTCTACCACGTATAAAAAAATAATTAAATAATCAAGTACAAAAATAAAATAAAATAAAAGTTGATAGATTTATCTTAACCTCACAACCCCCTAGCGGTCTTATGAGACCGCGGCCATATTCCGTCAAATCCCTAGCGGCCTCATGAGTTCGCGCCCACCCACAGCACTTTAACCCATAAAAACTTGTATATAGAGACTACTTTGCTATGAAGAAGTTTAGCATTATATAATCAACATGAAATGTTCTATCTTCTAGTTTAATAAAAAAAACTGTTATCCTATGAATATTTATTTACAATCTACGTTCATTTCGTACATCATTTTCGCGTGAATTTTATTGTGTTGATTTTTGGATTTTTCTAGTGTTTTATTAGTGTTTTAGTATAGTGTTTTATTATAAAATTGTAATGAAAGTTTTTGTGTGAATATAATTTATCTTTCGACGTAAATAATTTCGAGTACCTAATATATATTGAAATAATTGTGATTTTCACACTGCCGACATTCGCTTGGTATGTTTTTATTGTTATCTAAATACAATAAAATATTTTTTGTAATGAAGTTAAAACCGATTTTTCTTTAAACCACAGGATAGAGAATTTTGTATAGATTTTATAATGCCAAGCTTATTCAGAGAAAAAAAGTCTCTAAATATAAGTTTTAATGGTTTTAAGTGCTGTGTGTGGGTGCCGGCCAATCCTGAGCGGTTGCGTGCGACTGCTAGGGATTTTTATGGCGCCTTAAGCGTTAATTTGCAATACCATTTTGCATTTACATCCTATATAATATTTAACAATAGCTATTTAATATAAGACTATTGGCTCGTTATTCACTCTACTTTACTACTCTCTTCTTGGCATACATATTATATACCTAAACTAGTGATCTTCCCCGGCTTCGAACGGGTGATATCTAGATATCGGCAACAGTGCAATCTACCGGATTCAATAGTGAAAATAATTCATTAGCCCAATTGAAAACATACAAAAAATTTCAATAAAATGAATCCAACCGTGTAGAAAAATTTCAGTGACGAACACACGTACAGAAAAATAATTTATAAAAATGTAACAAAAACCTTGTGGTTCTCGTTAAGTGCGTTATCAGAATCAGTGTTCAAGCGTATACAAATAACTTTGTTTCAGAAAACACGACTCTAAGATATTAAATTAAATAAAGATTATTTTTTATTTGCAAATTGTATTTGGTTTTATTACCAATGCATTGATTGGGGATACAGTATTGTTAAAGACCTGCTTTATCGTACTAAAACCACACGTGATCTGCAAATAAAAAAATTACTCAAATTTAACATAATTTTTTATGGTCCAGTTATATGAATTAAAGTTATTTCTATAAGTTTAAATGCCGATTCTGATAACGCACTTAACGAGAACTATGGAGTTTTTGTTACATATTGTATAAAAGATATTGTGGAATATTTGAAGTAAAAATACCAGTAAAATATCTACTGATTGCGTGATTCTATCTTTTGTTTTCCGGCATCCGAACAACTCTACCGTTTCCATCGGATTGTTTGCAGTCGAACGTTATTGGTTTATGGAAGTCAAATTGCTGATTTAGATCATACGGTTCGTAAATTACATTATGGTAGGTTTGAGGGTAGATATCGTTTACAGATAACACAGTTTATTGAAAATTTTATTTGTATTAATGTGATTAAATCGTGATTAATGAAACTCATTGATATTTCAAATTCAAATTTCAAATTCTTTTATTTCAAACAACAAAGGTCCATGAGTTAGTATTACAGTTAATGCTTAAAAACTAAGTGTTAGTATTTTGAAATGTATTAAGTGAAATTATATTATTATTTATAAAATTAAATTCAACTCAGTTAAATTAAATCAGATAAACTTAGACTAAACTAAATTCTAATTTGTCGTATACCTAAGAGGCACTCTGTGCGGTCGACCCTAGAAGAATTATCATCCACTCTATGAGGCATCGTTCGCACGAAGCCTCACAATAGGCGCATGCGGATCCTCTGCCACCGTTCTCAGGATGCTGTTGTTACTTCTCCGTGTCCTTCCCATCAGCGATGCCACTTTTTTTCCGAACTACGACATGAAAACCGTCAGTTCGGGTCTGTGCAAACATGCCAGGGCCCTGTGTGTGTGTGTGTGCGTGCGTGCGTGCGTGCGTGCGTGCTTGCGTGCGTGAGTGCGTGCGTGCGTGCGTCGTGCTAGCGCGTGCGTGTCTCTCTGAACTTGCGATTTTTAAAGTATTAGAGATCCATTCTCATCTCGCTCAGACTGATTTACGGGTTATCATCGGAATAGTGTCGGATAAGACCTGTTGAGATCGTTACTCACACATACATGTGGCTACAACAATGACGTGTACAGCTGTCCATAGAACTTCTCTATCTCACTCCAAAATGTCAGGTGTCTCAGAAACGATGCTGCCACATTGGGTCTTCTGCTTTGAGACCTATCTGTCACGTGGCCTATCTTAATAAACGTTTAAAAATAGTAATAAAAACCAACAATTAGTCACTTGTCTATAATGGATGCCTGTAAAGTATTACCCAGCTAAATTAAATGGGAACTACATGTAAATGTTGTATTCATATACTTTGTACATTTGTACGCAGCCATATACTCTGGTAGTTTTAAATAATAACGATTACGAATCGAATGATATGTAGGAAAGCTCGTAGCACTATTTTATATGTGGGCCATTAGCTTCATCTTTTCAACGTATCTCTATAATAATATAAGGATATGAGAAGTTATTAGAATAGGTCCCGAGGGGATTCACATCCCTCTTCAGCGAATATATTAATGTAATAGCAATATTTAACCGAATAACATTTTTACATAAAATAAAATCCGATATGATTTTCATTATTCAGGTCAAAAGCCTTAATAATGAAGAATAATATCTAATTTAAATAGCTCAAGGATAAAGCGCTTGCTTCAAGTTATATGGAGTGGAATATAATATTTTTATTCGTAATTAATTATATATAGTTGACAGATAGATAGCTAGATAAACATTCATTGCTTATAAAAATAAAATAGTACAATAAAAAAAAACTTTAAAATTATAAATTACCTCAGTTTGACGGACAAGCTTATGAAAAAATGTAGTAATTATTGTCATCATCATCATTACAGCCCTTTGCGATAAACCAATTCACTGCTGAACATAAGCCTCCAAGAAATGCTACAAGGCACGGTCCTGAGCCACAAGCATCCACTGACTTAGAGCATATCTGTGGACATAAAAATCTTTGATAAATATAAAAATGTTATTGTTATTTTTAATGCAATGCTTTTAAAACAATACCGTAATAGTTCACATGATGGTGAACAGCACCTGCATCTCATAGATACCTTCTTTTTTGAATAAGGGTGACAAACGAACACACAGTCGACTTAATAGTGGATGTTCAGTGGATGCTGTGGCCGAGAGATACCTAAATTTATCCTTGAATAAATCAAAATGCTTACGCATTGTTACTCCTGAGGGCTAAGACTGACTATTATGTTATATATATATATATATATATATATATATATATATATATATATACAAATAGTCTTTCAAATGAATTTCTACTTCATTATCCTGTTTTTTTATATAAGAAGCGTGACAAGCGAGCAAATAGTCCACCTGATGGTAAGTGGTACTGTGGCCCATAGATATATACATTTGATTACATACTCGATTGAGAATCAAAATAAAGATGAATTTTTACCCCTAACTACTAAGGAATGCCTCGTTTCCTTTACACTCCTTTTCCTTTACACTCACTTTCACATTTTACGCTAGTATTCTGTGAGAGCGTAGTCCCACCCCGATTGAACTGATCCGTTTGTTCTACAACCATAATTTAGCTGTAGTGTGGCTCTATCACGCATAAACTTCACCCAAAGTAAAGAATGTTGCAGATAAGTCGTCAACTCAACTCAACTCAACATTAAGCAGAATAAATCATATCGTCTCAACTTAGTAAAACGGGTTCAATCTCGGCCTCACCATACTCATGCAGTGTTAGTTCAAGTAGTTTTTATTTTGTTAAAATTCAGGCAATAATTTGTTGCATGATTTTGCGAGATTTTATATATATAGACAGCCCGGAAAATATATTATATAGTAATATGTGATACAAACATATACATTTGAATATAAATAAAACATTCATTGTTTACGTTCGTACTACCAACATTAAAAAGCGAGTAATTAATAGAATCAGGAGTTACTTTGCGGAAATTCATTATATTTAAATATGTTAAAATTAATAACCAGAGATCTGCGCTATAAAATAAAGTGATTTGTCTTACTTAGTTTGGAGCGCACCTCCCACTCTCATCCTATTGTGTGCACTATTCAATTATCGAAGGTGGTGTGTCTTTCAATGCGTAATGGTGTTAGGAGTAGTGGTGTTAGGATCAGAGGTGACGGGGATAGTATAGTGTACGTAATTGAGAGAGGGTGGGAGGTGCCCTCCAAATTAGGTACGATACATCATTTTATTTTATTACGCAGCATATTTAAAATACATAATAGTCTGTGGTCAAACTGTCACCCAGAGTAGAGATTGCCGCAAAAAATTTCAAATGTTGCCAACAAGTAAATACTTCTTAATTTTACTTCATTTTGAATGTTTCTTCCTCAGTTGTCTGTGGAAACAAAAAGGAAATTATTTTTTATTTTCTATTAGAGATCAATTAATAATATGCAGATGAAGGTGAAACACAGTTTACTTAATATACAAATATAAAAATTTGATGAATTTAGATCGAATTCTTTCACTAGACGACCACTAGTTATTTTTTTTATAGGATAGGGTGACAAACGAGCACACAGTCCACCTGATGGTAAGTGGTTGCTGTGGCCCGTAGACATCTACGTCTATCCTCGATTGCAAATCAAAATGCAGATGCATTGTCACCCGTGAGGAGTACAACAGTACTCTAGTTCATAGTTCTCTACAATCACCATACGAAACAGAGTAGCATTAAGCTGCTATTTTACCCTGGTATTCTGTGAGACCGTGTTGCTTCCCCGGTCGAGCCGACCTATTCGCGCCACAACTATACTACTAATATAACTGCAGCATGGCTCTACCACGTATAAATTAGTTATAAATAAATCCAGTCTAATCAACCCTTTGGATTATTTTTCGTTCGAAATAACAGTGCTTATATACGTTTCCCACTCACGTTCCGTAGCTTTATCTAATTTAGACACTATTAGATAAGTAAGCAATGTATCTCAAGTCCCGAGAGCTCGTCTATTCTCCTAGAATTTTAAGGAAGCGTAAATTCTTTAATAGCAGCTTAAGAGCCGTTGTAGCTCAAGGTAATTTTATCGTACGCGACAACCCTGGTACGATCTCCGCCTGTACGAATAAGTGTTTGTTGCAAATTTAAGTATGACTTGCCACATGCTTTGCTGTTAAAAAATATCTTGAGGAAATCTTTCAAGTTTGAGAAATGTAAAAAATATTTCCAAGACATTTGACGTTCTCTAACACGCTATATGGCAATGCGACGTACACATCCTTCTCCCTAAAATCGTCTGAGGAATAACGTTTGTGCTTAGCAGTGAAACTTATATGTGCTGTAAGTTTTTAACTGAATTCTTCATCAAGGTTTTATTTAATTTGTTTAAAATAAAATGAGTACCAATAACCAACCAAGTTTGAACATAATTGTGTATTAGGAGTAAGTTAAAATCCCACCCACTTTTTAACATTGAATAAAAACTATATTTACGAATTTTATCGCGTTTAATTAACTGTTTTAACTTACTTTTATTCAATATGTAGTGTTCGCGTAAATGTAAGAATTCATTATTTTTTAACATCTAATGCAAAGAGGTAATTATCTGAGGGTACTTCGACGGAATTCATTATTAATTGAGTATTAACCCTCTACCCCCTCGTCTATCCAAATGCTATATTCTGGCGTCTCAAATAATATGCGCATCTGTCAAACGCCATAATATGGCGTCGAGTGATAGCAAACTATTTATAACATATTTATATATGATATACATAACATACATATATATATAACATATATATATTTTATGCATAATCTGATAGCTTATTTAATAACGTTTCCACTGATATATGATTTTAATATACTTACTTAGTATATATATATATATATATATATATATATATATATACTTAGTACTTCGGAAAGTGCTCGACAGATGCGACATATTGGCCAAAATGACCCCGACATTCGAGTGGCTACGGAAATTTTAAATAATGAAACTTTTGCGTATTTGGAATTTTTTTTAGAATTATCAATTACTATTCAATATAATCTCACTAGTGCTCATTAGAACTATCAAAGTTAGGCTTTAAAATACCTTAATCAACGTTAACCTTTGACTAATATTGGAAACATATGCTGTAAAATAACGCCTAGCAGCGTTGGACTCATTAGAGAGTCGTGCTAAGAGGTTTATTGGTGACCTTGATTTGGTGGAGAGTGGAGACCAATCGTGGTAGCCCCGAATACAGACGCAGAAAAGCTAGTCCTTCGGTATTCTGTAGTATACATTTCGATAAATACTCAGAAATTACATGCCCCATTTCTCACTCCCCTTTTTGATTTGAACACTTAGATAGTCGGCGGGACTTCGCCCATTTTTTGACAATATGCCACGCCTTTGAAACCAATTGTTTGTGTAATGCGTACAGTAAAGGAGTGGAATATTTAGCCCATCCGATTCAAAAACATCAATACAAGGCAAGAGTGAGTAGTATATTGTTATATACAGACAGTGCATTTTTCTAAGTTTTTAGCACCACTTACTACCACCATGTGAGATTAAAGTGAAGCTTAAAATTGAAAAACAAAAGATATAAATATAGTACATTCAGCAAGAGCTAACTTAACTAAGAATTCTAGTACACTAGAATTGTTAGTTAAGTTAGCTCTTGCTGAATTTATTACAGTGCGATTTTCAAAAAGTTCAAGTTGATTTAACTGCTCGAGTTAGTCACTATCAGGCCAATTTTCATCGACTTTAGTTTGAATAGCATTACGCTCGATTGCTAAACTAGGTGCCTTTTATTATAAGTTTTAAATCTAGTCTTACATTCTTAATCACTGCTTTGTAATTATCTACGTATTTGTTCAAAGTATTCAATCTACTATTTATAATTACGCATTTACTTACAACTATACCTACAGACGCTTTCAACACATAGCACAAGTGGAGACATGTGGATTTTTTCAAATTAAGAATTAAGAATGACGATGATTCTTAATTCTTAATTTATCTGATGGCATTTCGCTGGTTGATGAAAAGACAAGGTTTTTTATAGAAAGGGTAACTGTAGAGGACATAATCTACTCGTTGGGAAGTGGATGCTGTGGTATACACACACCTACTTGAATCTTTTGATTCAGAATCAAAATAAAGATTCGTTGTCGTCCCCTAAGGACTAAGATGTGAATGAAATGAATTTAACAACATAATATAATCGAAGTATTTAGCTTTTGAATTAATTGCAAGCTCTTGAATATGTTGGTTTTATATAAGCGAAAATATAAAATGTTGAGTTAGAAAGAACTTTGACCAGCCAAAATTCGACGTGCATGTGAAACGGTACGGCGAAAGAAATAGAATGGCTTCAGTTAAACTGTAACGCGACAAGTTCGGACCGCATATCAGATTTAAAACGTAACGAAAATTCTGGAGTAAACTGCACAATTGCTTTTGCATTTTTGCACCTTTTAAAATGTTTTATTTATATATATTTTAACTCTTTATCTTATTTTATTATCAGAACTTTTATCTATATTTTTTTAATTAGCTGGGTATAATTTTATAAATTATACTAATTTTATTATCAAACTGACCGCAATTGAATTTTTGAATCTAAATTTTTAAGACCCCATATCAAATTAATTTAAAAAACAAAAGTAATATAGTAAATGCTATTATTCGTTTCCTAAAATTTTAGCCATAAATTAAAACCTTCAAAAAAAAAAGGGAAAGGATTTTCCTAAGCTTGTGCGTTTATCGCCGAACAATGCATCAACACCGTCGAGTGGAGTCGTAATCAAATACTAAAAGAGGTTCTTCGGTTCTCCATATTCACCATACGAATTATAACAGCATTAACCTGGTTTTTCGCGCTGGTATTCTAAGAGATTTGTGCCCTGAATGCCTTCCAATACGTTGGTTCGTCACAAACACTCCCAGGGGTGTGCATTATTACTTATAGAAATTTCATTGTAATCGGACAAATGATAGAGAAATCGAACAAACAAACACGCAAATTACCGTGTAGCGGCGGCGTAAGAATATCTACTACTCCATGTCAAGTCGTTGATCTCGTAAGAGGCGAAATTAGGAAACTGAGCCTGGAGATGGGCAGCAGCATCCTCCTGATGTTCCTTTAACAGAATAAGGGTGCAAAACGAGCACACAGTGCACCTGATGCTAAGTGGAAGCTGTGGTCTATAGACATCTACATTTATCATCGATTAAGGTTCAACATAGAGATGGATTGTCAGCCCTAAGGACCAAGATGGAATGCCTCGTTTCTAATAAAATACGGTCTCCGGATCCCTACATTCACCATACGAAACACAGCAGTATTAAGCTGCTATTTTACGCTGGTATTCTCTGGGAGCGTGGTCCTTCCCCATTCGTGCCGAACCATTCATGCTACAACCATAATAAAGCTGCAGCGTGGCTCTACCTCGTATGATAACAGCTAAAATAAAAAAATACGTGTGGCACTCGGTGACTGCCGCGGTAAAGCTATTCATAGCATTTTTTATCAACTTATGCAATTATAATTATTTATTTATTTTATTTATGCAATTAAGTCTTTGATATTAAATCAAGTTACACTTTTTGAGAGTGGTGACCGATAAGAAAACAATTTTTTTTTCTCTTATTGAATAAATGAGAAGTTAATATTGTTTAAAATATTTTTAATATCTTACAATACATGTAGGTTATTCAGGAATTTTTATCATTCAGTTAGCAGCTAGTGTACACGCATACGTCTAGTCGCACGCACACAAACACCGTGCCGAAGTCTGCCGAGTGCCGAAGTCTGCCGAGTGCCGAAGTCTGCCGAGTGCCGAAGTCTGCCGAACTGAAACGACGTTAGACGATGCACGGCTTTCAACGCCACACCTCCGTGCCCGTCGGAGTGGGGAGCGTGAGGTTTTTTTCGTTACGGAATTTCTGGATTCGGTCCCCGCGCTCAAGGCCCGCGATAGAAGCTATGCAATAGCTTAAAAACTGCGGTTATCAACTGCCTACTAAGGGTGGTAACTATGAATAACATCCCCAATATGAGGCAATATACGGAGAAGTGTTCAGCAGTGGAGTTTTGATAAGCAACTTACACTGGTTATAACCAACTTCAAAAAGGACACACTCAATTCGACAATATGTTTTTGATGTGTTTTACCTCAGAACTTGTTTTCTGGATTAATCGATTTTGATCATTGTTTTTATTTAAAAGCTGATGTCTCTTGCGTGGGCCCATATAAATTTGATCAAGATCTGACAAGTAGTTTAGTTTAATTTATCCTTAATAATGGCGTATTTAATTGACATCGACTACATTGATTATGTTCTCATTTTACCATAATCAAGTAAACGATATTCTAAAGGAAGTATACGATATAAAAACACAAAATTTCATATTTACGTAAAGATACAAAAATGTTAGTTCCTCTAGAAATTTATTCCATTTTTAAACACGCTTTCATTAGCTTCGCGTGTATCTATCTAGCTATGTAACGGAATATTTTAATGTAATTCTCACTGATTTGTAGGCGGCCGATTGACTTGAAAATTCGCACTACAAGTGTCAAAGACCACATGATGACAGACAATGATTTTACATAACATTTTAGTTGCAACATTGAATAAACAAAGATTCGTGTGCCAAAAAAAATGTTTTCTAAAATGTACTTTAAATATGTGTCTGCTTATAATATCAATGTAACTGCCAATATTAAAAAATAAAGCTCAATAAGCTCAGGAGTATTCGTATGACATTAAGACATAAATAACTATTTTGAAGTATTTTATCTGTATAATCTCTCTATCAGGGAAAATTATTTTAATGACTGAACCGGTCATGCTTAAACTTCACGAACATACAGAGAGCAATACCGGCAGTGGTCCAGGTAACATTTTATTTAAAAAGCTTGGAGACTTTTTGTAAAATAGAAAAAATATTAAATGAATAGTTTCTGATGAATATTTTAAACCTAAATGACGCCACATTTATCATGATGATATATTAAATTATTACATATATAAATATATGATATTATTTTCAAGTAATGTATATTTGCTAATAGTCAAGCAAACCGGGGGCGGGTTGCTAATGTATCATAAAAATGAATTTTCATTAAGTATCACCTCATTCTTTTAATTAAGGTTGCATAATAAAGTACCGCATTATCTGTCTCATGAGGCAACATCTAACAGCTTCGGTAGATTTAGCACTAGACGCCACAACTCTGCATAAAAATATCTCATACTAAAAACACTAAAACCACTCAGAGCGAGATAACACGGTGCACTGGGGTGATACTGGATCTGAGTGTAGAAGTTTAGTACTCTTTCTTTTTGATTAGGTTAAAATTCATACATGACACCATGCTATTGATTTAATAGTAAGATGTACGTGCTTACAACATTGCGTTTTAGTAACTTACCAAATTATTTACATAAAAAGTATTGTTTCAAAGTAAAAAAGTAATACAAACTAAAAACGTTAAAGAAAATTTAAAGAGATTTTTGAACAAAGTCTCTGCATACTTCCTGAAATTTTTTATAGCAGAAAATTAATAAGCCAGTGCTTAACAACAATCCTACGACCTGGTGGTAAGTGGTGATGAAGCCCTGGATGGGAAATCGTACTGTCTTAGCGTAACCTGATGAAGATTGTTTTCGGATGGAAAGACACACGCCTGAAAAATATTCCACTTTTTTGCAGTACGCATTACAGAAGACAAAGTAAACCGTTTGGTTCTAATACGTGGAATATCGCGAACAAAGGGGTGAAAACCTGCCGATCGCCTAGATGTTCGATTGTGGAAAGGAGACGGTGGGATTAAAGCATGGAATTCCAGCGCACACAATTACCAGAGAAGCAGATTTAGTATAAAGTAAAAGTAAAGTTACAGCCTATATACGTCCCACTGCTGGGCTCAGGCGTCCCCTCATTTCTGAGAGGGTTTAGGGCAAGGAAGTGTCCGCCGCGCTGCCCAAATGCGTGTTGACGAACTTCACATGTCTTCGAAATATTTTTTTTCTTATTCCTCAGACATGCAGGTTTCCTCACGATGTTTTCCTTCACCGCCGAGCACGTGGTAAATCAGCACTTAAAATTGCAATTAACAATTTCATTGGTGCCGGCGGGGATCGAACCCGGGTTACTCGCGTTCTGTTATATTACAGCGAGCGTTAACCACTGAGCTACCACGGCTCTTAGATTTAGTATGCACTCTTTTAATATATATATGATTTTAAAGATATACGCAATATATACCATAACATATATACATATATAATATACAATTCAGTTACAGATAGTTTTTTATAGAAGTAATGGTTACACAAACAACACACCGTTATTGAATAAAACTATTTATACAGATTTTATCGCGTTTAATTAACTATTTTTAGGTTATTTTTAATTCCCGACGTTTTGGGTGCTTTAGAGCACACATGGTCTCTCTTACATAGGACAAACATAAAGATCTATAAAAACCCTCGTGAAAGAACATATAGCTGACGAAAAGCACCGGCTCTCTCTCTCTCTCTCTCTCCCTCTCTCTGCGGTCTCTAAACGTGCTCAAGATCGTCCCCACAATCGGATTTGATAAAACACAAATCCTGGCAAAAGAAGATGGATTCTTACCTAGGATGATACGAGAGGCTATAGAAATTAAAAAATATCCTGATTTCAATAGAGAAGATGGATGGATGATGCCATCTGTTTGGGATCCTATAATTAACAAAATTAAATTCAAAGTGAAGGACACCACTACAAGACTTCAAGATACTGTAAGCTCGTTCTGCGTAGTTCGAACCATTAATTAATATTCAAAAAACCAAAGGTAGCCGGGATAACTATGACATTTGGACGTCAAACATCTCATTTTCCCCCGTGACCATGGGTGCTGTAAAGCACCCGAAACAATGGGACTTAAAAAAATAATTAAACGCGGTAAAATCCGTATAAATAGTTTTATTCAACGTGTAGTGTTCGCGTAAATTTAAGAAATCATTACAACACACTGTTACCTGATATTAAGTAAATATTATGGTCCATCAACATCGAAAATTATCATTAAATAAGAATCAAAATGAAAATATGTTTTTTCAAATTATTTTTATTTTTTACATCTCATACATGTAGGTTCCCTCACGATGTCTTCTTTCATCGCTGAGCACGTGATAAATCAGGATATAAAATTGCAAATAACAATTTCATTGGTGCCTTCGGGGATCGAACCCGGGCTGCACGCGTACCATGAAATTTACGGCACTTAGCCTCATGGCTACCACGGCACAACACCTAATTTAAATGTAAATACAGCAAATTGCCAACTTTATAAAAAATAAATATTAAAGGTCCTGGGAGATTGGGCTTTGGCCAGACTAGAGTACTTTATTTAAATTTAAATACGGGCAGCCTTCAAAGGTTATTCAAGACATACGTAAGCAGCATTTAAATAACAGAGTAAACCCTTGACCTAAAAGGGTAGGGACAAATTTTAGCCCGCTTTAACGTTATCAAACGACAGCACAAAGTACTCCGCAGTTCGCAAACTTTTTTTTTTCAGTATGAACCGGCAAAGGATTTGATAAAGTGCGAGACGTCTTTTCTTCTCCTCCCTACATTTCTCATTTTTTATTGCCGGTTACGCTGTAAGTTGTTGAAGTATGTAATATACGTTTCCCGCCAATATTAAGATTATAATAGAATAGAATAATTTTTATTCAATTATTATTTATTACATAAAATTGTTATTTATTAACTATTACATATAATTTATACAAATAAATAAAATGGAAATGTCTGATTGTAATATTAAGTAAAGTTTTATCTTAAATTCATATGTAAATATATTGTCTGTCTATCTATCTGCCTGTTTCTGAAATAGTTGTACGATTTTGACGGGACTTTCACTAGCAGATATCTGATATTATAAGACGTAACTTAGCCCACAGCTGAACATTTTCATTCCTATAGATTTCGTCATTAGTGGGATATTTGCTATAATTTGCTTTGCTTGGCGGGCAAGTTTTGGTAACCGCAGCGCTACTGCCAATCTACTGTTTTTGTCTCTTTCGACACCTACGGAACAATAAAGGATAGTAGATATTCTGACACAGCCACTACAACGTAATGGTTATTTTAGATTATAAACAAAAACTAAAAATACACACTATTTGTTTAAACTTAAATTAATTCGAAATATTCATGGCTTTAATTAAGTATAGCCGGTTGCTAGCAGGATGAGGTGCGGCTGGGTGGTTTGAACCAACCCAAAGTTTACGAATATTTGCATACCTACGAGTTGTATTTGTTTGTTAGGCAATTTATATTAATATGATATAAGAAATATTTGGAAATGCAATTAAAACGCGAAACTAATGAATTCAAGAATCTATTTCGTAACTTAAAACATTTTTCTTGTTGTGGACAGAAGAAGGATGTAGCCTGTGGCAGATTTAAAAGTTCAACATTTTGTGTAATATTTTGTGTTTGTGTTAAATAAAAATAGAATTTAAAATGTTTAGTTAAATTTGAAAACTTTCATTGCCCATGTTTATTTAGTCAAACATTATTTATTCTGTTCTTTGCGGTTATTCAAATAGAACAAAAAAGAAGAAAATTTTGAGAAGAAGCTGACCGCTTGCATAAAAAAACTGCCGCGTTAGTCGTAGCTCGTAAATTTCAATAAATTATCAGTATTAGTTCGGAATCAGGAAGTTGGTGATTTCAAGAACCCTGCTCAGGTTTGTACGTAAAAATTTGGTACCGAGTCAGATCTCTCACTCGTCGTGTCGGAATATAGAAAGGTTTTATGGTTTCTCGTAAAATAAGACTCGTTTGCCATACCTTAATTACCTCTTTGCCGAGTTTTGAAAGATAAATCCTGAGTTATTGCACGTCTTTTTAATTATCCGAACGTTAAACTTACAGCCATCTAACGATAATAATTAAGAAAAGAATATAATATTTAACAGTACCAACCAACCAACTTCAAACAAAAAAGTTCACATTCACTTCTAAGTACAAACACGGAATAGCTCACAGTCTGTAATTATTCTGGCGCTCCACATAACTCTGTTTGGCTGCGAAAATAAATAAGAGCGTGACAGCTAGTCAGACGAACTCCTGGGAAGGCGAGCGGTTCTTTCACCTAATGGTCAAAATCCCAAAAAAATCCCGGTCTGAATGTTTTTCCTTGTGAAATTTATGTTTGTAAACTATGATACAGAAGAAAATCCAAAGGTTGAGGTACAGTTTTTAAAAAGAGATAAAAATATATATAGATATAAAAGTTCAATGGATTCTACGTTGTCCAAAAAATCTATTCACGTTATATAAGTTGATTTTCTCTTTTCAGTTAATTATTTTACGCAGCTGCATGCTGATTTTTTTAAAATAGAGTTTAAATTAAAAATATAAGACATAGGCCTGGTCAAGTCCATGATCTACGCTACGCTTATTTTTGTGGTCGCTAGGATGTTCTATGAGCTTTTAGTCACAAAACCTTTAGTTGTTGAACTTCTTAGGAAATGGTGACTTGAATATATCTATAGCTGCAAAAAAGTAGAAGAAAATAAAACAGTGAAGCGTAAACGTAGAAATACGCAAAATACGCAAAATGTGTAAATATTGCTTTATTATGGTTGTTGCACGAATTGGTCGGCACGAACGAGACAGAACCTATTTCCAATGGTGAGTCGTAGAGAACCGGAAGCCATTTTCCTAATTAGAACGTATTCCATCTTGGTCTTCAATGGTCAGATGTTTATGAGCCACAGCATCCACTTATAATCTGATGGACTGTGTTCGTTTGTTACCTTTATTGTTTATAAATTAATTATTGTTAACCTTATTGTGTGTAACAGAAAAAACGTTATAAGTCATGTTTTATGAAGATTTTTTTAAATTACTTATATCCCACCAGAAACATCAAAGTGAAAAGGGTGCCAAGCTTT
The DNA here is from genome assembly GCA_907164705.1 of Parnassius apollo. Classification (NCBI taxonomy): domain Eukaryota; kingdom Metazoa; phylum Arthropoda; class Insecta; order Lepidoptera; family Papilionidae; genus Parnassius; species Parnassius apollo. The sequence continues at coordinate 2,371,151 of CAJQZP010001141.1, forward strand.
ATAGCAGTTTCAAGAACGTTGTTTATTCCTATAGACTCCAAAGAACTTGATTCCACACTCATACCTCGATGCAACGTTATGGTTCACTTTTGTAATCCCGAAAGATATAAATGAAATTTGTCAGAAACGTCCTAATTAACTTTTATCCCGTTTTTTATATTAACTCCTGAGTTATTACCCTTCAGATTAAAGGGATTTAGGCAGTAAAATTTTCTTTTTTATTCACCTTATCGTTAGTAGAAAAAAGGTTACGCGAATAAAGAATTTGAAGTTAAAATAAAGGCGTTATTTTATTTTTAAAATTACTTGAGTATTAAAGAATTCAAATAATTGAAAATTATAATCAAAATAAATCAAATTCATCTATTAACTTTTAGTCTTTACGAGGCTGCCGCTAGAGAGATTTTTTTCTGTCTCTAAAAATCTGTTGTCGGTTATTCAAGCTATATGGCGAGCCCAAAGCCACTTCAGCTAAACAAGCCGTTTGACTATATCGGACCTGGTATATTTAATCGTGTATAAATCGGGATTTGGTCGTATCCACCCTTAGTCGCGAAAGGACGTAACTTTGTACACTTGTTAGTAAAACTAAAATACTGCGACGGGCTCAAGGATGATATTAAAAATGAAATGATTCAGACTGAACTTAATACAACCTTTGGCTCAGATTCGTCCGTTTAATTAAAATTTCCTTTTCATCTAGCAGAGATGAGATGACCCGTGACGTTACTTTTTTAGGAACCTTCGTTAAATTGGTTTACATTTGTCAAACCTACCTTAATTAACCTTTTTACCGGATTTTTTGGAAATTATCTTTTTAATTTATTACATTTCGGACTTAAGTGATCCGTGTCTGACATTTTTAGATTTCTTTATAATAGTCTAAAATAATAAGTTCTGCAATTTATCTTTCTGACAATGTGCTTTTTATATAATTTATATGTTCAATATGATTTTCATATTCGATGTAATGCGACAAAACGTTATGTTCATAATTTTTAGGTGCTAGTAGAACATACGAACATACTCGTACCTATGCACTTTACATGCAAAAATGCGATTTGATATGAATATTCATATTAGTAAAATTAGCTTAAAGCGTGGCAGCAAAATGAATTATAATGACTGCTTATATTTTCGCAAACTCTTTAAATGAAACTAATTTTGATGGATTTTATCACGTTTAATTTAATTTTTTAATTCCCAACGTTTGGATAGAGTTACGTATGATGAGTGTAGAGAACCGAAGGAACCTTTTTACTTGAAATGAGTCATTTCATCTTAGTCCTCAGGGGTGACAACGTATCCGCATTTAAATTATTAATTGAGGATAAACGTAGATATTTATGGGCCACAGAGTCCACTTACCATCAGGTGGACTCTGGAATGAGAGGTGAGCTGTGCCCAGCATAGCACGTAAATAGCCTGTTACTGTACGTGATTGAAAGTAACTCCTTGGAATAACTTTTCACTTCTAAGCTATATCTAGAAAAGGTTTTTGTGATTAATAAATTCAACGAAGAATTTATAAATGGTATTTTTTATTCTAGTTTTCTCTAATCTAGTCTATTCTACTATACTATACACTAATTTAACTTACTACTTAAATACTAATAACTTAAAAAAAAATAAAGAAATAAATGTAATAACTTTGGCCTCTCAGTATATTTACGAAATTTTAATGTATGTTCACGAAGACAAAGGTAGTTTAATTAAAAAAAAAACTTATGTACACTCTGTAAATACTATGAACAAACAAAAGCTAGTGATACCAGTTCCTCGACGCCACAGAGTCGGTAATTCATCCTTGGGGCAATGTATTATTACAACAAAGTCTCAGAAAATGTGCAAGGTATCTCTCTATTACCAAGTTTAAATATTTAATTAAACAAAAACTGTATAAAAGGGTTAATATGATATAAATGAATAAATATTTGATAATAACCCCTGGGAATGATGCGGTCGCTTCCAAGCTGTTTCCAAAATTAATTTTGTAAATATTTTGTAACCATTCACATTGTAGAATTTTATTTAAAAAAGTTCCCGCTGGGTTTCCTGCTGGTTCTTCCCAGGACAGAAGTTTTCTCCGAACCAGTGGTAAAGTAAAAAATGACTTTTAATAAGAATTACATGTGATCTATATTGAATAAAAAATTCTTCTATTCTATTCTATTTACTCTGCTCTACTGTACAATACTCTTCTATGCTCTGCTCTGCTCTACTTTACTCTTTTCTACTCTAATCTAAACTTTTCTATACTATTCTATTTGAGAGCTAAGTAGTAAGCGGCTAAGCAATTTTTTTCTTAGCCACAACACTACTATTGATTATATTGCTCTATTATACAATAATCTACTATACCCGTTCTACTTCTCTCGGCTCTGCTCTACTCTACACTATAATTGTATACTATTCTATTTGATGGCTCGGCTGAAAGGTGTAATGTAATTTACTCAATATATAAGGTAAACAAGTACTTGCTGGTAGTAATATATACATTGTTTTCTTTCATTTTTTCCTTTTTTTTAAAACGTTACCTTAACACCAGAATTTTCGTTACGTTTCACAAGAACGAACATCCAGATCTGGAACAGTTACTTGTATGCCATACAAATACTAGTTCCTCGCATAATTCGAACCCGCGTCTCTTAGCGCTGCAACTGGTTGCACAGCCACTGCCTTTTCTAGTCTTTCGAAGTTTACTTTTATTATTAATCAAAATTTGAACTATATTTATTGATAATTGAGACGGGACTTAATCCGTGCAATTTTTTTAATTTTTGTAGCGCAAAAATCTCATCATGTTTTGGAGTAGCCCCGACATTTCATCTCCATTAGAACTGAAAATTACTTCGCCCTATACATATTGTGAAAGTGTAATGTAACCATGTCATATTTTTAGACTGAACTAAATGAAGTATTTGTATTGGAATGACTTTTAAGGATATATTTACTACATCGTCATCATCGTCGTCATCAGTAATCCACTCTTGGGATTCCTGGTTTTTATTGAATTTTTCTCAGACGACTTTACACGCCACATAATAGGAAATGGTACTAAACTTCCTTGTGGAATACCTCGAGAAAAAAGACAATTACATAAGATAATTACAAAACAAAAATGTTGAACTATAAGTTCAACATTTTTATACTTAGTTATGTTAATTAATCGTTGGTCTATGTCCGTTACTCTGGTTTTACTGCGGATATTCTTATTTCAAATTTTATCATGCTGTGAAACCTAGAGCGCAGTGGATTGGCCCGACTAAAGAAGGGTCACCCTCTCACAGAATACCATATAAATAGCAGCGTAATGCTTTTGTGTTTCTTATGGTGATTGTAGTTTCCTACAGAAACAATTTTTACAGGTAATGGGGCATTCTATCTTAGTCTTCAGAGAAAACGTATTTACATTTAGATTCTTAATGAGGGTTAGATGAAGATGTCTATGGGCCACACTTACCATCAGGTAGATTGTGTACTCATTTGTCAACCTCTGTTTTATTAACATGTATACATATTCTCATGTAACTGTTTTAAATAAGAATACGTTTATATAACATTTTTGGTCCGCACATAAAACATCGGTATTTAATGTAATTTTAATTATATTAAATAAAATTCGTAAAGGTAGTTTAATTCTAAATTTTTGTGTACGATCATACTCAAATTCTATATGAAAAACCCGACACTCAATGCGTAGCCTCCATTTGGTATTCCACGGGTTTTTATTTGCAGTGCGCGTTTCACACAAGTATAAACATACGATGCAAAACAACAAATCTGAAACAATCCACAAAATTTAAATTCGATGCAAATTTTTTGCAGTGCTCGCACCTCTACCTTGTTTTATAGTTTACAAATTTTTCAGTACGAAAATTTACCGCAGTGACCGCTAACCCTAAGCCTACAAATAATTGTTCATGGTCTGGATGCTTGGTCATAGACAATTTATTTTGATAAAACACTCTACGATACAGGAGAAAATTCTAGTGTAGAGGTGACGTGTTTTATTTATAAAAATTGAACTTTTCATTAAAAATAAAAGTCGATTTAAAAAGCAAATATTTTATTTTATATTTACTGAAGTGGGTTAAATATTATTATTTATATAATTACTGGCTAATACTCGCTCGCTTCGCTGGGCGCACGATAGACGACAATAATGCGGATAAAAAATATCAAGAATTTTTTTATTTGACTCGTAACATCCGTCTCTGGTGAGCCTCTACATTACATAATGAGGAATTATTCTAAATTTCAAGTCAATCAGGTGAATAGTTTTAGAGATATCGTATCGTAATGAGTCAATCAGTCAGTGGTATTTAGCTTATACACATTGTATACAGGGTTATTTTGAAATAACCGGCCAAATTTGCAGAGAAGGCTCAGAAAAAGTAACATATGTGTATGTTGAAGAAAAGTAAACTAAAAAAATCATTCTGTCTAAAATCTTCTGTCATTTTTATCTATTAAATTAAAAATGCGTGGTAATGCATTATTTTAACTAAATTTACTGCGCACGCACACGTTCGTAAGGGTTGATCGGTAGGCAAAAACTTTGTATTGCCCATAAATCACATTCAATTTGGGATAATTTCAAATAAAAATAGATGCCTTATTGATTCGTATTTTCAAAAACTGCAATAGCGTTATATCATTATTAACTTAAATTTAAAAAATTTCTACTTTTTGAATATATATATATATATATATATATATATCATTATATAATATAACTAATTAATTAATTAGATTATTAATAAATTATTAGATGTGATTTAATTAGTTTTACTATTCTTGAATACTCATGCATCCCCGGCGGTGAAACTTTCCAAGAAGACGTGATTTGTTTAATACCGTACTAAATTTCACACCAACGTTGATAAAGAAGTTCTACTTCAAGAATATCTGCATAAAAGTTTGGTACTAATAAGACGCAGTGTATAGAACTAAAACCGTGGCTTCAAAAGCGATTATGTGGAAATTATTTTAAGTCCTTGAAAGTCAACTTTAACTTTTTATTAAAATTTTAATTATTTGAACTTTTTACATAATAAGAAATACAACAAGCTCGAGTTAATGATCCACGACTCTTTCTGTCATCAGGATACCGCACTTCGGAATTAGTTGAAATATTTGACAGATTTCATAGCGGGAGAAGTAAATGCGTTAGAAAAGAGTAAAAACGTTATGTTTTTTTTTTTCAAAAATATTAGTTACATTTTTATTAATCAAGTTAGAACGGACTAACCAAACTACCCATAACCCTTAAATTAGAAGAATTTAAAAAAGGTAAAAATATGTACTACATTTAAGAATACAGCAACTAGGTGTTTAGGCTTTATGTGTAAGCATACACTAGAAATATTTTTTTTCCATTAAAACGCAATTTTTCAATGATGATGACACTGTTTAACTAACAGCGTTCACCTAAGTCCCAAATAGCGACAACTGGTGAACGTAAACTCATTAGGCCTCATTACTAGAATGTCGTTTAAGTTGTTAGGGTCAGTTCACACCGAGACGCGTAGCGACCCGACAATTCTTGAAGAGGCCAGTGGTTGAACACCGCGCAGCGTGCCGCCGCGAGACGCATCGCGACGCTGCGAGGCGTATCATTTGAAGTAGCTGGCAGCTTACTAGCTCATGCACGCTGCGCCTACCGACGAAGCAGCGCTGCGTAGTGATGCGTCGCCGTGGGGCATTTTTGAATTATCTCAATAAAATGTCTATCTTTTTGTGTAATAAATAAAATTATATTTTGTATCACTATCTTAAAAAGTGCGTGCCACGTCGCATCGCGTAACGTGTTTGTCAACTGACTCTTACATAAAAAAATCATTACCTGTTTCTCCTCCCCCATGGGTGTATAGCCCGTACGGATAAAGAATGGGATAGATATAGCGGCTCATAGAGACCGTACTGTCAATATGTACCCACAATACCATACGAAAACCCGCTATAAAACGATATATCGTTATAACATTATTCGGTTAGTTAGAAAGTTTGTATAAATAAGAAAATATTTCAAAAAAACTGTAAGTATAGTTGCCGACACGAGTCATGAGCACAGATAAACTGTGGTGGGAAGTAGGTACACTGTCGGGCAAAATTATTGGGTACCTTTATTATTTCAATTCGTAATTGAATATTTTCGCCGACTTTTATGAAAATATTTACTCGAACACATCAACTTTTACTTAGATACAGTAATGTTGCAGATATTCGTGTCCGTTATTTTATTATCTACTTTAAAGTATTTAATGTGTACTTGGTGGTTAGAATTGATTATTTTATTAAAAAGAAGGAAGAGGTGATATGAAATCTGGTGTTGCGGTGCGCCGTACAGTAGCTACTGAGACATTAGTCGCCTCAGCAGCCTGTTCATATACGTCTATGTTGTTTTTCGCAGTACCTAATTTTTTTATGTAACTAAACACTGAATAGACCATTTGTCAGGATTGTCTATTTAACACCGAATTCTTCTCTGCATATTTAGACCGAAATCTGAACACTCAAATTATAACAACAAAAATAATTAAAAACAAGAAATAACAAAAACAATTAATAACAAGGACTACACAAACAACAATTAACGACGAGGTAACAAAAACAATTAACGAAAATAAACTTATTAATGTGGATAAGTCGCTCGCGTCCGTAGGCTTTGACCACCTAATCCTAGGCCCGCCCTACACGTGTCCCCCGGGTGCTGCTAAATGAGCAACAAGCCGATAGCACAGACTCTGCTCCTCGCCGTGGTAGCGGCATAAAATATACTACCCCATATTTCGCACCATGAGGAACCAAACAAAAGAAATGGCTCCGAGTTCCCGGCGCCCCCTTTAATGGGGCAGGGGTGCGAAGAATCTCCGGGAGAAAAACCGGTGACCGGAGGTTCGCGTCCCATCACGTTCTGTCTCCCGGAGGGGCGAAAAGTGGATTGCAGGGGCCCGTCTGGCTACGTTGAATGTATGTGGAGCAATGAATGATAAAATGGATGAATTATGCGATATGATGTATGATAGAGCAATAGATGTGTTATGATATGTAAATGAGAAGAAACGGAAGGGGAAGGATGTCACTACACATGGCATGTATACCGCATACTGGTCTGGTGTAGACGAGATTGAGCGGGCATGCCAGGGAGTAGTCAATCATCCTTTCAGAAAGAATGGGCCTATGTGTGAAAGAGTATGAATGTGTAAGCCAAGGACTGCTATGGATACGAATGAAAGTGGGCTTAAGTTTTCTAGGGTCTACGCCCCAGACATGTCTAACCCCACTTATATCCGAGAGCAGTTTTGGGAAATGGTAAGGATGGTGTTAATGAAATGTAAGGGAAATGAAAATATTATTCTGCTAGGAGATTTAAATGGAAGGGTTGGGGAGAGGAGGCTTGGTTATGAAAGGATATTGGGAACGTTTGGTGATGAAAGCATAAATTAGAATGGTGACAGTCCCCTCGCCGTATGTATGGAAAAGAATCTTTTGTGACGAATACTTGCTTTCGCCACAAGAGGGTTCACACGTATACTTGGGAAAGAGGTGATGATAGAAGCATGATAGATTTCGTAATTGTGGATGAAAGAATGAGGGGCGCAGTGGTAGATACAAGGGTTTACTGGGGGTCTAACGTAGGAACGGATCCTTATTTGTTTTTATGCCGAATTAATGGTCTATTCAGGCGTTGGCGCCATCGGTCATCTGTGTCTACCATTGCGTTACACCGTATAAGAACTGAAAGGTTACAAGAGGAAGGTGAGAAAAACAAGTTCAAATGTAGACTGAAAGAAAATATAAGTGGTTTGGATGAATTATGTATGAATGAGTTAGACTTGGAGAATGTATGGCAAAATGTTAAGAAAGGTTTAGTGGATGCAGCTACCAAAGTATGTGGTGTTAGTAAGAGAAAGAATGAAAGGAAAAATAATACGTCATGGTGGGACGATGAGATACGTATGGAAGTGGAAGCAAAGAAGAGAGCATGGCTAGATTTATAGCAACAAAGGCTGTTAATTCTGGCGGTACTAATGATGATATTAAAAGAAAAAAGGGCAGTCTTTAGACATCTAAATAAGAGAGTAAAAGAAGTAGTTTAAAGGAAAAAGCAAGAAAGAACGGATAAGAATGATAGAAGAATATCGGATAACTTCCAGGCAAATATTAAAATGTTCTGGAAACTCGTAAGAACTGCCAGGGGACATTCAAAACAGCCTATAATTAATGCTACATAAGAGTTCAAGAAGGGAAATGAAAGCTTTTTATGAGTGAAAATAAAAAGAAGTAGAAACTCTGAAAGAAGAGAAAGAGGTGGAGAAGATAGATAATAAGAATGAAAAGAATAAAAGCAGGTGGATATGAAAGTTACCAATCTAACACACCTGTTTAATTTATGCTGGAGTAAACTACCATTGGAGTCGCTTTATAGGACTCTAGTGCTTGTGTTAGGATCAACGGGGTCTACTCGGACTGGTTTGGCATCCATAAAGGTGTTAGACAGGGCCGTGTGGCTTCCCCGTGGCTGTTCAACCTATTTATTTATGGACAGTTCTTTGCAAAATTTGAAAGTTGAAGCATGCGGAGTAAGAATGGGTGAGTTAACCGTCAAATGCCTTTTGTACACCGATGAACAAGATATTCTTGCGTCATCGGCGGCCGAGCTGCAAATGATGGTTACATTAATGAAGAGGTCATTAAAAGAAAGGGGTATGAAAGTGAACGCAAGTAAGACGAAAGTTATGGTTTTTGAAAGAGAAGACAGTAAGACGATATGTGAAATAAGAATAGAAGGGGAGTTGATCGAGCAAGTAGATGAGTTTGTATATCTGGGTTGCGTATTTAGCAGGGATGGGAGATGTGATAAGGATATAGAACGACGAGTGAATGCAGGAAATAGAATAAATGGGGCCCTACACTCTATTATGAAGAGCCAAAATGTGTCAAAAAAGGCACGTATGGCAATTCACAATGCTGTGTTGGTCCCTACTTTAACGTATGGTAGTGAAAGTTGGGTGTAGTAGAAGAAGCACGAGAGTAAAAAGCAGTAGAAATACGGTCGTATGATGGAGTATGTTAGGGCTGAATCTGAATGACAGAGTAAGAAATTGTGTAATAAGAGAAGAGTGTGGTTTGCAAGATGATGTTGTGACCAGGATTAAGAAAGGAATGCTTCGGTGGTTTGGTCATGTGGAAAGAATGAATGAGGAAAGAGTGACAAAGAAAATATATGTTGCAGAAGTGAATGGCAGAGACGGAAAGGGACGTCCTAGGCGAAAATATTATCGACCAAATTGGCGATTTATTGAAAACGGGCCCAATTAGGAGTACCCTTAACCGACGAGCATATGCGTAGGTGTATGAATGTGAAGGAGGCGAGAGAGGTGTGTCAGGATCGTGCCAAATGGAAGTCTGTAGTCTCTGCCTACCCCTCTGGGTGACAGGCGTGAGTGTTTATGTTATATGTATGTAAACTAATTAAAAAAGTACATATAATATGAATATAACTTTTTTAAATACGTTTACATAAAATTATTGCTCTGAAGTGTACGGAAGCCGAATGATACGTTCGAAACCAATAGATGAAGAGAATCGACTGATGAACCAATCACGTTGAACGTTAGCGTGGTCAACGTCGTATCGACCAATAAAAAGTGTACTCACGACCTATGTCGGCAATTATACACGCAGATAGGTACATTAATTTTAAATGAAATTTATAACTAAAGACCCGCTTTGGCGTCGCCTGGGGGTCTCTAATAATGTGGCGTTATTTAGACTTAAGATAATCATTAAAGTCCATTTATTTTATCTTATCAATATTTCTATTTTAATATAAAGTCTAAATTTTTCGGATAAATTTTAGTCTAGATCGCTCCTGGCGTACACTCTATTTGTTCGGGAAGTTTTATTGCAATAGAATCAGCCATTTCGAAAATAAGCTCGAACAAACAGGCAAACGAAAATTTTAAAAATGGTTGCTTATTTCTCAATGGCATATAATTTAAATATCATTAGACTATGAAGAAAACTCAGAACGCGTCGCGGCTTTTTTTTTTTTGTGGTTTATGGTATTTTGTTATTATTAATTCCAAGAACATGTCAGACTGGAATTATAAAACGCACGAGAAACACACATCGCAATGTAATTTTTTTGCAGTCTTTACTGGCGGGTGTGAGTATAAATAGCGACAGTGTGCGAGCGAGAAATGAATAGAGGTGCGCCATTTTCAATCCTATTCTTTACTCGCATGGGTAGTAATTTTATTTCAAATTTGTACGGGACCAGCCTTGTAGAAAAGCTATAAAATATTCATCAAAATTGGTTCACAATCGACTTCACGAAACATACATACAAAAGACATGTGGAGGAATAGCACTAACTCCTTTTTTGAATTCGGCACTATTTTTATTCTTGTGGCTCTACTTTTTTCCCAGCAAGCTAGCAAACAGGTGACATGTATGCAGTCTACCTGGAAAGAGAAAGTTGAAGCCATAATAAGCGTTTGTCTCGATTGCATTATTATCATTCCTATTTTAAAGGGAACACCTTGTTACCGAATTCTCTTCTCTCAACTAAATTAGAATTACTAAACATTTTACATAAACGCAATAATAATCATCAACACCATTGATTTGTGCAGGATAACAACTCCCGGCTCGCAATGGCGCAACCATGGTAGAACTATGCTGAAGCTATTTCATAGTTGCAGCACGAGTGTGTCGGCTTGACCTGGAGCACGCTCTCTCAAAACAGTAGCGTGAAATATTAGATTAATGTTACTGTGTTTTGTAAGGTGAGTGTAGAGAATCGGAGACTCATTTTACTGGAAACAAGGCATTTCATCTTAAACCTCATGTGTGACAACGCAACTTCATTTTGATTCTTAATCGAAGATAGATGTAAATATCAATGACTTACGGCATCCACTTACCATCAGATAGACTTAGTGCTCGTTTCTCACCCTTATTCTATATAAAAAATTGTTACCGTATCGTTCAACCATGCCATCCTACCTACCACTGAGAGAACAAAATATAATAATTTTTATTTAATATAGATTACAGGAATACTTAATGAAAGGCATTAATGTTTTTATAAATGGTTCGGAAAATACCTTTGTCCTGGGAAGAACCAGCAGAAACTGAAGGCCTGTCTTTAAACATTAATCTACAAAATAATATTTTAATATATAAACAACGTGGTCACGCCATCTAGTGAGGATTGGCCTACACTTTGCTTGGCGGCATAAGGAGAACCCCATCGGAAGTCGGTTCTTCGCGCTATGTTAACGACTCATGGTCACTTCAGCTTACTGATCTGTTGGGTTCAGTTGGTTATTCTGTTACTGCGAATTGTGATTGTGCTTTGCTTAAATTGCTTTAGTAGCAACGAAATTTAATCAATCGTCATTTTTACTTCTAATTAGGTTATATTGTCAAAAAGCAACACATTTCGCTGAACAATCTTTTTCACCTCGTTGCCTACAAATTTATATTGAAATTTTCTCATTCAATAACATCATCAATTTGTGCGCTTAATGGAGTGAATACACATTTGTGATTTGATGTAATTTTATAAAGAGAAAAATGATTTCATAAAAATTTTCCATACTCTTCATACTTTGCTGAATTAATGTACGACGTGCATTGAGATGATCTTTCAATATACTAGGGAGACATTAGAGTGGGTCGCTGAGTATAGTTTTGATGTTTTTGGTAACATTTATAGTAATAATAATAATATATTAATTGATATTTATGTATATTTATCTTTTCATTTTAACTTAAAATTCCATATTTATAGAATCCAACCACATGAGAAAATTATATAGATACCCCAAAAATAATAATAAAATAATGTCCTCTAGACCACAGCGGTGACACTCCCTGTACGTGAGAGCTTAAGCGCCGGTGACCTTGAGTCGAAGCGTGTAACGCTAGGGTTGATATCGAACCGAAATGGAATATTATAGACTTTTACCAAAGAAGATACATAGTAGGTATATGTTATATATTATGTAAACTTATGAATTTGGGTAGTGAAAGATACGTTCAATTTTAAAACAACTTTTATTAAATATCTTTACAAATGAGGAATATTAAAACTTCCCACAAAACCAAATATGCACGACAGTAATGGTAATCATAAATAATTAACCAACACTTAGTATTTGAATACGCAATAATCAGTATTACCTACTATCCTTTAAAAATTAATTTACTCTTATATATTTTTGCAAAAATTCGTAGCATTTATAATTTTTATAGATATATAGACAGTTATATATATATATATATATATATATATATATATATAGAATAGTAATATGTATAACCGTCGTATTAAGATATATGTAATATAATTAATTAATAATATATTATATTAATTGAAATATTATAATATCACTTGACGAATATATTCATATTAACTAATACTGACAAATATCGGTATTAACCCATCTTTAATACTAGCCCTCGGCCAGGGCAGTCGGCGACTGCCCGTCCCACGCCTCGCGCGCATCTCAAGGTCCCCGCGCACATCCAGACACCCACACATAGCCCCAAGCGATTTTACGTGCACACATGCTTAAGTGTCGTTTCTTTTCGCGTAGTGTATGTATTCTTTGTCTAGACTGAATTTAGGTCTGCCTAAACGGAGACTAGCTATCGGTGCAGGACAGGATTATAGTGCCCAAGTGTATGCGCAAGCACAGGTGCACTCTATATTCCCTTACTCTCATAGTCCGATGGCGTGGTAAACCAACAGGAATATAGTGAGATCTGGTGTAAGATCAACGTGCTTTCCGAGGAACGAGGGGAATCACACCAACCGCCGACTCCGGACTGCTACTGAGAACTACTTGACGGAAAAGCTGAATAACTGTGTTTTTGGATATAATACGTATACTAGCTCTATGAAGTATACAAATCAACTAATTTGAGTAAATAAAAAATCTCCCAAACTATCTAGGTGTTCTATGAGGCAACAGAGAGAAACTGAAAAAGAAGATGGACACCAGCCACCATCAATGAGATAACTGAAAATGAAAAATATCTGCAGTAGCTAAAAATCTCTGCAGTAACAAAATCGCCAGCCAATCGTATGTTTGCTCCATAACAAAGGGGTTTCAAAAGACGGACTTAATGCTTTTACGCATTCTCTCCCAATTAAGTATCTATGGCAACTATGACAAAAACCACCTTTGAGGCAACGTGGGATTGTATTGGATCAATGTACCCCGTACCCCTATGGAGTATGCCTATGCATAGCAATGGAAATTGAAATTAATGAGTTTTTTATAGCGTTGGGTGACAAACGAGCTTACAGTCCACCTGATGGTAAGTGGATGCTGTGGCCCATAGACATCTAGATTTATCCTCAACTAAGGATCAAAATGCAAATGCGTTGTCACCTCTGAGGACTAAGATGGAATGTCTCGATTCCAGTAAAAAGGGTCTCCGGTTCTCTACACTCACTATACGAAACACAGCAGCATTAAGGTGCTATTTTACGGCGGTATACTGTGAAAGCGTGGTCCCGCCCCAGTCGAGCCGACACATTCCTGCTACAACTATAATATATCCGCAGCGTGGCTCTACCACGTAAAAATCATCATAGAAATAATATAAATACCACGTAAGAAATTAATTTATTATTAAAACAAATAACATTAAAACAGATTTAAATACATAACATAAAATATTTTTTTAACAAATTTAACTAACTAATTGATTATGATGTTAATGGACGAACAATTCATAGCTTAGAAGACATAGAAATCGACATTTGTACATAATATATAGAGTCAAATATATTTTCTTCGATTAGGCTCATATATAAAAACTTCGAGAATCCTCTTTAGTACTGAATGATATTAAAAGTTCAAAATAGTAGCTGCTATGGAGTATTTCTAAACCCAAAAAAGGATGAACTAAAATTTAAAATTTCCATGAAAACGGAACTACGAAGTCGTTCTAATTTAATTCCAATTTGTTACGAAAAATATATATGAGCAAAGTTACAGCCAACATACATCCCGATGCTGGGCACACAAATCTTCTTGCGTCATGTGTTTTGGAAATATTTTTTATTTATAATATATGCAGGCTTTTACTCGATGTTTTTAACCGCAGAGCACGTAGTAAATCAGACCTTAAATTTATATTTCCCAAATACATTAGGTTGCTCGCGTACTGTGAAATTCATGGCGAACGCTTAGCCTATAAGCTACCACGGCTACGGAATTTTATGATATATCTTACACAAATAAATGAAAAGAATTTTTTTATTATTAAAAAGCTAAAACGTTGCTAAAATCTGTAGAAAGTGCTAGAATACACATAAAATTACAATAAAATACTTGATCGTTCAATGTATCTTTATTTTGCCTGTAACAGCGATTGTCCAACATTCCTTTGTAACTATATCAAACCTATACAGAAAATGAAAGCTAGAACAGCTAGTTTTTTCACAAATATTTTATCTGATTGCAGTATGAATTAACGTCATACGGTTTTATACGGATTGCAATAATAAATATCACCTTTCCAAATGTAATTAAAATTTTGAAATAATTTTGGATTTCCAGAGATGTAAAAAACACATATTCTAGAAAAAGCAAGCAATGATCGCAGACTTTCTTCTCTTTTTTATCTGTAGACATTCTAACTTTCGTAAGACCTGTCGATAATCTTCTTTCGTTCATCCATTCATTACGAACGAGCACACAGTCCACCTGATGGTAAATGGATGCTGTGGACCATAGTCATCAACATTTATCCTCGATTAAGAATCAAAACGCAGATGCGTTGTCATCCCTGAGGACTAAGATGGAATACGTTGTTTCTAGTAAAAAATGGTATCCGGATCTCTATACTCACCATACAAAACACAGCTGTAAGTTGCTTTTTTACGCTGGTTTTCAACCACGGCTTGGCAACCGCAGATTTCCACATTTTAGTTGTTATTAGCAAGATGCTACTGATCATCTCATGGTTTCCTCCTTCTGTCGCTTCTTACCACAGCACTAGACGATATGGCGTAGTTCTTACACCGCCACTACGCGGTATATAAAATAATATAATCTAATCATACATCGAATAAAATATTTTTCTTTGACTTTCACGTGCAAGCAGTCGACATATACAGTCAGTTGAGCATCGAGCTTAGAGCAATATTTTAGAAACGGTTATATGTTCAATAGTGGTACAGGTTTGCTTTAATGATGCAAAAAATAAATACAAATAATTTACAAGCATTATTTGTAGTAGGCTGAATCTTGAGACACTTTAATCTCCTTTGCAATTCAAATATATTTATTATGGATTCTAATTTATTCTAACTAATAAAGCAGAGGTCATAATTGTGGCAAGCAAAGGAATAATTTAATAAATTTATGTAAAGTTATCGATTAAATAGAAAGTTTAGAAAGTTTAATACTTGAATTTTGAAAATAGGTGCAGTCAGAGACTGCTAAGGATTTAATGCAGCGAATGTAATCTTTATCAAAGTTTTATTCTATTTATTACATTTATTCACAAAAAATGAATTTAAATAATGATTTCTTAAATTTACGCGAATATTACACATTGAATAAAATTATATTTACGAATGTTATTGCGTTTAATCAACTATTTTAACTTAGTTTTTAATTCCCGGCGTTTCGGGTGCGTTACAGCACCATGATCACGGGGGGGGGGGACTCAGTCCCCCTTTAGACACGCTTTATATGCTTGTGGGACATCTATAAGTATGCAATCTGTAAGTACATGTGTTTATAACATTTATTACATTTTAGAAATAATGTTAGTACCTATTATATTTTTAACATATTTTATGGTAAGTGTTAGCTTTAGTTGTGTAATCTGTATAAAACTAATAGATCAGCATATTTTTTTTATAGAATAAGGGTGACAAATGAGCACACAGTCCACCTGATGGTAATTGGATGCTGTGGCCCATAGACATCAACATATGTCCTCGAATAAAAATCAAAACTCAAATGCGTTGTCATCCCTGAGGACTAAGATGGAATGCCTCGTTTCCATTAAAAAATGGTTTCCGGATTTCTACACTCACCATACGACACACAGCAGTATTAAGGTGCTATTTAACGCTGCTATTCTGTGAGAGCTTGGTCATTCCCCGGCAAAGCCAACCCATTCGTGCTAAAGCCATAATATAGCTGCAGCATCACTCTATAATAAAGTACCACCGATTCATTCTCTTATCATTAGATCACCAAAATTATACCCCCGTTTGACTTTAACTTTGCCATATACATACACTTTTCTTGACGAAGAAAGTATTTTGGAAAATTGAGGGGGTGAAATAGAGTGTTACAGCTTATTTTATATAAGTTAGTTGTACTAAATACTCAGTTGCTTAGTCTGACGTCTGCACGCGAACGGACTCTATCATTCAAATTAATTATGAAAGCCAATTCCAAATCGACAAGACGTATTTATCTAATATTATTTCCGTTTATTGAGAACCCATTCCCATAATTAAAATATCTTGTATTTTTTGCTTTATTCATTTATGCTTTTTCTTTTCCCTGGAAGGAATCGCAACGCTACGGTAAGGCCTACAATTAGGCGGCCTTATTGCTGCGTAGCGATTTCTTGTGTATGTCTTCTACATATCTTGCCCTTTTAATGATTCCTGTATCTTTTTGTTTTGTTGTAATACATAAAAATATATTCGTTCGTTCGAAATAGTGACTTAATGATACTGTGTTGCATATGTTGAGTGTAGAGAACTGGGGAGCCTTTTTACTGGAAACGAGGCATTCCATCTTAGTCCTCAAGGGTGACAACTTATCTGCATTTAAATTCTTAACTGAGGATAGATGTAGATGTCTATAGGCCAAAGCATCCACTCACCATTAGGTGAACTGTATATTCGTTTGTCACAGTTATTCAATAATAATTCAACCTATTATTTCAAATTTGAAATCCATGCTGAATGACTGGTACCAGAACGACGGTACACTCGTAGGCATAGCGCGCACTGCGATTAAATGCGAGCGGCTTAGGAATAGCTAAAAACGCAAAACCGCATGCAATCACGCACTGTGGTTGGTATTTTGCTTAATTTTATTTCAGTACCACCATTGATTTCTGGCGGAAGCGTATGTGACGGCTTTGGTTTTTAATTTAAGAAACAGAAAACATAAACAACGCCGCCGCTATAAGTATTAGGTACATCACAATATCGGTATAAGTATTAGGACATCTGAAAGGATACTTTTGCAAAATGTACAATGACGTGCGACAACATCTCAAACAATAGAATAAATAACAACCAAAGGTAGTTAACCGCCGTGCGTGCGCCGTCGTTCAGTTCCTGAAAAAGTCGCTAATACGTGCGCTTGTATAGAAAGCTATGTGTTAAATTTTTGCGGTTTCGTGCGACCCTCAGTGGTTAAATTATCTACGTTTTGACTCTTCATCGAAGATAAATTTTTTTTTCGGCGGTAGGTGAAGAAAAAGTTAACACATACGTAAAATTTTAATTTGTATTTTAAATTAACATAAACAATATTCTACATAATTTGTTACATATTTGAGTGCTAATTAACACCATTTTCTTGGTAATCGCATTTATACAACTGTGTATATGTGAATTCATTCCATCTAAATACACCATCTGCCAGCATATTACACACACTTGGATTTCATATTTATCTTGGCACAACAAAATATCTCAACTTGATGAGATTAGAACTGCACAGAACAGTTTGGAGGAATGCTTTTCAAAAAAGGATGGCCGAACTGGAAGCACAGTTACACACGGGGGGGATCCGCCAAGGACACGGTTGCAA
This sequence comes from Parnassius apollo, assembly GCA_907164705.1. Taxonomy (NCBI): domain Eukaryota; kingdom Metazoa; phylum Arthropoda; class Insecta; order Lepidoptera; family Papilionidae; genus Parnassius; species Parnassius apollo. The sequence goes on from CAJQZP010001141.1 coordinate 2,388,982, forward strand.
AGGTGGCTGAGGAGTTTCGAACCTTCCGTGAACTCATGTTCTCTATGCTCGGTATGCTCCGTAAACAAATTAATGAGTGCTCCCATATGGTTGACGCTATTGAGACCAGGCATCGACGAAAGGCTCTCCTTTTCTTGGGTGTTGCTGAAGAGGAGAAGGAGGACTGCAAGGCCACAGTGCTAAGTATAATCCACAAAATGGAGTTGAAGGATATCACAGCATCTTGCATTAGTGTCTGCCACAGGATTGGAGTAGCCACCAAAAATCGTCTCCGGCCAATCGTAGTTCGATTTGTTAGCGTTGACTTTAGGTCATCAGTATGGAGGGCGAAGTCTAGACTGAAAGGTTATCCAGTTTCAGTAAAGGAGTTCTTGACAAAGTCTCGGCAAACTGTTTTTGGCAAAGCCCGTCAGCATTTCGACATGCGTGCATGCTGGACCCAAGATGGAGTAATTGTGGTGAAAGTTGCAGATGGATCCCGGCATAAAGTCACTACCTTAGACGAGCTGACTACTCTTACGCAAAAACACCCTAAGGCGACTGCTGAATCCTCAACTGGAGGTGAGCGCATTGCAGGAAGCAATTTATCGTCGCAACCCAATTCTAAGCCAAGTAAATAACTACGCAGTATTGCGTTTTATTGTCTTAATTCTCCTTTTTCCTTTTACTACAACTTTAAATTTATTCAATATAGTATTTATTATTACTTTCTATCCACTGTATTAAAACTTGTTTTGCTTTTATGTAACCTTAAGCTTCTTTCTTTCTCATTTATTTATATTTTTTTAAATTAGTTAATTTCTAATTTTAATATAGTTTTTCGTTTTACATGATTTACTCGTATTAAAACTTCTATATTTTCACTTTAAATTTTAATTATATTTTAGGTTAAGTTCTACTTTGTTTTGGTATTAAGTTGTTTTGCTTTTGGTTATCTTTTGTCCATAGATTAATAGATTCGTAGCAAGTGCATAGTGCAAGTTAACTTTCGGTCGCTGGGAGGTTTTTTTTTATTAATACATGATCATGTATACAAAGTCTTTTGGACACAGTATATTTGTCGTCTATGAGACACTTCTCTATGATACTTTTTATTTGTTCTAAGTTCTGCTATTTATTATTAGTAATCTTAACGTAGTTTAGTTGTAGTTGTCTTGCAAATCATTTTTATTTTTATTGTTTTGTGTATTATATTTGTCTTTTAATTTTTGAGTGTGTTAGCTGGCGGGTGGTGCAGGGATGGCAGTTTGGCAATTGAAATTATTACATTTTTTTTACGTTATATAATTTTAATTATACTAATTTATTTATTCTTATAGTTTAGGTCTATATTATTTATTTATTTTTATATATTATATTACATATAGATGAGTTCCGATGATGATTCTTTTCTTTCTGTCAACGAGTTTTCTTCATCAAATGACAGTTATTGCTCTATTACTGAAACGTTAGGGGATTTTGTGCGACATAAATTCGATGAATCCCGCTCATTGTTTAATGTTTGCCACATTAATGCACAAAACGTACCTAGTCATTACAGTGATCTGATTGAGGCTTTCTCTGACGCTGATGTTCATGCCGTCTTGATTTCGGAGACTTGACTTAAGCCCCATCTTCCTTCTACCTCTTACCCTCTCTCTGGCTTCAGTTTGATACGCAACGATCGAATTGATAGGAGAGGGGGTGGAGTCGCTATATATCTTCGTTGTGACTTTTCTTATAAAATTCTAGCTTCTTCTTCCCCCTATTATACTGCATCTGCAGAATTTCTTTTCCTTGAAGTTTGCGTAAAAGGAGCCACTTATTAGGTCCCTTGCAGTCTGGCTTTAGGCCCGGTCATAGTACCGTTTCCGCACTCCTGAAAGTAACTGGTGATATTAGGGCTAGCATAGAGGACACTAAAGTCACTGTGTTGGTTTTGGTTGACTTCTCGAACGCCTTTAATACCATTAGTTATGACATTCTAATTTCCATCCTTTCCCTTTCTACGATCTCACCCGAAGCACTGGATTGGTTTTCATCATATCTTCGAGGGCGCCAGCAGTCGGTTCGCATCGATGAGCTATCATCTAGCTGGCTTGACATACATGCTGGTGTCCCTCAAGGCGGCATATTATCTTCTTTGTTGTTTTCTATAATTATTAATCTCATTACTCAAAACCTTCAGTCTGCGTATCATCTGTATGCTGATGACTTGCAATTGTACACACAAGCGAGTATTGACGATATTTCTACAGCGGTGGACATACTTAACAGGGACCTTGAGTATGTGGCCGTGGAAGGAAAAGGGGAGATCTCCCGCCGGGCAAGGTGTTATGCCCGGGGAGCGGCCGACACTCCGTGTGATAGTTCGGAGATGTTCTATATATGCTGCTTATGATTCGGAATGTTGATAGCGTGATTTAGGCTTCGGTATGTTTCGTTTGCGGCACGATGACAGCGCCACCACATCACCCCCCTGCTCCGACCGGAGGTCGACAGTGCAGTCCGATTGCCGGTGCGTCCTTAATGCCGGTGGGGAATGCATGCTGTGTGCGTAGGGGCAAGTGACACCGGTGCGAATGATATGCCGATGTGTAATGCATGCCGTACTACGCACTGGCAAGTGATGCCGGTGAGAACGATATGCCGGAGCAATTGCCAGAAGTCTGCCTTATAAATCTGCGGTGATTCGAGATGAAGACAAGTTGGACTGGCTTGCAGGAACTGAATACTGCAGACGATATCTGCTCGGGAGAGAATGGGTGGGGTATTCTATGACGATGATGAAGCTTGAAGTTTCCGAAGGTTGTTGGTTGCGTATTCAGATCACGTCGGGGTCACCACTGTGGCCGTGGAAGGAAAAGGGGAGATCTCCCGCCGGGCAAGGTGTTCTGCTCGGAGAGCGGCCGACACTCCGTGTGATAGTTCGGAGATGTTCTATATATGCTGCTTATGATTTGGAATGTTGATAGCGTGATTTAGGCTTCGGTATGTTTCGCTTGCGGCACGATGACAGCGCCGCCACAAGTACATTAAGAACTGATCTGACAGGTTTGGCGAAGTGTCAGGCCATAATAATTGGTAGCCGTCCGATGATCCAGAGATTGAAAACAGTAGCTCTACCTCCTATCTTTTTTAATAGTACTGAGATTCAATTGTGTTCCACTGTGAAGGATCTAGGTTTATTAATTGATTCTACTTTGAGATGGAAAGCCCAAACAACGACCGTTAGCCAGAAAGTCACTGGTATCCTGCGTTCTCTCTGTCTCTTAAAATATTTTCTACCATCTGAAAATAAGACAAAGCTTGTGCAGGGTTTAATTTTTTCCCCCTAATCGACTATGGTGATGTGTGTTATTTCGACCTGAATGCAGATCTTCTCAACAAATATAACCGTCTTCTGAATAACTGCATTCGATTCATTTTCAATCTTCGAAAGTATGACCATGTATCCACGTATCGATCTCAATTAAAATGGTTACCTATTTGTCAACGCCGTAGTTTACGTGCACTCACCACCCTTTATTCTATCCTGATGTCTCCAACTTCCCCTTCCTACTTATCTCCTTATTTTCAGTTGCTTAGTGCTAGTCATGAGAGAAACCTCCACTCTACGAACAACCTATGTCCCTCCCATAGCTTTGGACTTGTTCATTCTTCTTTCCACATTCAATCTATTCTCCTTTGGAACGCACTCCCTCTCGAAATCAGGACGGCTAGCAATCGGTACGCGTTCAAGTTGAAGGTTCGGGAACACTTAGTTAATAAATTGGCAGAATCATCATAGTAACAGTTAAAAAAATATATATATATTCTTATTGTTATTATGTATATTATATATTTTATATACATATATGTGTATGAATATTAATATATTTTTGTAAATTTATTTGATAACATGTATATTTGTATATCTTTAGGAGTTTATATACATCTGACATTATAATATGTAATTATGTATTATACATTTTTATTATCTTAGTTATCTTATATTTCATTTTATTATAATTAATTTTATCTATTTTTTGCGATGTACCATTTATATCTAATGTATTTTATTTCCATGTATTACAATTTTTTTTTGTTATATTATTTTAGTATTCGCATATCCCCTTGTGTGGCGACCGGCCAGATTCTGGCCGATGGTTAATTACGCGCGTCTGGCAAGCGACCAGATTCTGGCCGATCCGCGACTGCGTATTTGGCGGGTAAAATAACCAGCGACAATGATTTTTATCACACTTTTACTTATAGAAAATTATAAACCAAAGAAAGAGGATGCGATACAAAGCTACTAAAGTACTACAATGTTTAGAAATTTCGAATAAACACCTATGTAGCAGTCGCATGCGAACGTCACTTTCATGTGGTCACCCGTCCCGGTTTTTGTCCTTATTTTTATTCCTAAATCGAACAAATAGTGAAGTTAGGTGCTATTCAAACATAGAAGGGTTAATAACCAACAGTTTTTAATTCATAATTTAGGGATATGTATCCTTTTTTATAAAAAAAAAATTCGAACATAAACGGTCGTTATACTTACTTACCTTACATTTATCTCTATTGTTGATTAAAAATACATTACATTCTTTTTTAGAAATGAAACTTTGTCTAAATTAAGGACTTGAGCCATACTTAATGTTAAAATTATCGTACGCCACTTGAGTTGCTCATTTCTCAAAATAAAACTAACAATATGTGCTATTTTTTGTGCGACGCTTGGGTTGCCGTTCATGTGTTAAGATTGTAAAAAACTTTTGAGGTAAAAATATATAGGAATGTGTGGTTTTTTTGCTTTTTTTATTATAAATTAGTGTATATATGATGAAAATAAATTACATTTATTTTATAAAAAGAATGATTTTTATGTTTAATTTTCACAAATTATGCACAAAATACTATTAAAAATTTGGTTTTCGAACTTTGAAATTGGCTTAATAAAATCTATTAAGTTGTATTCAACTAAGATATCTACAGAGTAATAGCAAATAATATAACAATTCATATGACATAAGTTTTATAAATAGCTTCCATACAATATTTTAGAGAAATTACTAATTTAATCGCCACGCGCCGATATCGCAAAATTACCTGCTAAGGCCCTAGCAGACGCGACGTATTTGCAAAATTTAACTTTTTATTACACCTACTTTATTCCATCTCTGCATCATCCCAAGGTAGACTGGGAGAGAATGCCTTAGGAACTAAGTCCGCCTATATACAACTTGTGTATATGAAGTTTTAAATAAATAAATAAATAAAATAAATGTAGATATCTGTGGGCCACACCAACCAATTAACATCAGGTAGACTGTGTGCTCGTTTGCTTCACTTATTCTGTTTAAGTATTAAGTTAAAAAAAAACATAAACAATTATATTTTATTTCATTGCCAAGTAAGATTATTTCTATGCGTCCTTATTACCACGATTACGGTACTTAATCAACTTCATATAACTAATATCAAGACGGAAAAGGTTTGAAAATAAATCCTGCGAGTGTACAGAGCAACCAATCGTAGATGCCGCTTTGCTGTTTTTACGGTCTATTGCGAGGTTAAAATTCAGACTTACAAAGAAAGATAGACATAACCACTTTGTTTTTGTTTCTAAGTGACGCCGAAACCAACCATAGTTTTGGCGTCACAAATACCAGCGTGAATTAGCAGCTTTTAAGATGGTACTATGTTTTGTATGGTGAGTGCAAGTAACTGGAGACCCTTTTTTACTGGAAACGAGGCATTCCATCTTAGTCCTCAGGGGTGACAACCCATCTGCATTATTATTTTTAATCGAGGATCGAGGTGGACTGTGTGCTGGTTTGTTGTAAAATATTAAATATTAAGAAAAATACTGAAAAGAAAATAACTATTAATAAATACTCTATGTTAAATACCACGTACAAAAATTGAAATAATTGATAAAAAAATTGAAAAACAGTTATTATAGAAAAAATATACAAGATTGATAATACAACTGGGGAATGAGGTGATCGCTTCCATTTTTTTCCTTAAATGAGTTTCGTTTTGCAAGTAATTGTTTGACCAGTTCTTATGTATAATATTACTTTGAGAAATAATCCCATTGAATTTCCTACTAATTCTTGTCAGGAAAGAAAATTTTTCCGAAGAACTCGTAAAGTGAAAAATTACTTTTATAAGAAATATTTGTGATCTTTAATAATTTAAAATTGTTAGCCCTATTCTATTTTATTATGTTCTATTCTCTTCCTTTCTTTTCCGTTGCATTCGCTTCTATTTCGTGTCTCATTCCATTCTATTCTATTTTATAAATACTTATTCGATGTGATCTATCTATTTTGCTTGGTTGGTTTAAGTGTTAAAGAAAAACGATGTATCTAACGGAGCTCGTTACTCTCCCGTAGCGTTTGAATTAGAAAAGTAAAGAGGGATTTTACGAACAGATCAATCCTTTTTTTTTATTTCACTTTAACCTTTTTAGGATATATTGATTAGATTTTGCGGTGGATAGGCAAAGAAAATTTTCATGATTGAATAATTTTCGCCCGAGACTTTCCCGTTTTACCTTCAATTATCAACTGAAACTTAAACTGTGGTACCTGAAGGCTTAAGCAATCGCTTTATGTATCACAGTACGAGATCAAACTGGATTCAATCTCGCTGGCACAATATATTGTAAATGGTATTTTTAATTTTCTATTAAAAAAGTAAAGGAAAAAAAGTGTACAAAAAAGGTTTAGTACATTTTTTGCACAAGGCAAATATCAACCGAAATAGTACATGTCAAGATTGTAAACTTCACCTAATTTGGACAACGTCGAATAACTGGAATACTGGCCCAAAAAGCATTCGTATGCGCTACCTCCTGCCGGTAGATGGTTTTGTTGCTGGAGCCTTTGCATCTAGTAAAGGATAAATAGAACATATAACCAGCGCCTGATTTAGAGTTTATTTATACAATCAATTTATTTGTTATTATCAAAAACAAAAAAAAAATAAACAAGTAAAATAAGTATTTTAAAAAGTAAATGCCACAAGCACTTACTTTTTTATCTATTGAGGATGTTCTACCAAATTTTATTCTATACATAAGTGGCGCTTGCAAAGGCAAGCTCAGGGTCCCCTCGAACCATGAGCTCTAGGTTTCAGCCTAGTCAACCTGTAGGTAAATCATGCTAGGTACTGTTACGGTATACTATTCAACGGATATCAGACGAGAAAACGGAAATACCGCCCAGCGGTAGGAAGCGTCGAAAGAACCATAGTGGTCAATCACCTACGGAAATATTTACGTTGAATTATCCAGGCAGCGCAAAATAAATAAATCGATTTCCGTAAAGTTAAAATTTGTTTGAAGTTCAATCGAAATTAAGAAATTGTATCCTTAATCCGAATATTAAAGTAAGACTGACAAATGTTAGCTTGGTGGTCAGGTCATCAGATGACAGTGGCGGTGTAAAATATCCCTAATATCGTCCCTTTGCTGTCGAAAGATGAAACAACCAAAATGATAGCAGCAGCGTCTTTTTAATAACTACTTAAATTAAAAAAAATGCTAAACGTAACTAAGGAAAGTCCCCTTATGTGGAAATCAATGGGAGTAGCTAACTTTCAGCAGCGGACTTTTGATAGGCCGTTTCGGTACTGATCAAGATAATTCCTTAGTATGCGGTCTGGAATTGAATGTTATCTTTACGTTGTGAATCTACAACGTAAAGATAACATTTAATTACTCGAAGGAATAAAAGCAATTGACGAATGCTTTTGCTTCACTCGCAGCATATTTGCTCGCAAGATATTTTTTTCGCAAGATCTTTCCACTACAACAATTGAAAATTTTCAAAAATCGGGAAGTTATTGTTTTTTACCCCGTTTTTCGAAAATTGGGTTTTCATCAAATCTTGACGTCTTGAGGTCCACTCTGAAAATTTCACTTCAGGAACCAGGAAACCACTCTGAAAATTTTTCGATGGTACCTGTATGTATGTATATGTGTGTGTGTGTGTGGATGTATGTAAACCGCTTATAACCTTTGAACTACTGGACCGATTAAAATGAACTAAGCGGATTTTCAAAGTGTTTCATCAAACTTAGATTTCCTATGAATTTTAACTAACTCGGACCGGTTGATTTTGAGAAATCTCAAAAATATATTTTTTGGAATATTAGTTTCTTGGAATAACATTTAAACGGCTTTACTGATCGATTCCAAAAACTAATCAGCTTTTAAATTTGAGAAACCACGTCGATCGCCACCGGTCTGGTTAAAATTGGTTGATTCGTGCGTGAGATTTTCGTTTACGAAAATTTTTGAAAAATTTGAAATTTGAAATTATTCCGATATTTTATATTCCACGTTATAATTTGGTGAAATTTGGAGCGCTTTGCATTTGTAATTAGCGGGAAGTTCCAGGGACGGCCTACAGGGTCAACCAATTTTTTTATGAAGATTTCTTCCAAGAGAAAAGTGACGAGGTTTATTCACAGTTTTACCATCCAAAATTAGTGGGGCAGTAGTTAAGCACTAGCTTTATAGTTAATAAAACTTTTCAAAAACATATTATGAAAGAGTATTATGATCTTCTGTTTTTTTTTTCATTTGCAAGCCTTGTGAAATTACGGGCTTAGCGTTGCTGTAATTTTCGGAGCACGGGTTTGGTTCATGTCGACACTAATGAAATTGTTAATAAAAATTTCAAATGCCGATTTACCGCGTGCTTGGTTGTGAAGAGGAATTATGTCCTCCAGGCCGACTTTGGGTCACGCGACCAGTATCGACGGAGACTAGCTATCAGCGCAGGATAGGATTATAGTACCGAAGTATATGCGCTATCATAGGTGCACTCTCTATTCTCTCACTCTTATAGTCTTATAGAACAGTATCCGACACATCCGGAGAGAGATCAGATGAAGACCAAAGGTTTTACGTTCTTTTCAAGGCTCAGGGATAATTTCCGCGATAATTTTCTTGACTCTGGACTACTACTGAAAATTTCTTGACAGAAAACCTTAATATTTTGGCCAGACTCGGAATTTGAACCCGGGACATTATGATATGTAATCGCGTCCACGACCACTAGATTACGAGTCAGTCGATGAATATCGTTAGGAAACATGCAAAATTTTGAAGATATGTGAAGTCTCGGAATATGCATTGGGATAGCTCGACGGACACAGTCTGAACTCTTTCAGAAATGAGAGGAAAACTGTGCTCAGAAATTACTTCAATTAACTATGATTTGCTCCTCGCTTCGAGTCAGAGATAATATTTACTTTATTTAGTTCTAAAGAAAATTGAAAAAAAAAAAACGTTTTAGAAGACACTGTCATTCGAATTAGTAAAATCAGGCGTTACTTTTCGGAGATCCATTACATAAAATTTGTTAAGAATTACCTCGCACACATCCGCTCAATAAAACCAAATAATGTGTCCTACCTAGTTTGAAGAGCACCTCCCGTCCTACTTCAATTGTGTGCACTAATCTCGTCATCACTAATCCCAGCACCATCGCTGACTTACCGCTGACTTAGCCGTCAGCCACTGCAGTCTACATCACGCAGTCTACATCACCTGAGGATGCCTCGTGTAGAGGCGAAACAAGTGTCGTATTATCGCCGATGGTGTGTCTTTTCTACCGTAGTGGTGTTGGGCGTGGTAGTGCTGGGATTAGTGGTGACGGGATTATTGCACGCAATTAAAGGAGGGCGGGAGGTGCTCTTTAAACGAGGTAAGACACATCATTTTATTTTATTTAGTGGAACTGTGCGAGGTAATTCTTAACAACTTAACAATTTGGAATCCACATGAAAGCAAGAATAGTGCCATGGTCGAAAAAATTCAAAATAAGTTCATCATGTGTGTGAGTTCAAATATGTTTGGAAAGTATTACGTGGATGGATATATCACCCAGATGTGCTCGCTGCGTTAAAGCTGCGGGTGTCTAATATGTGTTCTCGTCGTCGTCCCCCATTACTCCTCGTGCCCGCTGCCAGGACGAAGTTGCTTCAGAATGCACCATTGTCACGTGCTATATACTACGTTAATATCATCTCACAGGAAATTTACATATTTGCATGTAGTGAGACGAAATTCATAATTGCAGCATACAAATGCGTTGAAAATTGTAATGTTTTTAATTAGTATTTTATTTTAAGATCAATTTAATAGATTTCATACTAGAAATCATTATTTATTAGTAAGTAGTTCTTTATATTTAGGCTAGTTATAGCATCGCATTGGTTTACTAACTCTAATGATGTTATAATTGTGTAATAAATAAATAAATTTTTCTTAGCTCTACTATAAAATGTAATGAAAAGTATAGTAGGGTAAAGAAACTGCTTTAGTTTATTTGAAATGTAACCAAAAAGTAAAATAAAGTACGTTTACGTATACGTTCCATGAGCACAGGCGTCCTCTCAATTTTGGAAGAGTTTTAGAGAAAGAAATTCACGTCTTTAAAAAAAAATTTAATTTCTAAGACATGCAGATTTCCTCAAGTCAGACAGTAAATCGTGACTGGTAAATTACAGTTAGCAATTTTGATTGTGTAGACGGAAATTGAACCCGGGTTGCTCGCATTCTGTAAAATTTTCAGCGGCCGCTTAGCCACTGATCTACTACAAAACTTACGATTAAATAAATTTACCCATTTATACTCCTATACTAATGAGTGGATGTGTTCCCCTATGTGGGGAGAATAGTGATGAATGGATAGCCAAGGCTAAGGCTAAGGTCAATTGATTGGAATTATTTTATTACAGTTACCTTTAATGAATGACGGTATTCGAGTTTTTATCGATCACTCAGCTCTACGGTGAGATTACTTGGCTTTTAATCTTGTAGATATTTATTAAAACTCGCGGGAGTTTTAGGAGTCAACTAGATATATAATTTAAAAAAATTAAACAAAAGATTCAGGCGAAAATATCCCGCCCTGTAAGTGAGACAATACGAGAATTCTCCGCCATTTTTTTATTCGAAGGAAGGTATTTAAGTGACCTTTATGGAGGACGACCAAATAAATATGCAGAGAAGCACTCGACAATGGATTTGTAAAGATGCAATGATGGAATGTATGAAAAACTGTAATGTTAAAAACGCATTTTGATGGCAACACTCACTGTATAAACCGAGAAACACTGAATCGGCCACGCACGGTGCAAGTCTAGGTGTAAAGAGGTCTGTGATCTTAATGATGGTATTAAAAAAATGAAATAAAATATCTTTTCTTTTAGGCAACAGGAAACCCATACAAGAATGTTAGTAAAATTTCAGCGAAATATAAATTTAGTGTTAGAATTTAATATAATTTACATAAATTATAATCAAAATTTGAGATTTTTGAAATCAGCCGTACGGGAATATCGGTGTCTTATACCGTGGCGTGTGTCCGTATCCAGTGCTCGAGCAGCGGTGACTCCCACCTATCTGCCATTGTGTTGAGAATACTATTGGAGCTGCCCCGCAAACGCTTGAGCATCGATGCAAAACGTTTTCTTTCTAATAGTTGCATGGAAACTCTGACCTCTGAACAAGTACGCAAAAATAAAGAAACATTTTTGTTAATAAAATCGTACATTAACAAATATTACGTCCTCGGTACAAGTCTAACAAAAGATTTTAGTAGTTGTTTCCGAATGTTTTATAAAAAGACTGGCTTACTAATCAGAAATTAAGCCACAAGCCTCTATTAGAAAATGAGAACGAGTGCTCTATGAGCTTTCCGGAAGCTCTATGCGAAAATTCGCTTTAAATAACGGAATTGAAAATATCTTTATTCTCAATTTTTTTTTAATTTTAAAATAATTCTTGAGTCGTTAGTATTTGCTGCGATACTTTATCTTAGTTATTTAGAAGAATACGTAAGTAGCAAATAATCACACTAGTATTCTGTGTACGATCTTCAGGGCACTACAACGTAAAAATATAATTTTATTTAATTAAGTTGAATATATTTAAATACAATCACCTTGATTGCAAAAAGCCATTACTTGATTTTTTGATTGAATTGATTGATGAAAGCCATGATTAATTGGCGTTACGATAAAAAACAACAGGAGAGGAAATAAAGTAGCTTATAGAGGCTCCAACGACTTTAAACCAATTCATAAGGTGAATTGGTTTTGTTGAAAATCTGCAAAACTGAACAGAGTCGACAAGGTAACGTTTGTTTTTTTTTTGTGTTTCTGTGTAGTAAAGTTAACGTGAACTTCAGCATTTTACCAATGGTATTTTGAACTATGTCAACGAAATGAAAATTTTTACAAATTATCATCAAAGAGAAAAAAGTTCTTTAGAAATTTACTCCTTTAATATAACTTCCTCATGTCTAAATGGCTTGACGGATTTTTATGTATCATGCATCATTGAATTTGTATTTCCCACGGGAGTGTCATAGGCTTTATTTCAAATTCATACATAAAGTGCAAATTTTTCTGAAATCGCATTTATCGTATGTTTCTATACTTAGTTACCTAATATAGGTGAATATATTCATAGCAGAATATACATAGGTTTAAAAAATATTTTTAATATATTTACATTATATTTACATAGACATCTTCATTTATCTCCCATTAGGAGTCAAAATACAGATACGTTGTCACCCCTGAGGACTAAAATTGAATGCCTCGTTTCCAATAAAAAGAATCACCACTTTTCTACACTCGCCATACGAAACACAGCAGCATTAAGTTGCTATTTTACGCTGGTATTCTGTGAGATCGTCCAACCACGAACCAACCGATTCGTGCTAGAACCATAATATGTAATACAGCTTTAGCGTGGCTCTTGTTACGTGTTAATTTATTTATATTTTGGTAGGAAGAATGAATGAATGAATTTTGAGTGACTGCAATTCAGGATACCTACTGGTATACACGATTTTGTGTATGTCATGCACGCTGAAATTCTCGCTGCTCCCTACTAATCGCTCTTAACTAAGCCTTACCATTAGATTCATGCTTAACCTCAAAGCATTTGTTTTAAGAACATTACTTACGCTCAATCAATTCTAAGTCAGTCTCATGAGAAATCTGAAGATGTTTCAACTCTAGAAATCTTCTTAAATGTGAATTCTCTTGAGACGAACGTATGTACATACTTAAACATTATCTGCCTCTTTAAAAATGTATTCTAATGTATTTGTAAGGCTCTTCTTTAGATTTAATCGTATTTGTATATTGAATACATTTACTTCATTAGGTTTTTTATTGAAAGCACCTTCTTTTTAAATAACATAAGAGTTAAAAAAATTAAACCACATGCACTGGTCATGCTGCTAGTTGTTATGATCCTCATAATTATTTTATTTTATCCAGGTGATCCTGATCAGGATACTAAGACAAAGTTATTATATATTTGTAGCCAGTCGACCATTAACAAGTTGGTGAAAATTACAATAAAAGATTCAGTTACACAGATAGCATGTGGTTCACCTGATTTTTAATGACTTCCGGCGCCCACGAACTACTGCTACACCAGGGGAATCCAGCCAGCCTTTGCAAATAGATAAAGGTGTTTTCTTTTTCTTAAGATCTCTTAGTAGTATCGGTCCGGGAAAATCGCTCGTGGTAGTCGATTCCACACGGAAGTTGTGTAAAAACCTAACATTTTGTAAATCACACAGCGGTAGATCACCAATCATTCAAATGATATCGCGATATGCGATGGTTAAATTTAGCGGCTGTCATATATGATTTTATTATAATGTACCATTAACAACGGCGGGCAACACTGAAGTTCGGATAAGAGTCGTGCATTTCCATTGGTTCTTAGTCCTCAAAGGTGACACCGCATCTGTAGTCGCTTTTTGTTTAAAAATAGTAGCAGGTGTACCTGCCGGTGTTTGACTTCAGGAGCCACATACCATCAGGTAGACTAACAGCTTTTTTGTCTTAGTTTAATTAAAAAAAAGAATGAATTTTACAGTTGCTATGTAGCATGTCACATTAGCGCGCGATACAAAAAGCGGAAAGTATATCAATACAACCGACAAGTTCCGATATGAATCGTACATTTACCGCAAACTTCGTCTTTAAAACATTACATCGGTGTTTAATGGGCATTGTTTACGGAGCTTTATTGCCACGTACTAAATATTATTTCGGTCGTTATCGGTTTCTAACGAAATAGCATTAATTCTACCCCGATAAATTGTATTTACCGAACACAAGAAGTTTAACGTAATGTATATACGATGTTTATGTTTACTCTCAGAACTGTAACAACTATGAACGAGTATTACTCTCGAGTGTACCCTAGTTTAATGTAACTTATATTTACTTCCTACGCTTCAAATGATTTTAGCACCCATGGGCGACCCAAGTAGCTAAAATAGACCACGTAGTCTTAAGTCACTCAGTCAGTAATTTTTTTTACTACTGACGCTTCGAGTGCCTTTTAGCACCCATGGGTAAACCAAGTTGTAAGAGTAGACCACGTAGTCACACAAGTCCCTTTGTTTAATCAAGTTATTTGTACTTTCCACGCTTTTTTAGCACCCATGCGTAAACCAGGTGGCTACTAGACATGCTACGTAGTTTATTCTAGTCGGTAGTCCACTGGTTTTTATTTCTTCATGTAATTCTAAGTTCTCGTAAATATAAAAAAAATTGTTATAAAAAAGAAAATTAGTATATCTGTTTGATAATGATTTCTTAAATTTACAAGAGCACTACACATTGAATAAAATTATTAATAATGTTTCATTTGAAATTGATTTCGCATTTGAAGTCCCAATGTCATATTCAACCCGGCTACCTTCAATGTTTGAATATTAAGCTCGTTCTGCGTAGATTGGACCAAAATTAATATAAACATTTATTACCTCGGGAATTAAAAATAAGCTAACAACAAACTAATCAAACGCGATAAAATCCCTATAAATAGTTTTATTCAATATCTGTCTGATTTAAAGTTTTTAACGTAATATAAGGTGCTCTTTAAAAGGACTTCTTTTAAAAAAATCATGATTAATGGAATTGCGCAAAATGCCCGCATAATTTCAGGTGTCAACTTAACGTCAGCTTTTCATTGAAGATTTTTCTGACGTCATTACCTATACAGATAAAATTAATGTCTTTATCAATGTGTTTATCAACCTATTTTGGGTGATGATCTCATCGTCAGGAACATACAGAACGTTATTGGGACGTCTCTGGGAAGTACGTACCCGCATCAACGACGAACGGATTTTGCTGATCTTTAATCGAATCGAAGTATCTCAAGGAATATTTCTTAAGATACAATTGGATGGTGGGTAAATTGAGATTGCGGTGGAAATCCGCGTTTCCATTCTTATTGAGTTCATCATCATCATCATCAGCATCATAATTTACTTTTATACATTAAATAAAATAATCATCTATTTTCAGTAAAAAAAGATTATTTTCCATTCTCGTACTATTTTTAGTTTGCCTCATTTTTTGCCATAGCGTGGCAGCTTGAACTTACCCGAAGTTGGCGACCGACTTGCAAAAAGTAATGTGTTTATATGTTGTTATCAGGAAGATGCCGCTGCAGATATCAAATTTTTTTATTGTTTGTCTCCCTCTGTTATCACTTACGACGCCCTTGGATTTTTTTTGCGCCCGAAGCAAATATGGGCAACCCTCCGGAAAGCGGGGGAGGGAGGTTGGGAATGCTCATAGCATACCACGCAGCCGGCTGCGTGGTTATGTGGAGACTTTTACCCACTAAACCCAACCTTTTAGGAACTGGCTTAACGATCTGACTAGAGATCTCTAAGCCGTATACGAACGCGACCCTCCTTGGCAGAAAGGAGGGCGCAACCCTTGGAATGAAATACAGTATAGTAAATACTCTCACGACACCACTACACGGCAGACATTACGCGGTGTGTTTTTAACAAATTCCTAAAAATATCTATGCTAAATTGCGCCGCTATTTATCAGGCTACGCTTAATTATATAAAAGTTATGTAAGTTCTATAGCTTTTATCTGAGGACTGAAGATTATGAGAACATTAGTCTTGAAAACTTTTTTCAATTGCTATTATTATTATTTTTAATGCTTAATGTTTTCTTATTACTAGTCAATAGAATAGATAGTGAAAAACGCAACTGTATTTGGTCATCTTTCAGAATAAAACACAGCAACTCAATGGTGAGACTGGGTATCAACAAATTTTATTCGACCAACACTACATGTAGCACAGGCACATATATTGCGATAGAGAATCGATAACACGCCATCTAGCACTATTGCTCGGATTTTGAATAATACAATTATTGTTAGTTGTTATGAAAATAATTTATCAGGTCTTAACAAAGTGACAAGTGACTTAGTGTCACTCAGTTTGATGGACGTATCTTATCAAGGGCCCACAGGCTATCTTAGGACCATGGATAATCACTCAACGTCACCGTCATTCTCGAATAATTGAGTTTATCGTCGTTATATGAAAGTACGTGTGAGAAATTTGACAAATGCTCCTACTAAAATTCTAAAATTCACGGTCAAATGACTTAAAGTTTTTTTTTACGTACACATATATATGCCACAGGATCACGAGCATGCGGCTCACCTGATGGTAAGTGACTCCCGCCGCCCATGGACAACTGCAACACCAGGGCAACTGCAGATGCGTAGTTGGCCTTACACATAAGGTTAGGCTATATTCTTAAATTGATATTGCTCTTTATTATGCTTCCTTGTCTTAATATATCTACTTCTAAAAGCTCCAAAGAGCCAAAGGATGGCTCTGCTTATTGCAGAGTATAAGGATTAATACAAAAGCTTCTAGCTTATTGTTCCTTATACTCTGGCGTGCCAGCTCGTTATTATTTACAGTTTTTTAAGCAACGTGCCAAAATACATAATATCCACCAGATCGAATTTCGTTCACGGAAGCCAATCTCAACGGAGACAAGCCTTCTATGCAGGATAGGAATATAGTGCTCAAATAAATGAGCGAGCACAGCTGCACTCTCTATTCACTTACTCGTAAAGTCACACTCTCATAGTGTGACTGTACGACAATCTTACACGACCGGAAAGAGATTAGGCATAGGACCTACGGCTTTACGTGCTTCGCGTGGAAGTGAAACATCGCCCTATTTCTGGCTCCGGAATGCTACCGAGAATTTCTTTACAGAACAAGTGGTAAAATTAAAAATTTAGTACAATCGACTTCAATATAAATAAAATGAGAATATTATCAATGTAGTCGGAGTCAATTAAATGCGAATTATTAAGTTACTCATAAAAATACTTGTAAAAACTTGATCAAAATTATGTGGACATGAGAAGCATCAAATTAAAAAGAATCATCAAAATAAGTACATCTAAAAATGTTCTAAAGTCGAATTGCCTACCTCCTCCTTTTTTTTTTGAAGTCGGTTAAAAAGATCGTTCCGAAATATCTTCTTTTTATCGTAGTTAAGTCCCTATGAATACCTTCGGCTGTGGGAGCAACAGATAGGTTGTGCCGGATTTCTATCGACAAAACCCTATGTTGGTCTCCATCAGCATATATGAGGGTCCACCGATCTTCGTTTGGAACGCAACCATGGCCCCTCTTTTACTTTACTTTCCTCAAGCACTCCCCGGGGAACGTGATTAAATAAATCCTAGAATATCCTGCAGGAACCTCTTGCAACACGACTATATAGGTTTATATTATATATTACATGTACAATATAGATTTATTCCCCATCACTAAACTGCAAACTTCGTCTAATCCTTTTAAGTTATCTATAATAATTCATTTCGTCGGTCACAAATACGAATTACATTTTGTTTAGACATAACGAATTTTGTATAGTAAGTAAAGCGAATTCAATTAACGCATCGCGCGAATCGCAGTTCTGTTATATTGATATAGTAGCGCTCGCCCCGCTTGCGCCTGTATATAATCTATTGAACATTTATTGTATAAATTTTTTCAGAAAGAATCTTTAATTTAAATGAAACTAACTCTGGCCGTTTTCAACATATAATAAGTTTATTGACGCGATAAAATCTGTTAAATTTAGTATCATTTCAATGTGTAATGTTCGCGTATGTATTGTACATGTGCTGTACATATGTAAGAAATTATTATAAATATCTCCAAGTTTTTGGATAAAATATAGCTTAGGTCTCTCTTAGCATAGCTCTATTTGTTTGTAGTTTCATTACAATCGGTTCAGCCATTCCAAGTTAAACCCGGGCACACACAGTCTGACATTTTTTTAACGGTTGATTATGTCCTTATAGTCTGCAAACAACCCAAAGCTTAATTGAAGCCAGATATTTCAAAACTATTGACAGACACTTCAATTTCACTCATATGTGTATATGAGTGTTTATATATATAAACTTTCTCTCGCAGTTTGAAACTCTGTAAATATCACACGGCTCGTGGCAATAAATATGCGAGATTGGAGTGTTGGTTGATTAATTTACAGAACGAGCAACAATATTCGAAACATTTGTACCTATGAGTATTTGTATGAAACCGCTCGCATAACGCTTTAAAAATAATTATGTTCACTAGATTGAATTTTGTAGTAACCGTGTAAATTTTCAAGCACATGGACTCTCTCTATTCACTCACTCTCATAGTCTGATGAAACGGTAATCCGCTAGGTAAGAGAGAGATCAGGCACAAGACCAACGGGTTTACGTCCTTTTCAAGGCTCTAGGGTTAAAGTCTGGACTCTGGGCTGCTACTGAGAATTTCTCTACAGAAAAGTCAGTAACTGATTTTTGGGGCGACCGATTAACAATTGCATTTGCGTCCACTAGACTAAAAAGGCAGTCAACAAGTCAAAAACCAAAGGTGTAGCTCTACAGTCACATGGCTTTCGATAGATGGCATTATAATCACCTCAATTACGCCAGACGTGAAATAACCAGACCGGCGACAAGGAACGGCGTCAAAAGTACGAGATTCTGAATTGAGAGAGAAATCTAGATTAGCGATAACCAAACTGAACGATTAAGTCACGTCTTCGCTGCAATGGGAGAGATTCATATCCAGGTCTGGAACAGAAACAGAAACTTTTTTATTCAGTATAGATTATAAATAATACTTATTGAAAGTCACTTTTTTTAATTTACCACTGTTTCGGAAAAACATCTCTGTCCTGGGAAGCCCAGCCCAAGAAACCCAGCGAGACTATTTTTTTTAAATAACAGCTTACAATCATATGTGTTACAACTAACAACAAAAACAAATTAAATGAAATAGCTTATTGGCGATCACACTTCCCAGGTATATATATGTATGTATGAATAACATGTATGAATATATATATATATATATATATATATATATATATATATATATATATATATATATATATATATATATATATATATAAATTCCTTAATATTATAATAATCCTCTATATAAATTTAGTTTAATAAAGATTTTAAACTTTGTGCATGTCAAAGTTGTATATATCTGGTGAAGAAGAATAGTTTTATTTTCAATACCTTAATGCTTAAAAACAAATATCGAAGCAAATTTTCATTACTTTTTAATTTTAATTATGAGATTTGTTTTGGCTGAGGTTTTATTTCATAAAACTTTCCCGCAGGAATTTTCATTTCATTAGGCGTAGATAAAAGCGCAGCCTTTGGATCGCGGCTCAATAGGCTGTTGGTTAATTAAAAAGCAGAGTCAACTGAGCTGCAGATGATTGAGTATTTGTATGAGGAAATGTTAAGAAACTAGAAATATTATTCGAATCAAACTGTTTATTTGCAATCCAAGTGTACATAATTGGTCTCAAACTATAAATGTGCTTACAACTTAGACGTCCTTTTTAGGCACTGCAAATTTGACGTGGATAATGCTTTTAAACATAAAAAAATATTTAGAAGCTAGATAAATATAAAAATACATTATAGTGTTATTTTTTATCTAAATACACCTCCACTGAGTAGAAGGGGTTTTGTTTTATATATTTACTGTGGCTTGATTGAAATTTGGTTAATTTTGATGTTTTTTTATTTCCTGTTGTAATTTATTACAAACTTTTGTTGCCATATAATAGAGATGACATTTTCATTTACGTTGTAATATTATCTTACTAAATAAAATTGAAATGTTTGTATATTATATTGAATTCACAGAAATCGTAATAATACGATTTCTGTGATTGAAATACTAATTATATACTATTGAAATACTGCCCATCTGGGCTAAGATTTGAAATGGCTCAACTGGCTGGATAAAATTTTACGAACAGATGGGGAGCAACGCAAAGTGGTATTTAGACTATATTTTATCCAAAAAACCAGAAATATTTTTTAATGAAACATTTATAAAATCTATGGTCTTTAATTAACTAAATCTAAGTAATGCCTCATTAATACTGGTACGTGGCGCAGTAGCTTGGCAATGAGTTAGAGCGCCGAGGGGTGCGGGTTCAAATCCCACACGGAACAGTATTTGTATGTCCTATAAGTGGTTGTTCCAGGTCTGCATGTTTGTTCTTGTGAATGTATGTAAACTGCCTCCACGATACGGGAGAAAATCCTAATGTGAATTAACGTTTTAAAAAAAATCTGAAAATCAATCAAATCAATGAATCGATCTTACCGAGGCGAAGTAGGAGCTGGCTGCTGGTTAATAAAGACACGTAAAATTTAGATTAGTGGTTCTTAACCGGTGATTCGTGGACCAAAGGTAGTTTCTCGAACGAAGGAGATGATACTGGCGCTACTAAGTCCAGCTGGGTTTCGTGCTGGTTCTTCCCAGAACAGAGGGTTTTTTCGAACCATTAGTAATGTAAAATATTGACTTTCAATAAAAACTACTTGTACTAATACTTGTAATCTATATTGAATAAATTATAATAATAAAAAATTATTCTATTCTGTTCTACCGTTTACAATTCAACATGTTGGAAAATTTCTCCACTCATTAATTTTTCATGCTGTTTTTTGGAACAATTTGATTTTTCAACTGAATAAAAATTGTATTGTTTTTCTAATTAGGTGAATATAAGTAACTACTTTTCTGACTAAGAATAATGTTTTAAAATATCATATAAATTTTTAACTTTTTCATATTACCTTATATTTTTTATTCATTTCACCACGTTACACCACAAATTCATAAACAATTTAAGTTCGTAACCCAATTATATTATGTTTGTAAAATAAATTATTGTTATGTTTAACAGTATCGCTCTCATTCTCACATGTACTTAAGTAAGTTGTGGATAACTGTAATTGCCTGTAATCACTATACCTTTGTAACTAGTTATGTTATTGTTATGATTTTTAATAGAATAAGGGTAACAAACGAGCACACAGTGCACCTGATCGTAAGCGGATGCTGTGGCCCATAAACATCTACATTTATCCTCGATTAAGAATCAAAACGCAGAGGCGTTGTCACCCCTGAGATCTAAGATGGAATGCCTCGTTTCCAGTAAAAAAAGGTCTCCGGAACTCTACACTCACCATACGAAACACAACAGTATTAAGCTGCTATTTTACGCTGGTATTATCTGAGAGCGTGGTCCTACGCCGGTTGAGCCGACCCATTCGTGTTACAACTATGATATAGCTGCAGCATGACTCTACCACGTATAATATGTAAAGATTCGTATACATTATTTATTTTGATATGGTCTTGTTATCACCAATTATAAATTAAAAAACAAACTCAAAATCATCAACGTCGACATAATTTACAACAATAATTATTATTTCCAAATAATTTAATAACTTCTACAAGTTGGTGCCTTTATTTTTTAACTATCTATCTCCGAGCATAAGGTTATTTGACAGTTTGAAAATAACTTTATTTGTTTCAGTTCGTATTAGTTACATTACATTATATTACATTAACAATCCTTTTCCATTCATGTTGATGTACTCGTATTTTCAAATAGTAATATTATTGCATTAAAAAATAGTTACATCTTACTTGAATGATATCAAGACTATTTATAGCAGAGCAAGCTAATCTATTACTATTTATTGCCTTTTTTTTCAGTTTTTGCCTTTTTATTTTTACAAATTTCACTCGCGTTCAGCTCTTATTTTTTATCACTTATCCAGTTGTATATATATATATATATATATATATATATATATATATATATATATATATATATATATATATATATATTGTTACGAGCTTGAGGTACGTGACAATAAAAATTGCCGATAAAATTACCTAAATTAACACTTTAATTTACTTTAAACAAATTAAATCTTAAAACACTAATAATTAAACACACTAATTCACTTAATTTCGCTCCGAAGCTTCGCTCGTATCGCCAATTCAATACTACTTCGATCGCATCTTGCAGCGCCTACTTATATAAATTAGCAAAATATCCAGAATGTTCAAGTAAACACGCGCAAGGTACCTAAGGTGTATTAAGTTTTAATTTTCTTTACACAAATTAAAACTTAAAACACTAATAATTAATCACTCTGATTCACTTTATTCCGCTCCGAAGCTTCGCTTGTCTCGCCAAAATCAACACTTTCCCGATCGCATCTTGCAGCGCCTATTTATATAAATTAGCAGCAAAATATCCAGAATATTCAAGTAAACACGCGCAAGGTACCAAGAGTTCGTGTTTCAACTTCAAGAAGTTTAGTTCTTCGGTTCGAGACTAGATGGCGCTAGTGCCGCCGACTTGAGCGCGTAACACTGCCCCCTCCTAAGACATGCTCGTCCCGAGCATTATCGGCCCCGTAATAACGTGCCAGGCGATCCACATGGACGATCTTAGGAGTCCCTCTTGCGCCTTTCTGTATCCGGTAGGTTACATCGTTGATCTTGGTCACAATCCGGTACGGGCCGTCCCATTTAGCTTGAAGCTTAGTAGATTTACCTTTGCTGCGGACTGGATTGTGCAACCACACAAGTGAACCTTCGTCGAACCCTTTGTTGTTCATTTTGCGGTCATACCGGGTTTTCATCTTTTCAGACATTTGCTGGCCCGATTGTCTGACGTGCTCATAAACGTCATTCATTTTGTTCCGCAAGTCATTTGCATAATCGGTTATACTGCGTGGAGCATCAGGTGGTATCCCGGTGATCAGGTCTGCAGGCAGCCGTAATTCTCTTCCAAAGTTTGCGAAAGCTGGTGTCAATGCTGTACTTTCGTGAACAGCGCTTCGATATGACAACAAAAACGGTTGTATGTGCTTGTCCCAATCTCGTTGCCGATTGTCTACAACTTTAGCTAGATACCTCTCAAATGTCTGATTAAATCGTTCTACCATTCCATCAGATTGCGGGTGATAAGAAGTCGTTCTTGTTTTATGAGTACCCATAACTCGGCAAGTTTCCTGGAATATTTGAGACTCAAAATTCCTTCCTTGATCGCTGTGAATCTCTAAAGGTACACCAAAACGACAGAAGACTTCATGAACTAGCTTATCAGCAACTGTTGAAGCTTCTTGATTTGGAATGGAGAAGACTTCTGGCCACTTAGTGAAGTAATCCATCACAACCATGAAATACTTGTTACCGCTTTCACTCTCCGGAAACGGCCCCGCCACGTCAATGGCTATTCTCTCCCATGGTGCACCAACATTGTACAACTTCAATGCACCTCTACTACGAGTCTGAGGTCCCTTTACAGCCGCACAACTTGTACATTTGCGACACCAGTCCTCGACATCGTTTCGACAGTGGACCCAGTAAAACCGTTCTCGGATCTTCAGTAGAGTTCGTTTAACTCCCAGATGGCCTCCTGAATAATCATTATGGTACAGCTGTAGAACATCCGGTACTTTAGCTTTAGGGACAACCATTTGTAAATGACAGCTGTCTCCCCGAACATTTTCCCATTTACGGCACAGAACTCCATCCTGAAGCAGCAAGCTGTCCCACTGGGCCCAATAGCTTTTAGTGGTCGAACTCATCGCTGAGACGTCGCTCCACTTGGGCTTGGGAGCACTGGCCTTCATCCATTCCAGGATCGGCTTGATGTCCGGATCTTCCTGCTGTGCACGTTGTAAGCTGTCCTTCAACTCGTTGCTGAGGTGGTCTGCCCTGAGCATCCTCACGGATACCACTTCCTTACTCTCTTGCCTAGTACAATGTTTGCAACCTTCAGGACAAGGTCTTCTTGACAATGCATCTGCGTTGCCATGAGATTTCCCGTTGCGATGTTCGATCTCGAAGTCGTATTCCTGCAGTAGTTCAATCCACCTCGCAACTTGTCCTTCTGGATTTTTTAAACTGCAATAGCCATTTTAGTGCAGCTTGGTCAGTTCATAAGTGAAATTTTCGCCCCAGAAGATATTTGCTAAAATGCTGCAATGACTTTACCACAGCTAGCAATTCGCGTCTTGTGACACAGTAGTTCCTTTCCGGTTTTGACAACGACTTGCTGAAGTACGCTATCACGACCTCTTGGTCACCATTCCGTTGAGACAACACACCGCCAAGTCCTATATCACTTGCGTCTGTGTCAACTATAAATTCTTTGCTGGCATCAGGGTATCCCAAAATAGGTGTTTTGCACAGACGGTCCTTGAGCTCCTGGAATGCGATATTGCAACTTTCATCCCAGCAGAAATGTCGCTTCTCCTCGGTTAGCTTGTGCAGAGGTTTGGCTATATCTGCAAAGTTCTTCACAAATCGCCGGTAATAGGAGCACAAACCCAAAAATGCTCTAACCTGCGTCTTGTCTTTTGGAACCGGCCAATCCTTGACAGCGGCTATTTTCTCTGGATCTGTGCGGATACATTCTTCCGATACTACAAACCCCAAAAAATTAACTTGCCGTTGGAATAGTGAACATTTCTTCGGGCTCAACTTGAGGTTGGCACTCTGAATCTTCATGAGCACGCGTTCCAGGTTTTTAAGGTGTTCCTCAAACGTACGGCCCACGATGATGATGTCATCCAAGTAGACCAGACAGGCATCGCCAATTAGCCCGGTAAGTACAAGTTCCATCAGCATTTCAAACGTTGCTGGAGCATTGCAGAACCCAAACAGCATTACTTTAAATTGCCACAGACATTTTCCCGTCGAGAACGCAGTTTTGTCCTTGTCCTTAGGGTCAATTTCAACTTGCCAGTAGCCACTTTTTAGATCCAGCGTGCTAAACCACTTTACTCCTGTAAGCATGTCCAGCGTGTCATCAATTCTTGGCAAGGTATAGCTGTCCTTCTTCGTAACGTCGTTCAGACGGCGGTAGTCAACACAAAACCGCATGCTGCTATCCTTCTTCTTCACCAGCACCACTGGTGAACACCATGGACTAGATGAAGGTTCAATAACACCATCCTTCACCATTCCCTCAATCATGGTTTCCACTTCCTTTTCACGTGCTACCGGCAGTCGTCTTGGCCGCTGACGGATAGGCAATTCTTCTCCTGTGTTTATTTTGTGTTGAACTAAGCCAGTCTTTCCTATGTCAGCATCGTTTGATGAGAATACATCGGCGTACTTGAGTAACAACTTCTTCGCCTTGACCAATTCGTTCGGGGAGAGAACACTGCGACAGTCTTCCAAAAGTGTGGTCACTCTCGTTTCTGCATCCTTGCTGGGGGTCCCACTCGATATATATTGGCACCGACGTAACCAATCCACTTCTTCACAAGTACCAATCAGTGTGCCTTTTTCTATAATCTGTTCCCGGTCGCAAAGGTTCAGCACACGTACTCCTGAGATGTCAGTGGTCCTAACCAAGGTTCGAGCTACTTTCCATGGAAGGTCATTGTTTACCCTTTCCACAAGTACACAACGGTGAGCTTGCCCAGCGTTTCGAGGAAGACTAACCGGAACAATCGTTTCCGATCTCGGCGGTCAACAGTCTTCTTAATGCTGTACACGTTCCCTGGTAACGCACCTTCCATAAAAAGTTCCTCCTGTCCACATTTCAAAACACCTTGCTTAACGTCGATCTCACAACAATTATTCCTCATAAAGTCTAGGCCTAGGATGCAGTCGTCCAGTATATCAGCCACGATGCATTATGCAGGTAGATCACGTTGCCTAGCTTCAACTCCATCTCCTTCTCTCCACGGACGGTTATACGCTGACCGGTAGCTGTTACCAAATTAATGCGTTCTCGGTTGTATGCGGAGTCCCCAAGAAACTGACTTATAAGTTGGGAACTAACAACCGTACGAGAGGCTCCAGTGTCTATGGTCAGTTTACACGGCATTCCGTTGACCTCGCCCTTGATGATTAGACTGTTCCCATCATGGGTTTGTGAGATCGAGATCCTTGGGGCTCTTTTAACATCAGCCAGCACCCGCCCCGCAGTTCTGGCTTTTACTCGTTTCCCTGCTGCTGCATGGCGGTGCTGTTGGCCGCACTACCCTCCTGAGATCGTTCACCTTCCCTTTCTAGGGTTCGCTTAGGGCAGCTGGATCGAAGATGGCCCTTTTCCCCACAGCCATAGCACCTAGGGCTGTATCCTCTGTTGCGGTCGCGAACTGTAGCTGCTGCAACCTCCCTGATGCGATGGGAACGATGATCCTGCCGTACGGCTTACACCTCCAGTGCATGGGCCAAGGCGTTCTTAAGCGTGTCGTGGTGCCCGAGTCTCACAGCAGCTCTGACTTCAAGGTCGCGGATGCCGTCGATGAATGTCTGAACCAGGTTCCCTTCAATGAGCGCAGGTACAGACTGGTATGCTTTTCGAACCATCTTCTCCACCTCAAGGGCCCACTGCTGCAGGTTCTCGTTGCTGCGCTGCACGCGATCTTTAAGCTGCGCGCGAAAGACGTGTTCCAGATGAGCGTCGCCATATCTCGCTTCCAAGGCCTCAAGAAGCTGCACATAGGTCACTTTCTTACCGAGAGCTTCCAACACAGTTAAGGCTTGGTCGCGCAGGGCTAGGGTGAGTGCAGTCATGGCTTGGCTTTTATTCCAGCCGTTTGCCTCCATGACGGCCTCGAACTGGATTTTGTAGGCCGATCAGGAAGAGGTCCCGTCGAACGGCGGCACTTTGAATCCACGTAGCGAAGGTGCTGCAGCTACTACGGGAGCTGTAGTTCCATCCCCAAGTTTGAGGTCGTTTAGCGTTTTCTTCACGTCAGCCATCACGTTGTCAACCCGATTGTTCACATGGTTGATTCGGGTTTCATGTTCTTCGATTCGGGTTTCAGCTTCCGACAGGCGGTTGTCGTGTTGAGCAACCCTATCCTTCACGTCCCTTATCTCTTTCCCAAAGGTAGCGTGAAGGTCCTTCATGAGGAGCATCTGCTCTTCCGACCGACGAGCCTGTTCCGCCTGCTGATCTTCCAACCGACGGGCCTGTTCCTCTTGTCGGCGGGCCTGTTCCTCTTGTCCGCTCTGCAGCTGCTCTTTCAACTGACGGACCTGTTCCTGCAGCATG
Organism: Parnassius apollo; assembly: GCA_907164705.1. Lineage (NCBI taxonomy): Eukaryota > Metazoa > Arthropoda > Insecta > Lepidoptera > Papilionidae > Parnassius > Parnassius apollo. The sequence continues at coordinate 2,416,234 of CAJQZP010001141.1, forward strand.
ACCATCAGAGCACCTAAGTCAGGTGCTGCAGATGTAGGAGTTACCGACGGGCCTGCAGCCGGTGGCTGGCCCTCCGACGTCTGCGGCGTTGCACCACCAAATCTTCGTTGGTCCGTCTCCTGCTGGCGTTGACTTCGGGTACGGACACCCTCCGTTTCCTCCTTAGGTAAAATCGGCATGATTTTATCCCACTTCTGACACCAATTGTTACGAGCTTGAGGTTCGTGACAATAAAAATTGCCGATAAAATTACCTAAATTAACACTTTAATTTACTTTAAACAAATTAAATCTTAAAACACTAATAATTAAACACACTAATTCACTTAATTTCGCTCCGAAGCTTCGCTCGTATCGCCAATTCAATACTACTTCGATCGCATCTTGCAGCGCCTACTTATATAAATTAGCAAAATATCCAGAATGTTCAAGTAAACCGAACCGAACCGAACCGAAGACTAAACTTCAAGAAGTTTAGTTCTTCGGTTCGAGACTAGATGGCGCTAGTGCGCCGATTTGAGGCATTGGAGCGCGTAACAATATATATATATATATATATATATATATATATATATATATATATATATATATATATATATATATATATATATATATATATATATATATATATTTAAGTAATTATATTTATAAGTATCTTAGTATGTAATTACTTATGACTGCCTCGTTAGGCTAGTAGTCGTAAACGTGACTGCTGAAAACGAGGTCCTGGGTTTGACTTCCAGGTCAGCCAAAAAAAAATTTAAATGTGTCACTGGATGATGTGTCTATGGATTTGTTTATGTCACGTAGATCGGAGCGTTTTTGTTGGATTACCGTCCGTAACAACTTTTTACTCGCCTGATTTAAGACCTTAGCACTTCCTCGAATGTCCTTTTTGGTTGATATTCTGAGACACTTTAGGAATGAGATTACAGTCTCGTAAACTCTGCCATTGCAACGTCGAATACCTATGGGTGCTGTAATATGCTCGAAACTTCGGTAATAAAAATAAGATAAATCACACGATAAAATCTGTAAAAACTAGTTTTTTTTATAGAAGAGGGGGCAAACGAGCATACGGTTCACCTGATGCCAAGTGACTACCGCAGTCCATGAACAGCCGCAACACCAGAGGAATCGCAGGTGCATTGCCAGCCTTTTATAAAGGAGTAAATGTAGTGGTTGCGTAAATATAATAGATAACTATTGAGTTTTTTGCCAAGAGATTCCAAGCAGCAGTCCTAAATCAGGAAGTGAGCGATGTTAAACCCCCATTCCTCGGAAAGCACGTAATAACGTTGTTCTTCAACTGATTTCTCTCCGGTTGTGTCGGTTTTCCATATATATATATATATATATATATATATATATATATAAATATATATATATATATATATATATATATATATATATATATATATATATGACAGAGAGAGAGAGATAGATAGAGAGAGTTGTGGTAGCTCAGGTGGTTAGCGCTCGGTGTAACGAGCTAACCAGGTTCGATGGTAAGAAAAATAAAATAAACCGAAGACATGTAAAGTTCACCAACATTCATTGTACCAGCGCGGCGGACTATTCCTTGCCCTATGACGCTCTCAAAAATGTAAAGAGGCCTGTGCCCAGGAGTAACGTATATAGGCTATAACTTTACTTTTAATTTTATGGTCATTATACATAATATATAGTTTTTAACATAGTTGTTTGCACTTTATACAAATAATATCCTCTTTACTTACCCCGGAAGTAGACCTTTTATACTTGGAGTGCAATAAAGCTTAAATAAATAAATGGTGTTATAGCTACTGTTACGCGCTCAAGTCGACGGCACTAGCGCCGTCTAGTCTCGAACCGAAGAACTAAACTTCTTGAAGTTGAAACACGAACTCTCGGTACCTTGCGCGTGTTTACTTGAATATTCTGGATATTTCGCTGCTAATTTATATAAATAGGCGCTGCAAGATGCGATCGGGAAAGTGTTGATTTTGGCGAGACAAGCGAAGCTTCGGAGCGGAATAAAGTGAATCAGTGTGATTAATTATTAGTGTTTTAAGTTTTAATTTGTGTAAAGAAAATTAAAGTGTTAATTTAGGTAATTTTATCGGCAATTTTTATTGTCACGAACCTCAAGCTCGTAACAATTGGTGTCAGAAGTGGGATCAAATCATGCCGATTTTACCGAAGGAGGAATCGGAGGGTGTCCGTACCCGAAGTCAACGCCAGCAGGAGACGGACCAGAGGAGATTTGGTGGTGCAACACCGCAGACGTCGGAGAACCAACTGCCAGCCACGGAGGCTGCGGGCCCGTCAGTAGCTCCTACATCTGCAGCACCTGACTTAGGTGCTCTGATGGCGATGCTACAGGAGCAGCTGCAGCGTGGACGAGAGGAACAGGCCCGTCTGTTGAAGAAGCAGCAGGAGGAACAGGCTCGCCGACAGGAGGAACAGGCTCGCCGACAGGAGGAACAGGTCCGTCAGTTGAAAGAGCAGCTGCAGAGCGGACAGGATGAACAGGCCCGTCGGTTGGAAGAGCAAATGCTCCTCATGAAGGACCTTCACGCTACCTTCGGGAAGGAGATAAACGAGGTGAAGGATAGGGTTGCTTAGCATGATAACCGCCTGTCGGAAGCTGAAACCCAAATCGCGAAAGCTGAAACCCGAATCGAGAAAGCTGAAACCCGAATCGACCAAGTGAACAATCAGGTTGACAACGTGATGGCTGATGTGAAGAAAAGGCTGGACGACCTCAAACTGAGGGATGGAATTACAGCTCCCGTAGTAGCCACAAAATCTTGCTACGTGGGTTCAAAATGCCGCCGTTCGACGGGACTTCTTCCTGGCCAGCTTGCAAAATCCAGTTTGAAGCCGTTATGAAGGCGAACGGCTGGAATAAAAGCCAGGCCATGACTGTTCTCACACAAGGCCTGCGCGATCAGGCCTTAACAGTTCTGGAAGCTCTCGGTGAGGAAGTGACTTATGAACAACTCCTTGAAGTATTGAATTTGGCGAGACAAGCGATGCTTCGGAGCGGAATAAAGTGAATCAGTGTGATTAATTATTAGTGTTTTAAGTTTAATTTGTGTAAAGTGAATTAAAGTGTTAATTTCGGTAATTCGATCGGCAATTTTTATTGTCACGAACCCTAAGCTCGTAACAATCAAAAAAAAAAACGTTATTTTGTCGAATCTCTTCAATTTTGCAGATTTTCAACAAAACCAATTCACCTTATGAATCCGTTTAAAGTCGTTGGAGCCTCTATAAGCTACTTTATTTCCTCTCCTATTGTTTTTTATCGTTACCCCAATTAATCATGGCTTTCATCAATCAATTCAATCAAAAAATTTTTGCATAGAGATTCTGGAAAATACTCATAGAGCACTCGTTCTCATTTTTTAATAGAGGCTTGTGGCTTAATTTCTGATTAGTAAACCAGTCTTTTTAACAGGTAAGCATGTAAACAATAACTGCACATCAAAACTGACCGTAGTTTCATTGTCTGCCAGATGTAGGTCGTTAATCTCGCTGACAAAATGGTAGGAATCCTTTATGTGTGCTCTTGTATGTCCCCTGAGCGGTGAGAGTATTTTCGCTAAGTGTTGAGCCAATCTGTAAGTGGTTACGTCGGTGCCAATATCTATCGACTGGGACCCCCAGCAAGGATGCACAAACGAGAGTGAGCACACTTTTAGAAGACTGTCGCAGCGTTCTCTCCCCGAATGAAATGGTCAAAGCGAAGAAGTTGTTACTCAAGTGTGCCGATGTATTCTCATCAAACGATGCTGACATAGGAAAGACTGGCTTAGTTCAACACAAAATAAACAACGGCGAAGAATTGCCTATCCGTCAGCGGCCAAGAAGATTGCCGGTAGCACGTGAAAAGGAAGTGGAAACCATGATTGAGGGAATGGTGAAGGATGGTGTTATTGAACCCTCATCTAGTCCATGGTGTTCACCCGTGGTACTGATAAAGAAGAAGGATGGCAGCATGCGGTTTTGTGTTGACTACCGCCGTCTGAACGACGTAACTAAGAAGGACAGATATCCCTTGCCAAGAATTGACGACACGCTGGACATGCTTACAGGAGTAAAGTGGTTTAGCACGCTGGATCTAATAAGTGGCTACTGGCAAGTTGAAATTGACCCTAAAGACAAGGAGAAAACTGCGTTCTCGACGGGAAAGGGTCTGTGGCAATTTAAAACAATGCCGTTTGGGTTGTGCAATGCTCCAGCAACGTTTGAAAGGCTGATGGAACGTACTTACCGGGCTAATTGGCGATGCCTGTCTGGTCTACTTGGATGACATCATCATCGTGGGCCGTAAGTTTAAAGAACACCTTCAAAACCTGGAACGCGTGCTCATGAAGATTAAGAGTGCCAACCTCAAGTTGAGTCCGAAGAAATGTTCACTATTCAAACGGCAAGTCAACTTTTTGGGGTATGTAGTGTCGGAAGAAGGTATCCGCACGGATCCAGAGACAATCGCAGCTGTAAAGGATTGGCCGGTTCCAAAAGATAAGACGCAGGTTAGACCATTTTTGGGTTTGTGCTCCTATTACCGGCGATTTGTGAAGAACTTTGCAGATATAGCCAAACCTCTGCATAAGCTAACCGAGGAGAAGCGACATTTCTGCTGGGATGAAAGTTGTAATATCGCATTCCAGGAGCTCAAGGACCGTCTGTGCAAAACACCTATTTTGGGATAACCTGATGCAAGCAAAGAATTTATAGTTGACACAGACGAAAGTGATATAGGACTTGGCGGTGTGTTGTCTCAACGTAATGGTGACCAAGAAAAGTCGTGATAGCGTACTTCAGCAAATCGTTGTCAAAAGCGGAAAGGAACTATTGTGTCACAAGACACGAATTGCTAGCTGTGGTAAAGTCGTTGCAGCATTTTAGCAAATATCTTCTGGGGCGAAAATTTCACTTATGAACTGACCATGCTGCACTTAAATGGCTATTGCAGTTTAAAAATCCAGAAGGACAAGTTGCGAGGTGGATTGAACTACTGCAGGAATACGACTTTGAGATCGAACATCGCAGCGGGAAATCTCATGGCAACGCAGATGCATTGTCAAGAAGACCTTGTCCTGAAGAATGCAAACATTGTACTAGGCAAGAGAGTAAGGTAGTGGTATCCGTGAGGATGCTCAGGGCAGACCACCACAGCAACGAGTGCAAGGACAGCTTACAACGTGCACAGCAGGAAGATCCGGACATCAAGCCGATTCTGGAATGGATGAAGGCCAGTGCTCCCAAGCCCAAGTGAAGCGACGTCTCAGCGATGAGTTCGACCACTAAAAGCTATTGGGCCCAGTGGGACAGCTTGCTGCTTCGGGATGGAGTTCTGTGCCGTAAATGGGAAAATGTTCGGGGAGACAGTTGTCATTTACAAATGGTTGTCCCTAAAGCTAAAGTACCGGATGTTCTACAGCTGTACCATAATGATTATTCAGGAGGCCATCTGGGAGTTAATCGAACTCTACTGAAGATCCGAGAACGGTTTTACTGGGTCCACTGTCGAAACGATGTCGAGGACTGGTGTCGCAAATGTACAAGTTGTGCGGCTGTAAAGGGACCTGAGACTCGTAGTAGAGGTGCATTGAAGTTGTACAATGTTGGTGCACCATAGGAGAGGATAGCCATTGACGTGGCGGGGCCGTTTCCGGAAAGTGAAAGCGGTAACAAGTATTTCATGGTTGTGATGGATTACTTCACTAAGTGGCCAGAAGTCTTCGCCATTCCAAATCAAGAAGCTTCAACAGTTGCAGATAAACTAGTTCATGAAGTCTTCTGTCGTTTTGGAGTACCTTTAGAGATTCACAGCCATCAAGGAAGGAATTTTGAGTCTCAAATTTTCCAGAAACTTGCCGAGTTATGGGTACTCATAAAACAAGAACGACTTCTTATCACCCGCAATCTGATGGAATGATAGAACGATTTAATCAGACATTGGAGAGGTACCTAGCAAAATTTGTAGACAATCGGCAACGAGATTGGGACAAGCGCATACAACCGTTTTTGTTGTCATATCGAAGCGCTGTTCATGAAAGTACAGCAGTGACACCAGTTTTCGCAAACTTTGGAAGAGAATTACGGCTGCTTGCAGAACTGATCACCGGGATACCACCTGATGCTCCACGCAGTATAACCGATTATGCAAATGACTTGCGGAACAAAATGAATTATTTTTATGAGTACGTCAGACAATCGGGCCAGTAAATGTCTGAAAAGATGAAAACCCGGTACGACAGCAAAATTAACAACATAGGGTTCGACGAAGGTTCACTTGTGTGGTTGCACAATCCAGTCCGCAGCAAAGGGAAATCTCCTAAGCTTCAAGCTAAATGGGACGGCCCGTACCGGATTGTGACCAAGATCAACGATGTAACCTACCGGATACAGAAAGGCGCAAGAGGGACTCCTAAGATCGTCCATGTGGATCGCCTGGCACGTTATTATGGGGCCGATAATGCTCGGGACGAGCATGTCGCACGAGGGGGCAGTGTTACGCGCTCAAGTCGACGGCACTAGCGCCATCTAGTCTCGAACCGAAGAACTAAACTTCTTGAAGTTGAAACACGAACTCTCGGTACCTTGCGCGTGTTTACTTGAATATTCTGGATATTTCGCTGCTAATTTATATAAATAGGCGCTGCAAGATGCGATCGGGAAAGTGTTGATTTTGGCGAGACAATTTGTGTAAAGAAAATTAAAACTTATTACACTAATAATTAATCACACTGATTCACTTTATTCCGCTCCGAAGCTTCGCTTGTCTCGCCAAAATCAACACTTACCCGATCGCATCTTGCAGCGCCTATTTATGTAAATTAGCAGCGAAATATCCAGAATATTCAAGTAAACACGCTCAAGGTACCGAGAGTTCGTGTTTCAACTTCAAGAAGTTTAGTTCTTCGGTTCGAGACTAGATGGCGCTAGTGCCGTCGACTTGAGCGCGTAACACTACAAATATAATATCATGTTGTTGTAATATTATGTAATATAAATGTTGAACACGAAAAATTCACCAATTTTTTTTTAATTTAACATAAATTATGTTTTTATTTTATTTTTACTTTGACCAAATAAATTATAAAAATAATAATGAAAGTATATATAACGGTTCGCCCAAGTTTTAGTTTCAACCGAGAAAGGAAATAAATGATTAAAGCGTGAGCAGGTGGCGTAGTTTTTGTTTTAATTGGTCCCAGCCATTTCCATCCATGTCCGTTAAATAGTTCCACTGCGAGAGAAATCCATTATTTCGGAGTGACATTGACTGATTGCGCACTGTGTCCTATCAACGCCTGTGGGTCCTTGATAAGATCTGTTTAGAATAGAAAAAAAATTGAACCGATTTATTAAATATTCAGTAGATGTTATTGAAAGATTTTTTTTCTTTTACCACTGGTTCGAAAATACCTCTTTCCTGGGAAGAACTTGCAAGAAACTCAGCGGGACTCTAAAAAAAATTATAACTTACAATATAATATTTAAACAATTGCTACGGAAACATTTATAAAGAGCATGGTAGCGATCAATTGATTCCCAGGGGTTATAATCAATCGTGTCTTTTTTAGTAATATGAATATTAATAACCCTTAATAAACAGTTTTTGATTAATAAATATTTTTAAAACCTTTTGATAGACAAAGTCTGCACACCGTTTATATTCACTGACACAAAAAAGGGCTGCTGATTTAATGTATTGCGAAATATAGATGAGAGAGATAAATATTTAATGAATAGAATCAAGCGTTACTTTGCGGAAATCCATTATATTAAAGATGTTATGAGTTACTTCGCAATCATCCGCTCAAAATAAAATGATGCATCTTACCTAGACTCTGCGGTGGCAGACCGCTAAAACTTAGACTTAGCGGTCAGCCACCGCAGAGTCTATATCACATGAGGATGCCTCTTGTAGAGGCGAAACACGTGTCGTATTGTCGTCGATGATGTGTCTTTCCTATAGTAGTGGTGTCGTGAGTAGTGGTGCCAGGGTTAGTGGTGACGGGATTAGTGCACGCAATTGAGGGAGGGGCTGAACCAATTATGATAAAAATGTGTGTGTGTGTGTGTGTGTGTGTGTGTGTGTGTGTGTGTGTGTGTGTGTGTGTGTGTTTGTGTTTGTGTGATTTCCTGAATGGGCTATATTCACAATTGGAATCGGTAGTTGGCGGTGAGAAACACAACCGCTCTTTTTTTGTGTATTTCTCTAAGAGGTGATTATTTTATTGCTGCGAGCGTTCTATTACTTGCTTAAGATAATTCCTTAATTTTCAAATTAAAACCTTACGGTTATTACAATATACAGTTATTAATATATGAAGAAGTAAATAATGATATATTTAAATTAGTAAATATGCTTAATGTTAATAATTTCCATTTAAATGGCACTAAAACTAAATGTATAAAATTCATAACTCCAAATGTCAAACACCTAAATAACAATGTGATTTTAAATGGAAAGGAGCTCAGACTTATACCTACATTTTTCTTGGAATCACACTAGACGTGAAGCTTGCAATGGGGCCCCCATATATCAATCAATCTAGCAAGCCGACTTAGTTGTGTAGCATATTATACTGTAAAAAAGATTAGAATTATTACCGGTGTTGAAACAGTTAGACTAGTTTACATTAGTTATTTCCATAGCATTATGTCGTATTGTATTTTATATGGGGGGCACGCAACTGACACTTGAACTATATTTGTTTTACGGAAGGAGGTCATAAAAGCAATCTATGATTTAAGCCCTAAAGAGTCGCTGAGATAAAAATTTAAGGAAATTAGTATATTAAATTTGGCCTCTCAATACATTTATGAAAATATACGAAGGTATAATGTACGTACACAAAAATAAAAGTAGTTTTACAAAAATAAGTGATATTAATTCTGTAATTCCTACGAAGAAACGCAAGCTAGTGGTACCAGTTCCTGATAATAACCCCTAGGAAAGGTATACGCAACCAAGTCTTTTTGTGTTATGTAACGTGCATGATTGTAAGCCGTTTTTTTTTGAAGTCCCGCTGTGTTTATTCACTGGTTCTTTCCAGTACAGAGACTTTTTCCGAACCAGTGGTAAATTAAATAAACATGACTTTCAATAAATATTATTTATATAGGGAATGCCTAAAACATCCATTTACCAACAATAATGGTAAAAAAAATTAAATAAGTTTCTATCCTTTTGCACTTTTCGTAGTGTTTTGCCGCAGCACAGGATTTTTAAGTACATTTTCTTAAATTTATGATGTTCTTAAATAGCGTTTCAGCTTATTAAATTCTACTGCTAAATATTGGCCTCAACCCTGCCATAGTTGCCACGGTCAGCAAGCGGGTTGGCAATCGCAGTTTCTTAGTTTTAGTCGTTATTAAGAAGATGCTGCTGCCCATCTGATTTGTTTGTCTCTGTCACCTCCACTGGATTATATAGTGTAGCGGATATTCTAACATCGCCACTACACTGTAAAAACTTCGTTTTATTTATCATTTTGCCTATTATTATTTTTACATTTTGTGCTGCATGAGTTAAGGTTGAGCACCCCTGACGAATCTCATTCGTTTGAACATCATTAGCAACCCCTTCTGGGTCAAGCGTATGCAGTAAATATGCTTAGTAATTAGTTTTATTGCATATAGTCTTAATATGTATAAATTACGTGTCAGATTGTTTGTCCACGACGGACTCCTAAACTACTTAACCGATTTTAATCAATTTTGCACGCCGTGTGCAGTTTGGTCCAATTATATGCTCTAAAAATTGTAACTAACCTATATGTATCATGATGTCCGAAATAAACGTTTATCATTATTATTATTATAATGATATGCATACACATACTACAAAATAATACCAATTCCAATATTCAATTCCGATGTAGCTTATGCCATAATCCCATCATACCCTTTTCTAACAGTGAAAAGATTAAAATACGGATCAGCAGGGAGTCCCTGTGAAGAAATCGAAGATGAAAAATTGATTATCCAGCTGAAATATGCATTGAGAAAACCATGCAGTTGAAAACTAACAACAGAAGCTGCCAGCAACACAATATACGATTGGAAAATTTGAAAATCCAGAGGATCTTCAAGAACTATTGGCTACTGTATACCACTAAGTACCTGATAATAATTAAACACTGTCCATAATATGTACGAAAATACCAAGTGCAAGGTACGTATATAATGATACATAATCGAGAATATCTAACTTCGGCTTCCTACAGTCGAGGTGCCAATCATACGAGAGGATAACATCATGAATGAAGCAAAGAAGTTGGATTTAAGAAACGTGGACTTCAGTTGTACAAAAGAACCAATGAATAATGCTAAATTTAGCGATAATGAAATAGATACAAAATTCTCAATAACAAATGAAATCAGTGAATGAACTATAAGTTTATATCTCAATGTTACAAAAATCGAAATATTCCATTCGCTTGAACCACCTTCGGATAACCTCTCTCTTGAGGGGGAGGAGTAAGGCTGAGCACCCTTCCCAAATCTCATTCCTTTGCACATTATCAATAACCCCATCTAAATAAAGCGCATGCAGTAAATAAGCTTAGTAATTAGTGTTGTTTCATATAATTGGAGTAAAAATAGACAATTATAATTAGTTAATATCGAATATTGTAGTAATAAACTTGTTACTGTAACTCTGTCGGAATAAATAAATATGTTTTTGTTGAAGTCTGGTTCGTTATCTTAATTCATGCTTAAATTGTAATAAACAATTTTCTTTTTTTCTTTCCCTCTAATATCTGATAGTAAAAAAATAAATCTAAGAGCAGGAACATTAATTTTACTACTAATTAATTGGCTGAGTTTATCGAGCCGCTCACAAGGCTGTTTATTCAAGGGTACTTACCAATATCGATATCGACACTAAAATTAAATGGCGCTCAAAATTTAATTTTCCTCGTCTATTTCAATTGGAAATTATATTCCGACGTTCAATTAAATTAATTTATATATTTTATTACGCCATTCGACTACTGGCGTGTACCACTCGTAACACAAGCAAATTAAGCTTACCACGAGTAGTTAAGGGGAATATTAGTAATGTTTGTAGCATTGTTAATATTATTTTTTTTAAAGAAGCTATTACACCGCTTTCTATTAAAAGTACATAAGAGTTTGTCTGATATTCATATAGTGGTTATTACGTATACGATACCCACAGGGCGAAATGGGGTGAGGTCAATACCGAGTGGCCAGATAGAGTTTAGTTGTCGTTTGTTACTTTTATGAAGTAGAAAACAATACTTCAAATCAAGAGTTTTAATTGGCGCCACTTTTAATAAAAAAACGATGCATATATTTATTTATTTACGAGTTATTTCTTATAGAATGATTATCATTACGAACAATATTTTTGTGCGCCACAATTAATGCCTGGTACATGGCGACACTAGTTACCACTAGCGCCTTCTGGTATTGAGTAGCAAAACTAGAAGAGTCAAGATCCTTCTAGAAATTTCCCTATTAGAACTTTCTAGAACTGTCGACATCTAGTCAGTCGGGACCGGTATGTACTCGAACATTCTAGATGTTGCTACACTAGAAGATTCTGCAACTATCTGAGGCTCTACATAAGGCCGGTATAGACTGCGACCCGGGTCGGTATTGAATTGGTGACACAAGAGAATATTTCAAAGTGACACAACTGCGAACTAAAGTGATCAGTAGTACAATTGTTAGAGTGGTTGTATGTTTTAATTGGTACTGTAATTAAAGTGTCAATTTTGGTAATTCACTCGGTAGTTTTACTGTCTCGAACCCCAAGCTCGTAGCAATATATTATAAACTATAAATTTTAATTATTTATTCGATAATTATTTCGTAGAATTCCTCGCTCAGACTTACTTAAGATTTATGAATAATCAAAAAGACTGGGAGATTTTAACGCAAAACTAGGCCTAAGAGAGAACGGTAAGCTCTCCAGAGCTGTTTAAAGTGCTTAAGTTGTATTGACTTAATTCCTCTAGTACATTAGAAGTTAATAAGTAAGAGGCGGCTATGGAAGGGAAACATTTAAGAATAAATCATAAAGCAATTTCCTGAAATTTTTAACACTGCTGACATTACTTAATATGTTTCTCCTCTACACGATTGTGTATTATCGTCGATGCTGTGTCTTTCCTAGAGTAGTGGTGTTGGGAGTAGTGGTGCTGGGATTAATGGTGACGGGATTAGTGCACGCAATTGAAGGAGGGCGGTAGATGCTCTTCAAACCAGGTAATTTTATTTATTTTATTCTATTGTGCGGATGGTTGCGAAATAGCTCTTTACCTCTTTAATGTCATGGATTTCCGCAAAATAACGTCTGATTATATTAATTATCACATCTTTCTCAAGTATACATGAAGATTCGAAAGGATTCTTTTCCACACATACGGTGAGGAGGCTTTCACCATTCTCATTTATACTTTCGTCACCAAACGTTCCCAATATCCTTTCGTAACCAAGTCTCTTCACCCGAACCCTTTCATTAAAATCTCCTAGCATAAGAATATTTTCACTTCCCTTACACTTCATTAACACCATACTTACCATCTCCCAAAACTGCTCTTGGAAATAAGTGGACTTGGACATGTCTGGGGGATTAACTCCCAGTACAAACAACTTCTTTAAGTCCACTTTCATTTGAATCCGTAGCAGTAACGAGCTTACACATTCATATTCTTACACACATTGATTCGTTCTTTCTGAAAGATCGATACTGACTCGGCTCGGTCTACACCAGACCAATACGCAGTATACATGTCATGTGCAGTGGCATCCTTTCCTATCCGTTTTGCCTCATTTAAACATAACACATTTATTCTTCTATCATACATCATATCGCATACTTCATCCATCCTATCATTCATTGTTCCACATTCATTTAGCGTAGCCAGACGACCTTCTGCAATCCACTTTTCACCCTTTCGGCAGACAGAACGTGACGGGTGACGAACCTCGTCGCCGATTTTCTTCCCGGAAATTCTTCGCACACCTGCCCCATTAAAGTGGCGCCAGGAACTCAGGACCGTTTCTGTTATTTGGTGCTTCATGGTGCGAATGCTATGGGTGGTATTTTTTACACCGCTACCACACGGCAAGGAGCCGAGTCTGTACTTTCGGCTTGCCGCTCGCTTAGCACCACCCGGGGGACACGTATTACTTATTTACGTCCTACGGACGCGAGCGACTTTTTTCCTTATTTTTTCCAAACATATTATATTACTTTACAATAATTTAGTACAATTTTTAAATTAATTTTAATAGAAACAGCACGGTGGCGACCCAGCTTAATAGCCGTGCTATTTATATTATTAATATTTTTCATTGACCACTCTAGCCGAGTTTAAATTGCATTTCGCTAAAAATTTTAATTTTAAATAAGCCAAGAAAAAAGAAAAAACAAAATTCAAATCATGTTCACCCTATCCTACTTTATGCTTTGGCCAACGTACAAAGTATCAACAAATGTATGCCGCCCTTGACTTTGAACGAAAGAACAAAAATAAGTATTAAATAATACATTGATGTCATTATTATAAATTAACAATATCTTATACTATTATAGAAACAGAAACAGAAACTTTTTCTTCAATGTAGATTATAAGCAATACTTATTGAAAGTCAATTTTTTATTTACCACTAGTTCGCAAAAAAAACCTCTGTCCTGAGAAGAACCAACAAGAAACCCAGCGGGACTATTTACCTCGTTAAGAAAATAAACTTATTATCATTTATTCTGGTTCTTTTCAATCTCTAGATACTTTGTATTTCAGTGGGATATCCTCGTTAGTCTTGTAGCGTACCTGCTGATCATGAAGTCTCGGGCTTGAATTCCGATTTGTACCAAAATCAATTCTTGTGTTTTCTGTTTCCTGTTGTCTGTAACAAGTACAGAAATTCTCTGTAGCACTCTGGAATCATAAAGTTGACGGTGTCTCACCCACGTTCCTCGGAAAACACATAAAGCCGTTGGTCCTGCGCCTGATCTCTCTGTGGTCATGTCGGATTACCGTCCCATCGGAATTTGAGAGTGAAAGAATAGAGAGTGTACCTGGGCATATGTACACATTGACAATGTAATCATGTCCTACGGTAATGGCGAATCTCCGCTGAAACAGGCCACCATGACCAAATTTGGTCTGGAGAGGATATTATTATAATTATCTAACAGTGATCATTACGACTTTCGATCATTTTAACAGTCATCTTGTATCCATATACTTTCATTTCTTTCTTTTATTAAAATATCGTTACCCACAAACTAGCATATATCGTGGAAGCATACACAATGACAAACTTTCAGACCCGGAACAACTATTTGAAAGCTGTAAAAATATTTGTTCTGTGCAGGATTCGAACCGGCGTGGCAGCCTTTCTTTTATTAAAATATCGTTACCCACAAACTAGCATATATCGTGGAAGCATACACAAAGACAAACTTTCAGACCCGGAACAACAATTTGAAATCCATAAAAATATTTGTTCCGTGCAGGATTCGAACCGGCATGCCAGCCTTTTTTTTATTATAATATCATTACCCATAAACTATAGTCAACCAAATCTAAGAAATACCTTTTGACGTTTCGCATTAATCATTCAGCAATAACTTTGCACAAGCGTACTCACACGATTTAAAATAACCTTTTACGTAAATAAGAAAAATTATAAAGTTATCTATATTTCTTTACAACGTGTATTGTTTTTTATCACCAATTAAAATTTTAATCTATCAAACAAAGCAAAATATTAAAAAATAACCAGAATCAACTTTTTTACTTCACGTCGTTTCAATTATATGTCACTATGTACATTACCGTAGTGTTTCGATGATTAAAATTGATTCTTATGCGAATAATCTGCAAAAACATTCAAGTAATCGGTAAAAATATTCAAATAATCGAATCATTTATTATTTTATTTTATTATTTGTTTAATTTAATTTTTAAAATTTCTTAAATTACATGAATCATGGATAAAACAAGTTTATTTTTAAATTTGTCAACGTAGATTTTTGTAGGAAAAAAAAACTCATATACAAGGCCACGCTGCAAAAATTTGAATATCCGCCATTTCGGGAGCTTATTGTACATAATTTTGTGATTTTGTGTTTGTCTTCTTATTTCGTGATTCGTCTTTAACTATTTGGACTGTTTCTTCTATATTCGTTGAAGCATATGCCCATGTCATAAGGGATCATTGGGAAAGTGGTAGAAAAAAACAAAAAAAAATATAGATGACTTTGAAAGAGACAATAATTTTGACTGCATTATTAAAAAACAAATAATAATTATTCTAAACAAAGACAGCTCAACTAGTTGTACTGAAAGTGATTGAATAAATTTATTTTTAATCTAGTTTTAATCTTAAATTTTTATAACTGTGCCTCTAGAAATAAGCAGTAACAAAAAAAAAAACGTACACACTGATAAATCTTGTGTTTTAAATTATCCGTTTTTAAATTATTCTGGTATTATTCAAACCAAACAGTAAATAATTACCAACTCTAAATAATTGATATCGATTTTTTTAAGAATCGAATATTGTACTTTCCCATTTTTTGATTGGCATGCCTGGTGCAATAATTCTGACAGCTGTCAAAATGTATTTCCTAGATTTGGTTGACTATAGCATATATCGTTGAAGCATACACAAGGACAAACTTTCTGACCCGGAACAACAATTTGAAAGCTATGAAAATATTTGTTCCGTGCAGGATTCGAACCGGCGTGGCAGCCTTTCTTTTATTAAAATACATATTGTTGCGCGGCTAAGTTGACATCTCATCTCATGGCACTAGCGCCATCTAGTGTCGGGTAACAGAGCGAGGAGAGAGCTTTCCAGAAAATGACATGACTAATTTTTTAACCGACAGCGACATCTAGTATCAAATTGAAGAACTAAACTTTCTAGAAGCTCTACACTCGAACTTTCTGCGCTTGGTCGGTTGGCGCGCGTATTTACTCGAATATTCTGGAATATTCTGGATGTTTTCGTGGAAGAGCCCTATATTCAGGCGCTGCAATACGCGATCGGGGAAGTATTGAATTTGGCGAGACAAGCGAAGCTTCGGAGCGAAATAAAGTGAATCAGTGTGATTAATTATTGGTGTTTTAAGTTTTAATTGGTGTAAAGAAAATTAAAGTGTTAATTTAGGTAATTCTATCGGCAATTTTTATTGTCACGAACCTCAAGCTCGTAACAATTGGTGTCAGAAGTGGGATAAAATCATGCCGATTTTACCTAAGGAGGAAACGGAGGGTGTTCGTACCCGCAGTCAACGCCAGCATGAGACGGACCAGAGAAGATTTGGTGGTGCAACGCCGCAGAATTCGGAGGGCCAGCCGCCGGCAACGGAGGCCGGTCCGTCAGTAGCTCCTGTTCTGCAGCACCTGATTTAGGCGCCCTGATAGTGATGCTACAGGAGCAGGCCCGCTGACAGGAGGAACAGGCTCGTCGGTTCGAAGAGCAGCTGAAGCGCGGACAGGAGGAACAGGCCAGTCAGTTGAAAGAGCAGCAGGAGGAACAGGCCCGCCGCCAGGAGGAACAGGCCCGCCGACAGGAGGAACAGGCCCGTCGCTTAGAAGAACAGCTCAAACGCGATAGGGAAGAGCAGGTGCTTCTCATGAAGGACCTTCACGCTACCTTCGGGAAAGAGATAAGTGAGGTGAAGGATAAGGTTGCTCAACATAATAACCGCCTGTCGGAAGCTGAGACCCAAATCAACCAAGTTAAGAAAACGCTGGATGAACTCAAACTTGGAGATGGAATTGCAGCCCCCGCAGTAGCTACTACACCTTCGTTACGTGGGTTAAAGATACCACCGTTCGACGGGACTTCTTCCTGGTCGGCCTACAAAATCCAGTTCGAGTCCGTCATGGAGGCAAACGGCTGGAATAAAAGCCAGGCCATTACTGCACTCACTTTAGGCCTGCGCGACCAAGCCTTAACTGTGTTGGAAGCTCTCGGTAAGAAAGTGACCTACGAGCAGCTCCTTGAGGTATTGGAGGCGAGATATCGTGACGCTCACCTGGAACAAGTCTTTCGTGCGCAGCTTAAAGATCGCGTGCAACGCAGCAACGAAAACATGCAGCAGTGGGCCCTTGAGGTGGAGAAGCTGGTTCTAAAAGCATACCAGTCTGTACCTGCACTCATTGCAGGGAACCTGGTATCAGACGTTCATCGACGGCATCCGCGACCTTGAAGTCAGAGCTGCTGTGAGGCTCGGGCACCACGAGACGCTTAAGGACGCCTTGGCTCATGCACTGGAGGTGGAAGCCGTGCGGCAGGATCTTCGCTCCCATCGCGTCAGGGAGGTTGCAGCAGCTACGGTTCGCGACCACAATAAAGGATACAGCCCTAGGTGCTATGGCTGTGGGGAAAGGGGCCATCTTCGATCCAGCTGCCCTAAGCGAACCCTAGAAAGGGAAGGTGAAAGATATCAGGAGGGTGGTGCGGCTAAGAGCCCCGCCCAGCAGCAGCAGGGAAACAAGTAAAAGCCAGAACTGCGGGGCGGGTGCTGGCTGATGTTAAAAGAACCCCAAAGATCTCGATCTCACAAACCCATGATGGGAACAGTCTGATCATCAAGGGCGAGGTCAAAGGAATGCCGAGTAAACTAACCATAGACACTGGAGCCTCTCGTACGGCAACGTGATCTACCTGCATAATGTCATCGTGGCTGATATAATGGACGACTACATCCTAGACCTAGACTTTATGAGGAATAATTGTTGTGAGATCGACGTTAAGCAAGGTGTTTTGAAATGTGGACAGGAGGAACTTTTTATGGAAGGTGCGTTACCAGGGAACGTGTACAGCATTAAGAAGATTGTTCTTCCACCGAGATCGGAAACGATGGTTCCGGTTAGTCTTCCTCGAAACGCTGGGCAAGCTCACCGTTGTGTACTTGTGGAAAGGGTAAACAATGACCTTCCATGGAAAGTAGCTCGAACCTTGATCAGGACCACTAACATCTCAGGAGTACGTGTGCTGAACCTTTGCGATCGGGGAACAGATTATAGAAAAAGGCACACTGGTTGGTACTTGTGGGGAAGTGGATTGGTTACGCCGGTGCCAACATATATCGAGTGGGACCCCAAGGCAAGGATTAAGAAACGAGAGTCATCACACTTTTGGAAGACTGTCGCAGTGTTCTCTCCCCGAACGAATTGGGCAAGGCGAAGAAGTTGTTACTCAAGTACGCCGATGTATTCTCATCAAGCGATGCTGACATAGGAAAGACTGGCTTAGCTCAACACAAAATAAACACAGGAGAAAAATTGCCTATCCGTCAGCGGCCAAGAAGA
The DNA here is from genome assembly GCA_907164705.1 of Parnassius apollo. NCBI lineage: Eukaryota > Metazoa > Arthropoda > Insecta > Lepidoptera > Papilionidae > Parnassius > Parnassius apollo. The sequence continues at coordinate 2,434,556 of CAJQZP010001141.1, forward strand.
TTGCCGGTAGCACGTGAAAAAGGAACTGGAAACCATGATCGAAGGAAAGGTGAAGGATGGTGTTATTGAACCTTCCTCTACTCCATGGTGTTCACCAGTGGTGCTGGTGAAGAAGAAGGATGGCAGCATGCGGTTTTGTGTTGACTACCGCCGTTTGAACGACGTTACGAAGAAGGACAGCTATCCCTTGCCAAGAATTGATGACACGCTGGACATGCTTACAGGAGTAAAGTGGTTTAGCACGCTGGATCTTAAAAGTGGCTAATGGCAAGTTGAAATTGACCATAATGACAAGGAGAAAACTGCGTTCTCGATGGGAAAGGGTCTGTGGCAATTTAAAGTAATGCTGTTTGGGTTCTGCAATGCTCCAGCAACGTTTGAATTGCTGATGGAACTTGTACTTACCGGGCTAATTGGCGATGCCTGTCTGGTCTACTTGGATGACATCATCATCGTGGGCCGTACGTTTGAGGAACACCTTAAAAACCTGGAACGCGTGCTCATGAAGGTTCAGAGTGCCAACCTCAAGTTGAATCCGAAGAAATGTTCACTATTCAAACGGCAAGTCAACTTTTTGGGGTATGTAGTGTCGGAAGAAGGTATCCGCAGGGATCCAGAGAAAATCGCCGCTGTCTAGGATTGGCCGGTTCCAAAAGACAAGACGCAGGTTAGAGAATTTTTGGGTTTGTGCTCCTATTACCGGCGATTTGTGAAGAGCTTTACAGATATAGCCAAACCTCTGCACAAGCTAACCGAGGAGAAGCGACATTTCTGCTGGGATGAAAATTGCAATGTCGCATTCCAGGAGCTCAAGGACCATCTGTGCAAAGCACCTATTTTGGGATACCCTGATGCAAGCAAAGAATTTATAGTTGACACAGACGCAAGTGATATAGGACTTGGCGGTGTGTTGTCTCAACGGAATGGTGACCAAGATGTCGTGATAGCGTACTTCAGCAAGTCGTTGTCAAAACCGGAAAGGAACTATTGTGTCACAAGATGCGAATTGCTAGCTGTGGTAAAGTCGTTGCAGCATTTTAGCAAATATCTTATGAGACGAAAATTTCACTTACGAACTGACCATGCTGCACTAAAATGGCTACCGCAGTTTAAAAATCCAGAAGGACAAGTTGCGAGATGGATTGAACTCGAACATCGCAGCGGGAAATCTCATGGCAACGCAGATGCATTGTCAAGAAGACCTTGTCATGAAGATTGCAAACATTGTACTAGGCAAGAGAGTAAGGAAGTGGTATCCGTGAGGATGCTCAGGGCAGACCACCTCAGCAACGAGTGGAAGGCCAGCTTACAACGTGCACAGCAGGAAGACCCGGACATCAAGCTGATTCTGAAATAGATGAAGGTCAGTGCTCCCAAGCTCAAGTGGAGCGACGTTTCAGCGATGAGTTCGACCACTAAAAACTATTGGGCCCAGTGGGACAGCTTGCTGCTTCAGGATGGAGTTCTGTGCCGTAATTGGGAAAATGTTCGGGGAGACAGCTGTCATTTGCAAATGGTTGTCCCTAAAGCTAAGGCACCGGATGTTCTACAGCTGTACCATAATGATTATTCAGGAGGCCATCTGGGAGTTAAACGAACTCTACTGAAGATCCGAGAACGGTTTTACTGGGTCCACTGTCGAAACGATGTCGAGGACTGGTGTCGCAAATGTACAAGTTGTGCGGCTGTAAAGGGACCTCAGACTCGTAGTAGAGGTGCATTGAAGTTGTACAATGTTGGTGCACCATGGGAGAGAATAGCCATTGACGTGACGGGGCAGTTTCCGGAGAATGAAAGCGGTAACAAGTATTTCATGGTTGTGATGGATTACTTCACTAAGTGACCAGAAGTCTTCGCCATTCCAAATCAAGAAGCTTCAACAGTTGCTGATAAACTAGTTCATGAAGTCTTCTGTCATTTTGGAGTACCTTTAGAGATTCACAGCGATCTAGGAAGGAATTTTGAGTCTCAAATATTCCAAGAAATTTGCCGAGTTATGGGTACTCATAAAACAAGAACGACTTCTTATCACCCGCAATCTGATGGAATGGTAGAACGATTTAATCAGACATTGGAGAGGTACCTAGCAAAAGTTGTAGACAACCGGCAACGAGATTGGGACAAGCGCATACAACCGTTTTTGTTGTGATATCGAAGCGCTGTTCACGAAAGTACAGCAGTGACACCAGCTTTTGCAAACTTTGGAAGAGAATTACGACTGCCTGCAGACCGGATCACCAGGATACCACCTGATGCCTCACTCAGTATAACCGATTATGCAAATGACTTTCGGAACAAAATGAATGACTTTTATGAGCACGTCAGACAATCGGGCCAGCAAATGTCTGAAAAGATGAAAACCCGGTATGACCGCAAAATGAACAACAAAGGGTTCGACGAAGGTTCGCTAGTGTGATTGGACAATCCAGTTCGGAGCAAAGCGAAATTTCCTAAGCTTCAAGCTAAATGGGACAGCTCGTATCGGATTGTGACCAGGATCAACGATGTAACCTACCGGATACAGAAAGGCGCAAGAGGGACTCCTAAGATCGTCCATGTGGATCGCCTGGCGCGTTATTATGGGGCCGATAATGCTCGGGACGAGCATGTCTTAGGAGGGGGCAGTGTTGCGCGGCTAGGTTGACATCTCATCTCATGCACTAGCGCCATCTAGTGTCGGGTAACAGAGCGAGGAGAGAGCTTTCCAGAAAATGACATGACTAATTTTTTAACCGACAGCGACATCTAGTATCAAATTGAAGAACTAAACTTTCTAGAAGCTCTACACTCGAACTTTCTGCGCTTGGTCGGTTGGCGCGCGTATTTACTCGAATATTCTGGAATATTCTGGATGTTTTCGTGGAAGAGCCCTATATAAAGGCGCTGCAATACGCGATCGGGGAAGTATTGAATTTGGCGAGACAAGCGAAGCTTCGGAGCGAAATAAAGTGAATCAGTGTGATTAATTATTGGTGTTTTAAGTTTTAATTGGTGTAAAGAAAATTAAAGTGTTAATTTAGGTAATTCTATCGGCAATTTTTATAGTCACGAACCTCAAGCTCGTAACAATATCGTTACCCACAAACTAGCATATATATCGTGGAAGCATACACAAGGACAAACTTTCAGACCCGGAACAACAATTTAAAAGCTATAAAAATATTTGTTCCGTGCAGTATTAGAACCGGCGTGGCAGCCTTCGGCACAGTAATTCTTAACTAAGTCACTGCGCTACGGAGCCATCAAATAAACCGTCATATTCTTTAATATAATTATGTCAAAAATAAGTCTGCAAATAATCGTGGCTCACGACGTGGCCTAGCGAAACAAATAAATATAAAACATAAACATAAACACTCACGCCAGTCGCGACCCTGACACACGTCTCTCACCTCCTTCACATACATATACCTACTCATACAACCAACAAATACATTGTAATTGACTTCATATTATTCTCAAGAGCACTTGCTGTGTTGCAACAATAAACGAATTAACTTCGCTTGAAAACTTGCAGCAGCAATTACTAGTCGAGTAAATCCTATACACCTGACGGAAATGAACGTTAAAAGACGGGCGCCGGTACTGCCATCTACTTATTAATTTTCAGGCGCCGTCGCCGTGGTAAATTTCTCGCAATAAGCATTTGTAATCTGTAGTGTGAATGCGTCAACTACAAAGTTGATTTGTTACATATTTTAGTTTTACATACCGTTTTGGGTGTCGTAAGACACGATATGGAAAATGTGAAAGATCACAACATTATTTTCGATAGTTGGTGATATAACCATATATTTTATGCCAGACCTATAATTTATTATACGTGGTAGAGCCCTTCTGCTACTGTATAATGGTTGATCGAAAACTACCTTCCTACAGAATACCAGCAAAAAAATACTAGATTAATGCTGCTGTGTTGCGTATGGTGAGTATAGAGAATTGGAGATCCTTTTTATTGGAAACGAAGCATTCTATCTTGATCTTCAAGGGGTTTCATAGCATTTAATATTGATTCTTAATCAAGGATAAATGTGGTATCTATGGACCAAACATCCAATTACCATCAGGTCTACTGTGTACTTGTGAGATACCCTTATTTAAAAAAAATGGGACAGCAAGAGCAAGCGTGCACTTAGCCGCCCTAGTTGCCTCGGGGTATGGCTCGGACTGAAAACCAGTTGTATCACTGAGACCGGTCCTTTTCGCAGTTTCATGCTGAAGCACAAGGTTTTTTAAGTGTATTTTCTTAAATTTATGATATCGGTGAATACTTTAATTTTTGCCTATTCTTAAATTTTACATTTCGTGCTGCATGTTTAAACTGAAATAAACACATTTTTTCTTTCTATATTTTATATACCCGGTATAGTTAGGGACAAGTATGGAAAATGCGAGAAAAATCTATTTTCTCTCTTTGGCTAAGATAGCAAACAAATATACCAACAGCTTACTTTATAAAAATGAACCATTTATATTAAGAGTATAACCAGCTCCTTTATCTAAGAATGAGTTTTTGCTTAATACGTGTACAGACAATATGTAATATCAACCAAAAGGGAACAGATATACAACTAGGAAACTGACGAAATATATGAGTAAAAGGAAATACTTTATGGTAGAAATCAACGCCTTGTAGTGGACTTTACGAGCACGAGGGGGACGGAGCGTTGACTTCATTAGACGGGACCTATGCAACTTTACGTTTAAGTTCATTGTGCGTCTCACCATTCAGTTATCGCCGCTAGTTTTCACCATTGCGATCACTGAGATATCACTGAACAGTTGTTGTCTGGTTGCCATAATAAAGTCAATCTCATTTTTTGTTAAACCGTCGAGGCTTGACTAAGTCCACTTTCTGTAGGGCTGCTTTTGGAAGAAAGCGATGATGAACACTTTCGATAGAGTCGCTTTTTTGCCATAAAGTCGGCCAGCTGCTGGCCCCTTTGGGATTTTTTACCCTATTGCGAATTTCTCTACTTTCAGCTCTCTCTCTTGTGCGTAGTTTTGCGTTGAAGTCTCCCATTAACACTGTATGGTGGGTTTAGGAGGAATGCATGACTCTAAAGATAATCTTATATATTTCCTTATCGGGATGTGCCGAGGTTGGTGCGTAAACCTGTATGACCTTCAGCGAATATTATTTGGTGATTCTGAGTGTAAGGAACGCAACTCTAGTCGACACACTCCTAATCTTTACAAAGTTGTTTACGAGAGACAATTGGATGATAAATACGACACCTGCTTGGGACAGATTTTCGGCTCTCCCGGTGATAGAACAAGTTGCCAGATTCGAGGATTACTGTATCCTCCGCCCGTCTTCGAACCTCAGATAATACTATAATATCCCAGCGTAACTTCTTCCAGCTCCAGCGTCTTCTCATCAGTCATCAAGGCGCGTGCATTATATGTTAACAGATCGAGTCGTTTTAGGTGGCAGCTGAACCTCCACCGGAGATTCTTAGCAGCCCCTGCCCCGCAGTTACCATGTTCTGAAAAAGAGAGACATGGTAATTTTTACGTAATCCAATGAAAAAATATAAACCTTATACAAAAATTCTGAATTTGCTCAAGTTTATTAAGCTGAGCTTCGGTGTATTCTAGATAGCTGACGTCCGCATAGTCAAAACAGGGTGGAAAAAGGTGACTTGCCAAACACAGTTTTGGTGGAAATGGGAAGAAAACTTTTATTTATATTTTGAGGAAGTAAGGGAATATATATATATATATATATATATATATATATATATATATATATATATATATATATATATATATATATAACTAGGGCCGATGCAGATACAAAGGCAAAACTTGTTGCTAGCATCATAAATGGAGCGGAGTAAAACTCTAAAGTATATTATAACTATCTATATTTCAGCAAAAGATTCAATCAAGTGGTGTGATATTGCATGTAAATTAGCGAACCGATAAGATAGTAAAAGAAAAAAAATTCAAATTCGAATTTTTATTGTTTACAAACCCTGTCTACGTTGAGCTACAAATATTGTCGAAAAATTATGTAAATTGGCCTACAGGCTACGGAGGAGATAGTCAAATAATCGTTTTCTTGCGCCATGGGAGCTCCGCTCGCTCCGCTTCAATAATATTTTTTAATAAACAAAAACAATGCAACAAATAAAAAAATTACTATATTAATACGTTGATAACAAGTGATTTCTAATAAAAGTACTCCCTAAAAATATTTCTTAACAACCTAAAAATGTTTACGACTTTGTGAAGCTAAAATTTTTAACCTCTGACATGTAGTCTTATGACTCACAGTTTTTTGAGTAGAGTGAGTTGACACACACACACAAAAAACACACACACACACACGTACGGACACATTAGTACATCCGTACGGATGTTCACGTGAAATGAGTCAGAATAGCTTCCTAGGATCTCAAAACGTCGAGATCTGATGAAAATTCGATTTGCGAAAATCGGGAATTTGAAATTTAGAATTTGAAAATTTTCAAATTTCTTAGCGTATAGTTAAAAAAATATATTTAAAATCCATTCTACTGTGTTTACGAGTGTAAATTAATCAGACAAAGGTCGTATTCCATATAACGACTGCTGGATTATTAAGTGAAATTCCTTATCCCCCAAGAATGTAGAATATTGGATGCTCAACGCACATTCATTCTGCCATTGGTACTATCGACCTCTCGATTGACATTTAACGGACTAGATATTATTAATAAATACTCGTATATACTGCAAATGTTTATAATGGTAGCAACTCATAGACTTTTATATTGACAAACTAGCGAACCACCCTGGATTTGCCTGGTTAGAAATCATTAATATGACGTAATTTAGATTTAAGATAATCGAAGACCATTTATTTTAATGTTTTCAATTAAAGTTGGTAAGAATTACTTCGCCCACATCCGCTCAATAAAATAAAATGATGTGTCTTAGTTAGTTTGAAGAGTACCTCCCGCCCTCCCTCAATTGCGTGCACTAATCCCATCACCACTTATCCCTGCACCACCACTGACTTAGCGGTCACCCAACGAAGATCCCGAGCCCTCAGAGGCGAAACACGTGTCGTATTATGGTCGATGGTGTTTGTGTCTTTCCTTAGTATAGTGGTGTTGGGAGTATTGGTTCCGGGACTAGTGGTGAAAGGATTAATGCACGCTATTGAGCGAGGCCGGAAGATGCCCTTTAAACTAGGTAAGACACATCATTTTATTTTATTGTGTGGATGTGGGCGAAGCAGTTCTTACGAAATTTAATATAATGGATTTCCGCAAAGTAACGCCTGATTCTATTAAAAATCTTCAACTTTTTCGTAAAAAAAATAGAGCCCAGATCACTAGTGGTACTACTCTATATCTGTTCGTAAAAATTCATCACAATCGGTTCCGCAATTCCGGACAGACAGATAGATAGACATACATTTTAAAAATAATTAATAATGACTTAATTGTATGCAAATAATCCCCTGAGCTTAAAAGAAGTCACTTATTTTAATATTTTATTCGAGGTAGAGCCACGCTGCAGCTATATTATGACTGTAGCACGAATGGGTCGGCTCGACCGGGGAAGGACCACGCTCTCATAGAGTACCAGCGTAAAATATAATAGCTTAATAGTGCTGTGTTTCGTATGGTGAGTGTTGAGATCCAGAGACCTTCTTTTACTGGAAACAAGGCATTCCATATTAGTTCTCATGAGTGACAGGACATCTGCATTTTGATTCTTAATCAAAGGATATATGTAGATGTCTATGAGCCACAGCATCCACTGATCATTAGGTGGACTGTGTGGTCCTTTGTCACCGTTATTTCTTAAAAAAAATTAAGGTTAGGTAATTTTAAAGGCAATATCCAAGACAAAAATTATTATTGGCAAGCACATAAAAATTGCTCAATATTAGACGCCCGACACCAATTTAGCCGGGGAGTTTCAAAGAGATATGGCTTGTAAAAAATCTACATTTTCGAGGGTAAACGGTTACAGGAAGCAGATGCTAAACGCAAGGAGCTTAAAGCCCTACCACCTGTGGCCATACAGTATAATTACAGCGACGGTGTTGTCACCTGACCTAAATGTGCTCGTATTTTTCCCGCTAAGATAGTAGAGACTATGCTAGTGACTTGAAGGCATATAAACGGTCGCTGTAGCTGTTACTAACTAGTGATTAAACGTATCGTCCTTACTTTCTACTACTTATATATGCATGTGTGAATTAATGCTTTTTTTAAAAAAATGGTTCTATCGTAACAAATTTTACATATTTATCATGGCTTAATATTATTAATTATTGCAGCTTTAAATCGTGAAAGAATATGAAATTAGGAAAAGTAGTGAAAGTAGTGGCATTTCAGTATCACATTTCCAAGGGGTATTTACGAACAATTGCTGTTTTAATTCGCGAATGTCTACCCTAAAGTAAGGAAGTAAGAAGATATACAGTCCACTATGTACATGACTGACGTCTGAACAGGGACCATTCCTTGGAGCCCGTAATCTTAGTCATCCACCTCTTTCTTTTGAGAGAGTGGTTAAGGTTCTTAGTCGAAGGTCTTATCTGGGGTCACGCCCACCGCGTTGTATTCAGAATCCAACTAGGTGTGCGTGAAACGCGGTGGGTGTGACCTCTAATAAAACGTTGGGCTTAGAACCTTAACCGCTCTCTCAAAAGAAATGGGGCTGACGACTAAGATTACGGGACCCAAGAAATATTATATGTACGGATTTAAGTAGATGAATGTATTTGTGTACATTTGTATTAATATATTAATATAATATGTACCTACATGTGTTTTTAAGCTATTGCATAGCTTCTATCGCGGGCCTTGAGCGCGGGGACCGAATCCAGAAATTCCGTAACGAAAAAAACCTCACGCTCCCCACTCCGACGGGCACGGAGGTGTGGCGTTGAAAGCCGTGCATCGTCTAACGTCGTTTCAGTTCGGCAGACTTCGGCACTCGGCAGACTTCGGCACGGTGTTTGTGTGCGTGCGACTAGATGTATGCGTGTACACTAGCTGCTCACTCAATGATAAAAATTCCTGAATAACCTACATGTATTGTAAGATATTAAAAATATTTTAAACAATATTAACTTCTCATTTATTCAATAAGAGAAAAAAAATTGTTTTCTTATCGGTCACCACGCTCAAAAAGTGTAACTTGATTTAATATCAAAGACTTAACTGCATAAATAAAATAAATAAATAATTATAATTGCATAAGTTGATAAAAAATGCTATGCAATAGCTTTACCGCGGCAGTCACCGAGTGCCACACGTATTTTTATTTCAGAGACATGGTGCGATAAGTTATTGCCGGTATCGCCGTAGAAATAACACACTAAATAATTCTTAGTTTTCTAAATCATTACAATGTCATGAGACACGACTTAGGGACCTTCAAGAAAATAGTTCACTCCTTTCTAACAGGATGGCAACGCACCTGCAATGCCCCTGGTGTTGCTGTTGTTCGTGGGTGGCTATACTATATATCACTTATCATTAGGTGAGCCGTATGCTCATTTGTCACCTCTCCTATAAAATTGTATAAGATAAAAAAAGTTTACTCAATAACAATAGAACATAATAACTTATTAACAAACTGTGAAGTATAATATAATAAAAGTTGCTGTCTATATACGTCCCACTGCTGGGCACAGACCTCCTCTCTCTTTTTATAGGATAGGGTGACAAACGAGCACACAGTCCACCTGGTGGTAAGTGGTTGCTGTGGCCCATAGACATCTACATCTATCCTCGATTACGAATAAAACTGCAGATGCGTTTCCACCCGTGAGGGCTAAGATGGAATGCCTCGTTTTCAGTAAAAAGCATCGCCGGTTCTCTACACTCACCATACGAAACACATTTTGCATTAAGCTACTATTTCACATTGGTATTTCTGTGAGAGCGTGGTCCTTCCCCGGTCGAGCCAACCCATTCGTGCTACAACTATACTTCTAATATAACTGTAGCATGGCTCTACCACTTATATCTCTCTTTACCTATCTACCTCTCTTTTCTGAGAGGGTTTTAGGGCAAGGTAAGTCCGCCGCGATGCCCCAATGCGTGGTTGCCACCTCCACATGTTTCGGAAATATATATTTTTTTCAATTAGAATAATTGGAGGCAACTGAACTAAGGAAATGGCGCAAATATGTATCTCTGAAAGATACTTTATTTGTGGCATTTACTGCGGATAGATTTTTCGCGCTCAAAAGCTTAGTATAGCCATTCAACGAGGAAACGCAGCCAGTGTTACCAGTTGTGCAGACAGCCGCGGGGATGTTAGAACTGTATGATAGTACAAAGTTATGGTTTTCAAATATTATCTATAGTTTTTTTAAATTATTGCACATATTTCAGTAGTAAATAAAACTTCGCTAATAAATCTTACACGCAAGAAACAAACATATTGAAGTAATTGTACTTTACATAATTCTCAACAGAGCCTGTCTTGCAGGAATAAACGAATTAATTTCGCTTGAAACCTTGCACCAGCAATTACTAGTCGAGTAATTCCAATACACCTGACGGCAATGAACGTTAAAAGACGGGCGCGAAGGTTGCCCCCTGTGTATTAATTTTCAGGCACCGGTGCTGCGATAAATTCCTCGCAATAAACATTTATAACTGTGTGTACTGGAAATATGCCAATTTTTATGTTTTACATCGTAATTTGTTATTGGCAAACATTTTTATAGACTTTACGTGCCAGTGAAAAGTTCCAGCGTTCATGGATACAGCACGAATGGGTCTTATAAACGTGGTAGAGACATGCTGCAGCTATAATATGGTTGTAGCACGAATGGGTCGGCTCGACCGGGGAAGGACCAACCTCTCACAGAATATCAGCGTAAAATAGCGGCTTAATACTACCGTGTTTCGTACGGTGAGTGTAGAGTACCGGAGACCCTTTTTAATGGAAACGAGGCATTCTATCTCAGTCCTCAGGGGTAACAACGCATCTGCATTTTGATTTTTAAACGAGGATAAATTTAGATGTCTATGATCCACAGCATCCACTTACCATCAGGTGGACTGTATGCTCGTTTGTCACCCTTATTCTATTTAAAAAATCCGGGAAAAGGACCATGCTCGCACAGAATACCAGTGTTGTAGCAGCGTAATGCTTGTTTCGTATAGTGTAGTATAGAGAAACCATGTTTACTACAATAGAGGCATTCTGCATTAGACCTTAAGGGTGATAATCCAACATCTGCATTTTGAGTCTTAACAGGGGGTAGATAGATGTAAATGTGTATGGGCCACTCTATCCACTTACCATCAGGTGGAATGTGTTTTTGTGAATTCACATTTGTCACTCTTATTCTATAAAAAAATAATAAGATACCGCAGTTTTTACTTGAAATTTAGAACTTTACACAAATATAGTAAATCTTAGAGCAGCGTCACACTTTCGTATTTTCTTTTCTGGCTTATATGCGATGACAATACCGCGTTGCATCGGAGGCCATAAAATTTCTTCTGTTACTAAAAGGCGCTTGTTAGTCCAACCCTTCATCCAGAGACGATAGGGTCATGAATTTTCTTCAAATGAAAAAATCATCAATATGTTCAAAGTCAATTAAATACGCATTATTAAAGATAAGTCAAAAACTACTGATCTTGATTAAATTTATGTGGGACAGCACGAGAAGCACTATCTTTCAAGAAAAGGATCATCTAAAAATAGTTCTGAGGTAACACACATAAAATACATAAAATCGAATTGAGTACCTCCTCTTTTAGAAGTTGGTTGAAAACGCTTTGTATATAGTTTAAATTTAAGAATTTATCTTCTAAGTAAGCTGGAGTTCCATGAAACAAAACATTTAAATCAAACAGAGTTTTTTAATCAAAATACGTTATAGTAATAAAATGTTAAATTTAATCAACACTGGAAAGTATCAGAAAGGCCTAGGATTTCTTATTAAGATATATCCTGCAAAGTTAGTTCCTTTGAATACAAATTGCTATTAATGAGGCACATTGATTAATATTTACTGTACGATAAAATTTGTAATTAATGCATATTTTCTAATGAAGAGTCTATTAATACGCCTCATTGATACTCAATATTAAACAGACCAGGTTTAAAATCAATACTCGTTATCTATATTTTAATTACGTGATGGAAAAAAATTGTACCACTTTAAAGCATATTGCGCGCATAGATTAGTGTGAAATTCGGCATAGTTAAAGTTTATATGGAGGAAGAGCCCAGAAAGTTAAAATTTATATAAATATGAGTTACAATTATATTTAGTGAAATAAAATAAAATATACATTGTTTACGATCTCACTGCCTGTGTATCAAAGTACGGACACATTTAAAAATGTTAAATATTATTACTCTAATGCCAATGTCAAATACTTAATAGTGTTACGAGCTTGAGGTTCGTGACAATAAAAACTGCCAATTGAATTACCAAAATTTTACACTTTTATTACCGAACTCCAATTAAAACTTAAAAGACACTAATAATTAATCACACTGATTCACTTTATTTCGCTCCGAAGCTTCGCTTGTCTCGCCAAATTCAATACTGCCCCGATCGCGGCATGCAGCGGCTTTAAAAACACCTTTTCACCGAAACATCTAGAATATTCAAGGAAATACGAGCGCCGACCGACCAAGCGCAGAAAGTTCGAGTGTGGGGCTTCTAGAAAGCTTAATTATTCTGTTCGATACTAGATGGCGCTGTTGGTCAAAAGTTCAAGATTGTCACTTTCTAGGAAGCCCTCCTTACTCTGGTCCCCGACACTAGATGGCGCTAGTGCCAGGTACCTGACGTCAACTTAGGCGCGCAACAACAGTATGTTAGGTCAAACAGTCGCACAGAGTAGATATTTTCAACAAAGGTTTAAAAAAAACAAATCAAATCTGAAATACTTTATTTTGTGCGATTTCAAATATTTCTTTTTCAAAAGAGGATAGAGTATACATATGTCAATTATGATCGAATTTCGACTATAATTTACATATACTCCACTAAAAGTTTTAATATACAAGTAATACTTTAACCGTATTCTTGTTAGGGTTTTTATTTTAAATTATTTGCTCCTACCAAAATTTTATTTATTTCATCTTCCTTCGTTCATGGCTACAGTTAGACTACTATTCCATCTTCCTCATGTTTAACTGATAGAAAATGCCATAGGACATTAAGTTCAATCTTTGTAACGGCACTAGTTTAAGATGTGTTGCAATAAAGAATAAAAAAAATTTGGAGCTTGCAGCCAGTCATTACTCATGTTGTAAATTTATTTGAAACTAAATTAGTTAACCCACGTTATCCTACAATTGGACACAGTTCAGAAAGATTTTGAAGCAGGGAAGAGCCCGCTGCACCGACCCAATGCACTTGCAAGCTTCATAATGTGTATGTTTTTAAAGCCCGCATCGTCCGTTAGTCTCTTTGACTTTCCCTCTTAACATCGTCCGTTATTATTTGCTTTGTTCTTTAAGTAAACTAAGTTCTACAATGGGAATTGACTGCATCGTTACTCTAATTGGTGTAAACGCGACTGCTGTTAATGAGGTTCGAATCCCGAGTCGTGTCATAAAAATCTGTTTGTCAAATTGAGTTTTTCTGTAACGAAACTCTCAGTAGCACCACAAATTCAAGAAGTTGGCGGTATTTCACTCTAGTACCTCGAAAAGTACGTAAAGCCGTTGGTTCTGCAACTGGTCTCTTTCCGATCGTGTCGGTTTTCCGTGCCATCGTACTATGAGAGTGAGAGTGAGGGAATAGAGAATGCACCTGTTGTGTGCTTGCGCTTACACTTAGGCACTGTAATTCTGATGATACAGATGGCTAGTCCCTGTTGGGAACCGGTTGCATATACGCGCGGGTGGAGACGCGCGGGAGGACGACACGTCGACGTCTGGTCGGGCGGCAGCGACGCGGCGGCCACTCGCTTTACGATACTCCACCGCGGTCGGACGACAACACTAATTTTAATTTATAATAATAATTTTATTAAGTAGACCGGGTTATTGTAAAGTACGGATGATTATATCAGCCCTATAAGAATATACAGTCCACTTTCATTTTAACCACGTCCCAAGACCCTAACAGTCCCCATTGTCTGGCTATCGTGACAGAATTTCGGTAAGGAAGACATTAATACTACAATAAGAAAGCGATTTCATTCTCACTTTTACAGGCTGATGAAAAGAAGAAAATAGGTTAAACCTAAAACAATCCTTCCTTGTTTCTGACTTATTTAAAAAACCCAAACAGACCCTTTCTTTTTAATATTTGTTTACAATGTAGGAAGAGACAAACTCAACACAAATAAAATAAAACGACATAAAATGAAACCAACTGAAAAAATCTATTGCAACTATTCAATAGCTTTTGTTCAAGAAATAAAAAGGATAGAAAAGGCATCCTTTCACATCGGTAGCGTTTTTGTTTGGATTTCAATTAGGGAAGTAAAGATTGATTCCGCATTTGGACCAGTCTTTTTACTTCCACGTGGAATGAAACTGCACTGCACTGTATTAGTTTCATGGACTCTTTTTGTGTTTCAAACTACGGTGTAATGGTTTTTGGTAGAATTTTTGGTTTACTGACTTCAAAAAGGAGGAGCTATTCAATTCGACTATATGGTTTTTATGTGTGTTACCTCATAACTTTACTCTGGGTGAACCGATTATTATTACTCTTTTTTATCTAAAATCTGGTGTTTCTCGTGTAGTCTATATAAACCAAGATCTGACCAGTAGTTTATGAATAATCTTTAATAATGCCTACTTAATTTACTTAGAATAAATTTTTTAATTTTTAGTTTTTATAGGATTTGTTTTCATAGGAGGATAAGCGAGCACACAGTCCACTTGATGGTAAGTAGTTGCTGTGGCCTGTATATATCTACATCTATCCTCGTTTGCGAATCAAAATGCAGTTGCATTGTCAGTCGTGAGGACTAAGATGGAATTTCTCTTTTCCAGTAAAAAGGGGTCTCCGGTTCTCTACATTCACCATACGAAACAGCAGCATTAAGCTGCTTTTTTACGCTGCTATTCTGTGAGAGCGTGGTCTTTCCCCGGTCGAGCCGACCTATTCGTGTTACAATTATACAATTAATATAGCTACAGCATGGCTCTAACACGTAACAAAATGATGATGTCATTTTCATCTATCATCATCATCTCATCAGTCTCATTTTATTTATATTGAAGTTGACTGTACAAATTATTTTTATTTTACATATTATTTTACCACTTGTTTGAAATTGAATAGGTACACACACACACACACACACACACACACACACACACACACACACACACATATATATATATATATACGAGTGCTTGAACTACTGTTCCACCTGCTGGTAAGTGGTAATATAGCTGGTGATGGTAAAATGGACTCATTTACCTTTACGAAATTCTACTCATTCTTGCCTTGGAGACGTCCACATTGCAATCGGATGGAAAAACTGATGCTGGCAAATTATGCTAGTCTTTTACTGTACTCACTATATACTTCTATACGTAGTAGAGACATGCTGCAGCTATATTACGCTAGTCTTTTACTGTACTCACTATATGCTTCTATACGTAGTAGAGCCACGCTGCAGCTATATTACGCTAGTCTTTTACTGTACTCACTATATGCTTCTATACGTAGTAGAGCCACGCTGCAGCTATATTACGCTAGTCTTTTACTGTACTCACTATATGCTTCTATACGTAGTAGAGCCACGCTGCAGCTATATTACGCTAGTCTTTTACTGTACTCACTATATGCTTCTATACGTAGTAGAGCCACGCTGCAGCTATATTACGCTAGTCTTTTACTGTACTCACTATATGCTTCTATACGTAGTAGAGCCACGCTGCAGCTATATTACGCTAGTCTTTTACTGTACTCACTATATGCTTCTATACGTAGCGCTAGTCTTTTTACCACTGCTACTAGAGCCACGCTGCAGCTATATTACGCTAGTCTTTTACTGTACTCACTATATGCTTCTATACGTAGTAGAGCCACGCTGCAGCTATATTACGCTAGTCTTTTACTGTACTCACTATATGCTTCTATACGTAGTAGAGCCACGCTGCAGCTATATTACGCTAGTCTTTTACTGTACTCACTATATGCTTCTATACGTAGTAGAGCCACGCTGCAGCTATATTACGCTAGTCTTTTACTGTACTCACTATATGCTTCTATACGTAGTAGAGACACGCTGCAGCTATATTACGCTAGTCTTTTACTGTACTCACTATATGCTTCTATACGTAGTAGAGCCACGCTGCAGCTATATTACGCTAGTCTTTTACTGTACTCACTATATGCTTCTATACGTAGTAGAGCCACGCTGCAGCTATATTACGCTAGTCTTTTACTGTACTCACTATATGCTTCTATACGTAGTAGAGCCACGCTGCAGCTATATTACGCTAGTCTTTTACTGTACTCACTATATGCTTCTATACGTAGTAGAGCCACGCTGCAGCTATATTACGCTAGTCTTTTACTGTACTCACTATATGCTTCTATACGTAGTAGAGCCACGCTGCAGCTATATTACGCTAGTCTTTTACTGTACTCACTATATACTTCTATACGTAGTAGAGACATGCTGCAGCTATATTACGATTGTAACACGAAAGGGGCGGCTTGACCGAGCAAGGACCACGCTTTCACATAATACCAGCGTAAAATAGCAGCTTGATGCTGCCGCGTTTTGGATGGTGAATCGAGACATTCCATTTTAGTCCTCAGGGTGACCACGCATCTGCATTTTGATTCTTAATCGGGGTAAAATGTAAATGTAAGAGGGGAAGGAATTAAGCCATGTCACTCCTGCATACACTATTCAAAACGTATCCTGTAAAAAACTTTGCGTCTTTGTTTAAAGCTGGTTAGAGTGGGTGAATCTATATGCGGTATCTATATGTAACGCATCTGTATAAATATTTACTCCTGTGGACTACGGTGGAAAGACTCATGTCCTGCAATTAAACTAACTCCTAGGCTGATAAGAGATCCCACTTCCTTTACAGTCTATAAAAGTTATAAGATAAAGAACAATTACAGAAGTGGTCTATCTCACCTGTCAAGCGTGTTTAATATAGAAAACATACATCTCTATTAGATCAAACAATCTATGGGGGAGGCTAGGTCCAGCTGTATACTTTTAATAGGCTGTAACCGTAAGGATAACAGAGCAGATTAAACGCAATATTTATAATCCATTTTCTTCATTTCAGGTACAAACAGAACGTCAATCAAGATAAATAACAGATTGTAACAGCTTCGTAAAATCACTCGCACTCCACATGTGATTAAAATACACGACAGCGGTAATGACTCTGTATTAACTACAGTTTAACTGACCAACTACGAGATTGCAGTGCGGGAAATGAAAACCGACAAGTAAACATGTGAAGTGAAAATGTTGAGAAAGATGTTCGCAAAAACAGATAGATTTTCAGACCGGAGAAAGAGCAGGGTTACGCGATGACGTCACGATACCGATTCTACAACTGTATAAAATAACTGGAGTTGATTTTTTTTTAAAGAAACGTTTTACTAATTAACGTAGGTTCGCTTCTTTGTGTGTTGCCTGTTGTAACGCGTGTGTGTTTACGGTATTTTTTATTTGCGCGTAAATTATAATTTGATGTTATGTCGTTTTCATTTTTGTAGTTACTCGGAAGCAATATTAGGTAAGAGGCCTTTCTACAGTGCTCGCGAATTCAACTAATAAATTTTTATCTGTAAATAAAAAACGTAAATTTTAATATTTTGTCTGTTTAAAAATAAATAGTTTTACTGTATATATTCAAGCAACAAGCTCATTATATAACGCTTGGATTTAAATTTGGCACAGTTCGGAAACGAAACGGGTATTAATATATTTTCATGTAAAATACTCCTGTACAAATATAGTATAATTTTCGATACCTTCAAAGTAAAATTGTTCCTACGCAATACTTGAAGTACTGAAAAGTAAATCAGAGACGTTTATAATCGGGGCCAATATAACATATTCCACTGTCCGTTACAATAAACGTCAGTATAGCTAGCTCAATTACAATTCTAAATTTTAAATAATCAAATCAGTTAAACAAAATGGTTCCGAACGCGACAGCGCTATATGCCGCGAAGACTACCATGAGCACCCACATCAACGGAACTATGGGACTCAATTCCTCGTTCCTGGTCCCGACATATATAAGCCAAGAGGAGTTTCTAGCACTACAAATGACCAACACATCGGATGCGAACACAACATCCGTATCCAACGATACAATAATCAATCAAGTGATTTTAAAAACGTGGTATCCAAGCGGTTATTCGCCCGCGCATATAATAATAGCGTCGGTGGTAGTGACAGTGTTAATGATAATGGTGGTGGTGGGGAATATGTTAGTGATAATCGCGATTGTAACAGAGAAGGCACTGAAGAATATACAGAATTGGTTTATAGCCTCGTTAGCAGTGTCAGACTTCTTTTTAGGACTAGTGATAATGCCATTTTCGTTGGCGAACGAGTTAATGGGCTATTGGATTTTCGGTTTCTGGTGGTGCGAGATACATTCCGCGATGGATGTGTTGTTGTGTACAGCGTCTATTATGAATTTGTGCCTCATTTCGCTGGACCGCTACTGGAGCATAACGCAGGTGAGTTGTTAGATATATATACATTTTACCCTAAGAGCATTTTATCGGAGACAAAGTTTCTTCGTATTTTATAAACAAATTCAAGACTTTTGTTTTTCAAAATTTAACTACATTTAATTATTTATTTTTATATGCCATTTTGATCTTGTACATAATACCGTTGCTATAGAAATATTTTTCTATAGCAGCGGGGACTCTAGGGATTTTAGATAAAAAAATACGACAAGTAGTTTTGATAGTTCCCTCTAGATGTTAACCTTACACTACCCAAAGGATTCTGAAAATACCGAAACAAATGAAAATCTGAAGGTGAAAAGTCAGGACTATATGGTGGATACATTATATTTCCCAACCAAGCTCTCTCTAAATTTTTGCTGAGTGTGTGTGGTCTGGAAAAATCATTTTATATTTTCAGTCAGACCCGAAGCAATATTTTTCAAAGAATTGAGAAATTTAAACATAATTTTTTATATCTTAAGAGTAGAAAGCTTTTAGATGGTTATCAAGAAATTTAAGAAATGAAAACTTAGAATATACTAAAGTTAAACTTCGAATTCATTTATAATATTCTGTATCACTGAACATTTACAATTTGTAAACTAATGCGTACGAGTATAACACATTAGTTTACAAATTGTAAAATGAGGAATCAACATAAGTATAAACACATAATGCGACCTAAAAATCAAAACTTTCTGTTTAATTTATATTATTCAATAAATTAGGTATTTTAGGCTCTTGATTTTCATTTAAGTTAAATAAAATAAACTATATACAAACTTGTTTAAAATTTTGTGTCGTTTGCGCCGAGTCAATAAAAGATGTACTTTTGTACAAAACGTGAAAACAAAATAATTACATTCTATTTTAAGAAGAAGATGGTGATGTTTATTTAACTGAGTAGTTTTCTAGTCGCTATTTACTCCATATAAATTCCTATTTCTCAAAAAAAGTCTAAACAGAATATAATTTCCGAGCCGAGACATTTTTGACAAATAATAAATCTAAAAATAAAAATATTAATTATATATTGCGCCTATACTATCCTACCTGCAAAATAATAAAACTAAAAACAACATTCGTACATTCGTATAAGGTTTGTAGTACAAGTGATGTAGTAGATTTTCCAAAATTTATTTTTGTTTTTATTTTTTGATAGAATAGGGTAACAAATGAGCACACAGTCCACCTGATGGTAAGTGGATGCTGTGACTCATATACATCTACATTTATCCTCAAGCAAGAATCAAAATGCTGTGATGTGAATGGTGAGATGTGTTGCCTCTCTCTCTCTCTCTCTCTCTGCCGTGTACCTCTTAGGATTAAGATGGCGTAGCACGAACGAGTCAGCTCTACCGGGGCAGGACTACGCTCTCATAGAATACCAGCGTAAAATAGCAGCTTAATAACTACTGTGTTTCGTATGGTGAGTGTAGAGAACTGGAGACGCTTTTTACTGGAAACGAGGCATTCCATCGTAGTCCTCAGGGATGGCAACGTATTTGCATTTTGATTCTTAATCGAATATAAATGTAGATGTCTATCGGCCACAGCATCCACTTACCATAAGGTGGACTGTGTGCTTATTTGTCACCCCAAATCTGATCTCCTACTGAAACACTGTAATATGGATATGAACTAAGAAAAACTAATGAAAGAGCAGCATTACAATAGAGGAAAGAGATCTTCTAAAATACATTTTTTTATTTGTTGGAATAAAAGGAAATTTTGTTTATTTATCAATTTTTTACATAGTGCGTAATGTATTGTTTTAGTGGCTAAAACTGTCTTTGCATTATTGCCTTTCTAATGAAACCTGTTTGAAGCACATCGGTTGAACGGTTACAAAGTTTATAGCGGATATAGGTGGAAACATTTTTTGTATTTGTTTAGAAATTAGTACACCTAATATTGGAAATGAGCGCAAATTTCAAAATTACTCGCTAAGAATATAATAGCTTAATTCTTAATTATCTTTAGCAGTTCTAGAAGTTTATTTTGTATTAATTTATTGAAAATTAAATTTTATTATCAGCTCATAATTATGTATAAATAATTGTGTTAATGTTATGAATCAATATCAAAATATTAATAAACTTAGAAATGAGGTTATTCGCAGTAGAACCAAAGTGACTGACATCGCCCAACAGATTAGTAAGCTAAAGTGGGACGGCCATAAAGCTCGTAGAGACGACAACCGATGGGGCAGAAAGCCTCGTTCCGGTAGGCGAAGTGTAGGAAAACTCGGCGAAGACTCCCTACTTAATGGAGTGATGACCTGGAAATATATGTAGGAAGTCGATGGTGCAGGTGGCTTATGACCGTGCTTTGTGACATTCCTTGGGGGAGGCCTAAGATCGGCAGTGAACTTGTTAAGGGCTGTAATGATGACGATGATGATATGTATCAATATAACATAAAGAAATATTCAATCATGTATATTTACAATATTATATTTATATATTTCGTTACACTTTGTTATGTGTGATAATTTATAAATTTTAAACGTTTTAAATAGTTTTTTTTTTCTTTTATATATGGCTTCAGTTACGTTAAATTCTCACGACTTCATATATTAGCTCATAGATAATATACTATATAGGGCAGATTATCTGGTTGAGAATGCCATCAGGCATTTGTATCTTAAGAGTCTTAGTAGCTCAGATGGTGAGCGCTCGCTGTAAATTTAACAGTACGCGATCAATCTGGGTTCGATCCCCGCCGGCACCATTCAATTTTTTAATTGCAATTTTAAGTGTGATTGACCACCTGCCTTGCGGTGAAGGGAAACATCATGAGGAAAACTGTATGTCTGAGAAATAAGAAAAAATATTTCGAAAACATGTGAATTTCGCCAACACGCATTGGGGCAGCGCGGCCGAAACTTCTTTGCCCTGAAACCCTCTCTGATATGAGAGGAAGCCTGTGCCCAGCAGTGGAACGTATATAGGCTGTAACTTTATTTGTATCCTGCCTTACACTGGAAATCAATAAATATTGACAATAAAAACAAATAATGTTAATAAATGTTGAAAAACAAATAATGTAAAAAAATGAACTACTAATAAGGTTCAAACTTAACCGTAGTTAAAAACTTAATGTGCTCCAATGAATGATTGAAGAGAAGTAAAACATTGTAAGAAATCCTGCGTGTCTTAGAAATTAAAAAAAATCGCGAACGTATGAATTCTCCTCTATCTAATCTATTGATATTCTAATCTATATATCCAATGATCCGAAAGCTGTGTGTCATTATATGAAATTTCCATAAGATAACATAATTTTATATGGGTTGTAAGAAAAGTAAAAATTATTAATAATGGACGAGACTATTTTTTTTTTAATTTTGATTACAAGTAATACTTATCGGAGGGTGAAGTGACTATGTATAGGCTGCAGGATCTTCTTGATAACAGCTGAATAGAATGCCAGAAAGAACACTAAAAGCCATGCTTCCTTAAGCGCGATCATATTTATCAATAAATTCCATTTGAAGTCTATGAAACAGTTCGTCCGGTTTTAGACGATATTTGAAATCGTAAGAAAATATTTCGAGAACTTATTACACGATATTTTTCAGCTCTTTAAAATGCCGAGGGGAATTAGACATTGGAACATTCGTATTTTTACTCGTAAAGAAACCAATTAAATTAAAAAATAAATTATAACTGGCCAATATCTTATTAGACGAAAAAACTTATTTCGCAAAATTTCCAGACTGGCTTATTGTATTCTTTGATATTAGAATACCTCTTTTAAACAGGTTTTTTGATAGATAGAGCCTACACATGGTTGGTACTTTGTTGTAAATGCTTATAAATTTCCGCGTGAAGGTATTACTCTTTTGAACTGGGTAACTGGTATTACTGACTTGTGCTTCCGAATGAGTAAAACTGTATTCAATAAATATTATTTACGGCGAAATTTTCTCATCATTTATTTCCATAATGAAAAAGAGTAAAAGTGTAGCATATACGACTTTCAATAAGCATTCTCGCAATATACATTGAATGAAATATATTCTTTTTCGGAAATAACACTGTACATATTTTTTTTAAATTCGATATCACAATATTTATCGGCATGGCAGTGCAGTGGTCATGTTTAGTGATTACGTGCTGCCAGTTCCCGCACGATTCAAGTTTTATATTTTATCATTCATTACAGCCTATAAAAGCCCATATAAACGCTTATAAGCCACAGAAGAATATAAGAATAAGAGACAGATTTCCTTAATAGGGTGATATTTGTCATATTTGCCACACTTGGTTGGTGGATTGGCAAATGCAGTTTTTTATTTTATAGTTGTAGTTACGCTGCGGCTTAGTTCTGCTCTGTTTTCCTCTTTCACCTCTTACACCAAGCGGACAGTTTGGCGTGCTGGATATTGATATGCTTATTACGCTACTACATGGGTGGTTTTAATAATATGTAGTAGTTCTAGGTAGTAGAGATTTACGAGGCGAAAGGGAAGGAACCCTAGACCTTCTTATTCTGTTTAGAAGTCCGTCTGGATAGGCACCATCCCCTTACATTCTTCCGCACAATAGCAATGCCATTTTTTCAGTCTAAAGGGTATAGAGAGTTGATACAACTCTCTATACCCTTCAGACTGACAGAATTACAGGCTGTTAGACGTTCCATCTTAGTCTTCATAATAGTCCGCTGTCCAGGAAGCTGTGAAGGAATGCTATCTTTATTATGAATTTGGTAACAGGTCTCCATGGCTGAATTAGCCACTTATTCTTATTAAGGTCCTTTTTTACGGAATCACGGTAACTAAAGAGCACACAGGTCACCTGATGTTAAGTGGATGCTGTGGCCCATAGGCATTTATGCTCCCCTAAGAATCATAACGCAAATGCGTTTTTACTCCAGGGGACTGTGAGATGGAATGTGAGAGCGTGGTCTTTCCCCTGTCGAGCCGACCCACTTGTGCTATAATCATAATATATTTGCAGCATGGCTCCACCACATATACTTAAAGTACGTTTTTAACTTCAATTTATACTTTAGGGTCTATAATACTGCTGTATTTCAGTTGGTTAGTGTAGAGATCCGAAGACTCTTTTCTACTGGAAACGAGGTATTCCATCTTAGTCCTCAGGGGTGATCCACTTACCGTTAGTTGGACTGTGTGCTCGTTTATCACCCTTATTCTATAAAAAAAGCTATTCTGTTTTCGTCATTTATGATTTTTTCACAACGTAGAATAAGTTAAAAGATAATTTGAATCTACAATTAACGCAAGATCTCTTGTTGTAGTAACCCTTTTTAGAGTGATAAATTTATTCTTAGAGAGATTTATAAGATTCTGCCTTATCTTCGTGATTTAGAAATATTTTCACCTAAGGAGATTTGTTGAATACAATCGATAGTTTATATTTTTCGCTAAGCAAGTGGTTAATCTATATAAATACCAAAAAATATTATACTGAAAAATTTCAAAATAAATACACTCAAGTTTTACCGGTGCTTACCGATTACCGGTAAGTAACTAAACAAGGCTACATCCCTTGCAGTGATATCATTATATACTACAGTTTGCTTGAATTCACAGACTAATATGATGCTACGCATCTTAAACGTGTTCAACAACTTTTTTTTGTTCTTTGAGTTTGTAGTAGTGATAATACGACATAATTGCATGCATATGTGCTCCCGGCGACGCCGATACTCATGCAAAATAAGGTTGATAGCCATCCTATTGTGTGTCATAGTATTTTATGGAGGTAAAAGTCACTAAAAAACTATGGAGAGGATTATGCTTAAAGTTTTCTGCATGTAGTGGCGGTGTAATAATATCCCCAACCCTGTATTGTCCTGTTGGTGTCGTAAAGCAGATCTTCCTCAAAATAATAAAAAAGAATGCGGTTACCAACCCGTCCGACAAGCGCGATTCCTATGGAAGAATCTCCCTATGACAGAAGTATATGCTAAACAGTGGAATTTTATAGGCTGTAACGGATGTTGCTTGAAGTTTCCTGCGTGATAAAATCTGTGTCGATGATGGCTAACAGAAAAAGAGCAACTGACATAGTCTATAGAACTAATAGGCTTGACTGGTGATAGGCCGTCTATATAGCTCATAGGATCGATGGAGAAGAAAAGAAAAAAAATCTAGAGGCACTCGCAAACGCTATGTTGTGCGAACCCCTTCTTGAGGGAGTGACAACCTAAAGAAATATGTTCATTTTTTAAAATATTACTCTAGGATTTTTTCCGCATCGAATAGGCAGTTTATATACATAAATTTCACAAGGACAAACATCCAGATCCGGAAAAATACTTGTAGGCCATAAAAATACTTATTCCGTGCTGTATTCAAGCCCACAGTCACCAGCGCCGCAACTCAATGCTAAGCCAATTTGCCACGGAGTCGTCGCATATAGAGCGTCAATTAATGCAGATGGCTATGGTGAAGGCTTATGCTCAGATTTGATCTTGGGATGAGCTGTAAAAATAAAGATAATACTAGAGACGGTTCTTAATTCACTTTATGTAGACTATGAACACATAATACATATCACATATTGTTTTGTTACCTTTGTTGATTTCTTGTACATATTTAAGTTGTTTAAATTAGTATATTAGCTATTCTCATTGCGGTACACCGAGATTAACTTAGTAGATCTCAGCATAGTAAAACCGTTTCATACATAATGACTCCTTATGACTGTTGGATATTTAATTTGTACAAAATAGTCTTAATTTTATACATTTTAACTTACTAACTTTTATGTTTATTTTATTTTGCGTCATTATAGTCACACACATAAGGTGAAGATATTTCATCAGACCGATTTCGATTATATATAAACTTTATATAGTGATAAATGTCAGAAACTGATTCCGTAATGATTTCTTATATTTACGCGATCACTACACATTAAATAAAACTATTTATACAGATTTTATCGCGTTTAATTTACTTATTTTTAAGTCCCGCCGTTTCGGGTGATTTACACAGCAACTATGCTCACGGAGGAGGGGGGGACTGAGATGTTTGATATCCCAATATCATAATAGCCCGGCTACCTTCGGTTTTTGATTATTTGGATTTAATTTATTAATTATAGGATCCAAAGCAGATGGTAGCACCCACCTATCTCGTCTATTAAAATTAGGTTGTTTCTTAATTTCAATAGCTGGTTATGTTGAGATTAGTAGACGTATGGTAATATTTATGCTGGAGCAACTTCTTTCAGCAATTCTCCTAATCTTTGAAAGAGGGCTTCTATTAAGCCCCTCACAAAATTTTCTACTGCCATAACTCCTAATAATTTTAGCGATTATCGATTCTATTCTTTTTTTTTCCAAAAATTTTGAATTCCGTTTTCGGAATATAAACTACTGAGTATGAATCAGTCTAGTCATAGTAGTATATTTATAGTAAAAGGTATGGAAGAAAAAGAGGTAACAGTATTGGTAATACTAGATTTCTCAAATGCTTTCTACACAGTTGATCATGAAATCCTCTTTTCAATACTGTCTCATCTAAATTTTGGCTCTACTGCATTGAAATGGTTTGCATCTTATATTCGCGATCGACAGTATTCAGTCCGTATGAGGCAAATGATCCAGCTTGGGCTGATGTGGATGCTGTAATATTTTTAATTTTTGTAAGCTTTACTACCTCGGGACTGTGTTAGCTCAGAGGAGCCATGGTAGCTCAGATAGTATCGCTCGCTGTAAACGTTACAGTACACGAACAACCCGATTTCGATCCTCGCCGGCACCATAGAAATTATTAATTGCAGTTTTAAGTGCTGATTTACCACGTGCTCGGCAATGAAGGAAAACATCGTGAGAAAACCTGCATGTCTAAAAACTATTTCTAAATCATGTGAAGTCCACCAACACACACTGGGGCAGTGCGGTGGACGCTTCTTTGCACTAAAACCCTCTCACATGTGAGAGTAGGGCTGTGCCCAGCAATGGGACGTTTATAGACCGTAACTTTAATGTTTATTACCTCTATATTTATTCTACTCTATATTGATTAAGCTTTAAAGTTGTATGCTTATGGACCTTCAGCTATACGTGCAAGCTGAAATTGGGGATATTCGTAATTGAATAAAAAAAACTTAACGAAAAATTATCAGCTATCAAAGAATGGTCTGTTTTTCTCTCTTGGGTAGCTCAAGGAAGTTAGCTAAGACCAATCTTGCAAACTTACCTCCTATTTATTACAATGGTACTATAATTTCGCTCAGTAGTTCTGTTAACATCTTGGCTTACACATCGACTGTACGCTGAATTGAAGAACTCAGGTTTCAGAAGTGAGTCGTAAAGTCATTGCCACATTATGTTTACTGTATCGTTTAAAATATTTCTTCAAACAAAATCTAAGACCATGGTTTTCCAGTCCAGTTATCCTTAATTGATTATGCAGATGATTATGCAGACAGAATATCAGCGTAAAATAGCAGCTTAATACTGCCGTGTTTCGTACGGTGAGTGTAGAGTACCGGAGACCCTTTTTACTGGAAACGAGGCATTCCATTTTAGTCCTCACGGGTAACAATGTATCCGCGTTTTGGTTCTCAATCGAGGATAAATGTAGATGCTTATGGGCCACATCATCCACTTACCATCAGGCGGACTGTGTGCTCGTTTGTCACCTTACCCTATTAAAAAAAGGGTACATAGCTAAAAACAATCCCAATCAAGTCGTCAAACAAGTCAAGTCAAACAAAAAAATATTACATCCAAATCTGTTCACACGCTTGGGTAAACAGATTTGGATTTGACTACGATGTCACAATGTTTTTGTGTTTCTTTATTGCTCGTGCTCATCTGCAGGTAGACAGACGGTCGGGCAGCAGAGGTTTAGTAATAGGGTTTTATTTGTACCCTTCGGGTACGCAACCCTATAACATATAAAATGATTTTAACACATTATCAAAACATAATATTACATAGTAATTAAAAAATGACTTACATATGAAAGTATCCACTTCACCACAAGTTGTCGCTCCTTTCAGCAAAAACTTCATTGCGTCATATTCAAAATATGCACTGGACTTTAAGTCCTCTCGTCCACCGGTAGTTTTCAAAGATGTTATTTTCTTTCTTTTACGGAAAAATTGAAAACGGAGGATATGTACTTTGGTTTCAATTTCTTTACTGGGTAATTTAAGTGCCTTGGCAACATCCTCCCACGCGTCATTTTTCTTTATTTCGATAATCTCGGTTCGAAGAATCCCACAACAAAACATGACTCTGGTATAGCTCAAGAAGTAAAAGAACCGTTTCGTTTCTCCACACTACTGACATGCGCGCGTGCGCTTGCTCTCGGAGCGGGAACATGCAACATGTCCCGCGTCACGTAAAACGTTGCAGGCCATGTTACGGATCACTGTCCAACGTTGCATCGCCACGTAGATTGAGTGTTCCGCGTCATGTAGCAGGACAAAATTTCCCCTAGTGTATCCGAGCCTTTAAGCACAGGAAAAAGTTTGTTGTGAGGCTTCACATGTTTACAAATTTAAAAAAATATCACGTGCGATATATCATATACGTCGTACGTCTTCCGGCAATACTGAGAATTTGGAAAACCAGAAAATAAAATTACAATAGTAGCTTCAGCTTGGGCTTAGTTTGCTAGCGTACGGAGTTATAATTGAGCGTATATCCCTTGAGCTACTACGAATTTGTCAGCATATAATGTATACAAAATCAATACTTCATTTCTTTTCCATAACTGTACTACAACAGACATTTCAGATCACAGAGCCAGCTCTATGCTTTAGGCAAACATGATAGACTCGTTTAAGAGTGTAGTTTAACTTTTTGGAGATTTTCGTCGTAGTTGGGTTTAAGTTTATAACTATCTTTTGGTACCACTACTACTAACTGCATACTAATAGGGCTATAAGTGTGTAATCATGACGTCGGTATTTCACACGATTAGAAAACTGTTAGATCTACAACAGTCCACAGATGATTTACTGAATGTCTCATATGTAGAAAAAATAATTATTTTTTAAAAGAATTCATTTTACAATGAGTCCAGATATCACTATCATCTTCCTTATCATAAGTACAAACAAGCCTATTATAGTTTATAGTACGCAGACAAAAAAATACCGAACAGAAACAACAAACAACTTTATTGCTCCGTAATTCAAATTTGTATGACTTTTAGATGCTGACTTCTTAGTTGTTGAACAAGTTTCCAAATGCTATCCGAGTAGGGCAAGCCTTTTAGGTCAGACATGTACATTTTAGTGTAACTGAAAAAATGTTGATCGTGTACGGCATTAGTCTGAACGATTTTTAAAGCTTTTGCGGGTTTACATAGAGTTCAATGGAAATACAAATTTTCAAAGAAGACATACATTACATTTTATTCTTTTAAATGTCATAAACAAGCTTCTAGAATAAGCTATTACTTTATTTAAAACGTTAATAAAGGTAAAAAATGAAGTGGTTATTGAATCTATTGAAAATAAAACTACAAATAAAACACGCTGTGAGTTTTCCGGTACCAATATACGTATACATAGATAAATTGAAAAATCTTCAATGCGTAAAAACTGTTAGACGATTCAATCTTATTTAAGCTTAAGCCATGACTAAAATCCAATCACAGCATTGCCAACGCAATAATTACGTTCATTTATCCTCGAGTACTTATACCTTGACGCAAATCCGGTGTAATCTCTTGCAACGTTGAAAAGAACTTGAGATAAATGATTTAAATTCTTTTGTATGTCTTTATATTATTTATCTTGGGAGTTTCTTTAAGTTAAATAAGTTTATTGAGATTAGTAGGGAAATATAAGTGATGCAACATAGATAAATTGAAAAATCTTCAATGCGTAAAAACTGTTAGACGATTCAATCTTATTTAAGCTTAAGCCATGACTAAAATCCAATCACAGCATTGCCAACGCAATAATTACGTTCATTTATCCTCGAGTACTTATACCTTTACGCAAATCCGGTGTAATCTCTTGCAACGTTGAAAAGAACTTGAGATAAATGATTTAAATTCTTTTGTATGTCTTTATATTATTTATCTTTGGAGTTTATTTCAGTTAAATAAGTTTATTAAGATTAGTAGGGAAATATAAGTGATGCACCGTCAAGTTAAAGAAAAAGTTTCGGTAGTGTCAGCCTTGAACTAGAAACAACAATATAGGACAAATTTGGTGTTTAGTAAATGAAGTCGAACATGTCGTATTATCGTACGCAAATAAACGGCCCCCAGTCCCCGGCGGCCCCGCTATTCCTGGCTACGGTGACGACCATGGTAACGGCGGGGCAGGGGTGCTAAGAATCTCCGGTGGAGGTTCGGTTACCACTTACGATTCTCGACCTCGCAACATATAACGCACGCACCCTGAGGACTGACGAGAAGATACTGGAGCTGAAAGAAGAAGTAGACAAGTTGCGCTGGCATATTATTGAATTATCCGAGGTCCGAAGAGAGGGGAAGGACACGGTAATCCTCGAGTCCGGCAACTTATTCTATCCCCGGGAGGGCGACCATCTGTCCCAAGGAGGTATCGGATTTATCGTCCACAAGTCTCTCGTCAATAACGTTGTAAAGATTGGGAGTGTGTCGACGAGGGTCGCGTATCTGATACTTAGAATCACCAAACGATATTCGCTGAAGGTCATACAGGTTTACGCACCAACCTCGGCACATCCCGATGAGGAGGTGCAGGAAATGTATGAGGATATTTCCAGAGCCATGCATTCCTCCAAAACCAACTACACGGTGTTGATGGGAGACTTCAACGCAAAACTAGGCAAAAGAGAAAACGGTGAGCTGAAGTTAGGGAAATTTGGAGTAGGGCAACGGAACCGAAGGGGCCAGCAGCTGGCCGACTTTATGGAGAAAGAGGGACTCTTTATGACGAACTCTTTCTTCCGGAAGCGGTCTCACAGGAAGTGGACTTGGTCGAGCCCAGACGGTTCGACAAAAAATGAGATTGACTTTATTATGACGACCAGACGCCAACTGTTCAGTGATGTTTCGGTAATCGCAAGGGTGAAAACTGGTAGCGATCACCGAATGGTTAGAGGCACACTGAACCTAAACGTTAAGTTGGAGAGGTCTCGTTTAATGAAGTCAACGCTCCGTCCCCCACGTGCTCTAATCCAGAATCCAGAAACCTTTCAGCTCGAGTTGCGTAACCGCTTTCAGTGCCTAGAAAATTGCAATGCAGTGAACGATATGAATGACAAGCTCGTGGAAACTGTCCATGCGGTCGGAGCTAAGTTCTGCAAGACCCGCCGCAGATGAAAACAAATACTCTCCGATCACACTCTTAATCTCATGGCTGTTAGACGGGAGATGAGGTTGTAATTGTCAGCAGATTTGACAGCATACAGGCAACTGAACAGACAGATCTCCAAATACATGCGGCGAGACTTACGCAACTTTAATACTGCTCGTATTAAAGAAGCGATCGAGCGGAACCAGGGCTCCAAAGTGTTTGCCAGAGATCTGTCTGCCAGTAAGAGCCAACTGTCAAAGCTGAAGACTGAGTGTGGCAGCATCGTTTCCGGGACACCTGAGATTTTGAGTGAGATTGAGAGGTTCTATGGGCAGCTGTACACATCGTTGGAGCCACACGCAAGTGTGAGTAACGATCCAAGAGCAAGTCTTATCCGACACTATTCCGATGATATCCCGGACGTCAGTCTGAGCGAGATTAGAATGGCTCTCCAGCACCTTAAAAACGGCAGGGCCCCAGGTGAGGATGGAATTATAGCGGAGCTTCTGAAAGCGGGTAGTACACCGGTACTTGAAGTCCTTCAGAAGCTCTTCAATTCCGTCCTCCATGGTGGCACTACTCCGGAGGCGTGGAGAAGAAGTGCGGTGGTCTTGTACTTTAAGAAAGGCGACAACGCTCTCTTGAAAAACTACAGACCGATTTCGCTTCTGAGCCGCGTCTACGTGCTGTTTTCGAGAGTCATTACGAATCGTCTCGCACGCAGACTCGACGACTTCCAGCCTCCCGAACAAGCCGGTTTTCGAAAAGGGTACAGTACCATAGACCACATACATACCCTGCGGCAGATTGTACATCACAAGACCGTAGAGTACAATCTGCCACTTTGCCTGGCGTATGTGGACTATGAGAAAGTCTTTGATTCCGTCGAAATTTGGGTGGTGCTACAGTCCCTTCAGCGGTGCCAAGTTGACTGTCGGTATATTAAAATGCTGAAGTGTTTATACAGTAGGGCTACGATGGCTAACCGAGTACAGAACCAGAGATAGAAACCTATCCAACTGCAGAGAGGTGTAAGACAGGGTGACGTTATATCCCAGAAAATATTCACCGCTGCGTTGGAAGACGTTTTCAAGCTACTGGACTGGAAAGGATACGGTATTAACATCAATGGCGAGTACATCACTCATCTTCAATTTGCCGACGATATAGTCCTTATGGCAGAATCGCTGGAGGACCTTAGAACTATGCTCAATGACCTCAATGGTGTCTCCCAACGGATAGGTCTTAAGATGAAGATGGACAAAACAAAGATCATGTTTAATGTCCATGTCACACCTATAGTGACGGGAGCACTAAGCTCTAAGTTGTTGACGACTATGTTTACCTGGGACAAATATTCCGACTAGGTAAGTCAAACTTCGACCGAGAGGTCGATCGACGGATTCAACTCGGCTGGGCAGCGTTCGGGAAATTACGACACATCTTCTCGTCAGGTATACCTCAATCTCTAAAAACTAAAGTATACAACCAGTGCGTGTTGCCAGTGATGACTTAAGGATCAGAGGCGTGGTCCTTCACTGCTGGCCATATGAGGACGCTCAAGGTCGCTCAGCGAGCTATGGAGAGGGCTATTCTCGGAGTTTCTCTGCGTGATAGACTCAGAAATAAGGACATCCGCAGTAAAAGTAGAGTGACCGACATAGCCCAACCTAAGAAAGCTGAAGTGGCAATGGGCCGGCCATATAGCTCGAAGAACCGATAACCGATGGGGAAGAAAGGTTCTCGAATGGCAGCCTTGTACCCGTAGGCGTAGTGTAGGGCGACCCCCACTAGATGGACCTGGTAAGATATGCAGGAAGTCGATGGATGCAGGTGGCTCAG
Organism: Parnassius apollo; assembly: GCA_907164705.1. Lineage (NCBI taxonomy): Eukaryota > Metazoa > Arthropoda > Insecta > Lepidoptera > Papilionidae > Parnassius > Parnassius apollo. The sequence continues at coordinate 2,467,274 of CAJQZP010001141.1, forward strand.
GACCGTGCTTTGTGGCATTACTTGAAGGAGGCCTATGTTCAGCAGTGGACTTGTGAAGGGCTGTAATGATGATGATGATGATGATGATGATAATGTCGTATTGTCTCTGCAAAGATAGCAGAATAATTTAACCGACCAAATGTAAATCGACTTCAGCGATGATGACAATATAAAAAATATATATATATATATATATATATATATATATATATATATGAATTGATTCATCGATTGGATAATTCAAATTTTAAGGGGTTTAATTCTTACTTTTTTCAAATTCCCGACATAGTCACGTAGCGACTGAAACAGAAACAAAAGCTTTTTATTCAATATAGGTTATAAATGATTTTTATTGAAGGTCACTTTTTTATTTTACCACTTGTTTGGAAAAAAAAACATTGTACTGGGAAGAACCAGCAAGAAACCCAGCGGGAATACTTTTTCTTAAATAATAGCTAAAAATCATATATGTTGCAATTAACAACACAAAACAAATTAGAAGTAGTTTGGTGGCGATCACCCACCCATCCTAGGTGTTATTATCGTCCATAAATTCCTTAACATAACCCTTTTTGTACAAACTTAGTTAAATAAAGTTTTTCAACTTTGTGCAGTTTAAATTTTGTATATTTTCTGGGACTTTGTTGTTAAAGCGTATACATCGAATCCAATCCAAGAATGAATTACTAACTCGGTGGAGTCGATTAACTGGTACTACTAGCGTGTGTCTGTTCCTAGTATTTAAAGAATGAAATTTTTGTATAGGATAGGGTGTCAAACGAGCACACATTCCACCTGATGCTAAGTGGTTGATGTGGTACATAAACATCTACATCTAATCTCTACATCTACATCTAATCTTGATAATTAATCAAAAAGCAAATGCGTTGTCACCCCTAAGGACTAAGATGCAATGTCTCGTTTTCAGTAAAAAGTTCTCCGGTTCTCTACACTCACCATAGGAAACACAGCAGCATTAACCTACTATTTTACGCTGGTATTCTGTGAGAGCATGATCCGTCTTCTGTCGAGCTGACCCATTCATGCTACAATTATACTAAAATATCATTTGTTTTCGTAAAACTAATATTATTTTTGCGTAAATACATTACATTTCCATTAATGTATTCAGAAGCCTACGTTAATATATTAATTTCCTTAAATTTTTTCTTAACGACTCTTTAAGTTTTAAATCATAGATTGTTCTAATGGCCCCTTTTCTGTAAAACAAATATAATTTCAGTATTAGTTGCGTGTCCTCATAGCAAAATACCATCGAAATTATGCTACGGAAATAGCTAAAGTAAACTAATCTAGCTGTGTCAACACTGGTAAGGGTTTTAATCTTTTTTACAGCATATACTGTAGAACTAAGTCTACTAGCTAGTTTTTATATATCGGAGCGAAGCTTTGCGTCTGGTGTGATTCCAAGAAAAATGGTGGTATCAACAAGACTCAGCTCTTCCCATTTAAAATTATATTAGTATTAACGTTTTTGATATTCGAAGTGGCGAATTTCATACATTAAATTTTAGTGCTATTTAAATGCAAATTATTAACATTTGACCAATATACTAACTTAGCTATAGCATTATTTACTTCGTCATAATTTAGTAACTGTCGATTTAATTTGAAAATGAATGAAATGTCATCAACATATACTAATATATCATGGTCATCCTCTACTATATAAGATAAATAATAAATATATACAAGAAACAGAAAGGGGCCGAGAATTAAGCCATGAGGTACGCCCATTTGTACTATAGACCTAGAAGAATCCATACTATTAATGACAATATTTTTCGCGTTGTGTTACTTAAATATGAAATAATTAATTTAAAAGTAGCACTTCTTATACCTTAGCGTTGAAGTTTCCTGATTAATGTTTCACGGTAAACATAATCGAAGGCTTTGGGTAGACCACAGAATATGGGTATAGCATCCGGTGAATTCTACCATGTATTGAAGATATATTTAATAAGCTCAACATTATCAACAGCACCAGTTGTAGAGCGATTTCGATTTCACAGGGGTGAAACCGAATTTGTTTTTATGTAGTAAATTATGGAAGTGTTAATGTCCTGAGATCATAGTTAAGCTGAGATATAACTTTTTAATATTTATTTTGTTCTGACATATGCACAACGAGCTTATGATGATGATGTCTTGCAGTTTGAATTAAATGTATCATCCAAATGATAACACTCAGCCATCTTCTCTGTTAAGATAAGGATATTTTTTTCTAGAATCATCCTTGGTTTTAATCTATGTTTCCTTTATGAGGATTTATGGTTTATCAAATTTGACAGGCGGGATGATTCTGAACATATTTGTAGACTGCACACTTTTTGAACCTTTGATTCTTTAAGTCAGCTATTTGTTCTACTATAAGAGTTTGTATGAATCGTTTTGTTTGTTCTATTTAAAAGAGAGCACCGCGTGTCCGCCGTACTTTCCCAAAGACTTTTTGACATACTTCACATGAACTCGATATATTTTATTTTGCTTCACATGGAATGAGCCTTGCTTCTATAAAGTATCTTAATTTTTTAATACATCAGCACTTTAGTTGGTTGACTGAACTTTAAATTGAATTATTCACTCAAATAGGGTGCGTAAACAATCATCTACATAATTTTACCATGTTTGCTTTGTTCTATACAACAACAGGTAAGGCGATGTACAAACACACGTCGACAACTTTCAGTGCCGCTCGTTAAACCTCATTCCGTATGCCACTTGTAATTATTTTAGTGTATATAAATATTTTAATCCGTAACAACTGGAATAATCAAAACTATTTAATTGGGTTAATAAACTTCAAAAACTCGATTTTAAGTCTGAATTAGGTCCATTTCTTTATGCGTCTTTTAGATCCTTATTACACAATTTTAATATTATTTATCCTGGTTATTGAGAAGTAAGTTCGCCACGCTAAGTACTGCAGTGCATGTTGATGGACATCACGTACACGTTAAAATGTTTCTCAGACATGCATGTTTTCCGTTACCGTCACAGCCTATCAAAGTCCGTTAAATATAGGCTTCCCTAATAGGTCGCGTCATAGTTGTCACGCTTGGCAGGCAAGTTGGCAACTGCAGTGTTTTATTTTTTATTTGTAATTAGGAAGACGCCGCTGCTCGTCCCCCGATTTATTTCCTTTTCTGTCACCTCTTACGACACCCAAAGACGATATGGGGTATTGGATATTCTTACACCAACAATACGAGCATGCAGGTTTAATTAAATATTTAAAAAAAAATCCTTGATATGTTTTTGTTTTGAATAGTCTTTTTCTGGTATAGAATTTTATTTGAATTATAAAAATAGTTATTTGAAAATTATTCTACCACTGGTTTCTACAAACCTGTATTCTAAGAAGATACAAGTATAATATTTTAAGCTTGTTAATATTCATCCTATGTTATATAATATGTGTTTTTTTTATAGAAGAGGGGGCAAACGAGCATGTGGCTCACCTGATGTTAAGTGACTACCGCCGCCCATGATCAACCGCAACACCAGGAAAATTGCGGGTGCGTTGCCGGCCCTTTAGAAAGGAGTAAGCTCTTTTCTTGAAGGTCCCCAGGTCGTATCGGTCCGGAAAAATCGCCGGTGGTAAATTATTCCACAGAGAGGTTGTACGCGGAAGAAAACTCCTTTTGAAACGTACAGTGGTGGACCGCCAAGCATCCAGATGGTGTGGATGGTATCGGGACGTTTGCCGTGTAGTGCGTTCACGAAATTTGGCGGCTGGGATTAATCCGAACAATTCCTCAGAGCACTCCCCGTGATAGATGCGATAAAATACGCAAAGAGATGCAACATCTCTTCGCAGTGCCAGTGAATCGAGCCGATCGGAAAGCACTCGGTCGTCGACGATTCGAGCCGCTCTGCGCTGGATGCGATCAAGTGGAAGGAGCTGGTACTGGGGAGCCCCAGCCCAGAGATGGGAACAATATTCCATGAGCGGCCGAACCTGCGCCTTGTAAAGTTGCAGGCGGTGTGTTGGCATGAAATACTGTCCCGCTCTGCTGAGCACGCCAAGCTTTTTTAGAGGCCAATTTGGCCTTCCCTTCCAAGTGACCACGAAACTGCACGTCACTCGATATGTCGACGCCGAGAATTCCGATACTGGCTGAGGCAACAAGGGGAGTGCCTTGAAACTGAGGGGATACGACAAAGGGGTTCTTTTTAGCGGTTAACGCGCAAACTTGTGTCTTCTGGGGGTTAAACTGGACTAGATTTAGTCGCCCCCAATCCGAGACTCTGTCCAGCAGAGACTCGACTTCAGACACAAGTTTGTCCCGGCACTCAGAGACGTTTTCCCGAGAAATATTCGCTCGGCCGGTGTAAAAAGCATCACCAGTGCTGTCATCTGCATAGCAACGAATGCTACGGGTTTGCAAAATATCATTGATACGCAGAAGAAACAGCGTTGGCGATTGCACGCAGCCCTGTGGAACACCAGCATTAATAGGCTTGCAATCGGAGCTTGCACCGTCTACAACGACCTTGATGCTCCGATCTGCAAGAAAACTGGTGATCCAATCGCACAAATCTCGGGAAACCCATAGGAAGGGAGCTTCGAAAGAAGCGCTTTGTGCCAAATCCGATCGAAGGCCTTCGCGATGTCCAAAATAACGGCCAATGCCTCCCCCTTGGACTCTACTGCCTCCGCCCATCTGTGAGTTAGGTAGACCAGAAGATCACCAGCTGACCTACCACGGCGAAAACCGTATTGGCGGTCACTAATCAGCTGGTGATCATCAAGGTACCTCATGAGCTGGCAGTTTACAATGGACTCCATTGTTTTGGAGAACAAGGAGGTGATGGCGATAGGCCGGTAGTTGGACGGGTCTGAGCGGTCGCCTTTTTTAGAGATCGGGTGGACGAGCGCCGTCTTCCATGAGTTTGGGACTACGCCTAGGGAGTAGGAGTACCGGAAAAGACGCGTTAAAACCGGTGCCAACTCTGGAGCATACGTCCTCAGCACAATTGGAGGGATTCCGTCAGGCCCACTCGACTTGTGGATGTCCAGGGAGAGGAGTGCTTTGCGAACCGAGCGCTGAGTGAACTGCACTTCCGGCATGGAGCACTCACACCGCGGGATGGTCGGCGGCGTACTCCCCCCGTCATCGAGAGTCGAGTTAGACGCAAAGAAAGAGCCTAGAAGATCAGCTTTCTCCTTTGCGGTGTGGGCCAGTGAGTCGTCCTCCCTGTGCAGAGATGGAAGAGATGGCTGACAGAAATTCCCCTGGACAGCCTTGGCGAGAGACCAGAAATCACGAGTTCCAGAAGGAAGACGAACTAGTCTCTCGCCAATTCTGCCTATGTGCTCTGACTTTGCCTTGGCAATGACTCTTTTGAAGGACCTAGAGGCGGAATTATACTTCTTTTTTAGAGCGCTGGTGTTTACATCCCTGGACGCTGATGCGTCAGCCCAGGCTTGGTAGCACTCCTGCTTATAGCATGATGCTATTTTACAGGAGCGACCAAACCATGGCTGAGATTTGCCTCCAATGGGCACCACAGAGGAAGGAATAAAAAGTTCCATACCCTGAAGTACCGAATCAGCGACAGAATCCGCAACAACGTTGGGATCGTCCGGCGAGAAGCAATCCCGCCCCCAAGGGTAGGATGCAAAGAAAGACCGCATCCCATCCCAATCGGCTGACCTGTAGTGCCAAACACGGCGGCAGCCTGCAGAATGCAACCGCGATTTTTAGCTAGATTGGCATCACACTCTGGACAAGATATTGGTACGAGGAGCCTAAAGCGGTGTCGACGGAAATTTGATATCCGTCCGGGTGAGAGGTCAGCAGAAGGTCCAACAGGAAAGGTGCATGATCCTCCACATCTGGAATCCGCGTAGACGAAGTAACCAGTTGTGTCAGACCATATGCCAAGGCAAAATCATGAACAGATCTCCCCGCATGATCGGTTAAACGTGAACCGAACCATTCGGCGTGATGGGCGTTAAAGTCGCCGAGGATCACGATCTCTGCGGAGGGGATCTGCTGTAGCAACGAATCTGCAGCCATTTGGACGTGGTCGAAGAGTCGGTCTGTTTCGGCATTACCGTTATGGGACCTATAGAGGCATCCGTAGACGCGCGGATGGTCGTCGCTGTCTACGCGTAGCCAAAGGATGGACAGGTCCGAATCTTCAAGACTGCCGAGGCGTCGAGAACAGATGTCCTCTCTGACGTAAACGCAAACACCAGCCCGAGGCACAAAGGAGTGTTCCAGTTTGTACCCCGGGCAGGAGAGATACGAGACATCAGCCGGAGAGGACACCTGCGTCTTGGTCAGAAAGAGCAGAGCCGGCCTCGCCGTCTCGAGATGGTAGTGGACGGCGTTTAGGTTAGAGTGAAGTCCCCTGATATTGCAGAAATTCACGGACAGCGTGGCAGGGGTCGCCTTGGTCTTGTTGCTCCGTTTGCCCCGAGCAGTTTTAGTCTTGAGCGGAATTTTTCCCCCCCCCCCCCCAGAATAAGCGGGGCAGCCTGAGCACCCACGCTCAGAAGTGGAGAAACATGGTCGTGGATGCTCAGCGAGGGATTCTCCAGGGGTGCTGGTACCCTCCTGGTAGTCAATCATTTAATTCCGCTACCATGTTGATGGGGGGGGGGGTGATTTGGGCCTCCGGCCACCTGTACTCACCAGACGAAACGCGGAAGCAGAGCTTCCACTTCACGCCGGTATTCTGTGAGGTCGTGGTACCACCCCGGTTTGAGCCGGCCCATACGTGCGACAGCAAAGCTGCCGCGTGGCTCTACCACTGATACCACTGATGATGTTCAAGGACTTCGTTGTAAAAGCGTATACATTATCCTATTTTCACAAACTGTAATTACTACATAACACTAAGGAATCGAGTAAATAATATTACTAGCTTATTTAAATTTTTAGTATTTAAAGGTGTAGATATATAAACATAAAAGTAAAGTTACATATAAATCCCACTGCTAGGCTGCTCTCTCTCTCTCTCACACACACACACACACACACACAAACACACACATATATATATATATATATATATTTAGATTGCAAGATATGTTATATATATATATACAATATATATATATATATATATATATATATATATATATATATATATATATATATATATATATAACATATCTTGCAATCTATTTTCAGCTATGATTGCAGGAAATCAATTAAGTTCGGACCTTATAATACTATAATACACAATAGAATGGCTGTCAACCTTATTTTGTACCGAGGTTCGGCGTTGCCGGTAGCACACATACAATTACGTCGTATTATCGGTTAATCACTACTACAAACCCGATTCGCTGTGTTGACAGACGGATTTTAATACATATTTATTTGTAAATTGCGTGCAATTCGGCATTTTCTAAATAATTTGAATGAGAAATTTAGAAACGATTGTAACGTAAAAACACATCTAGTGTTGACATTTATACGCGTGAATTGACGTCTTGTGGCATTTTAGTGGCTACACGAGCTCCGCCCACACCCCTGTTCCATTATGTATGTATTATAGTATTCTATGGTTCTTACTATGTAAATCACGTTCGGACAGAGCAAGTGAAAACTAAGAAGCAAAGTTTTTAAATTAAAAATGGTGTAAAACACTTTAAATATGCTCTTGTTGATGTTTTTGATCTTTAGCCGACTTCAGTAAGGAAGACGTTCGAAATTTAACGGTATATCCCTTTTTGTACGTGATATCTTAAATCTTGATCAATTTTGAACCGACTTTAATGATTCATTTTTAATAGATATAATATGTATTGATTCAAGCTACTTTTACGGATTTTATTGCGTTTATTTATGTTATTTTTAAATACCCGACGTTTTGGGTGCTTTACAGCAACATGGTCACGGGGTACTGACCAGCGATCACCGGATGGACCATTTGAATCAATGTGTAGTGTTCGCATAAAATATACGCGCTAATTTCTTGACCATAACATCTTGAATTTAAAACATCGCCAAATATTTTAGTTTGCTTTTAATGTCAATAATATGCAGATAAAGTTCAACAGCAAAGCCGTTAATGGAAATCATGCTAGCTTATTCTACGGGTATCGAGAATGCAATTTCGCTTAGGAAACGTAAAAATAACGGTGCTAAACGGTGATAACAGAACACAATAAAAACTTTCAAATATTTTTATTATATTATAGGAAATGGATATTTTTTCCCAAATTTAATTTTAATTGCCATGGTAGCTCAGGAGATAAACCCTCACCTTATGCTACATTGTAACCGAGCAAACCGTGTTCGATCCCCTCCGGAAAAAATAGAAATATTAATTGGTCAACGGCGATAAAGAATAAAGGAACCCTAAAGAAATCATACGTATGAGAAAATTAAAAACAAATGGAGGACTTTGCGCGGACAAGAACACGGGGTCAAGGGTTTAATAGTTTAATAGTTTTTATATTCATCATTTGAGCACACTGTTTTAGTAGGTACATATATATACAGATACATATAGATGATGTATATTAATGATATATTGTTTTTAAATTATATGTTTAATTCTTATTATAAAAATACTTTAGAACTAACTAAAAATAAAATATTTTAAAATATAAAACATTTGATAATATTATTTCTTTGCAAAACTCTTGTGTGGATTTGAGACGTGTCACGTTTATATCGCAGGTTATATAATTAAAAATTTGGCGCCTCGGTAACATTGGCTTAATGTTTGGTTGCGGCATTGCAAACTGCTGGCTCAAATACCAAACGAAGATAGTAGTATTCCCAAAAAATATTGATCCGGATATTTATGTAAATTCTTGTTTGATTTATGTAGACGTTTTTTGAAGAATTGTAGAACGACGACTAATAATCTTCCGCGCACAAGATGTCGTTAGTTGAGTCTGAGGTTAACTTACTTGTTACACAATGACATTTAAATAAGGAGTAGGTTATAAATCAATCAGTTTCTAGAGTAATATATTAATACACAAATTAATGCCTCAGTGGTTTGCTATTAACGTTTTGCAAATTTTTAAAGCTCTTTTTTTAATTTTTCCAAGGAACCTTATAGAATATCCGTAGTTGTATATTAGTTTTTAATCTAATTAGTATAAAATGTAGCTAATATTAAAAAAAATTGATTGACCCTGCACGCCATCCCTGGAACTTTCCGCTTATTTCAAATACAAAGCGCTCAAAATTTCACCAAATTGTATTGCGAAATCTCGAAGTTATGTTAAAAAAAACACGTTTTTTTTTCAAATTATTTCTCCTTCGATATCTCACGAACGAATGAACCGGATTATGTTTTCCGACGTCATTTTTTGAAGTTAAGAGCTGATTAGTTTATGAAATCGATCGGTAAAGCCGTTTAAAAGTTATTCCAAAACAGTTATTCAAAATTTTTATTTTTGAGATTTTTCAAAATCTACTCGTCTAAATCAGTTCATATTATCACCAAATCTATTCCATATTGAGATCTTTAAAACGACGCAAACCGCATCTCAATGGATCAAGACGTTCAAAAGTTATGAAAGATTTATATACTTACCCCCACACACGTGTGTATGGATAAGTACACACACACACACACACACACACACACACACACCACACACGTACATACACACACTCACACGCACGCACGCACGAACGCACGCACGCACGCACACGCCACACACACACACACACACGCCACACACACACACGCACGCACGCACGCACGCACGCACACACACACACACCACGCACGCACGCACGCACACACACACACACACACACACACACACACACACACACACACACACACACACACACACACACACACACACACACACACATACGTACATCCTTACGGACGTCCACGTGAAATTAGTCGTAAGTCGTAAAAGTAGAATAATAGGGTTAAAAGTAGAATAATAATAGCTTAATGGGGATCTCAAAACGTCGAGATCTGATGAAAACTCGATTTTCGAAAATCGGGGTATATATACACATATATGTCAAATATCTCACCTCATTCAAAAGTGGCGCCAAACTGGTGACAGAAAAAGTCGTTGGTGCCATCATGAGGCAGATGGTGATCTAACTGATAATTTCACGATATGCCGCCTTTTTATAATTTGTTCCGTGACATGCCTAATAGACGTTTGGCCCGATCTATCAGAACAATCTACATGTCGATATTAAAAGCTAATTCTCTACAAAACCAACAATGATAAATAAATTTCTTGAATAAATAAACGAATCAGGTGGTATGAACCTAATCTGATGGACACGAAAGCGGGAAAATAGCTACGTAAAAATGTTACAAAATAAATACATTTATAATGAAGTATCAAAAATTATAATCTTTGACGTTTATGGTACACAAAAAGAGCATTGTATCGAGTTGACAGGTGTCATGTCTATCTTGGTTGAGTAAATTTCTTCGGGCTTGCTATTCGTATTTTTGCGGCATATTTGAAAATATTTTTTATTTTGTATAAAAATAAAGTAAAAATGTTTCATTAATTTCAGTCAATTTTAGTAAAATATTATTAATAAATTTTAAGGTAATGTTTTAGAGGATTTTTTTTAGGAATTTTACTAGGAAGACATTTTGAGCATAAGTAATAAGGAAAGCTTGTCAGCTTTTTGATAAACCTTTGCTCTGAAGAATCATCATCATCATCACCATTACAGCCTTTCACAAGTCCACTGCTGAACATAGGCCTCCCCTAAGGAATGCCACAAAACACGGTCCTAAGCCACCGGCATCAATTGACTTCGTGCATATCTTGCCGGGTCATCACTCCATCTAGCGCCCCGTTCTATACTTTGCTTACTCTTGAAAACCTTTCTTACGACACTTTAATTTTTTCTAATCCTGCTGTGTATATTTTCATTTCTAATTCTATCACATAGAGAAACTTAAAGATTTTCTCATAAGGGGAACAGTTGACATGATGACGTCACGAGCCGTTAATTAACCTTTTTGTCGAAGTTAGATTTACCTAGTCGGACAAATTGTGTTATGGAAACATACACGTCGTCAATTTCTAAACTTCAATATCAAGTATATCGTTAATGTTACAGTCATTCAAAAGTCCACTGCAGAACATACACCTCTTCATAGATTACCTTGCAGGTACTTGACTGGCAGGTTGGCAACTGCAGCTTTTGATTTTTTTTGTTGTTACATAGAGAACGCGCTGCATAACTCGTGGCATCGCCGTTTATGCCACGGGGTGGGATGGGTCGATATGGTGTAGTGAATATTCTTACAAAGCCTATACACGGACTCTTCTTCAACATAAAATATATTTTTGTAGAATATAATAGTTAAGTACCCGGATGACCGAGCTTTGCTCGGTTTTTATTTTGAAATTACATTTAGATACAAATTACATACTGATGAATAATATTTTTGATCTTATTCACATAATAGAAAAAACTGAACCGGTTATTTGAATAAAAAATCATGAGTGGAATGAAGTTTAAAGATATAGGATATATATATATATATATTGTTACGAGCTTGAGGTTCGTGACAATAAAAATTGCCGATAGAATTACCTAAATTAACACTTTAATTTTCTTTACACTAATTAAAACTTAAAACACCAATAATTAATCACACTGATTCACTTTATTTCGCTCCGAAGCTTCGCTTGTCTCGCCGAATTCAATACTTCACCGATCGCATCTTGCAGCGCCTATAAATATAAATTAGCACCGAAATATCCAGAATATTCAAGTAAACATGCGTAAGGTACCGAGAGTTCGAGTTTCAACTTCTAGAAGTTTATATCAGATGGCGCTGTCGGTTGAAAGATTAATGATGTCATTTTCTGGAAAGCTCCCCTCGCTCTCGTCTCTGACACTAGATGGCACTAGTGCCATCGACTTAGGCGCGTAACACTGCCCCCTCCTAAGACATGCTCGACGCGAGCATTATCGGCCCCATAATAACGCGCCAGGCGATCCACATGGACGATCTTAGGAGTCCCTCTTGCGCCTTTCTGTATCCGGTAGGTAACATCGTTGATCCTGGTCACAATCCAGTACGGGCCGTCCCATTTAGCTTGAAGCTTAGGAGATTTCCCTTTGCTGCGGACTGGTTTGTGCAACCACACTAGTGAACCTTCGTCGAAGCCTTTTTTTTGTTCATTTTGCGGTCGTACCGGGTTTTCAACTTCTCAGACATTTGCTGGCCCGATTGTCTGACGTGCTCATAAATGTCATTCATTTTGTTCCGCAAGTCATTTGCATAATCGGTTATACTGCGTGGGGTATCAGGTGGTATCCCGGTGATCAGGTCTGCAGGCAGCCGTAATTCTCTTCCAAAGTTTGCGAAAGCTGGTGTCACTACTGTACTTTCATGAACAGAACTTCGATATGACAATAAAAACGGTTGTATGTACTTGTCCCAATCTCGTTGCCGATTGTCTACAACTTTTGCTAGGTACCTCTCCAATGTCTGATTAAATCGTTCTACCATTCCATCAGATTGCGGGTGATAAGAAGTCGTTCTTGTTTTATGAGTACCCATAACTCGGCAAGTTTTCTGGTATATTTGAGACTCAAAATTCCTTCCTTGATGGCTGTGAATCTCCAAAGGTACTCCAAAACGACAGAAGACTTCATGAACTAGTTTATCTGCAACTGTTGAAGCTTCTTGATTTGGAATGGCGAAGACTTCTGGCCACTTAGTGAAGTAATCCATCACAACCATGAAATACTTGTTACCGCTTTCACTCCCCGGAAACGGCCCCGCCACGTCAATGGCTATTCTCTCCCATGGTGCACCAACATTTTACAATGTCAGTGCACCTCTACTACGAGTCTCAGGTCCCTTTACAGTACATTTGTAAAGGGTACAACTTGTACATTTGCGACACCAGTCCTCGACATCGTTTCGACAGTGGACCCAAAAAAACCGTTCTCGGATCTTCAGTAGAGTTCGTTAAACTCCAAGATGGCCTCCGAAACGATCATTATCCTACAGCTGTAGAACATCCGGTACTTTAGCTTTAGGGACAACCATTTGCAAGTGACAGCTGTCTCCCCGAACATTTTCCCATTTACGGCACAGAACTCCATCCTGAAGCAGCAAGCTGTCTCATTGGGCTCAATAGCTTTTAGTGGTCGAACTCATCGTTGAGACGTCGCTCCACTTGGGCTTGGGGGCACTGGCCTTCATCCATTCCAGAATCGGCTTGATGTCCGGATCTTCCTGCTGTGCATGTTGTAAGCTGTCCTTCCACTCGTTGCTGAGGTGGTCTGCCCTGAGCATCCTCACGGATACCACTTCCTTACTCTCTTGCCTAGTACAATGTTTGCAATCTTCAGGACAAGGTCTTCGTGACAATGCATCTGCGTTGCCGTGAGATTTCCCGCTGCGATGTTCGATCTCAAAGTCGTATTCTTACAGTAGTTCAATCCACCTCGCAACTTGTCCTTCTGGATTTTTAAACTACAATAGCCATTTTAGTGCATCATGGTCAGTTCTTAAGCGAAATTTTCGTCCCAGAAGATATTTGCCAAAATGCTGCAACGACTTTACCACAGCTAGCATTTCTCGTCTTGTGACACAATAGCTCCTTTCCGGTTTTAACAACGACTTGCTGAAGTACGCTATCACGACCTCTTGGTCACCATTCCGTTGAGACAACACACCGCCAAGTCCTATATCCCTTGCGTCTGTGTCAACTATAAATTCTTTGCTTGCATCAGGGTATCCCAAAATAGGTGTTTTGCACAGACGGTCCTTGAGCTCCTGGAATGCGATATTGCAACTTTCATCCCAGCAGAAATGTCGTTTCTCCTCGGTTAGCTTGTGCAGAGGTTTGGCTATATCTGCAAAGTTCTTCACAAATCGCCGGTAATAGGAGCACAAACACAAAAATGCTCTAACCTACGTCTTGTCTTTTGGAACCGGCCAATCCTTGACAGCGGCGATTTTCTCTGGATCCGTGCGGATACCTTCTTCCGATACTACATACCCCAAAAAGTTAACTTGCCGTTGGAATAGTGAACATTTCTTCGGGCTCAACTTGAGTTTGGCACTCTGAATCTTCATGAGCACGCGTTCCAGGTTTTGAAGGTGTTCCTCAAACGTACGGCCCACGATGGTGATGTCTTCCAAGTAGACCAGACAGGCATCGCCAATTAGCCCGGTAATTACAAGTTCCATCAGCCTTTCTGACGTTGCTGGAGCATTGCACAACCCAACGGCATTACTCTAAATTGCCACAGACCCTTTCCCGTCGAGAACGCAGTTTTCTCCTTGTCCTTAGTGTCAATTTCACATTACCAGTAGCCACTTTTTAGATCCAGCTTGCTAAAACACTTTACTCCTGTAAGCATGTCCAGCGTGTCATCAATCCTTGGCAAGGGATAGCTGTCCTTCTTTGTAAAGTCGTTCAGACGGCGGTAATCAACACAGAACCGCATGCTTCCATCCTTATTTTTTACCAGCACCACGGGTGAACACCATGGACTAGATGAAGGTTCAATAACACCATCCTTCACCATTCCCTCAATCACGGTTTCCACTTCCTTTTCACGTGCTACCGGTAATCTTCTTGGCCGCTGACGGAGAGGCAATTATTCTCCTGTGTTTATTTTGTGTTGAACTAAGCCAGTCTTTCCCATATCAGCATCATTTGATGAGAATACATCGGCGTACTTGATTAGCAACTTCTTCGCCTTGACCAATTTGTTCGGGGAGAGAACACTGCGACAGTCTTCCAAAAGTGTGATCACTCTCGTCTCTGAATCCTTGCTGGGGATCCCACTGGATATATATTGGCACCGACGTAACCAATCCACTTCCTCACAAGTACCAAATAGTGTGCCTTTTTTTATAATCTGTTCCCGGTCACAAAGGTTCAACACACGTACTCCTGAGATGTCAGTGGTCCTGATCAAGGTTCGAGCTACTTTCCATGGAAGTTCATTGTTTACCCTTCCCACAAGTACACAACGGTGAGGTTGCCCAGCGTTTCGAGGAAGACTAACCGAAACAATCGTTTCCGATCTCGGCGGAAGAACAATCTTCTTAATGCTGTACACGTTCCCTGGTAACGCACCTTCCATAAAAAGTTCCTCCTGTCCACATTTCAAAACACCTTGCTTAACGTCGATCTCACAACAATTATTCCTCATAAAGTCTAGGCCTAGGATGCAGTCGTCCATTATATCAGCCACGATGACATTATGCAGATAGATCACGTTGCCTAGCTTCAACTCCATCTCCTTCTCTCCACGGACGGGTATACGCTGACCGTTGGCTGTTACCTAATTAATGTGTTCTCGTTTGTATGCGGACTCCCCAAGGAACTGACTTATAAGTTGGGAACTAACAACCGTACGAGAGGCTCCAGTGTCTATGGTCAGTTTACACGGCATTCCGTTGACCTCGCCCTTGATGATTAGACTGATCCCATTGTGGGTTTGTGAGATCGAGATCCTTGGGGCTCTTTTAACATCAGCCACCACCCGCCCCGCAGTTCTGGCTTTTACTCGTTTCCATGCTGCTGCTGGGCGGTGCTGTTGGCCGCACTACCCTCCTGAGGTCGTTCACCTTCCCTTTCTAAGGGTCGCTTAGGGCAGCTGGATCGAAGATGGCCCTTTTCCCCACAGCCATAGCACCTAGGGCTGTATCCTTTGTTGCGGTCGCGAACTGTAGCTGCTGCAACCTCCCTGACGCGATGGGAACGATGATCCACCTCCAGTGCATGGGCCAAAGCGTCCTTAAGCGTCTCGTGGTGCCCGAGCCTCACAGCAGCTCTGACTTCCAGGTCACGGATGCCGTCGATAAATGTCTGCACCAGTTTCCCTTCAATGAGCGCAGGTACAGACCGGTATGCTTTTCGCACCAGCTTCTCCACCTCTAGAGCCCACTGCTGCAGGTTTTCGTTGATGCACTGCACGCGATCTTTAAGCTGCGCACGAAAGACATGTTCCAGGTGAGTGTCGCCATATCTCGCCTCCAATGCCTCAAGGAGTTGCTCATAAGTTACTTCCTCGCCGAGAGCTACCAGAACTGTTAAGGCCTGGTCGCGCAGGCCTAGTGTGAGAGCAGTCATGGCCTGACTTTTATTCCAGCCGTTCGCCTTCATAACAGCTTCGAACTGGATTTTGTAGGCCGACCAGGTGCCGTCGAACGGTGGCACCTTGAACCCACGTAGCGAAGGTGTTGCAGCTAATACGGGAGCTGTAATTCCATCCCCCAGCTTGAGGTCATCCAGCGTTTTCTTCACGTCAGCCATTACGTTGTCAACACGATTGTTCACTTGGTCGATTCGGGTTTCAGCTTTCTCGATTCGGGTTCCAGCTTTCGCGATTTGGGTTTCAGTTTCCGACAGGCGGTTATCATGCTGATCAACCCTATCCTTCACCTCGTTTATCTCCTTCCCGAAGGTAGCGTGAAGGTCCTTCATGAGGAGCATCTGCTCTTCCAACCGACGGGTCTGTTCTTCTTGTCCGCCCCGCAGCTGCTCTTCCAAACGACGAAGCTGTTCCTCTTGTCGGCGGGCCTGTTCATCCTGTCCGCTCTGCAGCTGCTCTTTTAACTGACGGACCTGTTCCTCCTGTCGGCGAGTTTGTTCTTGCAGCATCACCATCATAGCACCTAAGTCAGGTGCTGCAGATGTAGGAGCTACTGACGGGCCTGCAACCGGCGACTGGCCCTCCGACGTCTGCGGCGTTGCACCACCAAATCGTCTCTGGTCCGTCTCCTGCTGCTCTTTTAACTGACGGACCTGTTCCTCCTGTCGGCGAGTTTGTTCCTGCAGCATCACCATCATAGCACCTAAGTCAGGTGCTGCAGATGTAGGAGCTACTGACGGGCCTGCAACCGGCGACTGGCCCTCCGACGTCTGCGGCGTTGCACCACCAAATCGTCTCTGGTCCGTCTCCTGCTGGCGTTGACTTCGGGTACGGACACCCTCCGTTTTCTCCTTAGGTAAAATCGGCATGATTTTATCCAAATTCTGACACCAATTGTTACGAGCTTGAGGTTCGTGAGAATAAAAATTGCCGATAGAATTACCTAAATTAACACTTTAATTTTCTTTACACTAATTAAAACTTAAAACACCAATAATTAATCACACTGATTCACTTTATTTCGCTCCGAAGCTTCGCTTGTCTCGCCGAATTTAATACTTCACCGATCACATCTTGCAGCGCCTATAAATATAAATTAGCACCGAAATATCCAGAATATTCAAGTAAACATGCGTAAGGTACCGAGAGTTCGAGTTTCAACTTCTAGAAGTTTAGTTCTTCGGTTCGGGACTAGATGGCGCTGTCGGTTTAAAGATTAGTGATGTCATTTTCTGGAAAGCTCCCCTCGCTCTCGTCTCTGACACTAGATGGCGCTAGTGCCGTCGACTTAGACGCGTAACAATATCATACCCGGGTTTCAATTCTCTCCAGCAATATATTTTAAATAAAATTTTGATTTACCACGTTCTAGAATATTAGAATAAAATGGAATGGAATGAAATCAATTGGAAGGAAACAAAATAGAATAGAATGACACGGAATAGATCGGAATGGAATGGAATATAATATTATATACTAGAATGAATAGTTTGACACAATTTATGACAATATAGTAATATGTTGTACTATGTATTCATCCGAAAATAAAAATCATCTCCTATTTAAATAATGGTGAAATATGAAAATAACTGATCTTTTTGACAGAATTTTTGATATAACCATTGATTAAATTTTTTTATCCATTTTTTGATTTTTTAGATATTTGACATTTATATATAAACATTTACCTACATTTTAATAAAAAATTTGACATGTAATATTTGTTGTAATCTAACAACTTGACGCTAAAATATTTTTAAATAGGTACGCAATTCATTTTATTCAATAAGTTACTTCACTAAATTGTATTAATATTTTTTTTGTTTACTGTAAAAGATTGCACGCCATTATAGTGGCAGAATGTAAGGTCTCGTTAATAACTAATAACATCATATTATTATGTACTATATTCTAGCAACAAATAAATTTGAATTTGAATTTGAAAATAAACAGAACAAATAAGAGTAATAAATAATTCTTTATAAAAGTTTTCAAATTGGATTCTGTTGACGTTATAATAATTGAAAATGCGAAACGTAATATATCCCGAGCACAAGCCGAATATTTAAAGTGTGAATAGAAAAATAATTTAAAAGCCTTTGAGCGCAAATTTTACTTGATTTAAACGTCGAACTGTAACAGTAAATGCAATTCATTTACATTTTATATGCAAATCATTTTAACAATTCATTTACATTGTCATTAAAACATTAAAACCTAAAAAAGAACTTTAGTTGAGAGTTTTTTCATTAAGATAGATGAAAAATTTAAAAGTACAGCATTGTACAAATTATGTTGAACCGTATTAAATTTATAATAAATTTTGAAGGCAATAATTAATCATTCAGTGAAGGATTGGCGGTACTTATATATAAATTAGTTTTTATCATTATGGTGTTTCACTTCATGTATATGCATTTTATATTTTAATTAATTCATTAGACCAAGTATAAAATTAAAATTTAATATATATAAATAATTAAGTATTTGTATATTAAAGTGCCTCAGTTTTTCTACTTTATCTTTATCATTACAGCCCAATAAGTATAATGCTGAAGCCATATAATACCTGAGGCTACTTACATAACGTTGACCCCAGTACTTATCTATTTTAGGTGTGTTACAAAGATGCGGGGGAACCACACTTCAAGACAGTTTCGTAACGTTATACACAGGTCAAGTCAGATTCCACGATAAATACTTCTTCCATATGTAACAGTAAAGAGGCGTGGTAAGAGGCTTACTGTTGAGCTTAATTTGGCTACAATCTTCAATGCGCTCTTTTATCTTCTGAATTCAACTTATCTGATGGAATTTAAGCATCAGCTTCCCTTGCCAATACAAATTTGTCACAGGAAAACCTTTCTTCTCTATCAGTTTTCAGTCCTTCTGCCTTTGATTCTTTAGCTTACTGACTGTACTCTGTACTGTACTGTACTCTACTGGGCTGTGTCTTTTGCGTGCGTGAAAGTCACTGACTGAATTTTTGATAACTAGGTGATTTTAACGTTTTTTGTACGTCTAGGGGTAAAAGATAACTTGCAAGTACAGCAGAACTGAAAACTTGATATGAGTGAGAATCAACGGTTGAATTCTAAATCAAAGTTTGTTCTAGATTGAATTACTCACATGATCGCTTATTTCCTAATTGCCTTTATTCAATCTATAAAAAAACAGTTATCAATTGAATAAATTATTCTTGAATGAAAATAGAAGTGAAAAAATTAAAATATTTAACCCTTCAGTCACTTAACGGTCGAATTCGACCGCGGCGCTATTTCGTCAAAATTCAAGCGGTCGGATTCGATCTCGCACACCCACAGCACTTTAAACCATTCAAAGTTATATTTAGAGACTACTTTTCTATAAAGAAGTGTGGCGTCATAGAATCAATATAAAATTTTCTATCCTCTAGTGTGATAAAAAAACAGTTATCCAAGGAATATTTATTTATAATATACGTTCATTACGTACGCCATTTTCGCGTAAATGTTATTTTGTTGATTTTTGGATTTTTCTAGTTTTTTATTGCTGTTTTAGTATAGTGTTTTATTATAAAATTGTAATGAAAGTTTTTGTGTGAATATAACTTATATTTACACGTAAATAATTTCGAGTAATATATATATAGAAACGAGGCATTCCATTTTAGACAACAGGGGTGACAACACATTTGCATTGTGATTCTTAATCGAGAATAGACGTAGATATATATTTGTCACAGCATCCACTTATCATTAGGTAGACTGAATGCTTGTTTTTTAGCGTTATTCTACTTAAGTATATAAAAACCCAGCTTGCTTCTTTACGACAACGCCGGGCCACAATTAATCAACTTTAAAATTAGCAAGCAAAATTAACAAACCTAGCCAAACCTTCCTCATCCACAATATTCTCCGAAGAACGTCTTAAAAGAGTTTATCGATTTTCGTGCAGATGATTCTGAATGAAGTATTCTGAAGAATAGCATAATCAACAAACTGCCTATGAAATAGCAACAATATCCTAAATCCAAATATTTTGATCAATGCAAGTATTTTATTAGAAAAAAAATATTTTCTTTTCCCTTACACAATGATAAGTGCATAGATATGGATCAATTTTTGGAAATGAAATATGAATGACACTTCTTCCTCGGCTGTGTATTTCAGAAGAGTTGTGAATTTGTCGGTACTAAAACAACAACCCATATAAAATAAGCGGCGCGGCGAACACAAAACAGAGGACATCACTCTGGCAATATTAGTTCCCCCGTTGTCATTTCATATGATTTAGCGATAGTTTTAAGTTTTTTTTTAATCAGCCAGCCCGACATAGTTTATTTTCGGACATGCACATGAATGTACATAAGACCATGTTAATGGTTGCAAATGATTTTATATGTTTTTGGTTTGGTTTTTTCATCCCTTCAATGGTACGTAGCGCTCCGTTTTTATTTATTTTTTGTTGTTGTTGTTCTATGAGAATATTTAAAGTATTATTGATTTTACAAGTATTGAGTAAAATTTGTTAATAATATATAATAAAATATTTAACTTACAAAAAGACTAAAGGTACCCTCTGACGATATGTCCATTAATCCAAATGGAGTGGCAATCGCCCGAAAGTGTTCCGTGAATGTTAAAAAACTATTCCATTTGGATGGACTCCATCCAACTCTAGATTTCCAAACGGATTGAAACCCATGCGTCCAGTCCAAATGGGCGTCGTCCACGGCCGTCCGTCAATGCCAAAAACGTGCGCCACGCCAAATGGAAGCAGTCCGAATTGTCAGTGAATGGGCGAACCTGCGTCCATTTGTTGGAGGTTATTGTGTCAGTTTATGTTTTGGTGTTGATGGTACATGTATTCTGTTTGTCAACCATAAACTGTGTATTGGATTAAATATATTTTTGTTATGTAAGGTATAGGCTGTGATATGGGTGACAAACAAGTACATAGTCCACATGATGTTAAGTTGATACTGTAGCCCATAGACCGAATCTATCATCGAATAAGAATCAAATGTAAATGCGTTGTCACCCCTGTAGAACTAGGTGAAGTGCCTCGTTCCCAGTAAAAAGATTATCCGGTTCTTTACACTCAGCATACGAAACACAGCAACATTAAGCTGCTATTTTATGCTATTGTGTGAGAGCCTGGTCCTTCCTCATTCGAGCCGACCCATTTGTGCTACAGCCATAATATAGATGTAACGGTGTTCTACCACGTATAGTTACAATGAATAATATCCACTATATGTTGATTTCTTTAATTTCTACCTTAGTCAACGATATTGTTCCACCATAATCTATACCATATCTAGAATGGGAGTAACGAACTAGTACACGGTCCACCTGGTGGTGAGTGCTGCGGTCCACACATTACAACTACATGTATTCTCAATTAAGAATCAAAATATAGATGCGTTGTCATCTTTGAAGACTACGATGGATTACCCCGTTTAGGGGTTTTTTTTTTTTTTGTCTTTTTAATGAAATACACGCCGCTGCAGCCACCAGTAAAGTATTATTACCCATATTATTATTTATTTCCGTTCCGTACGACCGTATGTATCGTCAATGGTACAGTATCTGGATATATTTTTATTTGGAGCGCATCCATTTGGAAGTCTTCTAAATGGACGTATCGTCAGTGGGTACGATAAAGCTGAGAATATTATCGGACGCGTCTGTTAGTCGCGGCTGACAGACGCGGCTTAGCGTCGGCGTCTTCGGACGCCTCGCTTCGGTCATTCTATAAAGGTTTGTCATTCGAGAAATATGACAAGCAGCGACAGCGAGGATGAATCTATAAAGTTAGTGGCAGCTGTTTTAGGTTGTCCTAAAAAAAAGGAGTGAAAGGGAATGTTTGGGTCCATGATATTAATGTAAAACGACTCGAGTATGAATAATTTTATACATTGCATCCAGACTTACAAAAAGAGGATAAATGTTAAAAAATGTACCTATGAATGTACTAATTAATATGTACTTATAAATATAGGCTTTCGTGGCCATGAACACATTCAATTTTTTTTCGTTACACATCATGTCGCGAGCGCAGTTGGTTCGATTATGACACTCGAAACGTCCGCGGACGCGTCCCGTGCCCCGTTGACACTGTCGGCGGACGCACCAAACATCCAGCCGGCCAGATTCTGTTCGGACGTCCGAACGCTCAAGAGCGACGCAAGGTCATGTCCGCGTCTTACAGCCGATAGTTTGCACAGTGTACAATGTACTGGCTAGATTTCAATAAGCCGATAATTTGTTCTCAGCTTTAGACTTGTCGATAACTAATAGTATACTATCTTTGTGGTCATGGTAAATGTTAGGCAGAACGTTGAGAGCGTCGAGCGAAACCTCTCTGGAAACCCTAGCGGATGTCCAATTTGAACTATTATAATTTAGGAAATATTTATATATAAATAATAAAGATATTTAATTCTTAATTTTGAAGGGCAAAGGTTAAAAAAGATGTTCTTTTAACATATTATGCTATTATAATGTTAAATTTAATAACGTAAATTGGTAAAAATAATCATTTTATTCATAGCATTTTCATAAAAAAATTACATGGTTTGAATTTTTAATTTCTTAAATAAATAACCTGAACTTTTTTTATAGTAACTATTTTGCTTAGGGCTTTAATCGATTGTATTTTTTGTTTCTAAAATTCGTCAGGGATTTTAAACCCCTAAAAAACCCCTAAAATCCCTGACGAATTTTCTTTAAAATTAACGCTAGGATGTAAATTAAGAAAACCTCTGTTTAGTTTTTTGATAGCATCTACAAATACTGAATTAATATAAAAAAAATATCCTATAACTATTTAGACGATAAAATTTTCTAATATTGTGAGTATTTAACATTTGTGTAAGATACGCGATTGATGGACATTAACAGGTTTGAATAGTGCTGTTTTGAGCTAATCAGCGCTTGAAACGTGAATATGTCCTTAAAGTGTTCAATGAAAATTCACAAAGGAAGGCTTAATAAATTTGATATAAATATTTTAAAATGACTATTAAAATTAAAAATACGAACAACACGATCTATGTATACCATTACTAAAAACATTATAATTGTATCGATTTCTAAAACATTATAACGACTAGCCGCTACATTGCATTTTATTTTACAACGAACATATCTTGTACCAGGTTGACAGAAGTGACATGGTAGCGTCAGTTATGAGAATTTAGTGCGTGTATTTTTTGTTTTTACACGAATTTTTATTTCATAACGGGACGTTCCTTGACTACCAAAATGCTTTTATAAGATTTTGTATAAGTTATCGTTTTAAAATAACATTTGTAAAATTGGGCGCTAACTGCACATGTCTGACCGAATTTACAAATAATGCTGATAAAATTAAATTACTTTCTGTTTTGCGTTGATTATTTTTCATTATAACAGGACTTTATCGCCGAGCGAACATATCGTCTCATAGAGACATAATATAATAACCAAAAACAAATTATACTAAATTGAAATAATGCAAATATTTTTTTTTGTTTTGTTTTTAGTATACGGTTGACAACTGAACACACAATCTGTCTGATCGTTAGTGGATACTGTGGCCCACAGAAATTTCTATTTATCCTCGATTAATAATCAAAATGCAGATGCGTTGTTACTTCTGACGACTTTGCCTTTTTCACAGTAAAAAGAATTTCCGGTTCTCTTCACTCAGCATAATGTTAAACTGTTACTTTACACTGGAATTCTGTAAGAGCGTGGTAATTTTCCGGTCGGAGCAACTGGATTCGACTACAATCATAGTAAAATAGCAACATGTTACCATGTAAAAGCCTTATCATACTGTTACGAGCATGTGGTAGCTGTGGGATGCTGCAAATGTAGGAGCTACTGACGGGCCTTCAGCCGGTGGCTGGCCCTCTGACGACTGCGGCGTTGCACCACCAAATCTCCTTTGGTCCGTCTCCTGCTGGCGTTGACTTCGGGTACTCCGTTCCCTCCTTAGGTAAAATTGGCATGAGTTTATCCCACTTCTGACACCAATGGTTAAGAGCTTGAGGTTGGTGACAGTAAAAAACTGCCGATTGAATTATCAAAATTTACACTTTAATTCACTTTACGGTATCGCCAAATTCAATACTGCCCCGATCGCGGCATGCAGCGGGTTCAAATACACTTTTACGCCGAAACATCCAGAATATTCCCGAAGATACGGGCGCCGACCGACCAGACGCAGAAAGCTCGAGTGTGAGGCTTCTAGAAAGCTTAGTTCTTCAATTCGATACTAGATGGCACTGTTGGTTAAAAGATTAGTCATGTCATTTTCTGGAAAGCTCTCCTCGCTCTGTTACCCGACACTAGATGGCGCTAGTGCCAGACGTCAACTTAGGCACGCAACACTGCCCTCCTAAGACATGCTCGTCCCGAGCATTATCGGCCCCATAATAACGTGCCAGGCGATCTACATGGACGATCTTAGGAGTCCCTCTTGCGCCTTTCTGTATCCGGTAGGTTACATCGTTGATCCTGGTCACAATCTAGTACGGGCCGTCCCATTTAGCTTGAAGCTTAGAGGATTTCCTTTTGCTGCGGACTGGATTGTGCAACCACACTAGTGAACCTTCGTCGAACCCTTTGTTGTTCATTTTGCGGTCATACCGGGTTTTCATCTTTTCCGACATTTTCTGGCCCGATTGTATGACGTGCTCATAAATGTCTTTCATTTTGTTCCACAAGTCATTTGCATAATAGGTTAATATTGATGCCCCATCAGGTGGTATCCCGGTGATCAGGTCTGCGGGCAGCCGTAATTCTCTTCCAAAGTTTGCGAAAGTTGGTGTCACTGCTGTACTTTCGTGAACAGCGCTTCGATATGACAACAAAAACGGTTGTATGTGCTTGTCCCAATCTCGTTGCTGATTGTCTACAACTTTTGCTAGGTACCTCTCCAATGTCTGATTAAATCGTTCTACCATTCCATCAGATTGCGGGTGATAAGAAGTCGTTCTTGTTTTATGAGTACCCATAACTCGGCAAGTTTCCTGGAATATTTGAGACTCAAAATTCCTTCCTTGATCGCTGTGAATCTCTAAAGGTACTCTAATATGATAGAAGACTTCATGAACTAGTTTATCCGCAACTGTTGGAACTTCTTGATTTGGAATGGCGAAGACTTCTGGCCACTTAGTGAAGTAATCCATCACAACCATGAAATACTTGTTACCGCTTTCACTCTCCGGAAACGGCCCCGCCACGTGAATGGCTATTTTCTGCCATGGTGCACCAACATTGTACAATTTCGATGCTCCTCTGTTACGAGTCTGAGGCCTCTTTATAGCCGCACAACTTGTACATGTGCGACACCAATCCTGGACATCGTCATGATAATGGACCCAGTAAAACTGTTCTCGGATCTTCAGTTTAACTCCCAGATGGACTCCTGAACGACCATTATGGTACAGCTGTAGAACATCCGGCACTTTAGATTTAGGGACAACCATTTGCAAACAATAGCTGTCTCCTCTACCATTTTCCCATTTACGGCACAGGACTCCATCCTGAATCAGCAAGCTGTCCCATTGGGCCAAATAGCTTTTAGTGGTCGAACTCATCGTTGAGACGTCGCTCCACTTGGGCTTGGGAGCACTGACCTTCATCCATTGCAGAATCGGCTTGATGCCTGGACCTTCCTGCTGTGCATGTTGTAAGCTGTCCTTCCACTCGTTGCTGAGGTGGTCTCTCTTGAGCATCTCAGTATGAGTTCACCCAGTGATTTCTTCATGTCAGCCATTACGTTGTCAACCCGATTGTTTACTTGGTCGATTCGGGTTTTAGCTTCTGACAGGCTGTTGTCATGTTGAGCAACCTTATCCTTCACCTCCCGTATATCTTTTCCGAAAGTAGCGTGAAGATCCTTCATGAGGAGCACCTGCTCTTCCAACAGACGGGCCTGTTCCTCTTGTCGGCGGGCCTGTTCATCCTGTCCGCCCCGCAGCTGCTCTTCCAACCGACGGACCTGTTCCTCCTGTCGGCGGGCCTGATCATCCTGTCCGCCCCGCAGCTGCTCTTCCAACCGACGGAGCTGTTCCTCCTGTCAGCAAGCCTGTTCCTGCAGCATCACCATCAGAGCACCTAAGTCGGGTGCTGCAGATGTAGGAGCTACTGACGGGCCTGCAGCCGATGGCTGGCCCTCCGACGTCTGCGGCGTTGCACCACCAAATCTTCTTTGGTCCGTCTCCTGCTGGCGTTGACTTCGGGTACTCCGTTTCCTCCTTAGGTAAAATCGGCGTGATTTTATCCGATTTCTGACACCAATTGTTACGAGCTTGAGGTTCGTGACAATAAAAACTGCCGATTGAATTACCAAAATTTACACTTTAATTCACTATACACTAATTAAAACTTAAAACACTAATAATTAACCACACTGATTCACTTTATTTCGCTCCGAAGCTCCGCTTGTCTCGCCAAATTCAATACTGCCCCGATCGCGGCATGCAGCGGGCTTAAATAAACTTTTACGCCGAAACATACAGAAAATTCCTTTAGATACGGGCACGGACCGACCAGACGCAGAAAGTTCGAGTGTGAGGCTTCTAGAAAGCTTAGTTCTTCAATTCGACACTAGATGGCGCTGTTGGTTAAAAGATTAGTCATGTCATTTTCTGGAAAGCTCTCCTCGCTCTGTTATCCGACACAAGATGGCGCTAGTGCCAGACGTCAACTTAGGCACGCAACAATACGTAAAGCAATAAATAAATATCTATTTATTGCCACATTAAAAAAAGTAAGGACTTATTCATAATTACGGGTACGAGGCTGTCACTCGAGAACCTTTCTTTCCTCAGCTTCGTACCGATAAGCGAAGCGTAGGGCGGTTGCCATAGTTTAAGTGAAGATCTAAAAAGAGGTGTAGGAAGTCGAAGGTTGTAAGGTATCTCAAGACCGTACTTTGTGGTATTATTAGAGGGAGGCTTATATTTAGCTGTGGATTTGTGATGGGCTGTAACGATGATGACGACGATGATTTGAATTAATTTTAGGCAATGTACACTTTTATCACTTATAACATCATCCCACAAAAACAATATAAAAACCCCAAAACATTTATATCTTTTAACAACGATGATAAGTGTTTTGGTTTCTTTCGATATTTGATAAGAAAAATTACAATTTGAGATGTAAATTTGGAAATTCCTATCACAACTAAAACACGATAAACAAATTCTAATTTAATCTAAAAGAAAATTTTCTGGGCATATTGAAATTGTAGTATGTATGTTAAAGGTGAAAAGTAATACATCTTCATATACTCCGCGTTCGTCGCAATTCTGTGATGGAAGTTTTTACATCAAAAAACCAAACTTGTTAGATAGAATTGCCCCGAGCGTAATCTAAAACAGTCCATAAACAATATAAGTCAGGGAAAGTAGTATCTATTCACGGATGATATGATATTTGAGGTTGAATTGTTCTATACCAGATACCCTTCTTATTTGATCTCAGGTCAAAGTGCTCTGGCAATAACGCTCCACACAGATATTTTGTAATGTATATTGAACGTGATCGGAGAAGAGAATGATATTGTGTGTCAAGTCATTACCCTTTCTCGATTCAGGCGTATTAATAATAAATACAACGATCGTCTTGTAGCACTATAACAGAAGCTTAGTAAATATGTACGACCTGTGTATTTAGTGGAACCCCCGCAACATATTGCTCTGCGGCTAATGTTAGACTTTGTTAATTTTAAATAAGTTCAGGTAAACATAGGTTTTTAATTCTTTTATTTTTAAATAGCTTTACAAATTAAACAGATAAATAATATTTATGTTATTAATATTTATTAAATTAATTAATTAAAACTGGATATATAAAATCAAATAAAGAAATTTTCGCAGTAACTTAACCGTTGGCGGAGTGGTGTTTCTGTATTATTTTATAAATTATGGTTTAAAACTTCCCTGTCCGCGAAATAGACACAATAGTTAAACAATCGAAATGTTCATATATGACTCATGGGACAGTGAAATGGTTAAAGTAGATTTAAAAAAAGAAACAAAAAAAACATAAAAAAACTTAAAAGAGATGCAGTTTTGTGTATTAAATTTCAGCATTTGCATATGTAAGCTGTAGTTAACGACGACAAGTGCTCCAATGGTGACGTGAGCCTCAAATTATTGTGTCTGTTTAATCACCTTGAGATACTAACAATATCAAGTGTCTCCTGGCTCAAAATATCCAAAAACTTGCGCTTTCATTTGAAGATTTCTTTTACTTGATACTGGCAAAAATACAATATGAAAATATAAAAATATGACGAGTCCAATACGAAATACCAGCATAAAATCGCAGCTTAATGCTGCTGTGTTTGATATGGTGAGTGTAGATAACCAGAGATCCGTTTTACTGAAATTGAAGCATTCCATCTTAGTCCTCAAGGGTGACAACGCATCTGTATTTTGATTCTTAAGAAAAGTTAAATGAAGATGTCTATGGGCCACAGCATCCACTTACAATCAGGTGGACTGTGTGCTCGTTTTTCACCCTTATCCTATAAAAAAAATTAAATTTATTCTTTAAACTACTCATATGTTAGTGAATATTAACATAAGATTGAAATATATATTAAGAAACCACAATATAGAATAACCAAAACTAAAAATTTAAATGTTCATACAGTTCTACTCCCCGTGGCGAAGAATGCTTACTGCGCTTCCTCACTGAATAGTTATACTTTAACTTTAATATTGAGCGATAAGCTTGACGGCTCCGTGGCGCAGTGGCTTAGCAATAAGTGGCTGCGCTGGGGGCTGCAGGTTCGTTTCCCGCACGAAACAAGTATTTGTATGGCCTACAAATTATTGTTCCGGATCTGGATGTTTGTCCTTGTGAAATTTGTGTTTGTAAACTGCCCCCACGATACAGGAGAAAATCCTAGTGTGGAGGTAACGTTAAAAAAAAAGAAAAAGAAGGAAAAGAACCAGCCCTCTTATCACCCGCAATGATAAACAGTCGCGGATACATTTACTTTAGGGACCCATAGTCTCTACAACAAATGAGGCAAATATATTATCGTTCTCAGAGACTCATATTTACGCCACTTACCTAGTTTAGCTGCCTATGATATTCATAGGCAGCTGAACTAGGTAAGCTCGGCTCTAAACGAGGTTTCCTTGAGATGAGGGGCTGCTAAAGTGTCCAAGCAAGTATCATCCAACTAGGGCTTTACCTTTTTCTTGTGAGAATAAATATCTCACAAGAAAAAGGTAG
The DNA here is from genome assembly GCA_907164705.1 of Parnassius apollo. Classification (NCBI taxonomy): domain Eukaryota; kingdom Metazoa; phylum Arthropoda; class Insecta; order Lepidoptera; family Papilionidae; genus Parnassius; species Parnassius apollo. Next base: position 2,496,594 of record CAJQZP010001141.1, read on the forward strand.
ACCACAAAAATCTTTACGATATTTTCGAAGTTTAAAATTCTCTAACGAATCAATAACGAAATATAATGCATAGATAACCGGCGTCATTGTCGAACCGAGTGCGACATCCATTATAAATTTCCTGTCATGCGGCGGTATCCAATTAACTCCCGTGCACCTTTAAAATTGTAATTTTTCATTTACATTACCTTCATATCGTGTGAGGGGTTTTAATCAACTTTTTTATTTAAAAAGCCTTTTATCGCACAAGGATATGTTAGTCTTATTATACCAATTTTTGTTCCTATTACACATAAATCATGGGTGTTTAGAAAGATGAATCAATGTGATAAAAATATAGAAATTATTGACTTTGCCGCTTCCGAGTGTGGCTTCGCAAGTACACTAAAAACCTACTTGTTTCACCCAAATTAATATTAAAGTGTGAGGGGTTAAACTGAGATAATTTGATTTCAAACGCTTTTGTAATTGTATATTATATTGCTAGTTGTTTAACATACCACAATGGAAATTTGTTTACAGAAGAGAATAGAATAAAATAATTTTTATTCAATTCAGTTCACAAGAACTCATTGAGTCAGTTATGCTTTTATGACTGGTTCGGAAAAAATCTCTGTAATGTTCGGAATAAGTAATAACCGACAAAAACCCCTTTTAAATATTAATTTACAATATGATATTATGTTGTACAATTAACCTCTCAAACGCCAAGCGTCCAAATTTGACCGCTTCAATATTCCCTCAAAATTCAAGAGGTCAAATTTGAACGCTCCCACCCACTGCACTTTAACCCATAAATACTTATGATTAGAGACCACTTTTCTATGAAAACGTTTGGCATTATAGCATCAATATGAAATTTTCTATCCTCTAGTGGAATAAAAAAATAGTAAGTTTATGGATATTAATTTATATTCTACGTTCATTTACGTACGCCATTTTCATTTGGATGTTGTTATGTTGACTTTTGTTTTATTAGTGTTTTACTATAGTGTTTTATTATTTACTGTTTGTTGATCCTAATAAATTTAAAAAAGTATATAAAATTGTTATAAAAGTTTTTGTGTGAATATAATTTATCTTTTTACGTAAATAATTTCGAGTAATATATAGAAACAATTGTGATTTTCACGCTGACGACATCCCCTTGGTATGTGTTTTTTTTTTATTATCAAAACACTATAAAATCTTTTTGTAATGAAGTAAAACCTGACTTTTGTTTAGACTACAGGATAGAGAATTTTGTATAGATTTTATAATGCCAAACTTCTTCGTAGAAAAGTAGTCTCTAACTATAAGTTTTAATGGTTTTAAGTGCGGTGGGTGGGTGCGGTCGCATGCGATCACTCGGTATTTGCCAGGCGCATGCGACTGCATGGGAATTTTATGGGGACTGAAGGGTTAAACATGAAAACATTTAGAAACAGAATGGTAGCGACGACCTCATTCCATGGGTTTTTTATTTAACATGTACTCTATAGTAGTATAATAAGCCTTTTGAACAATTAAAAAAAAAACTTTTTTTGATAGAAAAGTCCTGTATATATTTTGGGACTTTGTTGTAAAAGCATAGCCGGGGTAGCTCAAGGGCTAAGCGCTCACCGTAAACAGAGTATGCGAGCAACCCATGTTTGATGCCCGACGGCATCAATGAATTTCCAAATTAAATTTTAAGTACTGATATAAAGTGTGCTTGGTGGTGAATGAAAACATCGTGAGGAAACCTGCTTGTCTGGGAAATAAAATATTTAGAGGACATGTAAAGTCTACTTGCAGACTGCTGTTGGGAGTGGAGTAACGCGGGTGTCTAATTGAAAACAACCAGCAAGAAACCCAGCGAGACATTTTACTTCGAGAGGCCTCTACTAAACCGGGACGTTCTTAGATAATGTGACCTTTAATAAACTGAAAATCTCGCCATCACTTACCAAACGGTCTTTTTAATAACGATGTAGTTGACTTTTGAAAACTTTGGAAAATTATGTAATTGACTTTTTTCTTGAAATAAAATTAAGTAACATATGAAATTCCAGTCTATTTGACAGTACAATCCAATAAAAAGAATTTTTTTTTTCATATAATGACGGCGACAAACGAGCATACACCATAAAGCCCACGTGATAGTAAGTGGTTGCTGTGGCCCATATACATCTATCCTCGTTTGCGAATAAAAATGCATATGCGTTGTCAACCGTAGGCACTAAGATGAAATGCCTCTTTTCTAGTAAAAAGGGCCTCCTTTTCTCTATATCTCCTTATATCTATACTCACCATACGAAACACACCAGTATTAAGCTGCTATTTTACGCTGGCATTCTGTGAAAGCGTGGTCCTTGCTCGGTCGAGCCGACCCATTCGTGCTACAACCATAATATAGCTGCAACAACACTTACTATAAATATAGCAGCGGCATGGATCTACCAACCACGTTAAAAATACAACGCTTCTTCCCCTTTTCTGTTCAATCGCCTCTATGACACCCGCAGGACAGTATATCGTAGTGCATATTATTACACAGTTAATAGATGCAGAAAACTTCAAGTACCGGGTGGCCCATAAGTCCGTTGAAATGTAAAAAAAAAGAAAATAAAAAAAACTAATGACATTATGAAAAAGGTTTTTGTTTTGTCATAATCCTTATAAAATGGGAATTATTTTTTGAAAATTACATCATCTAAATGTAATCCGTTACGATCGCGGCACTCCTCTCCGTAGCTTGCTTAGTGACTCTTACCTTCCTCGTAATAATACTACTCATGGGATGAATTCTACCACATTTTTACAGCCACTACACTTCTTCTTAAATAAAAAATAAAACATTTATGCAGTAGGAATGAAAACTTCAAATGAAATGAAATATAAAATAAAAATATTTCAAGGTAAATGATTTATTTGATCATTTTTAACCACAAAAATATAAGATTAAAAAAATAAGATGAAAGCTTAACTTTATAGCACATGTTACAATCCTTATTTTTAGAATAATTTTTAGTGTAATAAATCAAAAGAATATTTTTTTCGAGGAAAATTACTTTGTAATAGCTCCATCTATTTCATTCTATTGGTTAAAGACATTTTATCGAACAAAAATTGACACTTAAGGTAAGTACGTAAAATAGACGCTGTGTTAATAATAGATGGCTTGAAGTTATGAAATCGAAAATTGTTATAAATTGGTTAGTTAAAATAATTTTATTCAGTATGTACTTGAACTTATCTTCACGCACAATCCCTAACGGGGTAGCCAGAGAGAACAGATCGCCAAGTGTCACGATCCTTACATCCTCTTTCGCTTCTTTCAGGTTCATTATCTTCTTCATACATGCACGTCTAGGTATCCGAGTACTCTTGACCTTCCCCTCTTCGAGTAATTTGCTCACATGGTCTTCGAAAGTTAGTCTCGGTCTACCTCGACACCTTTTAATATTTACCTTCATGCTATATATTTTCTTCACCATTCGGTCTTCACTCATTCGCTCAACGTGCCCAAGCCATCGGAGTACGCCCCTATCAATTTTTGGGATAAGGTCATCTTTCAATCCTGCCATATTGCGAATCTCTTTGTTTCGCTTTCGGTCGGATATGGTAACGCCGTACATTTTATGAAGAGATCGCATCTCCACTGCATTCAACTTGCTTTTATGCTTCTTCTGGCATACCCAGGCTTCGCTGCCATATAACAAAGTCGGTACCAACACTGCGTTATATATTGCGTGAACTCTTCACTACGCCTTGCCTTTTGACTAACGCATTCAGGGCACCATTGACTTTGTTCCCGGCAGTGACACGCCTGTCCACATCTAAATCACATGTTCCATCCCGGCTGAAAGCACTCCCCAAGTATACAATTTCATTTACCTGTTCTAGACATTCCTGATTTCCCCATATTTCACATTTCGTTCTCTCTTCGTCCTTTTTAAATACCAGAACCTTAGTTTTATTAGTTATATTGTGTGCTATTGCCATTCAATATGTTAATGTGTTACAATATGTTAACATGTTACATATACGTCCCATTCCTGGGCGCAGGTCTCTTCTCCCTTCTGAGAGAGTTTTAGGGTAAGAAAGTGTCCGCTCCGCTGCCCCAATGCATGTTGGCGGACTTATCTCCGAAATATTTTGTTTTATTTCTCAGGCATGCAGATTTCCTCACAATGTTTTCCTTCACCGCCGATTAAGGGGTAAATCACATAAAATTGCAATCAACAATTTCATCGGCGCCGGCAAAGATCGAACCCGGGATGCTCGCGTACTGTTATATTTACAGCGAGCGTTAAGCCCCTAAGCTACCACAGCTATAGCTTATTCAATATGGTTTTTTTAATATAACTTTATTTATTTAATAAATTTGTTATTTTTTATTTTATCAGTTAAAATTTATAATTAACCATCATTAAATCACCGCACAAAGAGGTGATCGAAATAATAGGAAACACTGTATTAAAAAAATACTAACAATAGTATTTTTTAAAAGACAAAAAGCAGTAGTCAAATGACGGATTCGAATCTACACTGCAACATATTTAATTCGCGTTTTGCACTGTATTCTATCTCATTCTCTATTCTCTCTCTCTCTCTAACAGAAACCTATAGATGTATATGATTGTCTTATTCAGAAATAGGAAAGAGAGTATGGTACCTATTCATACAGACTTCTCAGCAGCAGACGTGTCCTACTATCTAGGAAATTTACCATGTTATACACTCACTAGATGGTAGATCTCTCTTTTATATTTTTCTTTCATCGGTACAGATAACAAAGAGAACTTGACTAGAAGACGGGCATCAGCATCTTTCTAATAATAACTCAGTAATAAAATGGGTTAAAGTATGAGACTTAAAATTAAACCTACATGGTCCAAGATCCGTGACTAAACTAAAACATAACATAAAAAAATATAAACACTCACGCCTGTCACCCAGAGGGGTAGGCAGAGACTACGGACTTCCTTTTGGCACGATCATTTGGCATGACATACCTCTTTCGCCTCCTTTACATCCATATATCTACGCATACATGCTCGTCGGTTAAGGGTACTTCTAACGTGGCCCATTTTCAAAATGTCGCCAATTTGGTCGATAAACTGTCTTCTAGGGCGTCCCTTCCCGACTCTGCCGTTCACATCTGCCATATAAATTTGTTTTGTCACTTTTTCCTCATTCATTCTTTCTACGTGACCATACCACCGAAGCATTCCTTTCTTAATCCTGTTCACAACATCATCTTGCGTACCACATTTATGATTAAACTTTTTAACATAAAAATTTTAAAATTCTAAATGCAATAATTATATGACATTCGATTGTTTGACTTTTAAAAATATAAAACGGAGACCTGAAAATTAGCGATAGCGAAGCATAAAGAAGCGAAAAAAATTTCAGAGAAAAAGGTGCTTGAATTTTTCAAATTAAAACCACAACTATATATTTTCGCGATTTTAAATAACAAAACAAATGTGTTGAAAACCCACCTGCCAAGGGTGGCCTATATGGGAACATGATAAAATATCTCTGATGATTATAGTGCAAGCTATTAGGAGGCAAACGTTCAGCAGTGGACAATTGATTGATAGGCTATATATATATATATACAAATGAATGAAAGATAGAAAAAGATCCGACCATTTACACGGGATAATGAATAAAAAAAATGGACTGACAAAAGTAATATACTTTTATGATCGAAGGTGGCTACGGGCTTTATGCGTTGGAATTTTACTTAAAGGTGATTCAGAAGGAATAGACTTTTATATATTATCTATAAAGTTTATATATTTTCTATATTTTTTTTATTATTTCATGTATTCATTTATATTATAAAAATTATAATATTGAACTTAACTAAAATAATAATTAAAATTATAATATTTACGATAAAAATAATTATATACAATATAAAAGCAGAAACTATAATATAGAAAATCTAACACTAAAAATTTAAATAGTCAAAAAGACCTTCTCCCCGTGGTATAGTGCCAAGAACGCTGGCTGCGTTTCCTCGCTGAATAGCTATACTTAACCTTTGAGCGAGGAAAGAACCAGCCCCCTTATCACCAGCAGCGACGACCGGTCGTGGATACAGTTCCTTTAGAAACTTCACTGCACGTGGACCCCACGGACCGATAGTCTCTACAGCAAATGGCACAATATGTAGTCATTTCTCAAAGACTCATATTTGCGCCATTTACTGAATTCGGCTGCCTCTGATGCCGCCCCGGCTCTAAAAGAGCTACCCTTGAGATGAGAGGCCGCCAAAGTGTCAACGCAAGTAGCATCCCACACTAGGACTTTATCTCTCTCCCAAGGGACCAAAGTCATGCCGTCGGGTCTCTTGCCATAAAATATATATTATTGTTGCGTGAATAAGTCAACGTCATACACTAGCGCCATCTAGTGTCAGGAACGAGAGCGAGGGGAGCTTTGCAGAAAATGACATCACAAATCTTTCAACCGACAGCGCTTAGCGAAACTCGAACGCTCGGTACCTTGCGCGTGTTACTTGAACATTCTGGATATTTCTTTGCTAATTTATATAAAAAAGGCGCTGCAAGATGCGATCGGGGTAGTGTTGATTTGGCGAGACAAGCGAAGCTTCGGAGCGGAATAAAGTGAATTAGTGCGTTTAATTATTAGTGTTTTAAGTTTTAATTTGTGTAAAGTAAATTAAAGTGTTAATTTAGGTAATTTTATCGGCAATTTTTATTGTCACGAACCTCAAGCTCGTAACAATTGGTATCAGAAGTGGGATAAAATAATGCCGATTTTACCTAAGGAGGAAACGGAGGGTGTCCGTACCCGAAGTCAACGCCAGCAGGAGACGGACCAATGAAGATTTGGTGGTGCAACGCCGCAGACGTCGGAGGGCCAGCGGCCGGCAACGGAGGCCGGTCCGTCAGTAGCTCTTGCATCTACAGCACCTGATTTAGGCGCCCTGATGGTGATGCTGCAGGAGCAGGCCCGCCGACAGGAGGAACAGGCCCGTCGCTTAGAAGAGCAGCTCAAACGCGATAGGGAAGAGCAGATGCTTCTCATGAAGGACCTTCACGCTACCTTCGGGAAAGAGATAAGGGAGATGAAGGATAAGGTTGCTCAACATGATAACCGCCTGTCGGAAGCTGAGACCCAAATCAACCAAGTTAAGGAAACGCTGGATGAACTCAAACTTGGAGATGGAATTGCAGCCCCCGCAGTAGCTACTACACCTTCGCTACGTGGGTTCAAGGTACCAACGTTCGACGGGACTTCTTCCTGGTCGGCCTACAAAATCCAGTTCGAGGCTGTCATGGAGGCAAACGGCTTGAATAAAAGCCAGGCCATGACTGCACTCACCTTAGGCCTGCGCGACCAAGCCTTAACCGTGTTGGAAGCTCTCGGTAAGAAAGTGACCTACGAGCAGCTCCTTGAGGCATTGGAGGCGAGATATGGTAACGCTCACCTGGAACACGTCTTTCGCGCGCAGCTTAAAGATCGCGTGCAACGCAGCAACGAAAACCTGCAGCAGTCGGCCCTTGAGGTAGAGAACATGGTTCGAAAAGCATACCAGTCTGTACCCGCGCTCATTGAAGGGAACCTGGTGCAGACATTCATCGACGGCATTCGCGACCTAGAAGTCAGAGCTGCTGTGAGGCTCGGGCACCACGAGACGCTTAAGGACGCCTTGCCTCATGCACAGCCGTGCAGCAGGATCATCGTTCCCATCGCGTCAGGGAGGTTGCAGCAGCTACAGTTCGCGACCGCAACAAAAGATACAGCCCTAGGTGCTATGGCTGTGGGGAAAAGGGCCATTTTCGATCCAGCTGCCCTAAGCGAACCCTATAAAGGGAAGGTGAATGATCCCAGGAGGGTAGTGCGGCCCACAGCACCGCCTAGCAGCAGCAGGGAAACGAGTAAAAGCCAGAACTGCGGGGCGGGTGCTGGCTGATGTTAAAAGAGCTCCAAGGATCTCGATCTCACAAAGCCATGATGGGAACAGTCTAATCATCAAGGGCGAGGTCAACGGAATGCCGTGTAAACTGACCATAGACACTGGAGCCTCTCGTACGGTTGTTAGTTCCCAACTAATAAGTCAGTTCCTTGGAGACTCCGCATACAACCGAGAACGCATTAATTTGGTAACAGCCACCGGCCAGCGTATACCCGTCCGTGGAGAGAAGGAGATGGAGTTGAAGCTAGGCAACGTGATCTATCTGCATAATGTCATCGTGGCTGATATAATGGACGACTGAATCCTAGGCCTAGACTTTATGAGGAATAATTGTTGTGAGATCGACATTAAGCAAGGTGTTTTGAAATGTGGACAGGAGGAACTTTTTATGGAAGGTGCGTTACCAGGGAACGTGTACAGCATTAAGAAGATTGTTCTTCCGCCGAGATCGGAAACGATTTTTCCGGTTAGTCTTCCCCGAAACGCTGGGCAAGCTCACCGTTGTGTACTTGTGGAAAGGGTAAACGATGATCTTCCATGGAAAGTAGCTCGAATCTTGGTCAGAACCACTGACATCTCAAGAATACGTGTGCTGAAACTTTGCGACCGGGAACAGATTATAGAAAAGGGCACACTGGTTGGCACTTGTGAGGAAGTGGATTGGTTACGTCGGTACCAATATATATCGAGTGGGACCCCCAGCAAGGATTCAGAAACGAGAGTGACCACACTTTTGGAAGACTGTCGCAGTGTTCTCTCCCCGAACGAATTGGTCAAGGCGAAGAAGTTGTTACTCTAGTACGCCGATGTATTCTCGTCAAACGATGCTGACATAGGAAAAACTGGTTTAGTTCAACACAAAATAAACACAGGAGAGAAATCTATCCGTCAGCGGCCAAGAAGATTGCCGGTAGCACGTGAAAAGGAAGTGGAAACCATGATTGAGGGAATGGTGAAGGATGGTGTTATTGAACCTTCATCTAGTCCATGGTGTTCACCCGTGGTGCTGGTAAAGAAGAAGGATGGCAGCATGCGGTTCTGTGTTGATTACCGCCATCTGAACGACGTTACAAAAAAGGACAGCTATCCCTTGCCAAGGATTGATGACACGCTGGACATGCTTACAGGAGTAAAGTGTTTTAGCAAGCTGGATCTAAAAAGTGGCTACTGGCAAGTTGAAATTGACCCTAAGGACAAGGAGAAAACTGCGTTCTCGACGGGAAAGGGTCTGTGGCAATTCAAAGTAATGCCGTTTGGGTTGTGCAATGCTCCAGCAACGTTTGAAAGACTGATGGAACTTGTACTTACCGGGCTAATTGGCGATGCCTGTCTGGTCTACTTGGATGACATCATCATCGTGGGCCGTACGTTTGAGAAACACCTTCAAAACCTGGAACGCGTGCTCATGAAGATTCAGAGTGCTAACCTCAAGTTGAGCCCGAAGAAATGTTCACTATTCCAACGGCAAGTTAACTTTTTGGGGTTTGTAGTATCGGAAGAAGGTATCCGCACAGATCCAGAGAAAATCGCCGCTGTCAAGGATTGGCCGGTTCCAAAAGACAAGACGCAGGTTAGAGCATTTTTGGGTTTGTGCTCCTATTACCGGCGATTTGTGAAGAACTATGCAGATATAGCCAAACCTCTGCACAAGCTAACCGAGGAGAAGCGACATTTCTGCTGGGATGAAAGTTGCAATATCGTATTCCAGGAGCTCAAGGACCGTCTGTGCAAAACACCTATTTTGGGATACCCTGATGCAAGCAAAGAATTTATAGTTGACACAGACGCAAGTGATATAGGACTTGGCGGTGTGTTGTCTCAACGGAATGGTGACCAAGAGGTCGTGATAGCGTACTTCAGCAAGTCGTTGTCAAAACCGGAAAGGAACTATTGTGTCACAAGACGCGAATTGCTCGCTGTGGTAAATTTGTTGCAGCATTTTAGCAAATATCTTCTGGGGCGAAAATTTCACTTACGAACTGACCATGCTGCACTAAAATGACTATTGCAGTTTAAAAATCCAGAAGGACAAGTTGCGAGGTGGATTGAACTACCGCAGGAATACGACTTTGAGATCGAACATCGCAGCGGAAAATCTCACGGCAACGCAGATGCATTGTCAAGAAGACCTTGTCCTGAAGATTGCAACCATTGTACTAGGCAAGAAAGTAAGGAAGAGGTACCCGTGAGGATGCTCAGGACGGACCACCTCAGCAACGAATGGAAGGACAGCTTACAACATGCACAGCAGGAAGATCCGGACATCAAGCCGATTCTGGAATGGATAAAGGCCAGTGCTCCCAAGCCTAAGTGGAGCGACGTCTCAGCAATGAGTTCGACCACTAAAAGCTATTGGGCCCAGTGGGACAGCTTGCTGCTTCAGGATGGAGTTCTGTGCCGTAAATCAGAAAATGTTAGGGGAGACAGCTGTCATTTGCAAATGGTTGTCCCTAAAGCTAAAGTACTTGATGTTCTACGGCTGTACCATAATGATTATTCAGGAGGTCATCTGGGAGTTAAACGAACTCTACTGAAGATCCGAGAACGGTTTTCCTGGGTCCACTGTCGAAACGATGTCGAGGACTGGTGTCGCAAATGTACAAGTTGTGCGGCTGTAAAGGGAACTCAGACTCGTAGTAGAGGTGCATTGAAGTTGTACAATGTTGGTGCACCATGGGAGAGAATAGCCATTGACGTGGCGGGGCCGTTTCCGGAGAGTGAAAGCGGTAACAAGTATTTCATGGTTGTGATGGATTACTTCACAAAGTGGCCAGAAGTTTTCGCCATTCCAAATCAAGAAGCATCAACAGTTGCAGATAAACTAGTTCATGAAGTCTTCTGTCGTTTTGGAGTACCTTTAGAGATTCACAGTGATCAAGGAAAGAATTTTGAGTCTCAAATAGTCCAGGAAACTTGTCGAGTTACGGGTACTCATAAAACAAGAACGACTTCTTATCACTCGCAATCTGATGGAATGGTGGAACGATTTAATCAGACGTTGGAGAGTTACCTAGCAAAAGTTGTAGACAATTGGCAACGAGATTGGGACAAGCACATACAACCGTTTTTGTTATCATATCGAGTGTTAGAGCCATGCTGCAGTTATATTAGTAGTATAGTTGTAGCACGAATGGGTCGGCTCGACCGGGGAAGGACCACGCTCTCACAGAATACCAGCGTGAAATAGTATCTCAATGCTGCTGTATTTCGTATGGTGAGTGTAGAGAACCGGAGACGCTTTTTACTGGAAACGAGGCATTCCATCTCAGCCCTCACGGGTGACAACGCGTCTGCATTTTGATTTTTAATGGAGGATAGATGTAGATGTTTATGGGCCGCAGCAACCACTTACCATCAGGTGGCTGTGTGCTCGTTTGTCACCCTATGCTATAAAAAAAAGAAAAAAAAGTTCTGTTCACGAAAGTACAGCAGTGACACCAGCTTTCGCAAACTTTGGAAGAGAATTACGGCTGCCTGCAGACCTGATCACCGGGATACCACCTGATGCCCCACGCAGTATAACCGATTATGCAAATGACTTGCGGAACAAAATGAATGACATTTATGAGCACGTCAGACAATCGGGCCAGCAAATGTCTGAGAAAATGAAAACCCGGTACGACCGCAAAATGAACAATAAAGGGTTCAACGAAGGTTCATTAGTGTGGTTGCACAATCCAGTCCGCAGCAAAGGGAAATCTCCTAAGCTTCAAGCTAAATGGGACGGCCCGTACCGGATTGTAACCAGGATCAACGATGTACCTACCGGATACAGAAAGGCGCAAGAGGGACTCCTAAGATCGTCCATGTGGATCGCTTGGCGCGTTATTATGGGACCGATAATGCTCGGGACGAGCATGTCTTAGGAGGGGGCAGTGTTGCGTGAATAAGTCAACGTCATACACTAGCGCCATCTAGTGTCAGGAACGAGAGCGAGGGGAGCTTTGCAGAAAATGACATCTCAAATCTTTCAACCGACAGCGCCTAGTCGAAACTCGAACGCTCAGTACCTTGCGCGTGTTTACGCGATCAGGGTAGTGTTGATTTGGCGAGACAAGCGAAGCTTCGGAGCGGAATAAAGTGAATTAGTGTGTTTAATTATTAGTGTTTTAAGTTTTAATTTGTGTAAAGTAAATTAAAGTGTTAATTTAGGTAATTTTGTCGGCAATTTTTATTGTCACGAACCTCAAGCTCGTAATTATTTTTCATATGATATATGTATTTCTATTTAAATCTTTTTTGCCATCATATCCATTAATACAGTCCATCACAATTCCACTGATCCTATGCCTCCCTACAGACTGCCACAAAGTAATGTCTTGAGCCGCCTACATTCGTCGAATATCTGCATGTTCCATCCGGTCGTCATTCTTTCAAGTAGGGGATTGCTCAACCCTGCGCTTTTTGGTAGGAGGCTGCCACTTGCTGCACACGGTTGTCAGTTTGTTGAGCTATAGTGCCAGTCCATTGCCATTTCTGCTTACTGATGCCTTGCTCTATGTCGGTTACTCTGACTCTGCTTCAGATATCCTCATTTCTAAGTCTATCTAGTAGAGAAAACCTGAGCGTAGCCCTCTCCATAGTCCTCCAATTGACCTTGAGCTTCCTTATATGAGTAGCAGTGAAGGACAACATCTCATCCATAAGTCATCACTGACAATACGCACTGGCACTGGCCTAGGAACTTACGTCTTCCTCGACCGATGACGGGTGGATTATTCGAACCACATGGTTCACCCTCGGCCCATTGCTACTTCAGCTTACTAATCCGTTAGGCTATGTTAATCTTGCTTATTCTCATAAAATTAAAGTGACCTACGAAAACTTTTTACATACACAGACGATTTCCTTGGCAGGAAAGCAGTTCTACCATCGAGTAAAATAATTATCAGTGCTCTTCAAAACACTGAGCTTTACTTTTTTCTTATAAACGTTGAACTTTTATAAGATTTCACGCACACTCGCAGACCCATAAAAAAGTTGTAGCTCATACCATTCTTAGTTCCGCGCGGAGATCATACCTGCGGCTCACAGTCAAATGCTTACCTACTGCGTTACTGAACCGCGAAATTGTTCCTTAAGGAAAAAGATATGCGTACGTGCTATTTATTACCACTTTTACAAATGACTTCCATTTCACACTTAGATCTGTTATTACCCGATTCCATCTACTTAGCATAGAATCCAATATATCAAAATCATTGGGAGATTCATATCCAAGAAAAAAAAGTAAGCACTCGAAAACAATTTCGCTGAATAATTGATCAGCTTATTACAAATCTACTGCCCCTTTGGATTCGGCTTGTATGGATTCAGATGACTGACGAAAATTAACAATTATATTTCCCAACTTATCAGTAGAACGACCTAAAGCTTTAAAGCAACAGTAGCCTAACCACAGGGTAAAGTAAAAGTAAAGTTACAGCCTATATATGTCCCACTGCTGGGCACAGGCGTCCCCTGAGAGGATTTCAGGGAAAGGAAGTATCCGCCGCAGTGCCCCAATGCGTGTTGGCAAACTTCACATGTTATATACGAATATATGTTTTTTTCTTATTGCTCAAACATGCAGGTTTCCTCACGATGTTTTCCTTCACCACCGAGCACGTGGTAAATCAGCACATTAAATTGCAATTAAATAATTTCATTGGTGCTGGCGGGGATCGAACCCGGGTTACTCGCGTTCTATTATATTTACAGCGAGCGTTAATCATTTGAGCTACCGACCATGAATTCAAAGGTCGTGGGTCCGGCATTGGACTACTGTTGAGAACTACTGTGTAGACTGCCTCCTTGGTTTAGTAGTCGAAAGTGCGATTTCTGATCGTGAGAATGAAATTTCTGGAAGAAGGTGCTCTAGTATAAATACTATCACGTGTCTACTAATCTCATCATAAACCACCGCCTTGGATTGAATTGCCAAAAAAGACTTTCTACATATCTGTTAAGAGTTTTCACAGAAGCAATGGTAACCACAGTTTGGGAGAAAATGATAGGGCTCATTGCTATTACAAAAGCGAAATGTTAGTTGATTTCATCAAGTGATAGAAAAGTTACACTCCAATGTAACTGGCCTTCAAAGAGAGGTCTAAGAAATTTCCACATTTCGGCGGAAGAAGAGCTATTTATGCAATTATAGAAATATCGGCGTTTAGTTGTTTATACCATTGGATTGCATCTTTTCCTGGCTGCTTTAAAATACAACCAATTTTCCTCAGTACATTCTCTCCTGGAAATAAAAAAAGCGATTTCGTCTAGACGTTGCCAAACTTACGCACTATGTCATACATGGGGTAGGGGGGCGCTTCAATCTAACCTTGTGAACTGGAGCATGAGGGTCATATTGGCTGAGAACATTACGGCTATGGATATAATTTATCGTTAACAGTAGGTGCTACACTTATTAATGTAGCTAGTTCGAGATTAAAAGCGTTATTCTTTAGCTTGTTAAAATCTATTTTAGTAAAACTGCTCAGATGCAGTACAGAAGGGGAATATTTGGGAGTTTTAAACTTATTATACGAAGCATAAATCAAGTTATGACGTAACAAACCCAAAGCAGGTAACTGTCTGTGAAACATTACATGGTTAGGAGAAGCAGCAAAGATTAGATCAATCAATGAGTCATCGATTCCAATATTGTGATTAGATAAGTAGCATTGAAAGGGAGAATAAAAATCTTAAACGACTTAATAATTGAACGTTATAGTCAACCATGATTATACAATTTAGTTTGTGTACTTAGAACAAATAACAAGAGCTATATTTAAAGTGGCGAAGTAGTATGTCGAAGGAGGGAGGCAATACATAAACCCCAAAGCATCCTAATATTTCCTTCATAGTTATAAGTCCCACAAGTAAAATTGAGAAAAAGCAGAATAGCAGGAAGAAGATGCTAATACAATTTTATGAGAAATTTTTACGTGAAGGTAGATTGTTACACAACCTCCACTTTTTCCAACACGATCATTCGTAACAAGTGCAAAGCCGGGTAGGGTGTATTAAGTCGACGGTTAAGAAGGTTTCAGCTAACTTTCCAACACTAATATTTTACTACTTATCTCACTATTATATTCGAGTTCGGTACATTGGCTTTAAGTGCTTATACAACTTTCTGAACATATGATATATGTTCAGAAAGTTGTTAAAAGACGTAAAAACTCCTTTGAGTAGTTCGTGTAAATTAAGCGGTGTAATAGTGATGATAATAGCATTTCTAGTGTTTATCTTAAAGAAAATAAATAAAATTTAAAAATTACAAAGCCCCGTAAAAAGAGGTGATGATCTTTTAAAGGCTGAAAAGATTTTATAGAATCATAGCTCGGAAAAATCTCAATTGAGTCTCCATTTAAATAAAAACTAAATTAGTTCATCAGTTTAAGAGTTATGATGCCACAGACACACATACACAACTATACACAGATACGTTAAACATATAACCCCCATCTTTTACGTCGGGGGGTTGAAAAAAGTCATGTTCTCTTTTATTAATTTGTAAGCAAGCAGTGTGAGGCAGACCTTCACTAGACTGAGCGATGACCTTGTAAAATATTCAGGATGTCAATAGGTGACTCTGGACCCTGCTTTGTGGTACTCCTTGTATAAGAACTATGTATAATATGTAAGATAATATGTAAAGGTGATGATGGTGAAAAAGTAAACAGAGGACTTAAAATATGTACAAAAAAACTTATTTATATATTTTTATATTATATATTTTCTAATATACGTATAATCATCATCATCGTCATTACAGACCCTCACAAGTCCACTGCTGAACCAGCCCAAAGGATTATCACAAGGCAAGGTCCAGAGCTACCTGAATCCATCGACTTCTCGCATGTCTTACCATGTCATTACGAATTGTATAATAAAACTACGACAATTAATCTTGACCGCGATTACTCTCTATAACTTTCAGGCCAGAAACACAGCAAGGCACGCACCAGCCTACCCAGATTTACTCCAGCTAGACAGCAAAAAACATTATTACAAGCCACCTCCATCTATCCATCCATCTATTTTTTAATAGAATAAGGGTGACAATGGAGCACATAGTTCACCTGATGGTATTTGGATGCTGTGGCCCATAGACATCTACATTTATCCTCTATTAAGAATTAAAACGCAGATGCGTTGTTACTCCTGAGGATAAAGATGGAATGCCTCGTTTCCAGTAAAAAAAGATAACAAAACACAGTAGTATAATAAACATAAACAGCTATTTTACGCTGGTATTCTATGACAGCCAAGTCCTTCCCCGGTCGAGCCAAACCATTCGTGCTACAACCATAATAGAGCTGCAGCGTGGCTCTATCACGAATGTGTTTTATTATTTTGAGTGTTTATCAGGAAGACGTTGCTGTTCATCTTTTTTTTTATAGCGCTGGGTGACAAACGAGCGCACAGTCTACCTGGTAGTAAGTGGATGCTGTGGCCCTCGATTAGGAATCAAAACGCAGATGCTTTTTACTTCTGAGGACAAAAACGGAATGCCTCGTTTCCAGTAAATAGGGTCTCGGATTCTCCACACCATGCGAAACACTACTATTTTACCCTGGTATCCAGAGAGCATGGTCTTGGCCCGGTTGAGCTAACCCATTCGTGTTACTACTAATATATAGCGTGTCTCTACCACGTAAATACTATACTATTTTCTGTTTTAGTTTCCCTCAGTCGCCTCTTTGCGACACCCACGGAATGATAAGAGTTAGTGGCTGCCATTACACGGTACAAACCACATAGTAAAAAAATATAGCCAATTTAAATGAAAACGTAAGTGTTTTCTTGAAAATAACCCATTTCGCAAATTAAGCGAGTACATGTCAATGCAATTCTCGGAATTATCATTCTTGTATAACGTGCAAAAAAAGTAACTTACCAATTCTATTATGTAAAGAATCAATGTTACTAAATTAAGCTATATAGTACAACAATGTAATTTAATCTTAAAAATTGAAGAATGTTTGTAACCAATGACTTATGTTTAATATTGTTATATTATGACCAATAAATATTTCTGTTTTCTGATTTCCAAGAAATACGAATTTAATAATAAGGAATATTATAATAAAGGAACTACTGTAGAAATCGTTAAAAAACAAGGCTGCCTTGTAAGCAGGTCCCATATCTAACTCCTACACTTTCTAACGTTAATTTGCTGTGACGTGAATTGATGACCGTACTAAAGATGAAGCTTCAATAAAAATATAAGACAAGACCCTAAAAAGAAATTTCATAAGACCTTTCCATTTGTAATATGACAAGAAATAAAAAGTTGGTGAACCGTCAAAATGATGAACCTAATTTCACTCATCTGTCAGGGCCCTTTTTGTTTTTTATTGTAAGGAAAAAAGTGAAGGCCCCGCTCGTCGAAAATTTTACTCTACGCGAAGTCAAGTGTGGTCAATTCCCGCCCACACCAATGAAATTGTCAATTCTTATGTAATGTGATAACTTACTACGTAAAGCGGTGACGCGTAAAGCGGATATGCACAGCCATGATCTATTAACAGGTTGATCGCAGTAGGTTATTTTGTATGCCAGTAGCATTCTACGTAACCATTGCTCCATCGTTCATAATAAGTACAAAAAAAAACTGGTTCTCGTTGGTTTAGTGGTGTACCCAACCGCGATTTCTGAACATTAAATCCCGGGTTCAATTCCTGGGTCGAGCCAAAAATCATTTATTGGATATTTCTGTCAAGAAATTATCAGTAGCAGCCCGAAATCAGAAAGTTGGTGATGTTTTACACCCTTGCTCCGAAAAACATTTTTCCTGCGCCTGATCTCTCTCCATTCCTGTCGAATTACCATCCCATTGCACTATGAGTGTGAGGAACGAAATTCAGTCTGCAGGACAATACTCTGCACCCTTTTCTCAATTTTGAACGATCCATGTGCTCTCGAGTATCTGAAATCTATATTTCAATACCTGGTAAATTCTCATAATTTTTCTCTCCGTTCCTCGGCCAATTTTAAGTTGCTCACTCCTTTACACCGTACTGGTTATTTATCTCATTTTTTCGCTCTCATGGCCATCAGACTCTGGAACGACATCCCTCTTGACATTAAAAAAGCTCCCCAGCTAGGGCATGATTTTTAAAGACAAATTCGTCTTTAAAAATCAAGTCCGTAAGTACATGATTAAATCGTTGCAAGTTTGAATTAACTCAGCTCTTTTTTTCTTATATATTTCGTATTTGTTCCGACATAGATAATATTTATACGAACCTATTGTATATATATATATATATATATATATATATATATATATATATATATATATTATCCTCTCTATTATTTGATTATTGCTGCACCGCCTCCATAATGTCTATCTCTGTTTTGCCTAATGGTTGACTGGGAGAGAATGCCCTATGGCATTAAGTCCGCCATAAGTATTTTTTTGTGCATGAAAGCATAAATAAATAAATAAATAATTTGTATGCCATCCTATTATATCCTACGACTTTATTAAATGTATATACGAAACATATGTGAAGTTCACACACAGTAGAAGTGTAACCTTAAGAAAACTTAACTTCGAGAGAATGAGACGAATCAAGTATCAAGAGTAAGATAAATATAGAGTTTATGTAAATGTAATAAAAACAAATTTATAATAATTCTATTAATCTAACATTTTCGATTACCATAGGCTTTTTGGTTTCAATGAGTTTTAAATAAAAGTTATTCAAAGAAGTTTTCACTTCAATAAATGAATTAAATTAACATTTCCGTTGCCCCCATCGACAAATGTATCCATGAGTTTTTCACACCATGAAATTCAGTGCGCTTTACCGCCAATCTATTGAAAAGTTTAAAAAACTTGTCAAAGCGACCTTCTTTCCTCCTTAGTCATTTCTCTAAAAAGAACACTACTTACTTATTTTTCCTTACGATAAAGCTTGATTACACTTACTTGTTTAATCCTTTCTGCTCTCGTATATATATATGTCTATAAATTTGTGTTTAAAATGTATAATTATATTTATGTCGTGTGTATATTTCAATAACCTACGTACACCCTTACACTTTCTCACAGGTCACTGCATTATGGTGCCTGGTAGAGATCGCTTCTAAGCGATAAGGCCGCCAATGTACTCGTACTTTTCAGTAATTTATGTTTTTGTTTTCTCCATGTTTTTCTGGTGTACATTAAAGTATATTTAATTTATTCATTCATTCATCTTAGGTTTTAACAGGTTAGTAACATGTAGGTATCAGCCAGGAACTTCCTTATATTAGAAAAAAATATTTTCTTACCTGCCATGGAAAAACATAAATGCGATAAAATTATATTTTATTCTTCACATAAACATTAAAGGCCGCGATAACTGATAACTACCCACAGGAAAAAGTTCCTTCCGTAACTACGTAAAAGAATCCACTTTATTTTGAGGACACTCGAATACCCCGGAGAGGTTAACAATCCCCTTTATTGTACAATGATAAACGGGGTTACAGGGTACACAATTGAATTACATATACTATTTTCTGGCGGCCTGACATGAATGCGTCAATTATTAAAAATCGTTCCGATAGTGTTTAGTCTCAAATGTTTATATTAATCGTAATTTCAGCCACACATCAAACACATCCACTTTGCAATCGTAGATTTTTAAATAAATATCAAATAATAAATTATACATTTTTTAAATTGTACTTTTTAAAGAATAATTGCGACAAACGAGCACAGTCACATAGATGCCTAAATCTACCCTCAGTTAAGAATGAAAAGTTCTCTACATTCACCATACTAAATACAGCAGGATTAGTCTGCTATTTTATGTTGGCATTCTGTGAAAGGGTGGTCCTACCCCAATCAAACCTAACCAATCGTGATACAATCATATTAAAGCTGCAGCGTGTCTCTACCACGTGTATATAGTTTAAGCATGGCTCTACCATGTAGCTCATTGATGCTGTGTTTTATATGGTAAAGGACAATGTCCAAAATCGCCATATATATATATAAAAAAATATATATATATATATATATATATATATATATATATATATATATATATATATATATATATATATATATATATATATATACACGATAATTAATTATCTATTTTATTATATTTGTTGCAAATACTTTTATAAAACGGACTAGCTGCATGCCAAAATGAATATTAAAAAAGTATTCTATTCGACTTATAACAGTAATCGCCGCCATCTTTGCCAAACGTCGTGTGGTGTTTAAAAATTACTAAGGACGCCCAATCGATTATTATCGATCTTTTGAATTTTTAATGAACAGTTGCATATTTTTTTAATCTGAATCTCATTTTGAATTTATTTCCAATAAAGTGCAAATAGAAACTATAATAAAACAATCAACCACCATTTTTTTTGTTAACCCCTAAAGGTATAATTTAAAAAAACCTAATGAATGAAGTCAAACTCGAAAATAAAAGTTAGAATAATGCTGAAGTGTACAAAACCTAATTATTTCATCATGATCAGCTTTTCTAATGATAGTTTAGAAAAGCGGGTGGCTTACTTCTAACTAAACGATCACTTACGAGTTTATGATAATTAATATTTTTAATATAAAAATCACGATAAGCAATAAATCAATAAACATAATAAAATTATTCGAGGATAGACATTTACAGAACTAGTACAATTCGCCTATGTTGTTGTTGTTCTAAAAATTAATTTAATGTCTTGATGTTGATTGTTTGGTTGTTTGGCGCCCTTTCATACATTTACTTTTACTAAGGGAGTTTATATTCTATTTGTGACTCATATGCAATGAAAAGTGTAATTTGTGTAAATTGCGGCTCTGCTAGTGGTTTTATGTTGTTGAAAGACGTTACCAAAACTGTTAAATGTAACACAATATTGTTTTTCAGTTTGTTAAAAATCACACCAAATGATAACATAATAAACATAAACACTCACGCCTGTCACCCAGAGGGGTAGGCAGAGACTACGGACTTCCATTTGGCATGATCCTGACATACCTCTTTCACCTCCTTTATATCCATATATCTACGCATACATACTTGTCGGTTAAGGGTACTTCTAATATGGCCCATTTTCAAAATATCGCCAATTTGGTCGATAAACTTTCTTCTAGGGCGTCCCTTCCCAACTCAGCCGTTCACATCTGCCATATAAATTTGCTTTGTCACTCTTTCCTTATTCATTCTTTCTACATGACCAAACCATCGAAGCATTCCTTTCTTAATCGTGGTCACAACATCATCAAACCAAATGATAAAACCATAATAGTGGTAGTTCTATTATAACCTTAAAATCTGATATTTTTTTGAAATATATATTTTCTGCAGCTAGTCCGCTATAAAAATAAGATCATATAGGAATTCCCTAATGATCGACAATACAACACACAATTTTCTGAATCTTTTGGTTCCAGGACGAACAATGTATGGGCGCTGAGCAATGTCCTCTAGAGAAATAATATCTTTTTACTGGTAACAGGTAGTTCAATTTCAGTTCTTAAGGTTGAGACCACGTCTACATTTGGATTCTTAATCAAGGATTTATTTAGGTGCCTACCGGCCAAACATCCACTTACAATCAGTTGAACTGTAAGTTCGCTTCCCAGTCTCGTTTAAAAAAAGACAGAGTTAAAGACTAATAAAATAATTCATGATTAATTTATCTCAGACTGTCCCGATGGATATAGATTAAGTTTGCAGTCTAGAGTTCATTAACTTTCAGAATTAATCATTGTTTTGAGGCTTAGACTTAAACTTAAACTACTTTTGTAACCGGTAAAATTGTTAGAATTAATTTTATTAGAATTTAATTTTTATTTGATGTTCTTTCAGCTAAACTGATGATAATAGTTGATGATGATACTGGTATATAAGCTTTTAACATGGTAGAGCCACGTGTCAGGTTCTGCTGTTGCACTTATGGGCTGGCTCGAACCGGGGAAGCCCAACGACCTCACAGAATACCAGGGTGAAGTAGAAGCTTTGCTTTTACGTTTCACATGGTTAGTTCAGGTGACCGGAGGCCCAAACCCCTTCCCCATAACATGGTAGCGGAAATTAAAAATTAAATACTACCCCAGGAGGGTACCAGCACCACTGGAGAATCCCTCACTAAGCAACCACGCCCAAGCTATTCTCCTATTCCTAAGCGTGGGTATTCAGGCTGCCACGCGTATTTTAGGGGAGGGGGGGGCTAACTTCCGTAGACGGCGAAGCTGGCCTTGCTCTTTTTGCCCGAGACGCAGCTGTTCTCTCCGACTAATAATTCATCCCACCCGGAGTACGAATTAGAACACTTCTTTGTGTCCCGGGCTGGAGTTTGCGTATACGTCAGAGACGATATCCATTCTCAATGCCTCAGCAGTCTTGAAAGTATGGACCTATCCGTCTTGTGGTTACGCGTAGATATCGACGACCATCTTCGCTTCTACAGGCGCCTCTGTAGGTCTCATAGCGGTAATGCTGACACAGACCGACTCATCAATCACGTCTAAATAGCTCGTTCTTATTCTACTGAATTTTCGCTAAGTGCTAAATTATTTTATAATGTTAAAGAATTTAAACATTATTTGATTTGATAAGGGAAAACCTGACGAGAAAGAAGGGTGTTATATGTTCAACGGGTGTATCCTGTGTATCTGTCTGTGGCATCGCAGCTCTGACTTGATCGAGAGTGTTCTTAGCTATGATTCAAAACAACCTGTTCAGCCGTTCCAAGATTATCAGCTCTCGTTGTTTCGGATTTTTAATATTTTAAATTTAAGTTATTGTATAAGTACACATAACCATGCTATTTATTATGTTTAAATAAAATAACAATATTAAATTTAAGTTACAAAAATTATAATAAAGAACTTAACTAAAATAATAATTAAAATTGTAATATTTACGATTAAAACTAATTATATACAATATAAAAGAAGAAACTATAATATAGAAAATCTAAAACTAAACATTTAAATCGTCAAAAGACCCGCTCCCCCGTGGTATAGTGCCAAGAACGCTGGCTGCGTTTCCTCGCTGAATAGCTATACTTAGCCTTTGAGCGAGGAAAGAACCAGCCCTCTTATCAAAGTTGCTATCTTGTTTAAATTAAAATAATCTCCTTCACCAAGGTTTTGCTATAAGTTTTGTATATGTTAATTGTAATATGTGTGCAATAAAGAGTATAAATAAATAAATAATAAGTAGTGAGCCCATACACACCTGCAACCAACTTCAAATAAAGTAAACTACACTATGTTATAACATTTTTGGACTAAGATGAAAACTGTCGGCATATATTTTCTATACAATTGAATTGAGTTTGTTATGTGGTAGAGCCACGCTGCAGATATATTATAGTTGTAGCGCAAATGGTTCGGCTTGACCGGAGCGGGACCACATTCTCACAGAATACCAGCGTAAAATAGCAGCGTAACGATGCTGTATTTCGAATGGTGAATATAAAGGACTGGGGATCCTTTTTTACTGGAAGCGAGGCATTTCATCTTAGTCCTCAGAGGTGAGAACGCAATTGAATTTTGATTCTTAATTGAGGATAAATGTGGATGTCTATGGACAACAGCATCCACTGACCATCAGGTGGAATACTTTTAAAAAAAGGGACAAATGATCCCCCATTCCACCTAATGGTAATTGCTTACTGCCCCCCGTGAACATCTGCAACCGGTTTCAGACAAAGAAGGTTGATAATGCATTGTCATCTCTTAGGACTGAGCTTGAATGCCACACATCCGGTAATTATAAAGGTTCTCTGTACCCTTCAGAAAGAAACAGGGCGTTGCTGTTCAGCGAGAAAAAAATAAAGTTTGATATTTATCCTGATAGTAAATATCTTAGGCAGGCATGTAGTAGAATGGTCATGTAGAATGAATGAACGAGGAAAGAGGAAAGTGTGACAAAGCAAATCTGTGTTCCTTAAGTGAAAAGCAGTTGTAAAGGGATGTCCTACGTGAAAGTTTATCGACCAAATTGGCGATATATTGAAGACGGATCATATTAAGAACACACTTAATCGATCAGTATGTATGTGTATGTAAAGGAGGGGTGAGAGGTGTGTCACGATCGTGTCAAATGGAAATCCGTTATCTCAGCCTAACCCTCTGGGTCACATGCGTGACTGTTTTTGTATGTTTGTATGTACAAGAAGTTCTATTACATAGTATACCTCGTGCAGGTATAATTTATAAAATATTCGAACTTTACCCAAAAAGCACCAGGTAAATCTTGACTTATCCTTTCTGAGGTCAATACCCGTAGCATATTATATATTGTGGTATATGGATAAAATCCAAATCGACAAACGATTACTAAAAGAACCAGACAAGAGCGAGCAGGACTTGTACATTGAGGGTTCCGCACAAACTTATTTATGTATGTAGATAATTTAACCATCCCCGAATTATAGTCTCGATGATTTTGCCTGTGTATACGATGAGATGGAAGGATAGAATGGCTGTGTATGAGAGTGGAAGCAATTATAGTCAACCAAATCTAAGAAATACATTTTGACAGCTGTCAGAATAATTGCACCAGGCATGCCAACCAAAAAATGAAGTCTTCTTAAAAAAAATCGATATCAATTATTTAGAGTTGGTAATCATTTACAGTTTGGTTTGAATAATACCAGAATAAATTAAAAACGCATAATTTAAAACACAAGATTTATCAGTTTCTACGTATTTGTTGTTAGGTACTGCTAGAGGCACGGTTATAAAAATTTAAGATTATATCATCATCATCATCATCATTACAGCCCTTCACAAGTCCACAGCTGAACATAGGCCTCCCCTAAGGTATGCCACAAAGCACGGTCCTGAGCCACCTGCATCAATCGACTTCCTGCATGTTACTTACCAGGTACTCACTCCATCTAGTGGGGGCTCGCCCTACACTTCGCCTATCGGTACAAGGCTGCCACTCGAGAACCTTTTTTCCCCAACGGTTATCGGTTCTTAGAGCTACCTCGCTGAGCATACATAGCACAGCTCGCTGAGCCACTTTGAGCGTCCTCATACGGCCAGCAGTGAAGGACTACTTCTCGATTCCGTAGGTCATCACTGGCAACACGCACTGGTTGTACAACTTAGTTTTCAGGTTTTGAGGTATACCTGAGGAGAAGATGTGTCATAATTTCCCGAACGCCCAGCGGAGTTGAATCCGTCGATTGACCTCTCGGTCAGTTAAGATTATACCTAAATTAAAAAGAAATTTATTCAATCACTTTCAATACAACTAGTTAGCTATCGTTGTTTGATTTTCAATAATGCAGTCAAAATTAATGTCTCTTTCAAAGTCAAAGTCATCAATAATAATGTTTTTTTGTTTTTTCTACCACTTTTGCCCAATGATCCTTTGTGAAATGGGCACATGCTTCAACGAATACTGAAGAAACAGTCCAAAAAGTTAAAGCCGAGACACAAATTAAGAAGGCAAACACAAAATCACAAAATTACGCACAGTAAGCTCCAGTAATGGCGGGATATTGAAATTACGAAGTTGTTTTTATATCGCAGCCTCCACAAATTTTTTTGTAATTATTTTATAATTAATTAATTATAAAATAATAAATAATTATAAAATAATTTTATATTTAAGTAATTATTTTTAGTAAAAAATAAAAGCTACTGAAACTCATATATTATAGAATATAAGCACCGACCGCCCTCAGAATGAGAAGAATACAGAATACAGTAATTGATATGAATACAGGCTGTCACTTTACTTTAACTTAACCACTTTAACTAAACTCCGAGCTTTACTATAACGTATAGACAAGTATAAAAAACGTTCAAATACATCGCTCTTGTATCACGATTAATGATCCAACTGCAAACGTTACCTTGTGATTCAGAAATATATTTTTTATGTGATATACCTACGAGTTAACGATTTATGAACAAGCCAGGAAACGGGCTGCAGCGACTTCCTAAAAACAACTACAAAATAGCATAACATGGCAACTATGCCAAAAATCCTCTCTCTAAGGCACTTTGATATAAGACTAGGACAGACAGACAGACGTTTGGTAGGATAAAACGGTAACGATAATGGAACGATTTTCGGATTTTTTCTTTACTTATACTGTGGGATATTGCTTCTTGCCAAATTTCACGATTCTAAATCTACTAGAAGTATCCTATAGGCTTTTATGATTTTGAATTTTTTTTTGACTAATAAGGGCAATTTTTAAATACCTTTTAAACACATTTTTTACGTGGAAGAGCCAAGCTGCAGATATATCAGTAGTATAGTTGTAGCAGGAATGGATAAGCTCGATCGGGTAAGGACCACGCTCTCACAGAATACCAGCGTAAAACAGCAGCGTAATGCTGCTGTGCTTCATATGTTGAGTGTAGAAAACCGGAGATCTTTTTTACTCGAATCGAGGCATTAACATTAAAAGAAACATATAAACATCACGCAAAGGACCGTAGACCACAGTAATTGATGAGAATTTCAATTTGATAACTCCACTCATTCCTGAAATAAATATCTGCCAACATATAAGGGTTCCGATTTTTCCTGTTGACGTATGGAATCCTAAATATCGAGATACTTATTTCATGTACGAACAATAAGAGAGTTTTATTTATTTTATTCTCCTACCTGTATGGCTTTGTGATACGGTTTCTCGTATACGAGAAAACAATTTTCCAAATTGATTTTGTGACATTTAAAAGATTGTGAAGTTGATGAAATCGAGATTTTATAAAATCGAGACTTTCTGTTTATTTAAATTTTTTAAAAATCAAGCAGAGCCGATTTTAAAATTATAAAGATTTTATTTAAATCACTGTTTGATTTGGCTTAGTCTCTGTGTAATTTATATATATTAGACTCAATATTTCCTCAAAGCCCTTTTGAGCAAAACTTGGAAAAAAGGGAGATATTTCGTTCAAAATCGTGTACCGTAAAACTATTTCCCTAAAATGCACTACAGTTTATCGACCGTGTGATGTTTACTTCGACCGCAAAATCAAGAATTTTATTATTTATGTTATTTAGTAATATTGAAGACAGACAAACAGTCCAGTCATATATGCAATTGAGATTTATATGGTGATTGTAGAAAATCGGAAACTTTCACAGGTATCGGGGCATGCCATCTTAGTCCTCAATGGAGACAACGCATCTGCATTTCGATTCTTAATCAAAGAAAAATTTGTAGATAGCAATTGGTCACAACTTATCATTAGGTGTCTGCTAGTTTGTAACCGTTATTATATAAAGTTAAAGTAAAGTAAACTTACAGCCTATATACGTTCCACAGCTGGGCACAGGACTCCGCTCATTTCTGACAGGGTTTTAGTGCAAGGAATTGTCCGACGTGCTGCCCCAATGCGTGTTGGCGAACTTCACATGTCTTCGAAATATATTTTTGTTATTTCTCTGACATGCAGGTTTCTCACGATGTTTTCCCGTGGTAAATCAGCACTGAGCAATAAAAATTTCATTGGTGCTGCCGGGGATCGAACCCGGTTTGCTCGCGTACCGTGAAATTTACAGCGAGCGCTAACCATCTGAGCTACCATGGCTCAACCTTTATTAAATAACGCGGAATCCAGATGTCGAGGATCATGCACCTTCCCTGTTGGACCTTCTGCTGACCTCTCAACCGGACGGATATCAGATTTCCGTCGACGCCCCTTTAGGCTCCTCGGACCATTGTCTGGTCCGGAGTGTGGTGCCACTCACGCTGAAATCGCGGTTGCATTCTGCAGGCTGCCGCCGTGTTTGGCACTATAGGTCAGCCGATTGGGATGGGATGCGGTCTTTCTTTGCATCCTACCCTTGGGGGCGGGTTTGCTTCTCGCCGGATGATCCCAACGTTGTTGCGGACTCTGTTGCTGATGTGGTACTTCAGGGTATGGAACTTTTTATTCCTTCCTCTGTGGTGCGCATTGGAAGCCAAGTCTCAGCCATGGTTTGGTCGCTCCTATAAAATAGCATCATGCTATAAGCAGGAGTGCTACCAAGCCTGGACTGATGCATCAGCGTCCCGGGATGTAAACACCAGCGCTCTAAAAAAAGAAGTATAATTCCGCCTCTAGGTCCTTCAAAAGAGTCATTGCCAAGGCAAAGTCAGAGCACATAGGCAGAATTGGCGAGAAACTAGTTCGCCTTCCTTCTGGAACCCGTGCATTCTGGTCTCTCGCCAAGGCTGTCCAGGGGAATTTCTGTCAGCCATCTCTTCCATCTCTGCACAGGGAGGACGACTCACTGGCCCATACCGCAAAGGAGAAAGCCGATCTTCTAGGCTCTTTCTTTGCGTCTAACTCGACTCTCGATGACGGGGGGAGTACTCCGCCGACCATCCCGCGGTGTGAGTGCTCCATGCCGGAAGTGCACTTCACACAGCGCTCGGTTCGCAAAGCACTCCTCTCCCTGGACATCCACAAGTCGAGTGGGCCTGACGGAATCCCCCAATTGTGCTGAGAACGTGTGCTCCAGAGTTGGCACCGATTTTAACGCGTCTTTTCCAGTACTCCTACTCCCTAGGCGTAGTCCCAAAATCATGGAAGACGGCTTACGTCCACCCGATCCCTAAAAAGGCGACCGCTCTGACCCGTCCAACTACCGGCCAATTGCCATCACCTCCTTGTTCTCCAAAACAATGGAGTCCATTGTAAACTGCCAGCTCATGAGGTACCTTAAGATCACCAGCTGATTAGTGACCGCCAATACGGTTTTCGCCGTGGTCGGTCAGCTGGTGATCTTCTGGTCTACCTAACTCAGAGATGGGCGGAGGCAGTAGAGTTCAAGGGGGAGGCATTGGCCGTTAGTTTGGACATTGCGAAGGCCTTCGATCGGGTTTGGCACAAAGCGCTTCTTTCAAAGCTCCCTTCCTATGGGCTTCCCGAGAAATTGTGCGATTGGATCACCAGCTTTCTTGCAGATCGGAGCATCAAGGTCGTTGTAGACGGTGCAAGCTCCGATTGCAAGCATATTAATGCTGGTATTCCACATGGCTGTGTGCTATCGCCAACGCTATTTCTTCTGCATATCAATGACATGTTGCGTACCCGTAACATTCATTGCTATGCAGATGACAGCACTGGTGATGCTCTTTACACCGGCCGAGCCAATATTTCTCGGGAAAGCGTCTCCGAGTGCCGGGATAAACTTGTGTCTGAAGTCGAGTCTCTGCTGGACAGAGTCTCGGATTGGGGGCGACTAAATCTAGTCCAGTTTAACTCCCAGAAGACACAAGTTTGCGCGTTAACCGCTAAAAAGAACCCCTTTGTCGTATCCCCTCAGTTTCAAGGCACTCCCCTTGTTGCCTCAGCCAGTATCGGAATCCTCGGCGTCGACATATCGAGTGACGTGCAGTTACGTGGTCACTTGGAAGAGAAGGCCAAATTGGCCTCGCACATGGAATACTGTTCCCATCTCTGGGCTGGGGCTCCCCAGTACCAGCTTCTTCCACTTGACCGCATCCAGCGCAGAGCGGCTCGAATCGTCGACGACCGAGTGCTTTCCGATCGGCTCGATTCACTGGCGTTGCGAAGAGATGTAGCATCTCTTTGCGTATTTTATCGCATCTATCACGGGGAGTGCTCTGAGGAATTGTTCGGATTAATCCCAACCGCCAAATTTCGTGAACGCACTACACGTCAAACGTCCTGATACCATCCACACCATCTGGATGCTTGGCAGTCCACCACTGTACGTTTCACAAGGAGTTTTTTTCCACGTACAACCTCTCTGTGGAATAGTTTACCACCGGCGATTTTTCCGGATCGATACGACCTGGGGACCTTCAAGAAAAGAGCTTACTCCTTTCTAAAGGGCCGGCAACGCACCCGCAATTCTCCTGGTGTTGCGGTTGATCATAGGCGGCGGTAGTCACTTAACATCAGGTGAGCCACATACTCGTTTGCCCCTTATTCTATTAAATAAAAGTTAACCGTTATTATATATTTAAAGAAAATAGTGATTCTTTAAAGGCGCTTAATTTGGCCCTTTTTCAATATATCGCCAATGTATTTGATTGAATTTCATTTCCTGCATTTACTCCCTTTTGCAACCAAATTTCACAAAGTCACTTTTACTTATCTACAAAGCTGAAAATAGGTACGTTGCTACGAAATCAATTCTAAAACCAACCACAAGTGTAAATTACCTACGACATACAAATTTTATCTTGCATTGTTTGTTCGCCACAAATGTGCGAAACGCGGGCACTGATTTTGAAATTAATGAAATGCGGGGACTACGAATGCAATGGTTGAATTAACGCGGCGAAGTAGAGTCGAATAATTACGACAATTATTGAAATACCTGGGCCAATTTCCAGTATCTATGCTGAAATGTAATAACAGCAAAATACGTGTTACGTCATTATTATAGGTTTCGCCTTGTACTGTAGTATTTTTTAGTTTTTTATTCATTTAAACCAACGTGTATCGTTTTTATTTAAACCACAAAATAAACACATGAAAACAATTTGTAAGTTATTATTTGTATTTATATATGTGGTGGAGCCTTGCTGCATCTATATTATAGTTTTAGCACGAATGGGTCGGCTCGACTGGAGAAGGACCACTCTGTCACAGAATACCAGTGTAAAATAGCAGCTTAATAATATTGTGTTTCGTATGATGAGTGTAGAGAACCGGAAACCTATTTTACTAGAAACGACTAGAAACCCTCTTACTGCCAAGGGAAAGCAATGCTTCTGCATTTTCGTTTTAAGTTGGAGAAAGATGTCGATGTCTGTAGGCCACATCATTCACTTACGATCAGGTGAGCTGCGTGCTCGTTTTTCACGCTTATTCTAGAAAAAATCATCGTCAATTTTAAAAAAAAAACACTGTTGGACATATGCCAGCTCACTTGTAGTAAGGATTTGTCTCAATACCACGCTTGGCAGGTAGGTTGGTGATGACCAGATGTCCCGGAATCTGAATGCGTTGCTCGTTACTGTTCTATTAATAATTCCATCGTTCTATTAATAATTCCCATAGTTGTCGCTTACGACATTTAATTGACGAAAGGTTATCTTAAGCTACAGGGTGTTTTAATTTTGTCGAACAATTTTGAAGTGAAACTTCTTTATCGACGTAGTGGAGAAATTTAGCACGGTTTTTAAAAAAAAGTCACGTTTTTTGTAACGTGTGAAACTTGGAACATTAGTACACAATTACACGCAAAATTGTTTTCGACTCAATTGAATAGACTAAGGAATAGCACAAGTGGATTATACTATAACTAGTTAAATTTAAAAAAAGTTATCCCCATTTTCTACTTTTAAGGGTGAAGTGTTTTTTTTTTTTATTTTAAATAGAAATGCAAGTGAGTAATGAATTATTTAACAAAAAAATATTATTAAATTGGATTCACATACATTCAAAAACATAAAGTGTAATTAAGAACATCCTCCTTGTGTTAGACTTGAAAAATAAACATTAGAAAGTCGACTAGAAAAAGAAACATTTAGATATTTTTAAATATATTAAGTTCTAATAAACTCTCAAATACTTTGAGAAACATGGACTTAATTCCCATGCTTACAACAAAAAGAAGTAAAACAATATAGTTTCATGGCTGATGCCACCGCTTGGCAAGCGAGTATAACCTTCCTAACAACTACGTAGCAACTAAAGTAAATATCCCTCTTATTAGGTAATCTATGCAGATCTTTAGGTTCGTCAGTAAACTTTTATTATTACAAAAAAGTTAGACATCTGTTCAGCACGTGTTTAGCAAATTAGTTACTACAAAAGAGTGTTTAACGGTGGTTTATGGATAGACACGACTTTGTCTTTTGTAATATAAATATCTAGCTGAAGGATATAATACTCGAAATAAAATCAGTAGTATTTAAAAAAAAATTATATTGCAAACGCTTTATGCACTAAAAACTTATGAAGACAACAAGCAATTGATTAAATTAGGGCATAAACTAAACCGTATGTCTAGAATGTAATAAATTTTATAGGTCCAAAAATATATACGGTTGATGAAAATACGAAGAGGAGATAAAGTTAAGCCAAGAACATAGCTCCAGGGAGAGGGACCATAACAGCTAACATGAAGACACCGAATAAAAACATAACTTTTATCTCTATAGGAGAAATATTCTTATTGCGTCTTTCAAAGAGAGCTGCATGTGTACGTGCTCGTAGACTACGGGTTTACTTCATTTCTTTGATTTAAATTATATTACTATCATCTCTATATAATAAAAGCGTTTAGGGCAGCGCGTCAGACATATACTTGCTTTAAAATCTAGGTGGAATAATGCCTTTTCTTAGATGTAGAACGTAAATAGCCTAAAAATTTATTTTATTTTTTGATGTACACACTAGCTGGTTTTCGCGTACTACGGTATAATTTAGTTTAAATTTTTTTGCGCGGAATCCTATTTAATTTTCCAAAGTAAAAGTGGCCTTAGTTATTCCTTATGCCATCAGCTATTGGTCAGTAAAAGTTTCGTCGAAATCAGTTCAGCCAGTTCGGAGATAAGCCGGAACAAACAGACAGTAGTAACGTTTTTCAGAATAAAAAACTTAAAAAGGGAAAAAAGTATATAAAATGTTTGGTCTCCCTCTCAATCTCTTTCAATCAATCTCTTAGTTATCGTGTATTTTAGCGACTTAAATGATTGAAGTATTATTTATACTAATTTTGTTAAGACGATAGTTCAAAAATATGCTAGGATCCGGTAGTCCAGTTATCAACAAATTCTATTCTCGTATGAACCTAAGGACATATAAATACTTTTTTATATTAATAAAAATTATCTGTCTTTAGTATCGAAATAACTTCTCTATATTGAGCTCAGGGGGTTATTTGCATTCCATTAAGACCTGAATAACCATTTATAAATATTTTGTCTATCTGTCCATCAGGGCTAATTGATGGATAACTTAACTTTTATCTTAAATCCTACCTAGGCAAAGCCGGGGTGAGTCGTTAGTATGAAATAAATCTTTATATAAATAATGTTAAATGCGTCTGTTAGTGGTGGCGTAACTTCTGAACGACTTGAACGTTCAAAGCTAAACTTCTTTGTTGACCAAAATGCCTCTTATTCACAGAATATTTATTTGATGTTAATGTGCCAAATACTACGAGCACTTAAGGGTTAAGTGCTCGTAGGCCAAATATAAAAAAAAATCTGGACCCGATAGATGGCACTGTTGTCGAGTTATTCATAACTTTTATGTATTAAGTTAAGCCGTGTAGAAGTGGTGTAAGAATATCCACATGTGCTAATGTAAAAGTCGTGCGAAGTGACAGAGGAAACAAACAGGCAGATGGGGAGCAGCAGTTCTCTGATAACCACTCAAATTTATAAAGAAACTGCAGTTGCCAACCCGCCCGCCAAACGTGGTAGCTGCGGCAAAATTCTCCCAATAAGATAATCTATCGGGGGCAGGTTCAGCAGTGGTTTTTTTTATGGACGGATTCTAAGAAAATAATTGACATTAATAAGTTTGGTGTAGATTCGGAGTGAAAGTATTCGCACAGCTTACGGGAAAGGGTAGAACAACGTCAGTTGGGCGGGCTGGTGGAGTACGAAATGACATCAACTGTTAGTTTACGTTTATCTTTAGCTACGAGAGTAAGTTTGTATCAATAAAAATGATTAAAAAATAAACGTAATTACTAGCTGTTCTAGACATGTCCGTTAACTGTTGCAATTAGGTTATAGTTTTAGTTAGAAACGATTTTTTTCCGATAGATAGTAATACCACCGTTTCTTTTCTATAATCGCAGAACACCCGGACCGGTTGCGAAGAGTAGTATCAAAGATGTTAAATGTACTACGATCGCTAAAACTAAAAACACAATATTTCATACTTTACATACATGTGGCAACACTTGTCATTACGCCATAACTGAAACGCACTAAAGCCAGGAGTGTTAGCAGCGTATCCCGCGGATACTCTGACACAACCCTAGATCCGCGAGATACTGCCAGGACTTCGTTCTTCAAAGTTTCGAAGCACTGCGTTATATATATAATAACTCTAATCACACTTGGGTTGAATATCTTCCCCGGCGGGATATCTCTCTTGTGAAATCCAATAATTGACAAAATATATTATGATCATTGACGATTTTCTTAAATCTAAATGATGACAAAAATGATATTAATAGATAACACCTAGGCAAAGCGGGGGCGGTTTTCTTGTCTGAAATAAATACGAGAAGAATGTTACGGGTAGCATATGATCGCAGAGAAACGAACTACAATATTGCCGCACAGAATAAAGTCACATATAATCTGATCGTACTGAGTCAATCTGCACAAAGCTTTTCAGAGCAGAATGTATTTGTGATATAGGAAATATTTAATATTTTGCATAATTCAGATATAAACAATTTACTACGAATTGACTAGAAGTTATTTTTCCACGTACAACTTTTTTGTGGAATTGCTTACCACCGGCGACTTTTCCAGACCGATACGACACTTAAAAACTACTACTTTCTAAAGGGCCGGCAACGCATCTGCAATTCCCCTGGTGTTGCGGTTGATCATGGGCGGCGGTAGTCACTTACCATCAGGTGAGCCGCATGCTCGTTTGCCCCTCTCCTATTAAAAAAAATATTATTCTGTTGTATGTGTATATTTTTGATGTAATTCAGATCGCATGTAATTCTTATTGAAAATCATTTTATTACTTTACCACTGGTTTGGAAAAGAACCTCTATCCTAGGAAGAACTAGAAATAAACTCTACGGGCCGTTTTTATAAATAAATTTTACAATATGAATAATTACAAAATATTTACAAAATTAGTTTCAGAAACAACTTGGAAGCGACCACCTCATTCCCAGGGGTTGTTATCAACCAGATATTCATTTATATGATAACAAACCTTTTTCTTTTTACTTCCTTTTTACAGTATAAAAGCTGTTGATGATATTGCGTATTGCGTAAATCTAAAATCATCCACGACAATTTTTTTCGCTGATTGTTTACGCTTTTTTACCCGGTGTGGATAACTTTATTTACCTCATTGGATTGTCTGTAGTACTTGGACTGGGACAAATGTCAGTGCTTGGAACGATGCTAGTATTTGGGGCCGTACTAGTACTTGGAGCCGTGCTAGTGCTTGGACTAGCGTCGGACGAAGAACCCGACGGTGGTGGACAGTGACACATGCCTTTTTGGCCTCCCTTTTTATACGAGTAAGAGTCCTTCTTAATACTCCAGTTGCTGCACAGGTTCGTTTGCACAACCTGATCCACAGGTATTAGCGTTAAAAGCGTCCATTTTTCTTCTCATTCTCGAAAAACTGCAGCACTTTCAACACAAGATTTCTCCCTTCACTGTGTATACAGAATACAGTTTTTGTTTAGTTAAATATTTAAACTTTGTAATAAAGAGACCTTGTATATTTTCTGATACTTTGTTGTAATGGCATATACATTACCCCAATAATGAATTACTGACCTGTGGAGTCTCTCTCGACAAACTGGTAGCACTAGCTTGTGTTTATTCTTAGTGTTTACAAATTGTATATCACTTTTTTTTTACTAAAACTACCTTTTACCTCACTTTGTGAATATACATTCAAGCACATTGCGCACCCGATGATAAGTGTATTCTATGGCCCATAGACTTAAATAATGATATCTAAGATACCCAACCGTCGGCGACACACCTCCGATATTTAGAACGTTGTTAATGAGAGACTTGTTGACGATAAATGTGGTATGCAAGATGATGTTGTGACCAGGATTAAGAAAGGAATGCTTTGGTGGTTTGGTCATGTAGAAAGAATGAATGAGGAAAGAGTGACAAAGCAAATTTATATGGCAGATGTGAACGGCCGAGTCGGGAAGGGACGCCCTAGAAAAAAGTTTATCGACCAAATTGGCGATATTTTGAAAAGGGGCCACGTTAGAAGTACCCTTAACCGACGAGCATGTATGCGTAGATATATGGATGTAAAGGAGGCGAAAGAGGTATGTCAGGATCGTGCCAAATGGAAGTCCGTAGTCTCTGCCTACCCCTCTGGGTGACAGGCGTGAGTGTTTATGTATTATATATTATTGTTGACGATAAATCCAAAACCTCCTTGGGAGAGATGATCGCCCTCCCGGTGATAGAACAAGTTGCCGGATTCTAGAATCACCGTGTCCTCCCCCTCTCTTCAGACCTCGGATAATCCTATAATATTCCAGTGCAACTTGTCTATCTCTTCTTCCGGCTCCAAGATCTTCTCGTCAGTCCTCTGGGCGCGTGCGGTGTAAGTTGCCAAGTTAAGTCGTTTTAGGTGGCAACCGAACCTCCACCGGAGATTCTTAGCACCCCTCTGCTCCGCCGTTACCATGGTCGCCACCATAGCCAGGAATAGTGGGGCCGCCGGGGACGGGGGGCTGTCTATTTGTGTCATTGCTCATGGGGGGGTATATTGCCATAGTTGCCCCGCTTGGAGAACGGGTTAGCAACCGCAATTTTTTTTTGTTGTAGAGTTGCTGTTATCGGGAAGATGCTGCTGCCCAGCTCCTGCCTGTGTCCCTCTGTCGCCTTTTACGACACCTACGGGAAGATATGGGATAGTGGATATTCTTAGCCGCCACTACATGGTTTACCTATGTATTATTTCTATCAATATTTTTCATTCATATTTCATAATATCTGTAACTTAGTCATAAACTTGACTCACGTCATTTACAAAAATATATTCTTTAAGTATGTCATTTTTTGTTATGAATTGAGGCTCATAATTTAATCATATATACCATACAAGAAAATTATTTTAAGATTATTAAAAAAATCATAAATTAACTACTAACATCTCTTAAACGTTTATCTTAAGTATAATTTCAAAATATTATAAATCTTGTAATTTGCTGAGTTCATTCAAGTAAGCCGAAAATGTAATTATTTCATTGCTAAGGTGTACAGAACAAAGAAGTCATTGTAAAGCAAGGTAATCACATGACAATAGACGAATCAAAATATAAACTACAATTCCAGTAAGTAGCAAGTGATTTGTGTTAAATTACACATTTACGATAACATTGAAATATGATGATACCTAATTGTAACATAATTTGTACAATACGATATTAAACGAATACAAGTAAAATGTATGTACCTCAAAATGATATTACGAGTATATAAATTTAAGGTTCATTGCTATTAAAAAGCATAAAAAGAAATAAACTTATAATACTGGCTTATTGTTTATAACCTTTTTTCAAATTCGAATATATTTAAAATTTAATACAAAAAAACAACGATATGTGTGATAAATTGTAACTTTATAATACATTTAGCTATTAAGTACTATGAGTACTAGGGGCGACACTGCATTCAGCTACTCTGTTCCATTCAACTGCGGTGCATACACCGCACTTTATTCAGTCACTCGCTAGGCGCTTGTAGAATTATCACGTGTCGTGTTGATTTAAAAAAAATCTTGATAAAAATATGCCGGCGTTTGTACTTAGATATTGCACAAATAATTCAAGAAATGTCAGTAAAAACCAAGGAATTACTTTTCATCAGTTAATAAGATATTTAATCAATAAAAAAGTATTATAGTTTAATAATAAAATAAATTATTCCTAAGACGCTATCTCATGTCATGGAATATAGATTATGAAATTAATTTGTTCAGATGGGATATTTCTGTAGGTACTTAAGTATAAGACGAATATATATTATTATAAACATTTTTTGCAGAAAAATATATAAGTTATCGTAATTAGGCTAAGTTTTTAATATTCAAATCTGCTCATTATTCTTTTATTTTATTTTTAGGTTTCCACATTAAAGTCAAAGTGGAAAATATTCGTCCATTTTTAACTTACGCGTGCCCAGCGTTTATGCACGACTTTTATACAAATTTAAATAAATATATTTGTAATTTAAATTTTATATTAATAAGTTTTTTTAAACATATATTTAGCATGTTTTTATATATTTGACATAGATACCTTTTAAAATATTGAGATAAAAATATAATTAAAATGTAATTGTGATATAATATTATATTAAATTAGCCAATATAATATACTAAATAAATGACAAAATTTAAAAATTGTTCTCGATATAATTTACCTATTTAACAATACAATCTACTTTTGCCTACGGATAATTCTATCTATATGTTTATTCTATGATAAAGAAAACCAACCGCGCGAACACAGAGTAGCGCACATTATTTGTATGAAATAGCTGTTCTAGTACGTAAGTACATATTACTTCAATGTTATAATATAAAAGCTTATTGATGATAAACCATGGTAAATTGAGGGACATAAAAATGTAATATTATATTATTTCATTATTATTTGCAGGATACAGTAATAAAAATAATATAATAAAACAATAGCTATATAAAAATAAATATTTCATTATGATTTTTAATAAAGTAATAAAATATTAAAAAAAATCATTTGAGTTATCAAGTATTTGATAAATAATTTCAGCTTCGTGAAATTTTAAATACAAAACTTTTAATACGTAACTAAAACTCATACAGAGCATATAAAAAGTAATAAAAATCCCACTGGTGCAATAGAATAGAATCATTTTTATTCAATATAGATTATATGTATAATTTTTGAAAGTCTTTTTTTATTTTACCACTTGTTGGGAAAAAGAAATGTTACCTCTACCCTCCTTCGTTATTCTTATCGGCTTAATAATCGCAGCTAAGGCTCGCTGGGATACGATTTCTTCTATTTTAATTTTATTTTTCATATTACTCTTAAAATTTACAAAACATTTGTCTTCTGAAGTTTATCTTCGTTCTTTGTTAGTATATTCTTGATAGTACAATCCATATATTTTATTTTTTCAAGCTTCTAAAAAAATATTTTTGTGGCCTCTTCTCGTATTTGCCATATTATTATTTTCTTGTATTGTACGGTATTATGTCAATTCAGTAAATTGTAATCAAGTTAATTTTAGTGAGATATTAATAGCCATTTCATCAAAATCTGTCTAGGAATTTAATTAGACTAATAAAAACAACTATTATTTACATAAATATATACGTGGTGTACGGTGTATATACCTGGATACAAAGGAGGCAAAAGAAAGTGTGTCAGAATCGTGCCTAATGGTCCTCCGTAGTCTCCGCCTACCCATCTGGGTAACGGGAGTGAGTGTTTATACAAAGGTATTCTTTTTACAGAAGACGAGTAACTCTGCTCGATTTGAAATAATTAAATTAAGAACGATAGTTGAAACGAAATTTTATAAGTTACAAATAGAACCTAGAACAAGTTTTTAATGCTTTTAACTAATGATACTTCCTTTGAAAGGGGTCAGCCGTCAAGTCCTCTCTATAGTGAGGACACTTTTTACGAACTCTAGTGAAAATGAAATCTCCTCTACATAATTAAAAACTTTCAATATAAATTTACTTAAATATGATCTGCTTAGTTTTTTAGTTGCATATTTTAAGTCTTATCATTCATATTCCACCGA
The DNA here is from genome assembly GCA_907164705.1 of Parnassius apollo. Taxonomy (NCBI): domain Eukaryota; kingdom Metazoa; phylum Arthropoda; class Insecta; order Lepidoptera; family Papilionidae; genus Parnassius; species Parnassius apollo. The sequence continues at coordinate 2,535,913 of CAJQZP010001141.1, forward strand.
ATAACAGCGGTTTCTATAATTCCTCTTTTACTGTGCATTCCAAATTGTTCTGGAACGTCCTAATCATATGTATAAAGAAAACTAGTAATACTTAAGAGTTATTTTAAGAAACTAGTTCGAAAATACTAACTTAATAGGCCAAATAAATTTTGATCCTATTTCTTACGTCCCTCTTTACGCCACTCTTTATGCAAAGCTGCAGCTTTAATTGTCATACAACGAATGGTTGTGTTCAACCGGGGTAGGTTCACGCTTTCAGAGAATACCGGCATAAAATAGCAACTTGACGCTGCTGTATTTCGAAGGGTAAGTCTAGATAACCGGGGACCTTTTTTACTGAAAACGAGTCCTTAGGTGTGACAATGCATTTGCATTATGATTCTTAAATGAGGATTCTTAAAGGAGGAGATGTAGATGACTATAGATCATAGCATTCACATACCATCATATTGCTTGTATGCTTGTTCTCACCCTTATTTAAAAAAACTGGGAATGACTGTTAAAGAATGTCACAAGGCAGCCCTTTACAACCTCATCCTTATAAGGCCTCTGTAATAATATTATTATAAAAATATAAATCAGCTGTTAGAAAACTAATTAATAAATAAAAATATACTATTTAAAACATTGTTGGCGCCATCTATCATTTTATTACGTAAAAGACGTTCGTAAGTGAAGTTGAGGACAACTGTGGTGTGTGACGTCATCGGCTGCATCGGTGGGGGCAAGAAGAAACTTCGCTCTAGACTCTTATTCGTTTTTGCATTGCCACTTTTTTCGAACTGATTTTGTTAACTAACACTACCGAACTATATTCTGTTTAATTCGATAATAAATGAAGATTTTTTTCACATAAATTAATAAACGGCTTCAGTGGAAAGACCCGATCCTGACCTAAAAGCGATATACGAAAGACTGAGCTTGAACAAACATAAAAAACAAAGTGAATATAAAATTATAGTCTGCAGCAGTAGAAATACTTGTCCGTTCGGTCACAGAGGAGAGGGCAAAAGTGCATGCTTGCTCACCTGATGGTAAGGGACTACCACCGCCCACGAACAACTGTAAAACCAGGGGAAATGCAGATGCGTTTCCACAAGTACTTGAAATACATTTATACGTATTAAACATGTAAGTTCCCTTAGGATGATTTCCTTTTATTAAATCAGCTCTTTAATTGCAATTAATAATTTGTGTTGCCAGCTGAGACCCAACGCGATTTGCTCATCATCATCATCATCATTACAGCCATTTACAAGTCCACTGCTGAACATAGGCCTCCCCCAAGGTATGCCACAAAGCACGGTCCTGAGCCACCTGCATCCATCGACTTCCTGCATGTCTTATCAGGTCGACACTCCATATAGTGGGGGGGTCGCCCTACACTTCGTCTACCGGTACGAGGCTGCCACTCGAGAACCTTTTTTCCCCAACGGTTGTCGGTTATTCGAGCTATATGGCCGGCCCATTGCCACTTCAGCTTACTAATCCGTTGGGCTATGTCGGTCATTCTGGTTCTACTGCCAATATCCTCATTTTTAAGTTTATCATGCAAAGAAACTCCGAGCATAGCCCTCTCCATAGCTCGCTGAGCGACTTTGAGCGTCCTCATACGGCCAGCAGAAAAGGACCACGTCTCAGTTCCATATGTCATCACTGGCAACACGCACTGGTTGTACAACATAGTTTTCAGGTTTTGAGGTATACCTGACGAGAAGATGTGTCGTAATTTCCCGAACGCTGCCCAGCCGAGTTGAATCCGTCGATTGACCTCTCGGTCGAAGTTGGACTTACCTAGCCGGACTATTTGTCCCAGGTAAACGTATTCTTCAACAACTTCGAGCTAAGTGCCCTCAACAACTACCGGCATAGGTGTGACATGGACATTAAACATGATCTTTGTTTTGTCCATGTTAATCTTAAGACCTATCCGTTGGGAGGCACAATTGAGGTCATTGAGCATAGTGCTTAAGTCCTCCAGCGATTCTGCCATAAGAACTATATCGTCGGCAAATCGAAGGTGAGTGATGTACTCGCCATTGATGTTAATACCGTATCCTTTCCAGTCCAGTAGCTTGAAAACGTCTTCCAATGCAGTGGTGAAGAGTTTCGGGGAAATAACGTCACCCTGTCTTACACCTCTCTGCAGTTGGATAGGTTTCGTACTCTGGTTCTGTACTCGGATAGCCATCGTAGCCCTACTGTACAAACACTTCAGCACTTCGATATACCGACAAGCAACTTGGCACCGCCGAAGAGACTGTAGCACCGCCCAAATTTCGATAGAATCAAAAGCTTTCTCATAGTACACATACGCCAGGCAAAGTGGCAGATTGTACTCTTCGGACTTCTGTACAATTTGCCGAAGGGTATGTATGTGGTCTATGGTACTGAAGCCTTTTCAGAAACCGGCTTGTTCGGGAGGCTGGAAGTAGACGAGTCTGCGTGCGAGACGATTTGTAATGACTCTCGAAAACAGCACGTAGACGCGGCTCAGAAGGGAAATCGGTCTGTAGTTCTTCAAGAGGGCGTTGTCACCTTTCTTGAAGAACAAAACCACCGCACTTCTGTTCCACGCCTCCGGAGTAGTGCCACCATGGAAGAGGGAATTAAAGAGCATCTGAAGGACTTTAAGTACCGGTTTTCCGCCCGCTTTCAGAAGCTCCGCTGTAATTCCATCCTCGCCCGGAGACTTGCCGTTTTTAAGTTGCTGGAGAGCCATTCTAATCTCGCTCAGACTGACGTCCGGGATATCATCGGAATAGTGTCGGATAAGACTCGCTTTTGACCCGTTACTCACACTTGCGTGTGGCTCCAACGATGATGTGTACAGCTGCCCATAGAACCCCTCAATCTCACACAGAATCTCAGGTGTCCCGGAAACGATGGTGCCACACTCAGTCTTCAGCTTTGACAGTTGGCTCTTACTGGCAGACAGATCTCTGGCAAAGACTTTGGAGCCCTAGTTCCGCTCAATCGCTTCTTCAATACGAGCAGTATTAAATTTGCGTAAGTCTCGCCGCATGCATTTGGAGATCTGTCTGTTCAGTTGCCTGTATGGTGTCAAATCTGTTGACGATTGCAGCCTCATCTCCCGTCTAACAGCCATGAGATTAAGAGTGTGATCGGAGAGTTTTTGTGTTCTTCTTGCAGAACTTAGCTCCGACCGCATGGACAGTTTCCACGAGCTTGTCATTCATATCATCCACTGCATTGCAATCTTCTGGGCACTGAAAGCGGTTACGTAACTCTGAAGTTCGAGCTGAAAGGTTTCGGGATTCTGGATTAGAGCACGTGGGGGACGGAGCGTTGACTTCATTAGACGAGACCTCTCCAACTTAACGTTTAGGTTCAGTGTGCCTCTAACCATTCGGTGATCGCTGCCAGTTTTCACCCTTGCGATTACTGAGACATCACTGAACAGATTGTGTCCAGTCGTCGTAATGAAGTCAATCTCATTTTTGTCGAACCTTCGGGGCTCGACCAGGTCCACTTCCGGCCACCGCTTCTTCAAGAAAGAGTTCATCATAAAGAGTCCCTCTTTCTCCATGAATTCGGCCAGCGCTGGCCCCTAGGCCAAAACATCACGACCGTTTTGGAGGATTGCATGGCTCTAGAAATATCCTCATACATTACCTCCACCTCCTCATTGGGATGTGCCGAGGTTGGTGCGTAAACCTGTATGACCTTCAGCAAATACCGTTTGGTGATTCTGAGTATCAGGTACGCGACCCTCGTCGACACACTCCCAAACTTTACAACGTTGTTGACGAGAGACTTGTGGACGATAAATCCGACACCTCCTTGGGACAGATGTTCGCCCTTCCGGTGATAGAACAAGTTGCCAGACTCGAGGATTACCGTGTCGTCCCCCTCTCTTCGGACCTCGGATAACCCAATAATATGCCAGCGCAACTTGTCTACCTCTTCTTCCAACTCCAGTATCTTCTCGTCAGTCCTCAGGATACGTGCGTTATATGTGGCTAGGTCGAGTCGTCGTAGGTGGCAACCGAACCTCAACCGGAGATTCTTAGTACCTTCTGCCCCGCCGTTACCATGGTCGCCACCGTAGCCAGGAATAGCGGGGCGGCCGAGGACTGGGGGCCGTCGTTACTCATAGGGGGATATTTGCCATAGTTGCCAAGCTTGGCGAGCTGGTTGGCAACCGCTGTTTTTATTATATCATTGCTGTTATCAGGAAGATACTGCTGCCCATCTCCTGCCTGTCTCCCTCTGTCGCCTCTTACGACACTCACAGGAAGATACGGGGTAGTGGATATTCTCAACCACCACTACAAGGCGATTTGCTCACTTACTGTTAAACGTAAACTCTTATCTTCTGCGACATGAACAAAACTATAAATTAAATGAAACTAATTTTATAATCGTTTAGTTGAGATCCCACAATTAATAAAAATAAGCTGGGAGCAATCATCTAATTGGGATCCTATAATTAATAATATTAAATCCGAGCCCAAGCATACTACCTCAAGACTTCAAGATACTGTAAGATCGTACTGCGTAGATCAAATTAATCACATTAATTTTAAACAGTCGAAGGTAGCCTTCGTCAACTATGATATCAGGACGTCATATACCTCACTACCCCCGTTGACCACGGGTGCTGTAAAGCGCCTGAACCGTCGGGAATTATAAAGTTTGAATTGAACGTTAAAAATAAGTTTCATTTATGTAGACAATGAACTCATTTGTGGATTTATTTATAAATAAAGTTATAACGATGAATCATCATAATTACCATCCAATCAGTAAGTCCACTACCAAAACATGGCTCCCTCAAAAAAATACCTATGTTCGGTGCCAAATTTAGCGTAACGGAACACTTTTGAATATTTTTCTATCACAAAATTTTTTCTAACGAATTTTTACGTATATGAGGAATGGAAATCTAATTAAGCATGCTCTTGAACGATTTTTTTAAACTTTTTAAAAGAAAAAGAAAAAGTGAAGTTACGGTCTATATACGTCTTACTGCTGATCACATAACTCCGAAGGTCCGAGATCTCTGAGAAGGTTGAAGTTGGAAGAGAAAGTGTCCACTGCAGTACCCACATGCGTGGTGGTTTAAATTTCTTCGACTTTTCCTTAACTTCTCAGACATGCAGGTTTCCACACGATGTATTTCTTCGCTACCGAGCAATTTTATTGGTGTTGACGGGGATTGAAGCCGGTTGCTCGCTTGCTGTGAAATGGGAAATTTAACATTGAGCACTGAGACCCTGAGTTACAACAGTACTATAAGAAGTTTTTTTAAAATCTCAAAATATATTAAAAAAGTTTAGCCGTCATTATTTAATAAAATACCTTCATATTATTTTTAACCCTATAGTTTTCACGGAATTTATTATATAGTGTCAAAGTAAGTGAATCCATTAGGCCAAATGATTCCGTGGGTATCATAGGAGATGACAAAGGGATATGAAAAGGAAATGGGTAGCAAGCAGCATTGTCCTGACAACAACTCAAAATGATAAGTACAAAAAGCTCAAGCTATTCACAGCGTACCTGATGCTAAGAGGCCACTGAATTTCATATATGCCAGCGGCCAACTTAAAAAAAATAGGCTATAGTTACGAACATACAACATACATCTGAGAAATAAGATTGAAAGCCTTACAGTTTGTAATTGCACTGACACTTTGTACCTTCCAGATCGGAACATAGCAGTGCAATGACTGCTATTTATTTATTTAAATACACCAAAGATTATTGCAACAATGCAGAAATAGTATGCATATATCAAATTGTATATACTTGCACTTATTGCAAAATCAATTAAAGATACGCATCGCATGCTTCGAGCTACTAAAAATTTACCTAGTAATTCTAATTTTTTTATTGGATAGGGTGATAAACGAGCATACTGTCCACCTTGATGGTAAATGGTTGCTGTAGCCCATAGACAACTACATCTATCGTCGATTACGAATCAAAATGCAGATGCGTTGTCACCCGTGAGGACTAATATGGAATGCCTCGTTTCCAGTAAAAAGGGTCTCAGGTTCTCTACACTCACCATACGAAACACAGAAATATAAAGCTAATTATTTGTTTACTATTTTACGCTAGTATTCTGTGAGAGTGTGTTTCTTCCCCGGTTGAGTCGGCCCATTCGTGCTACAACTATACTACTAATATAACTATACTACTAATATACAATGTGTCCGGTTTCCGATGTCCGATACTTTAAGGGGTTAAAATACAATTAATTTTATCGACAAATCAGGGATCAATGATTTTTTTTTTGCCATCTATAAAAAAATGGCAGCACTTTAAAAAAAATTGTTGGCGAAGCATAGATGCTTGTATTAATTTAACAATATCTACCCAAGTAGAAGACTTTCAAAAACAAAATTGGTCTCAAATGTTAGTTAATAGTGTAGAGAATAAATCTAGATTCAAAATATTATTTTTTAATTTTTCAGTATTAGTAAAAAACATTTTTTGAAAAAATAAATTAGACAACAAATTGGTGTTGTATTTCAGATTCATAGCTTAAAAAAACCATCGTGTTAACCATTTTTTTTACTTGTTTTTATTATAATACAAGATATTTGCTATAAATTCACATTTAAATCTTAACTCTGAGTTAGATAGTTTAGGAGCTATGATAATTTTAATGTAACTGTTCAAAGTGCCTCTACCCCGATATTAGATAACTAAACACCCATTCCAGTGAGTAAGATAAAATTCTTCAATAATTCAAGGAATCGTAAGCAAGCACAATAGCATCCTTTGTGTGAGCAGGTAAAAAACGCTGTGCACAACAGTGCGAGCGAGACAGAATAACGGCTGTCTCCAGGTAAAAAAGGGTGCAGTGTGCGTTTGTGCCGTCGAGCAGTCGTCCCTCGCTCTGCGTTGTGATAACATTCCTGGTTTTAAGTAAATCTACTTACTGTACATAATTATTGTTTGTTGTTAGACTTTGCTACGTTTTTGTTTTGTTGTTGAACTGTTACTTTTTGTTTATTACAATGAACGAGAACTCAAGCCAGCATATCGCTGTAACAGTTCAACAACAAAACAAAAACGTAAGAAAGTCTAACAACAAACAATAATTATGTACAGTAAGTAGATTTACTTAAAACCAGGAATGTTATCACAACGCAGAGCGAGGGATGACTGCTCGACGGCACAAACGCACACTGCACCCTTTTTTACCTGGAGACAGCCGTTATTCTGTCTCGCTCGCACTGTTGTGCACAGCGTTTTTTACCTGCTCACACAAAGGATGCTATTGTGCTTGCTTACGATTCCTTGAATTATTGAAGAATTTTATCTTACTCACTGGAATGGGTATTTAGTTATCTAATATCGGGGTAGAGGCACTTTGAACAGTTACATTCAAATTATCATAGCTCTTAAACTATCTAACTCAGAGTTAAGATTTAAATGTGCATTTATAGCAAATATCCTGTATTATAATAAAAACAAGTAAAAAAATTGGTTAACACGATGGTTTTTTTTTAGCTATGAATCTGAAATACAACACCAATTTGTTGTCTAATTTATTTTTTTTAAATGCTTTTTACTAATACTGAAAAATTAAAAAATAATATTTTGAATCTAGATTTATTCTCTACACTATTAACTAACATTTGAGACCAATTTTGTTTTTGAAAGTCTTCTACTTGGGTAGATATTGTTAAATTAATACAAGCATCTATGCTTCGCCAACAATTTTTTTTTTAAAGTGCTGCCATTTTTTTTATTGATGGTGAAAAAAAAATCATTGATCCCTGATTTGTCAATAAAATTAATTGTATTTTAACCCCTTAAAGTATCGGACATCGGAAACCGGACATCCTGTATATGGCTCTACGACGTATAAAAAATATAATCAACTAAAATTCAAAAACTTAGACACAAGAAAATAATATCATGAGTATAAACAAAATAATATCACGAGTGTAAGAGGGCTCCATGGCACAGTAGCTTAGCAATGAGTGGCTGCGCTGGGGGCCAGGCTGGGGGTCTGGATGTTTGTCCTTGTGTAATTTATGTTTTTAAATTACCTCCACGATACAGGAGAAAATCCTAACTAAAACTAAAAAAATCAATAACTTCCAACTAGTTGTATCATTATAATATTGTTACGAGCTTAGAGTTCGTGACAATAAAAATTGCCGATAGAATTACCAAAATTAACACTTTAATTCACTTTACACTAATTAAACTTAAAACACTAATAATTAATCACACTGATTCACTTTATTTCGCTCCGAAGCTTAGCTTGTCTCGCCAAATTCAATACTTCCCCGATCGCATCTTGCAGCGCCTATAAATACTAAATTAGCACCGAAACATCCAGAATATTCAAGTAAACACGCGCAAGGGGCCAAGAGCTCGAGTGTCGACTTCTAGAAGCTTAGTTCTTCGTTCCGAGACTAGATGGCGCTGTCGGTTGAAAGATTAGTGATGTCATTTTCTGGAAAGCTCCCCTCGCTCTCGTCCCTGACACTAGATGGCGCTAGTGCCAGATACATGACGTCGACTTATTCGCGCAACACTGCCCCCTCCTAAGACATGCTCGTCCCGAGCATTATCGGCTCCATAATAACGCGCCAAACGATCCACATGGACCATTTTAGGAATCCCTCTTGCGCCTTTCTGTATCCGGTAGGTTACATCGTTGATCCTGGTTACAATCCGGTACGGGCCGTCCCATTTACCTTGAAGCTTAGGAGATTTCCGAGAGACCTCGCCCTTGATAATCAGACTGTTCCCATCATGGGTTTGTGAGATCGAGATCCTTGGGGCTCTTTTAACATCAGCCAGCACCCGCCCCGCAGTTCTGGTTTTTACTCGTTTCCCTGCTGCTGCTGGGCGGATCTGTTAGCCGCACCACCCTTCTGATATCGTTCACCTTCCCTATCTACGGTCGCTTAGATCGAAGATGGCCCCTTTCCCCACATCCATAGCACCTAGGGCTGTATCCTTTGTTGCGGTTGCGAACCGTAGCTGCTGCAACCTCCCTGACGCGATGGGAGCGAAGATCCTGCCGTACGGCTTCCACCTCCAGTGCATGGGCCAAGGCGTCCTTAAGCGTCTCGTGGTGCCCGAGCCTCACAGCAGCTCTGACTTCAAGGTCGCGGATGCCGTCGATGAATGTCTGAACCAGGTTCCCTTCAATGAGCGCAGGTACAGACTGGTATGCTTTTCAAACCATCTTCTCCACCTCAAAGGCCCACTGCTGCAGGTTTTTGTTGCTGCGTTGCACGCAATCTTTAAGCTGCGCGCGAAAGACGTGTTCCAGGTGAGCGTCGCCATATCTCGCCTCCAACGCCTCAAGGAGTTGCTCGTAGGTCACTTTCTTACCGAGAGCTTCCAACACAGTTAAGGCTTGGTCGCGGAGGCCTAGGGTGAGTGCAGTCATGGCTTGGCTTTTATTCCAGCCGTTTGCCTCCATGACGGCCTCGAACTGGATTTTGTAGGCCGACCAGGAAGAAGTCCCGTCGTACGGCGGCACTTTGAATCCACGTAGCGAAAGTGTTGTAGCTACTACGGGAGCTGTTGTTCCATCCCCAAGTTTGAGCTCGTCCAGCGTTTTCTTCACGTCAGCCATCACGTTGTCAACCCGATTGTTCACATGGTCGATTCGGGTTTCAACTTTCTCGATTCGGGTTTCAGCTTTAGCGATTTGGGTTTCAGTTTCCGACAAGTGGTTGTCATGCTGAGCAACTCTGTCCTTCACCTCCTTTGTCTCCTTCCCGAAGGTAGGGTGAAGGTCGCTCATGAGGAGCATCTGCTCTTCCAACCGACGGCGGGCCTGTTAATCCTGTCCGCCCCGCAGCTGCTCTTCCCCCAACTGACGGACCTGTTCCTCCTGTCAGCAAGCCTGCTCTTCCTGTCGGCGAGCCTGCTCCTGCAGCATCACCATCAGAGCACCTAAGTCAGGTGCTGCAGATGTAGGAGCTACTGATGGGCCTGCAGCCGGTGGCTGGCCCTCCGATGTCTGCGGCGTTGCACCACCATATGCATCTCTGGTCCGTCTCCTGCTGGCGTTGACGACACACCGGAAAATCATGATTATCCAATAGAAAGTTACGAGCAGGTTTAAAAACCGATAGAATTACCAAAATTAACACTTTAATTCACTTTACACTAATTAAACTTAAAACACTAATAATTAATCACACTGATTTACTTTATTTCGCTCCGAAGCTTCGCTTGTCTCGCCAATTTCAATACTTCCCCGATTGCATCTTGCAGCGCCTTTATATATAAGCGCCTATAAATACAAATTAGCACCGAAACATCCAGAATATTCAAGTAAACACGCGCAAGGGGTCAAGAGTTCGAGTGTCGACTTCTAGAAGCTTAGTTCTTCGTTCCGAGACTAGATGGCGTTGTCGATTGAAAGATTAGTGATGTCATTTTCTGGAAAGCTCCCCTCGCTGTCGTGCCTGACACTAGATGGCGCTAGTGCCGGATACATGACGTCGACTTATTCGCGCAACAATATCTATCGTTTACTGCGGCCCTAAACAAATTGGCCGCTAGTACCGCTAGTACTAATCCAAGTCTTCTTCCTCCTCCGAGACTCCTTTTCTCTCTAAAACTTCGTGTGGGTGGATACCACCCTCGCATCTATTTATGGTTTGCTTCAATGGAACCTTTACCAAAAATATTACCAGAATATCTCATTAAAGGCAAACTTGGTTACTTTTTTCGTTTGAAACAAAATTTTAACATGACTTCAGCCAGAACGCCGCTCCGTCTTTTTTCTTTAGAATATTAAATAGGCCGTATGCGACTTAGGAATCTGGCTTACAAAATTAATTATGAATGAAAACTTTCAGAATTAGGAGCATGTTTGCGATGTTCGTTGTTTGTGAAATCAAGGCAGCTTGTTACGAAGTTCGTATACACGCAGCAAAGAATACTTAGGTATGCGCGTTTTGTTTGTTTTAATATTATTAGATCTTTTGAAATGTGAAAATATAATTCAAAATATTCAACTGGTCGTATTCAATCACGATGGCATCTTAAAATTGTTAAAAAGTATTTTTTTATCGAACTTTATATGTGTATTTGGATGTCATAAAATGTGAAAAAGGGAAACAAACAGGAGATGGGCAGCAGCGTCTTTTTATAAAAATAGTCAACAAATTAGCACACGGTCTGTGTTTTGATTCTCAATCTATCCTGAGTTAAGAATCAAAATGAAGATGTGTTGTAACTCCTGATGAGTCAGATAGAATGCCTCGTTTCCAGTCCTCTACATATAACATACGTAACACGGCATTTAGATGCTATAATACGCTCATATTCTGTGAGCGTGGTCCTTTGCCAGTCGAGCCATTCGCGCTACAACTATATAGCTTCAGCAAGTGATCGTAAATGAAGAGTTATCTACTGCTGATACACATTACACATACATAAACACAAACGTTTAGGAATGGAACATTTGGTTTATGCATGAAAATGAATGTGAAAACTGGAATGAGCTGGAATCAATAGATACGAGTGCTGTGGAGCCAAGATGGTGGTCTTGGCTCTCTCTTTCTTGCTCGAAGTGTACTTGGAGTAGGACATTTTAAAATAATTGATAGAATCAGGCGTTACTTTGCGGAAATCCATTATAATAAAAAATTAATTACTTCGCAACCTTCCGCTAACCAAATACAATGATGTGTCTTACCTGGATTGAAGAACACCTCCCGCCCTCCCTCATTTGCATGCACTAACTCCTTCAGCACTAATCCCAGTACCACTACTCCCAACACCACTACTCCACCACTACTTCCAACGCCACTATTCCAGTAACACACCATCGCGCTCCTCACTCCACCCCCGGCCCCCTTCCAACACCATTATTCTAGGTAAGACACACCATCGACGACAATACGACACGTGTTTCGCCTCTACACGAGGCATCCTCAGGTAATGTAGACTCTACGACGACTGGGCGACTGACCGCTAAGAAATCGCTCGTCGATGGTGTGTCTTACATGGAATAGTGGTGTTTGGCGGGAGAGTCTAGTGGTGCTGGGACTAGTGGTGGTGACGTTAGTGCATGCAATTGAGGGAGGGCGGAAGGTGCTCTTCAATCCAGGTAAGACACATCATTGTATTTGGTTAGCGGAAGGTTGCGAAGTAATTAATTTTTTATGATATTTTAAAAGTAAAATGGTCTCAGTGTGAAATAAAATAGTAATAGTGGTCGTCTAATGGTCGAAACTCGACCTTAATTCGGCATATTTTTCAGTTGATATAAAATGTCGTAATAAGAAAGCTTTAACTTATTTTAAAATTATTCCACACACATACCTACTTGTACACATAATAATATTATAATAATATCCGTATCCGAAAAATGTAACTCTCTCGGGATAAAAGCTGCACTCTTTAATGCTTAAGCAGATAAGAAATTCACTTTCAAGCCCTCTTGGATTATAGATGCCTTTCCATATTCCGAAACACTACACGACGCGGCTGAACCGAGCGAAAAGGGAATTAAGTTGAGTGCACTAGAACGTGACTTGAATCGTCGCAACAGTAGCAAATAGATTTTTTTGTCATGCCGCTTTAGACCTTTCATTGAATTGTTCGTGTTGATATCTTTTTTTCTTTTAATGAGCCAATATTTCATTAGATGAATTTCCTGGTTTTACGACGAGCATACAAAATTGGTTATTATTACTTAAGTGAAAATTATTTGTCTCTTTTTTCGTTTCTTAAAAGGAGTTAGAGGCTCATTTTGCCTTGATATATAAAGTTTTTATATTTACGTAGTATGTACATATAATGAAAAAAAATTGTCCAACTGTGCTACTTGTCTAACATGTCGTAGAATTGGATAAGCGCGGTTCGAGAAGCTTGCTGCTGTTTGGACTCTACTCCCATGGAAAACACAGGCGTAACAGGGGGTTAGAGAGAGATAAAAGGAGAGAGAAAGAAGGAGAGAAAATAATAAGCGTTTCTTAAATTAAAGTCAATTTATGGAGTATGGACAAAAATTATTTATTTTAAATGGATATATCGATATTCATTTAAAATAAATACATATCTACCTCAATTTAAATTGGTTTTGGAAATCGACGGATGTATATGGATTTTAAAATGTATTTACCGTTTCGTCTTTGGTCAGGTAGACCTCATTCTGAAACGGCAGAAGACTTCATAATTACATTTGATCTCAAACTAACAAAAAAGATTTTTTTACTTTTTTATAGGAGAGGGGGCGAACGAACATACGGCTCACCTGATTCCAAGTGATTACTGCCGCCCATGAACAACTGCAACACTATGGAATTATAGATAAGCGTTACCGGACTTTTAAAAAGGAGTAGGCTCTTTTCTTGAAGGTCCCTAAGTCGTATCGGTCCGGTAAACTCTCTGATGGGAGTAGATTTCACAAAGAAATTGTTCGAGGAAAAAACTTATTTTAAATTGCACAGTGGTGGACCGCCAGTTATCCAGATGGTATGGATGGTATCGCGAGTTTTGTCGCTATGTGTGATACTGAAATTATACGGCTGGAATTAGTCCGAACAATTCCTCAAAGCACTCTCCATGGTAAATCCGATAAATACGCAAAGAAATGCAACATATGTGCGCAGTGTCAGTAAATCAAGCCGATCGGAAAAAGCTCGGTTGCTGACGATTTGAACAGCTTTGCGCTGGATGCGCAAAAGAAAATGAAGATAGATGAAGCGCTGCGTACATTTCAAGTTACACGAAGACCATGCTCAACTTTTTGACATACACACACGCACACATCTTTCTACATTCTTTCTTTATCAGCCCGTAAAATTTTACTGTTGGACGCACACATTTGCATTTACAAACCATGTTGTTAGATGCAAATAATTTTAATGTGTGCGTGTTCTTACAATAAGTTATGCATGGTTTTGACGTAGTTATTGCTTCACTTGAAATGTAGCATCGCTCCGTATTTCTCATAATAAAACTGCGGTCTGTTGAAATTCCTGCTAAGCGTGCAGCTATGGCGATATATTTGGCAGTTAAACGGGTCTCCGTTTCTCTATAGTCACCGTACGAAACATAGCAGATATTTCTCGCTGGTATTCTGTAAGAGCGTGGTTCTTCCCCGGTCGAGCCCACTCATTCGTGCTAAAATTTATATAGCTATTCTACTTTATACCACTTACATAGCTGCAACATGACACCGTATATAATATACTGCCTACGAGTCAATCTAAGTTATAGGCTCACGTACAATAGACTTTTGACGAGCTGTAATGAATAAATAAATACGAGGATGACACTGAAAGTTCTTAGAAATTCAAAAACTGAACAAACTAGCAAGTTATGGATGATGAGATGAGACGCATTGAGATGGCACCACTGAGAAAAGCACTTTCCTCACTCGTCCTTAAGGGTCTCTTCAACGGCATTTTTAAACGCAGCCACCGCTTCCTCGGCGTCCATAAAACTTTTACCTCGAAGTTTTCTTTTATTTTCTGAAATAAATAAAAATTGCAAGATGCGAACTCAAGGCCACAGGGCGGGTGAACCAGGAATTCCACGTCTGACGTTGCCAAGTAGTCGATTGTTTGCTTGGCGGTGTGCGACGAGGCGTTGTCGTGGTAAAGGAGGATCCTATTGCGAGGTCGTTTCTCTCGAACTTTTTCCAAGACAAGTAGCAAACAGTTGTCAGTATACCACTCTGTAGTAACTGTTCGAGCCTCTAAAACAATTGTTGCGTAATGACCTGTCCTTCCAAAGAACGAGGCCACCATCTTTATTCCTACGTCGACTTTTCTTCACTATAGTTGGTAACTCCTCGGAAGGAGATACCTGGACAGCGGACTATCTATTAGTTTCAGAATTATAGCAATAAATCCAGATTTCGTCACCCATATGTATGTCGAACATAGCATTTGAGTCACCTCCTTTAAATCTTTGAACCATTTCACGACACCAATCAACATGACGGTGTTTTCGGGCTTCTGTCAAATTATGAGGTATCCGCCGGGCACAAAGCTTCCTGACCGCTAAATGTTCATGGAGGATTTTGAGCATTTGACTCACACCAATACCTGAGCTTGTCTAAATCTGCTGATAAGTCACTCTTTTGTCAGTTTCTATCATACGCCGCATAACACTGATGTTATCTTCAGTCGTCGCCTTAGGAAGCCATCCTTCATGCAAATCATCGGTGAGATTAGTGCAACCACGTTTAAACTCATTAAACCAGTTGTTTATGACGAGATGGGGCTTTATCGTGAAGGGCCAATCTAAGTTTATTATAACTTTCTTAATGATTTAAATGACATCGACAGTTATAAGAAAACATTGTACGAAATTTTCTTGCGTTAAATTCATGCTGACGTGACACAGATAATTTTCAATTTACCGCCAAATCGTAAACAAATGACAAATTAATAAAATACATACACCGTAAAATTGACAAAGAGTTCCATTTTCAAAATTTTAACTTATTTTTTTATTATACTGTTTACAAGTGGCCAGTTCTAAAAACTTTCAGTGTCGCCATCGTAACTAACTATTCCATACCCTTGCTGTACGCATTACAAAAGACAAATCAAAACAGTTTGTTAGTTTAATGGTGGAATGAGGAGGGAGGTTAAATAATAATAATAATAAAGCTTTGTATTTAATTCGATTCACACATGGTTCTCACAAATATACGAAACATCATTTTATTTTATTTTATTTATTAGGTTTACCAGTAATTGTAACAATAATACATCAATGAGTATTTAACAATAACATGTACAGCCAAATGCACAATTAATTAAGGTAAACACCACATGCACAAAATATTAAGGGTAGTAACATCCAATATTTATAAGTGACTTAATGTGTTCACAATAAATGAGAAAAAGAAAGAGAAACAATAACAGCACAGTATATAAATGAACATAAAAATTACTTAATTATAACTCGACTATAGTTTTGCAAGGTTTGCAAACTATGCATAATGTTTTTACCATAACAGTTTAGAAGTCTGCTTGCTCTAGGGACAAATGAACTTTAGCCCAAAACTATTGTGCGCAATGGTGGAACTAATGGTGATATTTTAGTCCTAGGTAATTTGTGTGGTACATTGTATCTAAATTTTCTCAGTAAGCCTGGGCAACCTATTTTGTTGTTAAATAATTTGTACAAAAAGACGAGATCAAGCATTACATACGACGGTTTTCCAAGGTAGTGTACTTAAAGTGTTTCAATCTGTTTTTGTAGGAAAAACCTTTTTTTAATTTATTGGCTGAGTAGGCTAGGTGCCAAAGATATATCTTCTGAATCCGTTCCAACCTTAAAGAGTGACATGCATAGTGTGGTTGCCATACTACACTGCAGTATTCCAGAATACTCAGGACAAAAGAGTTGTACAGGAGCCTTTTTTTTTTGCGACCTCCGAAACTGCTTGCCCATTCTAATAATAAATCATCATCACAAACTTAGCTTAGAAACGTTCCTTTGTATCATAAAAATGTAAGGAGACAAACTGGTCAGTGGCTTATCTATATGGTGGTTTTAGATCACCGTTGGTATTCTGCCACAGACTCCTTTTAATCTATTCAAAAACCAAAATCAATTTAAAATTGTTTAGCTGTTAATTTTAGTAACGTTTACTGGCTGTATCAGAATAACTTCTACCCTAACAACAACTGTAAAAACTATAACATTAAAACAACGGTTGTCAAAGCGCTTGCCACGCGCGGCTACTATGGCAAATATCCTATGAGCCAATCTATAGGGGAGGCCTATGTTCAACAGTAAATTTCTTTTATGCTTTAGCGTTAATTCAATTTTGAGACAAACAATAAAGTAAGAACCGAAATGCAATGAGGATGTATATTTACATGGAAATGCTAATGTTGGTGAACGTGAAATGCAAAATGTCTCTCATTGATTTCACGGTGCAAGTGTCTGCCGGGCTCGTAATTTTGAAATTAATGAAATGCAGGCGCTACGAATATAACGGTCTAATCAACTATGTATATTTGAATAGAATGGACGATCATGATTCTGACAAACTAATTCTACTTATTTATTTTGTGTTGATATAATTTAATTACAATATAGTGGCGGTTTGAGGATATGCACTACCCCATATCGTCCCGTGGGTGTCGTAACAGGCTACAGAGAGAAGCAAATCAAGAGATAGGCAGCAGCGTCTGCCTAACAACGACTTAAACTAAAAATGGCAAATATCCCACTTTGAAGCAATATGTGAGGGAGGCCATAATTACATGCCTGGTACATGGCACTAGCGTCATCTAGTATCGCGTAGCAGCACTAATTCTTCTAGAGAATTCCATACTAGAGCTTTCTACAACGAGTCAGTCGAGATCGGTATGTAATTTAATCGGCAGTTTTAGTTATCATGAACCCCAAGCTCGTAACACTAACCTGTGATGGTTAACGGTGATATAATAAATGGAACGGACCGCTTGTACAAATAAAACTGAGGCTAACTCTAAACTCAAGTGATCAAATAAACATATAAATAGTATTACAAATGTTATTATATTTTGACAGTCATTAAAAATATGTCCTATAATAGATCTATACGGATTATATATATATATATATATATATATATATATATATATATATATATATATATATATATATATATATATATATAATAGTTATAATTTAGTAATTTATTGTTACGTTCTAAATTATAACAAAAATATTCATTTATTTACAAAATACAAAATTACAACGTAATATAATATATATACAGCACAGCAATAAACAGCAGCTAAATGCTGCTGCGTATCGTATAATGAGTGTATGGAAACGGAAATCCTTTTTACTGGAGATGGGCCGAATATTCGTCAAGTTTGCCGAATATTCGTATTCAGCCGAATATTTTGCTAAATCACCAAACATTCCTTAAAGTGGTACTCAAAGTGTCCACTGTATTGAAATGTACGAATTGAGTAATGCCATGTCTTTTATAATTTTACTGTAAAAGTATATTTTACTTATGAGTTTAATCTACTTGTAGAGCGTTACATACATATAATCTACTTGTATGCATTGTATAGCGTTTTTGAGGCACTCTTTATTTATTTCCAACTATAGCAAATAGAAAGCTTGATAAAATGTTATTGTAATGAAACAAAGAAACATTACATTACATTAATACATTTCACTTTACTTTGGTCGGCAGTTTCTCTAAAATAGGTCCAAATTGTACATCGCCTGCCACTCATTTTTTTATATAATTATCAATTTTCTCTAAAAATAACACAACGAATACTTTTTTCTCACAAAAATAGTCCAAACATAAGCATGTGCTGGCAATTTGCTCAGTACTAGATGATGCAATAACATGTCAGGTGTGACGGGGAGCGAAGAGCAGGGTCCGAGTCTAATCCTGCGCCCTTTATGATAAACGTTGAATTTCAATATACATTGGTTAAGTACCAAGGAGATCCTGCCGAATAACGTTCGGCCGAATATTCGTATTTGGTGAAATCCATAATCAGCCCATCTCTACTTTTTACTGAAAACGAGGCATTCCATCTTGTCTTGACAACGCATTTGTATTATGATTTTTAATCGAGGATAGATGTATAGGTGGAAATATTCTTAAACGAATGTTTACGAATATTAAGGCATACATTTTTATTCAAAAAAGAAAAAAAAAACGATAACACAGATGAACTGAAGGTCATTAAATGCTTAAGCAAATAGACATCTATTTTTGTTCTCTATTTGGAATCAAAATGCAGATGCGTTGTCAACCCTGAATACTAAGACAATCTTCGGTTCTCAACATTACCATACGAAACACAGCAGTATATGAGTTGCTATTTTACGCTGGTATACTGTGATAGCGTGGACCTTACGAAGACGAACCGATCCATACCTTCTGTAACCTTAAAGTTATATTATATAACTGCAGCGTGGCGCCACCACTTTTAAGGAAGGGTTGCTCGAGTACTGTGAAATTTACGGCAAGGACTTAGTCCTATAGGTACTACGGTTCATTTTCCCATAGCAAAAGTAACGTTTGTGTTATTCCAGGACTTGACCTTTTGTGTGCAAATTTTAGCCGAAACCTTTGAGCTGTTTATGCGTGATTAATTAACAAACATCTTCACAAATTTTCTTATGTTGAATATTAGTATAGATATAGATTATTTCAAGTTCAAAATATTTTCGAGACTTATAGGGAGCTCTTACAATATAACGGCAGAGATTTTTTTCCTTTTTTTTTAAAGAATATGAGTGGCAAACGAGCACATATTCTACTTGCTGATAAGTGGATGTAGCGGTCCGTGGACCCTTATATCTATTCTGGATTGCACAAAATTCAGATGCTTTGTCACACTTAGGACTAAAATAGAATGCTTAAGTTCAATATAAAGGATTCCCGGTCCTCTACACTACATCACCATATGAAACACAGCAGCATTAAACTGCTATTTCACCCCGGTATTCCGTGCGAACGTGGTCTTACGTGCTTTAGCCATAATATAGCTTCTAGCTAGCAACAGCGTAGTTCTACCATGTTGTAAAGACGAACACATAGTGTCTGCATTTTGAATGTTAATCGAGAATAAAAGCAAATGTATAGATCTTAGTATATACGTAACATTAAGTGAGGTGTATTAGTTTGTCATTTACTTTTATAGAAAAAGAAAAAATAATTCAGATTATACCCGTAATGACCCCTGACCCAGGTGAAGGCATTAATAATTCTTAGTGAAGAGTAGCCATTTTAATTAATGTTGATTGATCTTCCGCTTACCGCTTACCTAAAGATTAAGATTTTACTGAGCCTGGGGAAATAAGAATTTTTTTCAGTATTAAAATTATTAATGCCGACTTAATTCTAGGAATTAATACCGAAAAGTTTTTAGACGTTTATCCGCGATAAATATTTTAGTATTATGGTAAATTTTGTGTATTGCTTGATATAATTTCATATGAAATTGTTTAAATAAGACTGATTGCAACTGGGGATCATCTGGTCCTTAATTTGAATCAAAGTTCAGAGAAATATCAATTTTTGAGTATTTTCTGTTAATACTATAACGTAATCCTATACAAGTAGTCGGAAATTACGTCACATCTTCTTGTCAGGTATACCTCAATGTCTGAAAACTAGAGTGTGCAACCAATGCGTGTTGCCAGTGATGACTTACGGATCTGAGACGTGGTCCTTCACTGCTGGCCGTATGAGGACGCTGACGTGATTCCAAGAAAAATGATGATATCAACAATACTCAGCTCCTCCCCATTTAAAATTACATTAGTATTAACATGTTTGACATTCGGATTTACGTATTTCATATTTTTACATTTTTTTTACACTAACATATTATCAAATTGATCCCTCAATAAATGCTGCTAATTGGGTGCATATTATTTTAATTTCGATAGTTTTTAATTTATTTATTTAATTAGTTCATAATTTTTGTTTATTTTTTAATTACGAAAATTTATTTTTATTATCTGTATTTATTATGTATATTTTTATGTATGTATGTATGATTTTTCAGGGCAAGAAAATTGGATTGGGTGCATTTGGCAGATATTTTTTATTTTTCTTTAAATCCCCACAGTGACATATCTTGTTTCGCGGAGATGGTTTCATTTCTAAATTACACAAACTCACACATCCAGAGCCAGAAAAACTATTTGTCGCCCATATGAACAGTTGTTTCGTTCGCGATTCGACCCGTATTCCTGCAGCGTCTTCGTCGTCGTCGTCAAACGCTTAGCCATTGAGCTGTCAAATATTCACATTAATGTATGTGTTATTAATATTTTCTTCTCTTTTGATTACAGGTATGTGCACTAACATAAAACGATGGTAGCGCTTTAAGAAATTGAAAAGCACGCTTAATTGGATTTGGCCTACTACTGGTGAGTATTTTAGTTCATATTATATATATATATACATATATATATATTATATATATAAAATATATATATATATATATATATATATATATATATATACGTGGACAAGTTGTTGATTAAGGATACTATTAATTTGGTCTTCAGTATATCTCCAATTTCGTCGATGAACTTTCGTCTAAATCATTCCGTCCCCGACGAGCATGACATAAACATAATGTATAAAGTGTTGCGTTTCGATAATAATTAAGAATATGAAGTTAAAAATTTCGTTAGGCTATGTTGACATCTGATTCGAGAAAATATATACTGTAGTCTCACGTCTACACGTTTGCACACATTATACCTACATATGTTGAACGTGTAGGTACTTGGCGCGAGTATTCTTTATTTCTCCTCATTAATTTCTTCTGCGTTTCACTACAACCGAAGATAATATTACCCTGACCGAAGTTACCTATTCTTAATCCGGGTCGCAACATCTTCTTGCAAACAACAACTTTCTCCCCTCACACCTATGTAGTGAGAGAGGTGTGAGAGTTTTCGCTAATTATTGCACCCCTTTGATGTACGCGTTATAAAGGATAAAGCAAACTAAAATAAAGGAATATGTACCAAGCATCGAGTTGTCCGATGATAAAATGGATACAGGGTAATTAAGTCATGTAATTATTGCGCACACCCTTTGAAATATACCCAGTAAAACAACGAACACATCTATGATTCATCAACACTTGCACTAGGTAATATTTTTTATGGAAGAAGAGTCAAACGAGCTTGCAGCTAACCTGATGATAGTCGTCGATCGCCACCTACTGAAAACTGCAACAGTAGGAGAATAGCAGGTGCGTTTGCCTACCTTTAAAAAAAGTAAGCTCGTTTTAGAAGATCCCGTCGTATAGGTCTGGATCTAAAATCGTAAAATCGCCAGTGGTAAACGATTTCATAAAAAAATCATGCGAGAAAGAAAACTCCCAATAAATCCCAGAGTGGTGGACCGCTAAGCATTTAAATAGTATGAATGATATCGGCAATTTTGGCGCAATGTGTGCTGTTGAACTATACATATTATCTATCAGGGGTATTTATATAGTTTTCTCATCTGGTTGGGCCGTACAAATATATAATAAAAATTATAAATACACATAAATATATAATAATATATGAAAATATATAAATAAAAAATACATAACCAAATATAAAACAGCTGAGGGTTAGGAGGAAAGAAAAGCAACCGGCGGACGATGGGGGCGGTATCGAGTAGCAGCCCGGAGCGATCCGCCACGGAATTCCAGTCCCACTCCCAGTCGCCTCTGATGACCATAGAGGCTTACCAGGATTAGCCCGTGCGCAGAAAAGACTACAATAATAATATTATCATATATTATTAATATTATTTATTTGGGATATAAATGTATTTTTCTCATATGGTTGGGCTCCATAAATGCAAGACAATGATAAATGTATATCAAATATAAAATATAGTAAAGTATATAAATATAAAAATACGTAAATAAATAGAAACCAAACCAGATGGAAGGCCTCAGCGGGGAGACCAAACGGCCGAGGGTTGGGGGGAAGAAACCGGAGCTCGATGCGGGCGGTATCGAGGAGCACCGCCTTGTGTATTTGAGCTCGGAACGCTCTGTCACGGAGTTTCAGTCGCCTCAGATGACCCGTTCGGAGAAACGACTACAGGTATAAGCTACTTTAGTCGGCAGACAAAACCTTCAGTTTCCCGAAGAGGTTACCAAAGCGTAGCCAGTAGACTCTAATTCAAACAGAGCGGGAAGATACACGGCAGCTTCCACATGTGAATGCTGGTCTGGAGCTTGAGAAGCTACATCCCCAGCCATAGTAGCTTTATTCGATGAAGGAATAGCCTTACACCATAGTCGTTTAAGATTCTTGGTTATTTATTGTTAAGGGATCGTATATAGAAACTTTTTTTCGCAGTAAAAACCATGTAAGAAGTTTTGGTAACGTTTATAGTAAGCAACTTGTACTGAAACCATTCATTCTGTGTATCTAGATCAGCTTGTGCATTTGATATAATCTCTTGGATTGAAAATTCAAAATAAGATAGAGATATAGTGATACTTCTTCTCCCGTTAATCTAAAGTTGCCAAAGCTATTTATGTGGATTAAAATAATAGAAGGTCAAGGATCCCTGTGGAATACCACAAGTGATTTCACATGAATTACTTACATTTAAAAATTTTGATTTTCACTAGTTATTGTTGTCTACTTTTTAGTTAAGATTCAACAACTTTTATAGCTGATCCGGATACACCGTAGTATTGTAATTTATTGAGGAAGATAGAGTGTGAGACGACGTCAAATGACTTTTTTCAAATCAATGAATATACCTAAATCTATCTTCTATTCTTATTTTTTCTATTCTTTTGGTCAATATTGGTTTCGTATTTAGATTTATTGTAGCCGAGAGAGTAGAGCGTAAAAGCCGTACTGACCTTTACAATGAAAATTTGATTCTGTTAGATAATTATTTGAAAGTCCATATAAAATCCTCAATACACATAACTATTAAGCGACAAACATAAACTATAGTATAACTGATTAAGTCAATATATGTAAGTATAAGAAATATATATATATATATATATATATATATATATATATATATATATATATATATATATATATATAAACCTTTTTCACGATATAAACACGTATATCCATAAATCAAAATTAATACATACGTATCAACTATATAATTTTAATTTCTTACCTGTTTAATAAAAAATATTTTTCCATTTCGTTATACTGTTTATCTCAAAGTTATTTAAAGGTATTACAGAGAAATATTCGCCTACCTGAATCTAAATCTTAAGAAACAGAGAGCAATTGCTCTCTGTAAATTTTACAGTACGCGGGCAACCCGGGTTCGATCCCCGCCGGCGTCAATTAGTTGAAAATTTAAGGGCTGGTTTACCACGTGCTCGTCGGCAAACATCGTGAGGAACCCTACATCTCTGAGAAATAAGAAAAAAATACTTTCAAGACATGTGAAGTTTGCCAACACGTATTGGGGTAGCGCGGCAGACATTTTCTGACTTAGGTCAAGGAAGTGTCCAACTCTCTCAGAAATGAGAGGAGAACTGTGCCCAGCAGTGGGACGCATATTAGCTACACTATTGTCTTACCCCGGTCAAGCTAACCCATTCGAGCTCCAGCTGTGTATAG
Source organism: Parnassius apollo (assembly GCA_907164705.1). Classification (NCBI taxonomy): domain Eukaryota; kingdom Metazoa; phylum Arthropoda; class Insecta; order Lepidoptera; family Papilionidae; genus Parnassius; species Parnassius apollo. Next base: position 2,559,964 of record CAJQZP010001141.1, read on the forward strand.
CTACAGTGTAGTTCTACCATGAAAAGTTAATTTAAAATATTTCCTTGTAGAATAACAGCAACACATCGATAAAACCGGACAATCAATCATTTGATATGAATATATGTTGGGTGCCCACAACATGCCTTGGTATTACATAATGATTTCTTATATTTACGCGAACACTACACATTGAAATAATACTAGTTTTTACGGAATTTATCGCGTATATTTTAACTTTTTAAATACCCGACGTTTCGAACGCTTTACAGCACTCATGGTCACGGGCAGGACTGAGATGTTCAACGTCCATATGTCATAGTTAACCGCGGTTACCATAGATTAAAATTTAACTTTTGTTCCGATCTATGCAGTATGAACTTATGGTATCTTGAAGTCTTGCAGTTGTATGCTTGGGTTGGGATTTAATTTTATTTATTATAGGATCCCAAGCAGATGGTAGCACCCAGGCATCTTCTCTATTGAAATTAGGATGTTTTTTGATTTCAATAGCCTCGCGAATCATCCTTGGAAGGAATCGGTGTTCTTTAGCGAGGATCTGCGGTCTATCAAATCTGATGTAGTGACGGGGGCGATCCTGTACGTGTTCACAGACTGCAGACTTCCCGGAGCGTCGATTCTTCACATCAACTATATGTTCTTTAACGCGGGTTTTTATTGATCTTTTAGTTTGTCCTATGTAGGAGAGACCACATTCACAATCAAGCTTGTACACTCCTGCATCTTGTAGAGGGACATTACACTTGACCGATGGTAAAAACTGACCAATCTTCTTCAGCGGCTTGAAGTATGTTTTGATGGAAGCGCGCTTCAAGATGTAGCCAATCTTGTCAGTGACTCCTCTAACATATGGCAGTACAGCAGGTACACGCTCGACTGTGGCCGGCTTCACTCGTTCACTGTGACGTAGGCGCGGGACTCGAAGCTTGTTGTCATGCAAAACTTGCTTGACATGGTGGAGCTCTGCAGCCAGGTGTTTACTGTCACAGATCCCTCGTGCTCTCTGAAACAAAGATTTACCCACGGTAGCTAACTGTGAAGGATGGTGGTGAGAATCACCGTTTAAATATCTATCTGTATGGGTCTTTTTTCTATACACAGTATGGCTCAAGGTGTTATCAGGATTCCGAATTACTAACACATCTAGAAAAGCTAAGGAATTGTTTGCCTCTAACTCCATTGTGAACTGAATTTTAGAATTTATGGAGTTAAGATGGTCTAAAAAATGCAGTTACTTTATCTAAAGGTAGAATTGTGAAAGTGTCGTCTACGTACCGCTTGTAGAACCTTGGATTTATGGGAGAACTAAGCAGGGCTTTCTCCTCAAAGTCTTCCATGAATATGTCGGCGACAATGGGAGATACAGGTGAGCCCATCGCTACACCATCTACTTGCTTGTAGAACTCCTCCTTCCACAATAGGTAGCCAGATGTAAGGCAGTGTCTGAGTAATACTGCATATTCTACGGGCATGTTGTTTTCTTCCAGCCTTCTAGTTACAATTGAGATGCAGTCTTCAACAGGTAAGCATGTAAACAATGACTGCACATCAAAACTGACCATAGTTTCATTGTCTGCCAGATGTAGGTCTTTAATCTCGCTGACAAAATGGTAGGAATCCTTTATGTATGCTCTTGTATGTCCCCTGAGTGGTGAGAGTATTTTCGCTAAGTGTTGAGCCAATCTGTAAGTTGGTGAATCGATTTGGCTCACTATGGGACGTAATGGAGCATTGGGCTTGTGTATTTTTGGTAACCCATACAACTTCGGTGATTTGGCGCACGTAGGTATTATCCATTTTACCTTTTTTTACCTCCATTTTTACCTACGTGCCCCAAATCACCGAAATTGTATGGGTTACCAAAAATACACAAGCCCAATGCTCCATTACGTCCCATAGTGAGCCAAATCGATTCACCAACTTACAGATTGGCTCAACACTTAGCGAAAATACTCTCACCACTCAGGGGACATACAAGAGCATACATAAAGGATTCCTACCATTTTGTCAGCGAGATTAAAGACCTACATCTGGCAGACAATGAAACTATGGTCAGTTTTGATGTGCAGTCATTGTTTACATGCTTACCTGTTGAAGACTGCATCTCAATTGTAACTAGAAGGCTGGAAGAAAACAACATGCCCGTAGAATATGCAGTATTACTCAGACACTGCCTTACATCTGGCTACCTATTGTGGAAGGAGGAGTTCTACAAGCAAGTAGATGGTGTAGCGATGGGCTCACCTGTATCTCCCATTGTCGCCGACATATTCATGGAAGACTTTGAGGAGAAAGCCCTGCTTAGTTCTCCCATAAATCCAAGGTTCTACAAGCGGTACGTAGACGACACTTTCACAATTCTACCTTTAGATAAAGTAACTGCATTTTTAGACCATCTTAACTCTATAAATTCTAAAATTCAGTTCACAATGGAGTTAGAGGCAAACAATTCCTTAGCTTTTCTAGATGTGTTAGTAATTCGGAATCCTGATAACACCTTGAGCCATACTGTGTATAGAAAAAAGACCCATACAGATAGATATTTAAACGGTGATTCTCACCACCATCCTTCACAGTTAGCTACCGTGGGTAAATCTTTGTTTCAGAGAGCACGAGGGATCTGTGACAGTAAACACCTGGCTGCAGAGCTCCACCATGTCAAGCAAGTTTTGCATGACAACAAGCTTCGAGTCCCGCGCCTACGTCACAGTGAACGAGTGAAGCCGGCCACAGTCGAGCGTGTACCTGCTGTACTGCCATATGTTAGAGGAGTCACTGACAAGATTGGCTACATCTTGAAGCGCGCTTCCATCAAAACATACTTCAAGCCGCTGTAGAAGATTGGTCAGTTTTTACCATCGGTCAAGTGTAATGTCCCTCTACAAGATGCAGGAGTGTACAAGCTTGATTGTGAATGTGGTCTCTCCTACATAGGACAAACTAAAAGATCAATAAAAACCCGCGTTAAAGAACATATAGCTGATGTGAAGAATCGACGCTCCGGGAAGTCTGCAGTCTGTGAACACGTACAGGATCGCCCCCGTCACTACATCAGATTTGATAGACCGCAGATCCTCGCTAAAGAACACCGATTCCTTCCAAGGATGATTCGCGAGGCTATTGAAATCAAAAAACATCCTAATTTCAATAGAGAAGATGGCTGGGTGCTACCATCTGCTTGGGATCCTATAATAAATAAAATTAAATCCCAACCCAAGCATACAACTGCAAGACTTCAAGATACCATAAGTTCATACTGCATAGATCGGAACAAAAGTTAAATTTTAATCTATGGTAACCGCGGTTAACTATGACATATGGACGTTGAACATCTCAGTCCTGCCCGTGACCATGAGTGCTGTAAAGCGTTCGAAACGTCGGGTATTTAAAAAGTTAAAAATACGATAAATTCCGTAAAAACTAGTATTATTTCAATATGCCTTGGTATTACATTTCGATTATTTTTAGTTCTTGTGTTTGAAATGTTTTAAAATATTGCGATATTATTCTTCATTCTATTTTAAACAATATATTGGCTTTAAAAAATAGGCTATAACTTTAACTTTTTTCTCCTATCTTCTTAACACTGATTTATTATCTTCTTTGATAATTATATTTTATTTGTACGATAAATAGTAATCTTCCTTTAATCACTACATCACAACAATGACAAAATCAACTTTAATTTTATTAAGGTTCTTATTTACAAAAGGCAATATGAAAGTGGGTTTTAGGATTTTCTTCTTAATATTATAATGGTTAAAAAGGCAATCGATCCGTTCGTTGAAAAAGGAACGCAAACACGCCAACGGCAATGAGGGGTGTAACTCAAACAAATTGGAGAAATTCAATTCGAAGTAATGCGAAAATTAAATTTTAACACAAATATTAAAAAGGTGGAACAGGAATTATTTGAGGAACCGTCTTTATTGTATTGTTAATGAAATTATGGCTTGAGCCCATTTTGTATCTTTAATTACATTTTTATTCTATCATTGTCGTATTCTATAATGATTTCTTATATTTACGCGAACACTACACATTGATTAAAACTACTTTAAGGATTTTATCACGTTTAATATTAATTTTAATTATTTTTATTTTTAATTCCCAACGTTTCGTGTGCTTTTCAGCACCCATGGTCTTCTTCTTCTTTTAAATTATGGCTTCTCCTGATAGAATTACCCATGGTCACGGGGGACTGAGGTTACTGACGTCCCGATGTCATTGTTAAACCCGGAGTACCTTCAGCTTTTTTAATAATTGTTTATGGTCCGATCTATGCAAAATGAACTGACCATAAACAATAATTAAAAAAGCTGAAGGTACTCCAGGTTTAACAATGACATCGGGACGTCAGTCACCTCAGTCCCCCGTGACCATAGGTGCTGGAAAGCCCCCGAAACGTTGGGAATTAAAAATAAAAATAATTAAAATTAAAATTAAACGCGATAAAATCCGTAAAAGTAGTTTTAATAAATTGTCGTATTCTATTATACGAATAATGTTAAGAATTGCTAATAATAATAAATAATATTTTTATATCAACAACCTTAAATTCGCAGACTCAGCAATTGGCACCCGCCACTGGTAGCAGCCTGTGAGAAAAAATGAATAGCAACGCATTGCAGTCGTTTTTTTAGGGCGAAGGCGTGAGAAGTTGGAGGTTTTGCGTATCGGGATAGGATGCATCACTTTTTTGCTGAGCTATCCACCTGGGATCGTCACCGAGCGTCACATACAGTTAATATCATAATAATATAGCATGTATTAACCATACAAACTCGCACATGTACACATACCTCTCAGAATTTTATATATGTACAATAGATGAAATTTGAACATTAATCAAAAACTTAAATAATAATGCAAGTTCGGGTATAGATGCTATAACGCCCAAATCAATAAATTGTTCTTAATGACTTAATAAGTAATAATCTTGTTTATGTTTATATATCAATGAATGTACGAAATATAGTGTATTTGCAAATAGTCAAAGTTAGCCCTATTCAAAAAGCTGGTTTTATATCTGTGCCGGGAAAATATCTCCCCATATCGATTTTGACCGTACTGTCAAAATTATTTGAGCGGATTTTAAATGTACTTTTAAATAATTATCTAATAGAATCAAATTAACTTTATAAAGGCCAGTACAGCTTTCGCGTCAGATCAAACTCTCTCGACTACAATCGATCTAATTAACAAAATAAAAACTAATTTTGACCAAAAGAAGATGGTTGTAGGTATTTATTTGAAAATGGCATTCGACACCGACTTACATTCTATCTTGCTTAATAGAATACAAAACAATAGTGTATCAGGATCACTTTTAAAAGTTGTTCAATCTGACCTAAAAAGTTTACAACAAATAGTTAAAATCGAAAATTTTTAAAGGAATCCATGTGTATCATTTGTGGTATTCAGCAGGGATCAATCCTTAGTCATCTATTATTTTAATCTACATAAATGACATCGGCAACTTCGGATTAACAGGAAAAGAAGTATTAAAGATACTTATATTAAAGATCTTTATACGCTGATGATACATTAACTGAATTAATGATTTCAGTACAATTTGCTCAATATAAATTTTACTAAAACTTTTTAAATAGTTTAACTGCGAAAAACAAAAAGTTCCTAAATTCGATCTCTTAACAATAAATAAACAAGAACTTAAACAATCAGAATCAGAAAAATGTCTTGTTTTGAATTTTACATTAACATGGTGAGCTCAGTTAGATTACCTGTGGTTAAAATAATATCATTGACCTTATGAAGTCCACCACCACGAGACCACAACATTCTTCCAGAATTAGTATAACTAATTTGATAAATAATCAGTGCATAAAAATGTCTAACTAAAAATTCAGTGTATGTATTATGATTATAACATAATATACTAATTGGGGTGTCTGAGGGTGTGCGTTACTTACGTTACATATTGTATATATACAATTGGTATATGTCTTGTACGATTAAATTAAATTATTTTATTTACTTTAAAAAATCGTTTATCAAAACCAGTAAGCCATAAATTCCATAATTAATTACAATTAAGCGAAACATAATATCAGACTGTTTGCATTGGATTAAGCAACACGTGTTGATAATATACGTGTGCGATTAATCACTGTTATGTCGATTTACGATAGTGTTCAGTTTTCATGTTTGAATTTCATTTTTTAAAGATTAATGTAGTAAACACGCTCCAAAGCCATCTACATCCATCGACTATATGCATGTCCTAATAGGTCTTCACTCCATTTTGAAGAGAACCGATTTACACTTCTCTTACTTGTACTAGACTGTCGAGAATCTTTCTTTCATAAGATGGTTTTTAAGGTACATCAATAAAAAATACAATAAGGGTGACAAACGAGCACACAGTCCACCTTAAGTGGATACTGTGGCCCATAGACATCTACATTTATGCGCTATGTGTTGTCAACCCTGAGGATTATTTTGTACTTATATAATATAATATAATGGCTTTTAACAATATAACACAGATCGCCTGATAATGCAATAATAATCTATGCTTACTATTTTATCGGAAAAAACCAAAACAAAATGCTTAATTATAAGAAACTCTCTCTCTCTCTCTCTCTCTCTCTCTCTCTCTCTCTCTCTCTCGGCTCATATCACAGATTATTAAATATGTAGAAAGCTAGCAAGCCCATGGACGTACTGTACAAACAGTACTGAGTGCTCGAAATCGGATTCAAAAACAAATCATACGAAAATACCTACGTATTACTAGTTGCAGTTAAGATTCATTTTAATTACAATATCGTAACCGAAGCTAAACGACACAGGAGAAATATGGTTAGGAGAGGTTGGAATGCCTGGTTTCCAGTAAAAAGGTTCTCTGGTTCTCTACACTCACCATACGAAACACAACGCGAGCGAGCCGACCCATTCGTGCTACAACCATAATAAAGCTGCAGCCTGGCTCTACAGCGTATAAATCACGTATAACTTCTATGTATAGATATATTCTCAATTTCGTAAAAGTCCACATACAGGACTCTCCCATTGTAGAGGGGATTTGTGTTAATCATGACTCTTGGCAGGCAGATTCACAATTGCAGTTCTGGTACTGGATAAAGGTAGGTGTCACATCGTTGACGCTGTTCTCCGTTGTCGATCTGATTATTTTACGCTTGACGTAAACGAAATGTTTATATCGTCATCCAACTGAATACTTAAGATTTTTTTGCATATCCCATCATAGAAGATTTCCCCGACACAGAACTCTGTCATTTTTTGCGGGGGAAATCTACGTACACAAAAACATTTGTCTGCCACTAAGAAACTCACATAACAATTAAAACAAAACTAACGATTTCACACATACACACATTATAATAGTATCGCTCGGTGACAGCGACAACTCACATACAGATTCGGATCATTTGATCAACCGATCTGAATATTGTATGAGGGCGAGCGGCCTGTGTTGGTTAACAAATCCAAAACAACACGACCGTTATTATTGTAATTTTTAAATTTAAAAAAGTAAGAACAATAATGTGATTAAACATTACTTATATATGAAACTTCTTTATGTAAATTTAACGTGACTGATCGCTTTTTGCAACAAAAAAACTGAAAAATTCGGCAGTTTCGTGGGACGTCAATTCGCGCGCTAGAATAGAACGCATAAGACCGCGAGGACTTAAACTATGACAGAGGAAACCTGCGTAGCTATTTATTATTTATTTATCTATTATAATTGCCACAGAAAAATATTTTAATAGTGATTATATACTTCCATCTTTTTCACTAATATTGTACCGTGGGTGCCGTAAGGGGCGAAAGAGGGAAACTGAAACAGGATATCAACAGGGCAGCATGTTCCTGATAACAGCTCCAAATTGTGGAAATTATGGCGAAATCCTCTCTATTGGACAATCTATGGGGTGGGACTATGTTCAGTAGTAAGTTTTTATAGGCAGTAATGGATTGTTTTACGCAAAGCATTACATTTAACGTCCAGATGTCATAGTTAACCGCGGTTACCATAGATTAAAATTTAACTTTTGTTCCGATCTACACAGTATGAACTTATGGTATCTTGAAGTCTTGCAGTTGTGTGCTTGGGTTGGGATTTAATTTTATTTATTATAGGATCCCAAGTAGCACCCAGCCATCTTCTCCATTGAAATTAGGATGTTTTTTTGATTTCAATAGCCTCGCGAATCATCCTTGGAAGGAATCGGTGTTGACTGCAGAGCGTCGAACGCTCCGGGAAGTCTGCAGTCTGTGAACACGTACAGGATTGCCCCCGTCACTACATCAGATTTGATAGACCACAAAGCCTCGCTAAAGAACACCGATTCCTTCCAAGGATGATTCGCGAGGCTATTGAAATCAAAAAACATCCTAATTTCAATAGAGAAGATGGCTGGGTGAGACTAGATGGATGGATGATGCCATCTGCTTGGGATCCTATAATAAATAAAATTAAATCCCAACCCAAGCATACAACTGCAAGACTTTAAGATACCATAAGTTTATACTGTGTAGATCGGAACAAAAGTTAAATTTTAATCTATGGTAACCGCGGTTAACTATGACATTACATTTAAATCTATATTATATTTAATTTCAAGTAAGCGACTCCACAAGCATAGTGTAAGTTTCACGAGTTAGTCGGTGACAGGTATTTATAGTCGGACTAGATTAACTAGAAAACTACTCAACCGTTCCTCGCAAACGATTCCCTCCCTTTGAACAGTAGCAATCAATATCATATGCTTGAATACTCGATTGTTTCTATAATGGATATGTCATAAATTTACAATACATATTAATAGTAATCCTCGGGGAACGCCAAGAATCTCTTAGACGAAAACTTGAGGAAATTAATATACTTATATTGACTTTGGCCTCCCAATTATAGGTATTTACCATAGAATACTATTTTGTATTTGTGTATTATAGAATTCTATGATATTTACCTATGAAATTGCCGTTTTGCAGAGCTGGCTATTTCAAATTAACATAATTTTTGTTTGGCTTAGAATTTTAATTTCAAATTAATTTTATTGAAAAAAAAATGTAATTTTTTTTTCTAAATTAGTAATTTTTTTATTGATAAGCGTTGTTATTTCATCGCATTTGAATATTTTTCATCATCATGGTTACGTTTAAAATTCGAGTAGTTATGGAACATGAGTACTGTCGTCGCAGCAACGCTAATGAACGCACCACCTGTTATTGGTTTAACCGCTTCCGTTCTAGGAATTTCGAACTGAAAAATGAACCCCGAGGTTGGCCGAAAACTTCAGTCGACAATGACGAATTGAATCAATTTCAATCTACGGCTGAATTAACGATATCTTTCGACGTCGAAATTGGCAACGTAAAAAAGCTCTAAATATGGAGCTTGAACTCAATGATCGCCAACGCAGAGTACGCGTCGAGACCTGCCTTTTACAGGAACATAAATGAAATAACTTTGAACCGCATTGTTACCTACAATGAAAAATGGATTCAGTTTGCTGTTGTCAGCTGTTTGTTGGATACTGGTTCAGCACCTAAACAAACTGTAAAAGTGATGATCACTGTTTGGTAGTCTAGCTACGGTGTGATTCATTGCGGTTTCTTACCAAACGAGATGAGCATTACTGCAGATGTGTACAGGGAAGAACTGATTTCAATGATGGAGAAGCTCGCACGTCTCCAACCAGCATACCCCGTTGCACCCGTACGACAACGCGCATCCTCATACTGTGCAACACACAGGCTCCAAGTTACAAGAGCTAGGGTTGGAAGCTGTCATCAGCCGTACCCACCAGACCTTGCGCCTACAGACTTCTACTTTTTCCAGAAAGAGGATACTTTTCCAGGAAAGGGGAGGGAGGTATTAAAGAATATATTTCACACTCTCCGAAATGAATCCTATATTATTTCGAAAAGCTGGTTCCTGTGCGCCTGTGTCCAAGGCTGACAAGTTTGGTTTCAACCAAGTCAAGGTTACCAATAAGTCTCTTAGTACGATGTCCACGATTTTACACGTGCTCGATAGTAAAGAAAATCATTTAAAAGCTGAATGTTTGGAAATTTAAAAAAAAATCGAAGACACGTGAAGTTCGCTTACACGCATTGGGTAGCACGGCGGACATTTCCTTAGCCCTTTTTTACAGAAGAGGAAGGAAATGAACATGCGGATCACGTGATGGTAAGTGTCGCTACCGGCACCCATAAACAACGGCAACACCAAGGGAATTTCGGGCGCGTTTCCAGCCTTTTAAAAAGGAGTAGGTTCGTTCTTAAGGATACCTAAGACCCAAATTCCCTCACAGAATTGAGAGGAGGTCTTTGCCAATCATATTGATATATATTATAGGTTGTGATTAGTCTACTTTACTATAACTTCTTCCTGGGAGAACTATAATTTAAGAGAATCTGTCACTTCATAATATAGCACGTAAGTGTCCTTGGGACTATGAAAAATGCCAGAAACAGCTCCGGGCCACTGACGAATTGTTTATACCCACAGAAATCGTAATAATAAGACAATAGAAGTTGCATAGACGCGTGGCCTTGTCGCCGCTATGATGTGTTGACGAACATCATTCACCATTTTGTGATTTAGTTGAGCGAGGAATGTCGTACGTGAATTTATGTTATTATAAATTTATACTGGTGAACTTTAGCATAATCAGTTGTATAAACTAATGAAAGACGTGTAATTCAACTAATAAAGGCATAAAATGTTATCGGTTAGTTGATTATTTACTAATTATCATTGTTTAAACTAATTTACATCTAGATGAATTACAACCCTCATATACCTTTCGATTGTACGATTACCATTGCTGATTTTGTTCTACCGTAATATGCGACACACGCGACGTTGACAAACTGGTCAAGAAATATAATGTTTACATTAGATATCATTGTGCATTGCGAATGATTATAATACGGTAAGATGTGGTGACATCGTTTTAGGAAGTAATCGAGCGCTAATTCATTTCTATTGTCTTATTAATACTATTTCTGTGTTTATGCCATATCTACTGTACTTTAATTAAAGTAACAGTCTATACACATCCCATTGCTGGGCACAGGCCTTCTTTCATTTCTGAGAGATTTTTTTTAGCATAGTGGTCGTAAGCGCGTCTGCTTTAAATGTGTTCTCGGGTTCGAATAACGGTACCGGCCGTTATTCAATTATTGGATTTTTCTGTCAATAAATTCACAGTAGCAACCCGGTGTCAGGAAAGTTACGGTGTTTCAACTTCATGCCTCGGAAAGCATGTAATTTCGTTGGTCCCGTGCCTCCAGTCATATTGGATTGCTGTCCCATCCGACTATGACAGTGTGGGTCTAGATAGTATACTTGTGTTTACGCACACACTCGTGCAGTGTAATCCTGAACTGGGTAGATGAATAGTCTCTGATGAGACTGGCCGCCTTGACCGAAGTTAGATAAGGAAGACTTTAAAAATTAAACAATTTATAAAATAATCAAATCAACTACGGAGAACAGTGCCAATGGCTTGGAAGTGTGTTGGCTAAGCGTTTATTGCAGCGTTGTCTGGGGTTTGAAACCTAGAATAGCAAGGCATTTATAAAATATATTATAATGTTTATAAATAACAATTGTTCTGTATCCAAATGTCTTTTCATAAGCAATTTATGAACGTAAAAATGTCACTTGTATTTAAAAAAATTGTGAAGACAATTTCTTTTTAAAGTTGAGATAATCTTGCAACTGCGATTGTTAAGCGTGATTATTATGCAAATTCTGTCTGTTATGGAAAAGAGCCTTACCCGACAGTGCTTTAGTGTAGATTCTTTAACGACCCGCGAAAAAGGAATAGAAAAGAGGTACAAAAATTGTAAGTTAAATTTCTGAATAATTGCTTTAAAATAGACGTTATTTCAAGTTTTAGGAGATATTCTTATTAATACCATGCTGTGGGTACGATATCGTAAGAAGCAACACACAGATGCAGAAGCAGCAGATGACCAGAGGAATCTTCTTGATAACAACTCAAAGAAATAAAAAACCCTGCTCGCCCTCATAGGAGAAATATATGTAGTGAATAAAATAATTTTAGAATACAGTTTGAAGGCCGAGTACAAAAAATACACTATTTTTATTTGTAAGGGTTTTGTAGAGTTATATTTACAAGGTAAAATTAATATAAATACATCCGACGGTTGGCAGAAGACGTCTTAAAATTTAATAGTTATAGCAGAAGACGTCATAAAATTTAATAGTAGTAGATTTAATAGAGAAACATGGCAATTGTGACAAATATTTCTCCTATAAGGTAATCTATAGGGCCTATAAGATGTTCAGCGGCGCATTTTTAATACTCTATTAAAATGATGATGAATGAATTTCACAACCTGAAAAATACCTTAATTCTCTCTGACTTTTAGCTGTCTCGAATCTATTATCTCTAGCTCTTTCCACACTAAACCAAATCCTATCCCTACCCTCTTTATTAAAAAACCATTATCCAATTGTCACAAAAAAGCCATTTCGGAATACATGGTAATGAGTGTGCCGATTTCTTGGCTAAGAAATCGACACAAACAAGTACCCTCTCTCGGTAACAAATTTTCCCCCCATGAATTAATTGCCAACTTACCCTCTGTAGAGGTTGCACGTTTTACAACGATGGAAGGTAATACGTCGTAAGGAGTACCAACTCCCATAGTAGAATAGTTGAAAAAGTGGTCATCTGTAAGCAGTAAATAACAGTTCAAAAACTCTCCACAACAGCGCTGGAGAAGCACTGAAGAATGAACTTAGCAGTTACGACGGTTTGAAGTGTGCTGCTAAACTGCTCAGTAGCTCTAAAATCTAAAATTATTTTATTCAGTAAATATAACCTCGAAAAAGTCGTCTATCCCGCTAACATTTTTCGATGCGTTCTTTAAAATTTACACCGTAGCTATATAGTGGCGCCATCTTATTTAATTAGGTTTTTATGGACACTTTTTAATACACAGTCTGTATTCCTTACTTCTACACTCCATATTAAGTAAGCCTTAACTGGCGGCTCCGTGGCGCGGTGGCGCGGTGGTGAGGTGCGTCCGCGGGTTCGCATTCAGCTCGGAACAAGTAATTGTATTGCCTATAAATAATTGTCCTGAGTCTGGATGTGGATGTTTGTCCTTGTGCAATTTCTTTTTGTAAACTACCTCCACGATACAGTAGAAAATCGTAGGGTGAAGTTAACCGACATCAAATTACTTGAAAGAAGATTTTTTGTTTGGTACCCTTAAGGGTGGATCTGAGACGTGGTCCTTCACTGCTGGCCGTATGAGGACGTTCAAGGTCGCTCAGCGAGCTATGGAAAGGGCTATGCTCAGGGTTTCTCTGCGTGATAAACTTAGAAATGAGGATATCTGCAGTAGAACCAGAGTGACCGACATAGCTCAACGAATTAATAAGATAAAGTGGCAATGGGCCGGCCATATAGATCAAAGAACCGATAACCTATATATAACTATACGTGGTAGAGCCATGCTGCAGTTAAATTAGTAGCATAATTGTAACACGAATGGGTCGGCTCGACCGGGGAAGGACCACACTCCCACAGAATACCAGAGTAAAAGTAGTGTAGAGAACCGGAGGCCCTTTTTACTGGAAACGAGGCGCTCCATCTTAGTCCTTACGGGTGACAACACATCTGCATTTTGATTTGCAATCTAGGATAGATGTAGATGTCTATGGGCCGAAGCAACCACTTACCATCAGGTGAACTGTGTGCTCGTTTGTCACCCTATCGTATAAAAAAACCGGGGGGGGAAAAAGGGTCCTCGAGTGGCAGCCTCGTACCGGTAGGCGTAGTGTAGGGTGATCCCCTACTAGATGGAGTGACGACCTGGTAAAACATAGTGTGCTTTGTGGCATTCCTTGGGGAAGGCCTATGTACGAGTATACCCTTAGGGGTAAAACATTTTATCCAAATTTATATGGGATCACCCATGAAATATTTATATACTTATTTAAGAAAAAAGTAATTATAAAAATTGATTAAAAATCTGCAGAGATATCCCGTAACATATATACAAAAAAAATATATTCATCCGAATTGGTAACCTCCTCCATTCTGAAGTCAGTTAAGAAAAAGTAAAGTAGTCTTTAAGCGTATATTTTCGAAACGGATTTTTTTTTAATAACTAAAGAGACTATTCTTGGCTTTGACTTCCTTGACCTTTGGCTGAATAATATTAATAGACTTATATCCCTTTTTTTGCTAGCTAGACATAACAAATACAATAAAAGAATTTTGACGATAGAGATTTTTAGTATAAAGAACCGAAAATAGAATAGATTTACGTAGACCTAAATGCTAACGTAATCTTATTTCACTGCGTAGTTTAGGTCAACATCTTTATGTTTTCTTTAGCTATAAATAACATTGAAGTCCGACTGTAATAACGAAAAAACTGCCTTTTAACGAGCTCAGGTGCTTATTTGCATGCCATTAAGACATGAATAACCATTTGTAAAAAAAAATCGATCTGTCTGTTCTGGCTCTTTGAAATGTCTAAGCCGATTGTGTTGAAACACCACAAACAGATAGAAAGAAGTGCCATGCGTGACCTTAGATATGTGGCCGTAGAAGGAAAAGGGAAGATCTCTCGCCAGGCTAAGTGTCCAGGGGAGCGGCCAAAGCTTCCACGTGTTAATTCGGAGATGTTCTATATATACTGTTTATGATTCGGAATTTTGATAGCGTGATTTAGGCTTCGGTGTGTTTCGCTTGCGGCACTACGACAGCGCCGCCACATCATCCCCTGCTCAGACCGGAGGTCGATAGTGCAGCCTCGTTGCCGACGAATGTACAAGTGCCACGGGATTGGCTTGTAGTCTGCGGTGAGTCGAGAAGAAGGTAAGTAATCTGCAAGAGTGCCATGAAGCAGAGGCGAGCAGTAAGGCTCAGAGTCGTGCCGAACACTGCATAGCGCAGAGAGTAGCTTGAAGGAACAGAAAGCATTATCATTCCAGTGCTACGATGAACCCTGTGAAGCTAGATGGCTTGCAGGATATGAAGACTATAGACGATATCTGCTCGGGAGCGAATGGGTGGGGTATTTTATGACGATGATGAACATTTCTTCGAGATGAATATTTCTTCGAGACGGTAAAAAAAGTCACCCAATATATTTTTTCAAAAAAACTTTGATGACTGATTTCTTTTTATAAAATGAATTAGCTGATAAAATTAACGATCATTGGTGATTATTTAAAATAATCTTAATGACGTCACTTTGAGATCGCACCCAGGCGAAGCCAGGGCAGGTTGCTAGTATAATTCAATCGTTGCTCTGTAGATGTCATAAGAGGCGATCGAGAAAAACTGAAACAGGAGAGGGGTAGTAGCTTCTTCCTTATAACCAAAATTATACAATGATGTGGCTGCCAACCCGTTGCCATGTGTGGCAACTATAGCAAAATCCCTCTTATGTGGCAATTTATGGGGGAGGCCTATGTTTAGTAGAAGATTTTTATTGGCTGTAGAGGATAAATGGATGGATGGATAATAGTTGGTTGGTTAGTGATCATGTAACTTCTATTTTCGATAGGTGGCGCTTTAGTTAAAATGGGAACAAACGGTATAAACCAAAATGACTCACGTTCAAAATATATTATCTTGGTTTAATGCCAAATATTTAAAGTGGTAGGGCCACCCTGCATCTATAATATATTAGTTGCAGCACAAATGTGTCGACTCGATCGGAGTATGACCACACTCTCACGTAACACCAGCGTGAAATAGCAGCTTAATGCTGCTGTGTTTCGTGTAGTGAGAGAACCGAAAGAAAAAAGAAAAATAGAAAAAGAAGTAAAAAGGGCCCCATTTTTACAGGAAACGAGACATCAATCTTAGTCAGTGGTGAGAACACATCTGCATTTTGATTCTTAATCCAGGACAGATGTAGATGTCTATAGGCCACAGCATCTACTTACCAGCAAGTGGACTGTTTACTCTTTTATCACCTATATCCTATAAAAAAATAGAAATTCACGAAATATAGACCGAATAGGTTGTACTGTAGTCGAGATATATATTTTACATTTAAACTCAACAAAAGCCACATTACTAAGTACATATGGAGAAAAGCTCATCGTGCAACCTACCTTAAATTGCAGAACTACATCTACTAGGCTGGTTTATATCTAATAGAGTTAGTGCTTACAAAGTACCATTTAAGACTGAAAGTTATCTAACTTTACGAATAAGACGCAGTTTTCTCATATTGCAAAACAAAGTAAATTAACAACCAACGCAATTACAGTCTTGGAACCTGTACGTGCGAAACTTGGAATACAATTTTCCAAGCATTACGTTCTATAACTTATAATATACACGATATTAATGCAGTAAGCTTTTATTAATTTTGGAAGTGCAGCGGAAACTTTACCGTAGTAGTTAAGCTAATATCCGGGCTGCAAGAAATTTGGAGAACAGGTTTTTACCGATCTATTCTACTTATATCTACTATCCTTTCGCTCGACTGGGGAAGGATCACGCTATCACAGAATAACAGTGTAATATAGCAGCGTAATTCCTGAAGAGACTATTCTTGTTATTGTTTCGTACTAGTTTAGACAAACGGAGATCCTCTTTACTGGAAACGAAGCGTTCCATCTTAGTCCTCAGGGATGACAACTCATCTGCATTTTGATTCCTAATTGAGGATAAATGTAGATATCTATGGGCCACAGCATCCACTTACCATTAGGTGGAATGTGTGCTCATTTGTCACCCTTATTCTATAAAAAATCTATTGTTGCCGCGTTGTACCCAGTGAATCGATCTAGGCAACCAAGAGAATGAACTGTAGCTTCCACTAATTATACCTGTGAGAAACTGACGAGTCATCTCGAACGGAAAATCTCTCGTATCTTTATTTTTATTTAGTTTTTGTTAAATTTGTTTACTGGATGTCTAATAACAGCGATAAAATTGGGCAGGTTGTGGTAATTTTAGTATATATATATATATATATAAAAAAAAAAAAAAAAAAAATATATATATATATATATATATAAAGAAAAACCTAAAAAAATTGCAGTTATAGATATAAGTTGTATCGTAAAAAATATTTAAGTACTCTAGTTTCATTATCCAGGCAGAAAACATAAGGATACGATTGTAAGTCCGTCAAGATTTGGAAGTGACCGTGATTATTACTGTAGTGTAACGTAGATGATTAACTACTAATGAGAAGCTTTTTTAAGTCCACACCTAGTCCTTTTGCTTTTGGTTTTCAAAGTTTAGACGTAATAATAATGTCCTCCAGACCGAATTTCGGCCACAGCGGCCGGTTTCAACGAAGACTAGCCATCAGCGCAGGACAGGATTATAATGCCAAGTGTATGCGCAAGCACAGGTGCACTCTCTATACCCTCACTCTCATAATCCAATGGTATGGTAATTAGATATGACTGGAGCGAGATAAGGTGCAGTACTAATGGATTCACGTGCTTTCCAAGTCACATCGGTGAAACACCGCCAACATCCTGTTTCCGGGCTACTACTGAGAATTTCTTTACAAAAACCCGGGATTCGAACCCGGGACCTCGGGTTTACGACCACTAGACCACGAGTTAGTCTTTAGACATAATAAACTTAGTGTCATAACGATATCAATATCTTTCACGAACCTTTACAAAGGTACGTAAAACAAATGCGAACAAGTTTTTTGTGGTTTTAACGTTAATAGTAATGGTTATCACTTACGACTGTAAATTCATTTTTAAACTTTTTGCTTTATAAACATACTGCCTAAGAAGAAACTGCACGCATAAGAAAATACGCAAAGAAAAAGAAAAAAGGAAAAATAAACGTTATTGGTTGCGAGCATAAGTATTTTAATATCTTTTGAAATTAGATAACTTAATAAAATAACGTTGTCTTTTGAATATCACATCACCATCCAATCGAGTTTGAATTTTTATTGAAGCCCTTACCGTGTAGATTATTGTAGTGAATCACTGTAATTGTTACATTTACTCGTAGACTTATATCGGTAATCTTAGAAATTCTCCTGCCCAGTTTTCCTTGCATGATTATCAGATATAGATGGTAAATTCTTTAATAAATAAAAAAATATAATTAGTTTATTATTATAATTACTTTTTATTGCATGCCTTAAGCGCAAAGCGCGTAGGTATGTTCTACTAGCGCCTAAAAATCAAGAATCCAAATTGTTATCGCATAAAATCAGATCATCAGAGAATCAGAGTCAGAAAGATAAATGATTGTTGAACTTATATATTTTTTAAATCGTTTAATTGTTATTTTAACATTAAAAAAAGTGGTTTAAGTGGCTTATGGTGTAGATTTATCACGCCCGCATGGTGGAGTAAATACGATAACTTTGGAAAATATCAATTGTTCAACTCAATCTATTTCTTGATCTCGTCGTCTATCATGTGGGAAGCCATGGAAGGTAAATGGCTTTTAATAATTTTCGTTTTGTTTAGTTCTAATTAATTTTCGATTATATGCGCATTACGAGTCGTGCACTTTTGGATTTTCCAAATTTTGTTTTATTAACGTTTGACATAAAATTATCGTAAAATTAGAAGCAATAGTAATAAGGTTATTTGTGAAAACTTGTGTGTATTTAAAATACTTTAAAAAGTTGATGTACAACGTGAGCGCTTAAAGCATGCACATTGGGATTTACCAATACTTTTTTTCTATTCTCTGTTCAACAAAGAAATTTAGACAGATCTAGGGTGTGGTGGTGGGCGATCAAGGGTCGATGAAGCTAAGATGCTCAACTTATTGTTACATTTATTTATTTTCAACCAACAATACGTTATAGTTGTATGTGTGTATTCAGCAACGGCTGTTAAAGAAAGAAAAAAGAAAAGTTTGTGGGTAAAGCTACTATAAGTATAACTACTATAAGTTGAGCATAAAATTTGGCTTGGTTTTGGCGTCTTGAACTTTCTTTGCCGTTGTGAGATACTATTTTTTTGTGTTCCGTATTGTTTTAAGATCACAAGCAAGTATGCGTAAGTGTATGGATGTGAAGGAGGCGAGAGGCCTGTGTCACGATCGTTCCAATTGGAAATCCGTGGTCTCTGCCGACCCTCTGGGTACAGGCGTAAGTTTTTTTTTTCTATAGGTTAGGGCGACAAACGAGCACACAGTTCATCTGATGATAAGTCTGCGGACACCTACATCTACATATATCCTCAATTACAAATCAAAATGCAGATGCGTTGTCACCCGTGAGGACTGAGAGGGAATGCCTCGTTTTCAGTAAAAATTGTCTCTGGTTCTCTACACTCACCATAAGAAACGCAGCAGCATTAAGCTACTATTTTACTGAGATTCTTTGAGAACGTGGTCCTTTCCCGGTCGAGCCGACTCATTCGTGCTATAACTATACTACTAATATAACTGCAGCATGGCTCTACCAAGTATAAAATATTATTCAAATTTAAAATGTCACGCGTTTATACTAAGTTCTAAACGCGTGATATTATATTAAGTTAGAATGTTCCATTATACCACGTATAAACATATTTCATGGAAATAACTTATTTGAAGATTGCCAGTGAAGGGAAACTGAAACATATGATTGGCAGCAGAATCTTCCTGGTATGAGCTCGAAATAATTAAAAAAACTGCGCTTATTAACAGGCGTCCAGCGTGTAAACTATAGCGAAATAGCTCTATGATAGCATTATGCAGCAACCAATAGAGTAAGACTGTTCTCAGCTGTAGACTTCCGATAGGCTGTAAATAATAAATAAATTACCAAAGCATACAAAAATCCACTGCTGAACATCGATTCCTCCTCCAGAGGTTACCCAAATGGGGGGGGGGTTTGCTATAGTTATTTTCTACAGCTTCATATATTTGCTATCGTTGCCTCGTTTGGCAAGCGGGTTGGCAGTTTGTGTTATTTTGAATTGTTGTCAGGAAGATAACGCTCCCACTTCCTATGTAATTTCAGTCTGTTGTCTCTTACGAGATACACGGGGTTGAATGTGATAGTGAGTACTCTTATACCACCATTATCGGTCGGATAAATTAATTAATTTAGACATGTAATGCAATAATGTGCGTGTTGTTTTGTAGTTTCAGATAAATATGTTTTTTTTTTTCAAAGAAAATTAATATATTTAGGCAATAGGTTAGGATCTTAAAATTATTTAAGCTACAATATAATTACGTGTCTTACCTTCTTTGACGAGCACCCCCCTCCCACAGATGCGTGCTAAATCACCGTTACCACTAATCATGACACTACCATACACACCTTGCAGAGAAGACACACCAACTTCGAAAATGCGACTCACTTACTCCTTTCTAAAAGGCCGGCGTCTCCAAACGAGGCATATTCACGAGAATTATACGTAAAATGGCCGACCGTTAAAGTCATACACCTTGAGGGAGGGAGGTACTAAACTAGGTATGTCACACCACTTTTATTTCTTGGTTGTTCATTTTAACATTTCTAATGTTTTATACTGTCACGCTGGTCTAGCGGTTGCAGTAGTGCGACTGTTGATCATAAGGCCCTAAGTTCGAATCCCGGGTCGGACCAAAAATCTATTATAGAGTTTTTCCGTCAAGAAAGTCTCAATCGCCCCATGCCTCGGAAAGCACCTAAAGACGTTGGTCCTACGCCTAATCTCTCTCCGGTTGTGTCGGCTTACATTCATCGGACTATGAGAGTGAGCGAATAGAGGGTGCACCTGTGCTTGCGCATACACTTGGGCACTATAATCCTGTCCTGCCCCGAGGGCTAGTCTCCGTTGAGAAGGCCGCCGTGACCGAAATTCAGTCTGGAGGCCATTTTTTTATAGTTTTATTCTTTTCTTTCTTTATATTTCTCTTTTTCTTTCTTTGAGAATAGAGATATTCTCAAAGAAAAGAGAATATATTTGAAGAAAGAATGTGTCTCAAATTTCATCATCACCATTTTGCGTAATTTTAGGCAGTACCGACAAATAGTAAATATACTTCAAACACAGAGACCGTCAACGAGCATCGGATTGCTAAGGTAAGCCTACGTATTCTCCAATTTAGTCAAACATAGCTATTATGGCAAATTCCGAATATTGAACTCCTATTGGACAGATGCATTGCAACTATTTCAAATATGTGAAATTATATTATGTATTATTGAAATTAAGTTTGACAAAAGCGATAATAACTGATTACAGCAATCTGTCTACAACTGGAACTGAGGTGAAGTTACAAATTGAAAACACAAATCTTGACTGAAAAATATGTATAAAGACGCAAGCATCGGTATGCTATTTAATCTAAGTAAATAGTAATTTTAGTCTAAATAAATAGTAATGGAATCTATATAAATACAAATCAAGTTAATGATTTTTTTATAGAATAAGGCTGATATGGGAACACACAGTGCACCTGATGATAAGTGAATGCTGTGGCCCGTAGACACCTACATTTATCCTCGATTAAGAGTCAAAATGCAGACGCGTTGTCGCCCTTGTGGAATAAGATGGAATGTCTCGTTTTCAGTAAAAAAGGATCTACGGATCTCTACACTCACCATACGAAACAGCTGCTATTTTACGCTGGTATTATGCGAGACCATGGTCCTCTCCCGTTCGAACCGCACCATTCGTGCTACAACCACAATATAGCTGCTGCCTGGCTCTACCACATGGATTAAATATAGAAATAACTGACTTCTATTACGCTCAAGGAGTTATTGAGGTACTATTAAGATTATCATATAAGTAACTTTTTATAATTTTCGTTCGTCTGTCAGTCTGTTCGGGCTTATCTTCGTAATGGATTAACCAATTATGACGAAACTGTACGAAAAGATAATGAGCAATATGAGAAAGGATCTACACTATATATTTCATCTTCAAAACTAACATTTGAAAAGAAACATTGATAACATAAATAGTCTTTCACTATCTTAATCCTGAATATTTATATAAGAATTCTATTTAAAAAAACGCTAGATAAATAGATCCTATCTAAGCGAAGCAGTGACGTATCGCTAGTCATACTATAAAGTTACGGGGTTAGTTAGCAGTTAGTACCATTTTCTGCAATTGGAAAAATAACATAATCCAATTATTTGTTAAATAATATTATGTATTCAATTACATATCTAACTCTTCGAAAACGATTGTACTTTTTTCATTAGAAAAACTTTTCAATGATTACGTATCAAACCTTATTTTTGTAAGTCTGAAGTTTTGATTACTTCCCGTGCAATTTCGCTAAAAGCCATACGAAAATTTAATTGGAAATCGTAAAACTTACAGCAAGTTAAACTTAGAAAAGCATTTTCGGAATATCGACTGAGCAAAACGTGAAATTGAATTTAAAGTTATGACGCAAATAAAATGTAGAAGATAAAACTATATTCAATTTAATGTAAAAGTTATCTTTTAACAAAATTTTAAAATATTTTTATGAAATTATTTCAAATATTTACGAAACACTACACATTTAAATAAAGCTCAGGTGCTAAGCAGTGCGAGGTGTTTACAGCAAAATAAATGTCACAATAAGCTAGCAACCCGGGTTCAATCCAAGCCGGCACTAATAAAATTGTTAATTGCAATTTTAAGTGTTAATTTACGACGTGCTCAGCGATGAAGAAAAACATCGTGGGAAACTTGCATGTCTGAGAAATAATTAAAAAGTATATTTCGAAGACATGTCAATATCGCCAACACGCATTGGGGCAGAGCAGCGGACACTTCCTTGCCCTAAAACCCTCTCACAAGTAAGGGCAAGTCTGTGCCCAGCAGTTAGATGTATATAGGCTGTATATTTAAGAACTGTGGCTGCCGCATTCACATAAAAGTTAGGAAACTTCAAGAAAAAAACTTATTCCTTTTTTAAGGCCGGTGACACACCTGCAATTCCCCTGGTATTGCAGTTGTTCATGGGCGGCGGTAATCACTTACCATTTATTGAGCAGCATTCCCTTTTGCCTAATCTTCTTTTAAAAAAACTTGTGAACAGTAATACACTTCAATTTTGTTTAAATTTAATAATTAATTAAATAAGGCATGCTAAAAAATAGAACAAGGCACGCACCAAACGTGAAAAGCTAACTTTTTCGATTCCAGAACAATGGACTGCTTCCTTTTTATTTTTGTGTTTCAAATATAGGCTTAAAATATACTTACTTAATTATACCTATGGTACTTGTAATGGTACTTGTAAAGTTTCTTTCGCCATTTTGTCTAAAAACCCTATTGTTAAACCTGGTAGAGCAATATTGCAGCTATGTTATTGTTGTAGCACAGATTGTTCGTGTCGACCGGGAAAGGATCACGCTCTCACAGAATACCAGCGTAAAAAAGCAGCTTAATACTGCTGTGTATCGTATGGTGAGTGTAGAGGAATGGAGGCGCTCTTTACTGGATACGAGATATTCCATCTTAGTCCTCAAGGGTGACAACGCATCTGCGTAATACTGATTCTTAATCGAGAATAAATGTAGATGTATATGGGCCACAGTATCCATTTATCATCATGTGGACTGTGTACACGTTAGTTACCTTTTTTCTAAAATAAAAATAAACGATATAAGATAATTGATAGAATCAGGCGTTACTTTGCGGAAATTCATTATAATAAAGATATTAAAATTTAATTCGCAACCATCCGCTCAATTAAATACAATGATGTGTCTTACCTGGATTGAAGAGCATCTCCCGCCCTCCCTCAATTGCATGCACTAATAATGTCACCACTAGTCCCAGCACCACTAGTCCCAACACCACTACTCCCGGCACCATTACTTCCAACACCACTATTCCAGGAAATATACACCATCAACGATAATACGACACGTGTTTCGCCTCTACACGAGGCATCCTCAGGCGATGTAGACAACATCTACATCATTGTATTTAATTGAGCGGATGGTTGCGAAATTTATAAGCGACAGTAGCCTAATAGCAGGGCGCGCACCGCGAACTCAAAAAGGTCGTGGGTTCGAATCCACCATTCGACTACTGGCGTGAACCACTCGTAACACAAGCAATTTAAGCTTACCACGAGTGGTTAAGGGGAATATTAGTAATGTTTATAGCATTGTTAATATTCTTTTTTTTTAAATATCTTTATTAAACGATATAAGACTTAAAAATATGTTGTTAACAACTTAACCGCACACTAAACGTGACAATCAATGAGGGAGGCCTATATTCTGCAGCGGAGGGTATTTGGCAGGCTGTAATGGATGAAAAGGAAGGACGGTGTACTCGAAATAGAACTATAATTTGAACTAGACCAACTTAAACTCAAATTTGTTTATAAATACCTTGGTTAATTTACAGGGTAAGAAAATTGATATAGTAATTTTAGGAAGGCTTGCGAGATATTTTCGTTCCAAGACGAAATGATTGTGATGGACTTGGGAATCCGTTCTTCAATTATGAAATTTCGCATTGTGAAAACAATTTTAATAAGTAATCCGTTCAGAAATAAGCAAGATTTACTCTTAACAGGAACGTAAAGCTATTATTCAGAACACAATCCCTTAATGCCACTTAGTCTCCCGGTCTAAGTACTCAGATGAGTTTCCCACCGCTACAGGTTGAGAGCTTAATTTCAGCACAGGGGATTTATTTTCTACTATATGTAGTAAAGGTTAAGTCTACGTGCTTGTTATTGCTTAGATAGACTGTTTTGCATTATAAATTGAACACAAATACGAGAGCAGAAAAATACTTAGAGAGAGATTATTTAAAGATTTTAAAATCAAACATAAACGATGATATAGTACAGTTGTATAATTATTCAAAAAAACTATGCATTCAGTATGATTCTACATTTTGATACTTCATAGAGAAACAACATTTCTTCTGTATAGTAACTAGAAGTTTTCTTCCTCGCATGACGTCTTTGTTGAATCGTTTACCACTAACGATTTTTTTAGACCGATACGACTTAAGGACCTCCAAGAAACGAGTCTAATCCTTTTTAAAAGGCTGGCAACGAATTGCAGGTGTAATTCTCATGGTGTTGCAATTGTTCATGGGCGGCGGTTGATACTTACCATCAGGTGGCACGCATGCTCGTTTATCCGCATTTCTATAAAAAAGTATACTCCACAATTACCGCCTAACATGAGGTAGGATTAGAAAAATGGTTGGTTATGTTTGATTTTCAATCGTCCCATAAAAGTTTTTTTTTATATGAGAGGGGGCACCGAGAGTGACAACTTCCTACCGTTAACAACTGCAACACCAGACGACTTGTAGAAGCATTGCCGGCCTTTTAAAAAGAGTAGACTCCTTTCTCGAAGGTCCCTAAGTAGTACTGATCCGAAAAATTCGCTGGTGGTAGTCGATTCCACAAATAAGTTGTACAAGGAAGAAAACTTCAAGTAAATCGCACAGTAATGGAACGCCAAACATCCAGGTGGTGATGATGGAATCTGTCGCGATGTACGACGGTGAAATTGAACGGCTGGAATTAATCCGAACAATTCCTTTGCACAACCCGTGGTAAATATGATAGAATACGCAAAGAGATGCAACATCTTTTTGCAGTACCAAAGAGTCAAGCCGATCAGAAAGTGCTCGGTTGCCGACGATTCGAACCGCTCTGCGCTGGATGCGGTCAAATGGAAGGAGCTGGCACTGGGGAGCCCCGGCCAAGAGATGGGAACAGTATTCCATGTGAGGCCAAACCTACGCCTTAAAAAGTTGCAAGTGGTATGGTGTGCCCCTATGGAATACTGCCCCGCTCTGCTGAGCACGCCAAGCCCGTTTGACCTCTTCCAAGTGACCACGAAAGTGCACATTATTCGATATGTCGACGCCGAGGATTCCAATACTGGCTGTAACTACATGGGGAGTGCCCTGTAACTGGGGGGATAAGACAAAGGGGTTCTTTTTAGCGGTAAACGCGCAAACTTGTGTCTTCAGGGGATTTAGATGGACTAGATTTATTCACCCCCAATCCGAGACTTTGTTCAAAAATGTCACGACTTTTGATACAAGTTTGTTCCGTTACTTCGCCGGTGTATAAAGCATCACCCGTGCTGTCATCCGCATATCAATGAATTTTACCAGGTTATCAATAATAGATATGCAGAATAAACAGCTCTGGTTATAGCAACCTTGTGAAACAATTAATGGGCATGCACCATCTACTTCAAACTTGATGCTCCGATCATCCAGAAAACTAGTGATCCAATTTCACTATTTCTCGGGAAGCCCATAAAATGGAAGCTTTGAGAAAAGCGCTTTTTGCCAAATCCGAACGAAGGACTTTGCTATGTCCAAACTAAAATCAAAACCTCCCCCTTGGACTCGATCGCCTGTGCCTATCAGTGTGTTAGATAAACAAGAAGAGTAAAATAGTAGCTTAATGCTGCTGTGTTCCGTATGGTGAGTGTAGAGAACCGGAAACTCTTTTTACTGGAAACGAGGCATTCCATATTAGTCCTCACGGGTAACAACGCATCTGTATTTTGATTTGTAATCGAGGATAGATGTAGATGTCTACGGGCTGCTGCAACCACTTACCATCAGGTGGACTGTGTGCTCGTTTATCACCCTATCCTTTAAAAAAAGATCATCAGCTTAGCGGCACCGAAGGAAATCGTACTGTCAGTCACTAATAAGCTGGTACTCGTCAAGGTACCACACAAGCTGGCTGTTAATAATGGACTCCATTATTGACCTTTTGACATGTATCTCATATTATTACTATTATTTAAAACTGAAATTTGTAAATTAGCATGCTGACGTTATGGGCATACTGTAAGCCAGCATGTACACTGTTTTTAAAATATAAAAAATATGTAAAAATTATTATTGTGAAAAAGGAGGTGATTGTGATAGGCCTGTAGTTTGACGGATCAAAGCGGTTACTTTTTTACGGATTGGGTGCACGAAAGCTGTCTTCCATGATTCCGGGAGTAAGCTAAGGTAGTAGGAGAACTAGGAAATACGCGTTAGAACCAGTGCTAACTCTGGAGCACAGGTTCACAGCACAATTGGGGGGATTCCGTCAGGCCCACTCGACTTGTCGATGTTCTGCTAGAGGAGTTCATTACGTAATGAGCACAGTATAAATCGCACATCAGGCATAAAGCACTCACATCACGCATAAACGTGAGCCAAGCCAATCTGAGTAGTTGGCAATAAAATCGCCAAGTATTACGATCTCTGCGGATGGAATCTGTTGTAGCAAAAATCTGTAGCCATTTGGACGTGGTCGATTAGTCGGTCTGTTTCAACATTACCGCTATGGCACCTTTTTCTTTATAGGATAAGGTGATAAACTAGCACACAGTCCACCTGATGGTAAGTGGTTGTTGTGGCCCATAGACATCTACATCTATCCTGGATTACGAATCCAAATGCAGATGTGTTGTGACCCGTGAGGACTAAAATGGAATGCCTCGTTTACAGTAAAAAGGGTCTCCGATTCTCTATACTCACCATACGAAACACAGCAGCATTGAGCTACTATTTTACGCTGGTATTCTGTGAGATAACCTAATTGCGAATGGTTGTTGCTGTCTACGCGCACCCAAAGAATGCACA
Source organism: Parnassius apollo (assembly GCA_907164705.1). Lineage (NCBI taxonomy): Eukaryota > Metazoa > Arthropoda > Insecta > Lepidoptera > Papilionidae > Parnassius > Parnassius apollo. Next base: position 2,587,493 of record CAJQZP010001141.1, read on the forward strand.
GGCGGTCCCGAATAGGACAGGTACGAAGTATCAGCCATGGTTTGATCACTCTCTTTGCGCCGTTTAGCGTTAGTATTGAAAGGATTTTGCCCCCTCCCCTCCCCGTCTGGGAATACACGGGGCAGCCTGACACCCACGTTCAGAAAGAGAAGAGTAGCTTGGGCGTGGGTGCTCATTGAGGGATTCTCCATTACTAGGACTTGCTGATATCTTCCTGGGTTCGCATTTTATTTTAAAATACCGCTACCATATTACGGAACGGGGGGGAGGGGCTCCGGCCACCTGCACTAACCAAGCGAAACGCAAAAGCAAAGCTTCTACTTCACGCTGGTATTTTGTGAGGTCATGGTACTTCGCCGATTCTAGCCAGCCCATCTGTGCAACAGCCAAAGATGCCGCGTGGCTCTGCCAGTAGCTAACCATGAAATAAACTATAGCCCAACTGAATATTTATATGAATCCTTTGTGTTATGTCATTAATACAATAACTGTGCTTCTAATTTTTTGCTGTATATTATTCTATGGATAATTTATATCTGCAATTTGAAAATCTACTCTTAGTGTATATAAAAATTTTCAACTAAACTGTCAGCCGCCGTAGAGTCTACATCACCTGAAGATGCCTCGTGTAGGGGCGAAACAAGTGTCGTATTATCGTCAATGGTGTGCCTTTCCTGGAATAGTGGTGCTGGGATTAATGGTGACGGGATTAGTACACGCAATTGAGGGAGGGTGGGAGGTGCTCTTCAAACTAGAGAAGACACATCATTTTATTTAATTTAGCGGATAGTTGCAAAGTAACTATTAATATCTCTATAATATTACTCTCAGCAATACTGCACTGGCAAAGAAACACCACTGTCGATAATACGACACGTGTTTCACTTCTAAACGAGACAACGTCGGGTTAAATACTATGTAGTGGCTGACCACTAAGGCCGCTGATCGCTCTTCAAACTAGGTAAGACACATCATTTTATTTATTAACGCGGAACTTAGCTTATTAACTTTGAACACTATATACGTATACAAATCAATTGTTGTCCGTTAGTATCGCTAAAACGAAAACAACTCGAACGATTTTGATGATTTTTTTTGTTTTCGTTTGAGTGGATAAACTATTCACAATTGCACCCGGTAGATGGCGCTGTTTTTAAAGTCCGTAACTCACCCGTGCGAATCGGGCGGGTCGCTAATCATTAATATAATTAATATGCGCAAAGTAAAGCTTGTTCGTTTTAATTGTAACATTTTGACAAACTTAATTTTATTTTCTGACGTCGAAAGAGTAATGTATACATGAACATTTCATTTCTAAAACAAACAACTGTTCGATGAAATTCAAATAGAGACAATACAAATTTAAAAAAATGCTCTTACCGCGGATCCTCAAATTCTATTCATTTCATTCCATGAGAGCACTGAAGCAATATGAAACTGTAATTTCTAAACAAATCCCTTAAGTCTGCTTTCGCATGACAGTAGAACTGGTCTTATTTCTCTGCGAAGGATTAAATTGCGACCGTAAGAGATTAGTGAGTATCCACTATGTCTTAATCTATACAAGATTAGATAAGTCTTTGTGATTGAGTCACGCTGCAGCTATATGGTGGTTGTAGCACGAATGAATCGACCTGACCGAGGCAGGACCACGCTTTTACAGAATACCGTAAAACAGAGTATCGTAAAATAGCAGCTATATACTTCTGTGTTTCAAATGGTGTAGAGAATCGGAAACCGATGTTATTGGAAATAAGACATGCCATCTTATTCCTCAGGGATGACAACGCATCTGAATTTCAATTCTTAATCGAGTATAGATGAAGATTTCTATGGGTTATAGTATCACCTAACAATCAAATGGGCTATATGTTCGTTTTTTACCCTTATTCTGTAAAAAAATCACTAACCATAATGGATTACCCTAGACAAGAATGAGAATGAAGTCACTCGTAACTTACAACAGCAACATTTGTCGGTTAAAAATGAAGTAAATTTTGTATACAGTAGGTAATCTCGTTTTATCAGTAGCCAGCATCCGTTATGACTTACTCTTGACGAAATGGAGTGGATTCTGTCACACAGAATAATCCGTGATAGAAAAATCTGGCCGCCGAACTTCGGCCCGTCGAGCAAGTATTGCAAGATAACAAGCTTCGAGTCCCGGTCCTACGTCACAGTGACCGAGTGAGCCCGGCACAGACGATCGTGTGCCTCCTGTAGTACCATAATCACATCCAAGGTTGGCTACATCTTGAAGCGAGCTTCCATTAAAATATACTACTAGCCGCCGCAGAAGATTAGTCAATTTTTACCATCCATCAAGTGTAATATGAGGAATATTACAAGATGCAGCAGTGTACAAGCTAGACTGTGAGTGTGGACTCTCTTACATAGGACAAACAAAAATATCTATAAAAAAACGCGTGAAAGATCATAATATAGCGGACGTAAAGCGCCGACGCTCCGGGAAGTCTACAGTCTGTGAACATGTTCAAGATCGTCTCCACAATTACATAATATTATTTGAGAAACCACAAATCCTCGTAAAAGAACACAGGATGATACGCGAAGCTATTGAAATTAAAAAAAAACATACTAATTTCAATAAACAAGATAGATGGGTACTGACATCTACTTAGGATCCTATAATTAAAAACATTATATCCAAACCCAAGCATACCACTGTAATGGCCGCCACAAACGGTCAGTTCAACTGTACCTGTACCTGTTTCTACCATATAGCAGCATTGCACGCATTATTAGGTACATAGGGCCAGTCTAATTAGAGGCAGTGAGATATTCCTTCTTAATCCTCAGACGTGGAATGAAAAGGTTCTTTACTGGAGGTCGGTTGCGGGTCTTGCAGTAACCACTTACCATCAGTTGCACTTTGTTACTTATTTCTTACCCCTACCAAACCTGCACCCTTTTAATCCTAAACCTTACTTATAATAATAGTTGGATGAAAAATATAGTGCTTGCCGCGACCGCAAGAAAGGTTTTTTAAAATAGGATATGGTAAGTTGATGCTGTGGCTTATTAACATCTACATCTATCCTCAATTAAGAATCAAAATGCAGATGATTTTTACTCCTGAGGACTAAGATGGAATGCTTTATATCCAGTAAAAAGGATATCCGGTTCTCTACACTCACATACAAAACATATGAAATACAACAGCATTGAGCTCCTATTTTGCACTGGTATTCGGTAAGAGTATGTTCCATCTCCGGTCGAGCCGACCCAGACTTCCTACAACTGTAACATAGCTGCAGTGTAGCTCTACCACGTATCGTTTTATCTGTAAATACACTTGTGACCTCGTGCCGGATTATTAAGTGCTAACGAAGTGCAGTTAACTGTTAACCTGATTCCGGTGCCGATTGGTAACGTACTAGCGTTTTGCCTATTATTATTTATTTGCATTTCCTAAATATTACTTACTTCATAGATTATTTCTTAAATTTATGCGAACAGTATATGGATTTTATCGCGTTTTATCAATTGATTTGAACTTATTTTTAATTCACAACGTCTGAGGATTAAGAAGGAATATCTCACTGCCTCTAATTAGACTGGCCCTATGTACCTAATAATGCGTGCAATGCTGCTATATGGTAGAAACAGGTAACACAGTTGTAGCTTTACAGATGCACTCCTAGGTAGATACGGAGAGTCCTAGCACTTAGTGTTCACGCAGTCTTTGCTGATACTCGTAGGCCTTGTATATTTGCCGTATTTGCTGCAGGCTGCTTTGTATAGGTCTCACTACTGGTAAGAAGAAGTAAGTAGGTAAGGATTGTTCGGACTAATTACAGCCGCTCAATTTTATCATCACATATCGCAACATCACTCGTGATACCAACTATTTACTAGAAGTATTCTTACACGCACAAGTTTCTTGTGAAATCGAATACCATCAGCGATTTTTCCGGACCGATACGAATTAGGGTCCTTCAAAAAATAGTCTACTCTTTTATAGAAGGACGGCAACGCATCTGCAATTCCCCTGGTGTTGCAGTTGTTCATGGGCGAAAGTAGTCACTTACCATCAGGTGATCTGTGGCTCTTTTGCCCCCTCTTGTATAAAAAATCAAATAACTAAGTCTTCTGTGTAGCGAACCGGCAAATATTTCAGCAAAGTAGCAATTTACAATTTTAATGATGTCGGCAGTTGGGATCGAACCTGGCTTGCTCGCGTATTATGAATTTAAAGGCCAAAGTAGTCTCTGAGTCAAAACGGCAGTATAAACCTACATCAAAATTATACGATATTTTCATGTGTTTATTATATGAATATACGATTTTCAATTCTGTAACTAATTGACTTCGACTGTGAATCGTAGCTCCTATTTATTACACACTCATCAAAGGCAAAGTACATTACCAATTAATCGGTTTACACTTTGATGTTGGGTGTTTAATAATTTGGCGATGTACTTCTGAATCAGCGCTTAAGTTGTTAACATAATGTTGAATACAGGTATATAATTGAAAGTTTTATCAGATTTAGTTATTCCCTAAGTAGATGATTATTTTTCTAACATCTATACTTCTATCCAATTACAATTCGGGTTTCTTCAAGGCAAGAGTGAAAATGCTAGAGTTAAATCACGAACCATCACCATGGCAAATTTGAGATTTTTCTGGCGTTTGCCGTAGTCAAAAGAGATGAAACTAGCCACTGTAAGATAGTGGTTGGCCATACCAAATGCTGAGTGCGGCCCCACATCGTGACGTTGTTATTATAAATGACATATTATTGGAATATGGCGTTATGTTATATACCGAAATAGACATTTTCTTTCTTTCTTTATGTATTTTTTCTTTCTTTCTTTCTTAGCCTGACAACGTCTGGTAAATAAACCTACGCCTACTACCACATGGTCAATTGTACACTGATATCATCCGTTTTGCAACAAATTTTCTGCACTTTTGCAGACATTGTGTCTAGAAACATAACTCCAACTGCTGATGCTAACATTGGAAAATTATTTAAATCTTTTATTTTTGAAGTCAGCTTTAACTTTTGAGTTGATTAAGGAATATAATATCAGGCTCGAATGTCGTCTAAATAGATTAAAACTTCATGAAATTCAACGAATTAGTAAGCTGGTGTGGCAATAGAACGGCCATATAGCTCGATTAACTCACAACCGATGGGGAAGAAAGGTTCTCGATTGGCAGCCTAGTACCGGTAAGCGTAGTGTAGGATGGGCCCCCACTAATAAGACATTAAGGAAGTCGATGGATGTGATGGATTAAGACCGTGCTTTGTGGCATTTCTTGGTGGAGGCCTATGTTCAGCAGTGGACTTGTGAAGGGCTGATATTTTTTGATATTTGATATATTTATGATAAGGATTTTTTTTACTGCAACTATAAGGGGCCACATCTGATTATTTGTGTTTAATGAAACAGGAATCATTAAAATCAATTCAAAATTAAAAAAGACATCTACTGAAAAAATACATCTCTCGATTATCTCGTTTTGTTTTTCAATTTTTAATCGATTTTAATTATTTCACAACACACATATAAAAAGCACACACACAGTCGAATTTCGAACTTACATACATAAATACTCACGCCTGTCACCCAGAGGGGTAGGCAGAGACTACAGACATCCATTTGGCACGATTCTGACACACCTCTCTCGCCTCCTTCACATCCATACACCTACGCATACATTTTCGTCGGTTAAGGGTACTCCTAATTTGGCCAATTTTCAATAAATCGCCAATTTGGTCGATAAATTTTCGCCTAAGACGTCCCTTTCCGACTCTGCCATTCACTTCTGCAACATAAATTTTCTTTGGCACTCTTTCCTCATTCATCCTTTCCACATGATCAAACCACCGAAGCATTCCTATCTTAATCCTGGTCACAACATCATCTTGCAAACCACACTCTTCTCTTATTACACAATTTCTTACCCTGTCATTCAGATTCAGCCCTAACATACTCCTTAACGACCGCATTTCTACTGTGTTCATTCTACTCTCGTGCTTCTTCTGCCACACCCAACTTTCACTACCATACGTTAAAGTAGGGACCAACACAGCATTGTGAATTGCCATACGTGCTTTTTTCGACACATTTTGACTCTTCACAATAGAGTGCAGGGCCCCATTTACTCTATTTCCCGCATTCACTCGTCGTTCTATATCCTTATCATATCTCCCATCCCTGCTAAATACGCAGCCCAAATATACAAACTCATCTACTTGCTCGATCAAATCACCTTCAATTCTTATTTCACAAATCGTTTTACTTTCTTCTCTTTCAAAAACCGTAACCTTCGTCTTACTTGCGTTTACTTTCATACCCCTTTCTTTTAATGATCTGTTCATTAATGTAACCATCATTTGCAGCTCGGCCGCCGACGATGCAAGAATAACTTGATCATCGGCGTACAAAAGGCATTCATTTGACGGTTAACTCACCCACAATCAAGAATTCTTAATCCACATTCTTCAACTTTCAAATTTTGCGAACAACTATCTATAAATAGGTTGAACAGCCACGGGGAAGCCACACAGCCCTGTCTGACACCTTTATGGATGCCAAACCAGTCCGAGTAGATCCCGTTGATCCTAACACAAGCACTAGAGTCCCTATAAAGCAACTCCAATGCCTGTATCAAGCCAGCGCTCAACCCAAATGAGTTCAGTGTTTGTCATAGCACATCCCTATCCACTCTGTCATAGGCCCTTTCCAAGTCCATGAACGCACAAAAAACCTTTTGGTTTTTAGCCAAAAACTTCTCCGCAATCATGCGCATGGAAAAGACTTGATCTGTACATCCCATTCCCTTTCTAAATCCCGCTTGCACATCCCAAATTTTTCCATCAGTTTCTTTCATGACCCTTTCAATCAGTACCTTAGCATACAGTTTTCCTAAGAAGGCTGATGCCACGGTAGTTTTTACAGTTCTGCTGCGACCCTTTTCCTTTATATACTGGGACTATCACGTTTTGTTGCTAGTAAATCTAGCCATGCTCTCTTCTATGCTTCAACTTCCATACGTATATCATCATCCCACCATAACGTATTATTTTTCACACCACATACTTCGGTAGCTGCATCCACTAAACCTTTCTTTACATTTTGCCATACATTCTCCAAGTCTAACTCCTTCATACATAATTCATCAACACCTATATTTTCTTTCAGTTTGCATTTGAACTTGTTTTTCTCACCTTTATCTTGTAACCTTTCTGTTCTAATACGCTGTAACGCAGTGGTAGACACAGATGATCGATGGCGCCAACGCCTGAACAGACCATTAATTCGGCATAAAACCAAATAATGATCCGTTCCTACGTTAGAACCCCGGTAAACCCTTGTATCTACCACTGCGCTCCTCAATCTTTCATCCACAATTATGAAATCTATCATGCTTATATCGTCACCTCTTTCCCAAGTATACATGTGAATCCTCTTGTGGCGAAAGCAAGTGTTCGTCACAAAAAGATTATTTTCCATACATACGGTGAGGAGACTTTCACCATTCTCATTTATACTTTCATTACCAAACGTTCCCAATATCCTTTCATAACCAAGCCTCCTCACCGCAACACTTCCATTAAAATCTCCTAGCATAATAATATTTTAATTTCCTTTACACTTCATTAACACCATCCTTACCATTTACCAAAACTGCTCTCGGATAATTTACATCCCCAGAAAGATCATAAAAGGAAAGCACCCCCCAATAAGTGGGCTTAAACATGTCTGGGGCGTAGACCCCTAACACAAACAACTTCTTTAAGCCCACTTTCATTCGTATCCATAGCAGTCTTGGGCTTACATATTCATACTCTTTCACACATTGGCCCATTCTTTCTGAAAGGATGATACCTACTCCCTGGCATGCCCGCTCGATCTCGTCTACACCAGACCAGTATGCGGTATACATGCCATGTGCAGTGACATCCTTCCCCTTCCTTTTCGTCTCATTTACACATAACACATCTATTCCTCTATCATACATCATATCGCATACTTCATCCATCATTCCTTGCCTCACATACATTCAACGTTCCTCATGGTGCGAAATATGGGGTAGTATATTTTACGCCGCTACCATGGCGTGGAGCCGAGTCTGTGCTATCGGCTTGTCGCTCATTTAGTACCACCCGGGGGACACGTGTAGGGTGGGCCCAGGAATAGGTGGTCAAATCCTACGGACGCGAGCGACTTATCCCCCTTCGAACTTCTTCCACTTTTGAAATTGGCTAAAAACATATTTAAAACAACAAACATATAAAAACGCTTCTTTATTTTGTGTTATACGTTGAAAATCAGTCGTTTCTTATCTTTAAAAAGTTGACTGCTATATTATTAAAGTTCAAATAGCACGTTCGACCCGACGAACTGAAATTATGCTGGCACATACCCAGCACGTTGAGTTATTGGCATATTTTTTTATTGAATAATTGTTTTAGGGTTGGTAATAATACGAGTATATGAAACTAATGAGAGTCGTTACAATGAAATTGTTATTCACTCATTTTTTTCCACAATAATAACTCTAGTGAAATGCGAATTAATATAGTAAAAATATTTTCCTATATAGAAATTGTTTTTTTTTTCCGTAATTTTAATAGCTTATAATAATGTAAGAATTATATTGTCAAGTTGGATTATGTCACACATTTCGTCTTATATTATAACATTGTAATTTTGTCACACAGTAACCGTATCTTCACTTTAATTTTTCTTCTCACAACATTATACTCTACTTCTTTAGCTAGAGTATCATTGCGCCGGTTAAACAGCTCACTGAATAGACAACTGAAGGGAAAGAAAGGTTCTCGAAGTACCTCGTAGTTTTCCGAAAATTTTGCATCACCCTGGATTCGAAACTTCAAAAGTATCTACTCTTAAAACTATTTTAATACTTGACACGTTGGCATAAGAACGCAGTCCATTCGAAAAGCGGATGCTGTGGACGTAATTTTCGATAAAGAATCAAAACACAGGAATGTTGTCAGTTGACACCCCTAAGAACTAAAGAGGAATGCCTCGTTACCTGTAAAAATAGTCTCCTGTTCTCGTAACTCACCATAATAAACTAGCATTATGCTACTATTTTAATATGGTATTACGTTAGAGTGGGCTTCCTCTTCGATCATTTGAGTTACTTTGTGATTCATGCTGCAGCTAAAACATTGCAGGTCCCTAGGTTAAGAAACGAGCGGTCCGGAAAAATCGCCGGTGGTAAACGATTCCACAGAGGGGTCACAGTTCCGTGCAAGATTCGAACCCGCGGCTTTCAGCGCCGCAACTCGGAGCAAATGGCTGATCCAAATTACTATTTCACGCTGGTACTCCGTGAGAGCGTGGTCCTTCCCCGGTTGAGCCGACCCATCCGTGCTACAATTATAATATAGTTGCAGCGTGGCTCTATCACGTATAAAGATACACACACACATTCATTTGTATTTTTTCTAATCTTAGCCTAAGATAATACGTAATACCGTCTAAGACTTCATCATCACATACCAAAAGGTGGGATTTTGGTCAAACACTGGCTTATTATAATTAAAAATAAAATGGTTTGTTGGTGGACTTCATACGTCACCGGCATGTTTTGTTTCTCAGACATACAGGTTTTCTTTTGGATGCTGTAGGCAGCATCTTATATCCATAGGATGCTGTAGGCACTTACTATCAGTTTGTTAGTTACATTATTTTTAACTAACAAACTGATGATGATAGCCTCTATTTCATAGCGTGCTTTAAAACGCGAGCGTTTAATCCCCAGAGATACACCGAATCTCGTGTCTGTCTGCGAGGCGGTACAAATTAGACGATTATTAATAGCGAGATTGGTTCATTGAATTTAGTTACGCAGTCATTGCACAACATAAAATTATTTATATATCCGTCCATTACAGCCTATAAAAGTCCACTGATGAACACAAGCCTCCCCAATTAATTGCCCCACTGGTGGGATCTTGCCATAGTTGCCACGTTTTCCACGATGCTGCTGTCCATCTCCAGTTTTAGTTTCACTCTATCACCTTTTACAATATCTTACCGTGATTTAAGGTAGTGGTTATTTTTACACCGCTACTACGCGATTCGTCATTATACAGAATAAAATGAATGAATCACACTTATTCCATCTTTATCCGTCATCATCATCATCATCATTACAGCCCTTCACAAGTCCACTGCTGAACATAGGCCTCCCCCAAGTAACGCCACAAAGCACGGTCCTGAGCCACCTGCATCCATGGACTTCCTGCATGTCTTAACTGGTCGTCACTCCATCTAGTGGGGGGTCGCCCTACACTACGCCTACCGGTACGAGGCTGCCACTCGAGAACCTTTCTTCCCCATCGGTTATCGGTTCTTCGAGCTATATGGCCGGCCCATTGCCACTTCAGCTTACTAATCCGTTGGGCTATGTCGGTCACTCTGGTTTTACTGCGGATATCCTCATTTCTGAGTCTATCACGCAGAGAAACTCCGAGCATAGCCCTCTCCATAGCTCGCTGAGCGACCTTGAGCGTCCTCATACGGCCAGCAGTGAAGGACCACGTCTCTGATCCGTAAGTCATCACTGGCAACAGACACCAACTCTCGGTCGAAGTTGGACTTACCTAGTCGGACTATTTGTCCCAGGTAAACGTACTCGTCAACAACTTCGAGCATAGTGCTCCCCACAACTACCGGCATAGGTGTGACATGGACATTGAACATAATCTTTGTTTTGTCCATGTTCATCTTAAGACCTATCCGTTGGGAGACACCATTGAGGTCATTGAGCATAGTGCTAAGGTCCTCCAGCGATTCTACCATAAGGACTATGTCGTCGGCAAAACGAAGGTGAGTGATGTACTCGCCATTGATGTTAATACCGTATCCTTTCCAGTCCAGTAGCTTGAAAACGTCTTCCAACGTAGCGGTGAAGAGTTTCTTTATCCTTACGTAGCGTTAAACATGGTACACTGGAGTAAAGCTATTAATCAAAGGCTAACATGACGCATGCATATACTGACTTTGATGTTTGTAATACGGCTATAAATCCAATGAAATAGCGTGCACTTATATCAAGATCTTATATAAGTTCTGAAATAATTATACTCTGTAAAATTGTACTTTAAGTACTTTGGAATTAATATATTGGTGTATGCCTGAGCATTATGTTTTTTTTTATAAAACCAGTTACAGAGTAGTACAAACTTTGACATTATAGTTTTCCTATGTCTTTTTTTGCCGCCGAATATGTGGTAAATCAGCGCTTACCTTGCAACTTACAATTTTAATGATACGGCCAGCAGCAATCAGACCGTGGTTGCTCACGTACGTTAAAATTTGAGGTGAAAGCTTAGCCCCGAGTCTCAACAGCAGTATTAACCTACAGCAAAATTGTACAATATTTGCATGTGTTTGTTATGTAAATATACGATTTTCAATTATGTAACTAATTGACTTTGACTTAGAATGGTAGCTCCTATTTATTACACACTCATCAAAGGCAAAGAACATTACGAATTAATAAGTTAACACTTTGATGTTGGGTGTATATTAACTTTTTTAACTGCCTCGTTGGTCCAGTGGTTGTAGTGGTGCGACTACTGATCATGAGGTTCTGGGTTCGAATTCTGGGTCGGGCCAAAAAATCAATGATTGAGGTTTCCGTCAAGAAATTCTCAGTAACTGCCCGGAGTCAGGAAGTTGGCGGTGTCTCACCCGCCTGAAAGTCCTGCGCCTGATCTCTCTCCGGTCGTGTCGGTTTACCGACCCATCGGATTACGAGAGTGAGGGGATTGAGAGTGCACCTGTGCTTGCGCATACAGTTGGTTACTATAATCCTGTCCTGCGCCGATGGCTTGCCTCCGTTGAAGCAGGCCGCCGTGGCCGAAATCTGGTCTGGAGGACATACTATATCAATTTGGCGATGTACTTCCAAATCAACGATTAAGTTGTTGACATAATGTTGAATAAAGTAAAGTACAAAGTATATATAATTGAAAGTTTTTATCAGCTTTAATCATTCCCTAAGTGGATGATTAGTTTTCCATTATCCGTACTTCTATCCAATTACAATTCGGGCAAGTGTTCTCCCAAGGTGCAAGAAGGAGGAGGCCTTTGTTCAGCAGTGGACTTGTGAAGGGCTATAATGGTGATAAGGAAAACTTTATCTACTTCGACAATCTGCGACCACATTTGATTATTTCAGTGTAATGAAACAGGAAATTAAAAACGACAACTACTGAAAATTACATCTCTCGATTATCTCGTTTTGTTTTTCAATTATTAATCGATTTTAATTGATTATTTCACAACATACACATAAAAAGTACACACACACAGTCGAATTTTGAACTTCTTTGAAATTGGCTAAAAACATATTTAAAATAATAAACATATAAAAACGCTCTTTAATTTTGTGTTATACGTTGAAAATCAGCCTTTTCTTATCTTTAAAAAGCTGACTGCTTTATTATTAAAGTTCAAATAGTACGTTCGACCCGACGAACTGAAATTATGCTGGCACATACCCAGCAAGTTGAATTATTGGCGCATTTCTTTATTGAATAATAGTTTTAGGGTTGATAAGAATATATGAAAATAATGAGGGCCGTTACAATGAATTTTGAATTCGCCCATTTCCTTCCGCAATAATAACTCCACTGAAATGCGAATTAAGTTAAAATATTTTCCAATACATAAATTGTTATTTTTTTTCGTAATTTTAATAGAATTAATAAGGTACGGACTATTTTGTCAAACTGGATTATGTCACCTTTTAACTTGTCACAGATAACCTAGTCTCTTAATTTTTTCTTCTTACTGTATTACACTCTACAATTTGAAGCTAGAGAAGCATTGCGCCGGTTAAACAGCTCAAAAAACCGACAACTGAAGGGAAAGAAAGGTTCTCGAAGTACTTCGTAGTTTTCCGAAATTTTTGCTAGACCTATTATTCGCACCTTTAAATGACCCTATTTTAAAAAACTATTTAATACAAGTCACGGTAACACAAGGACGTCCATCTGAAAAGCGGATGCTGAGGACTTATCTTCGATTAAGAACCAGAACCCATAAGAACTAAGTAGAAATGCTTCGTTACCTGTAAAAAGAGTCTCCCTTTCTCGTAACTCACCATAGTAAACTAGCATTATGCTTCTATTTCAATCTGGTATTATGTGATAGTGTGCTTCCTCTTCATCGTTTGAGTAACTTCGTGATTCATGCTGCAGCTAAAACATTGCAACGTGACTCTTACACATGAATTTCCCCACTTAGTTACGCAGTCATTGCACAACATAAAATTATTTATATATCCGTCCATTACAGCCTATAAAAGTCCACTGATGAACACAAGCCTCCCCAATTAATTTCCCCACTGGCGGGTTCTTGCCACAGTTGCCACGTTTGCCACGATGCTGCTGCTCATCTCCTGTTTTAGTTTCACTCTGTCACTTTTTACAATATCTTACCGTGATTTAAGGTAGTGGTTATTTTTACATCGCCACTATACGGTTCGTCATTATACAGCATAAAATGAATGATTCACACTTATTCCATTGATAACCGTACGTAGCGTTTAACACGGTACACTGGAGTAAAGCTATAAATCAAAGGCTAACATGATGCATGCAAATACTGCCCTTGATGTTTGTAATACGGCTATAAATCCATTGAAACTGCGTGAACAGAGTATGATATAAGTTCTGAAGTATTTATACCGTGTAGAATTGTATTTCAAGTAGACTGGATTTAGTATATATTGGTTTAAGCCTAAGCATTGTAATTTTACTTTTATAAAACCAGTGACAGAGTAGTACAAACTTTGATATAAGTCTTCCTCAATACGTCTTTATTTGCCGTGGAATGTGTTGATAATCAGCGTTTACCTTGCAATTTACCATTTAAATGATACGGCCAGCGGCGATCAGACCGTGGTTGCTCAAGAGCGTTAAAATTTGAGGCGAAAACTTAGCCCAGAGTCTTAACAGCAGTATTAACCTAGAGCGAAAATATACGATATTTTCATGTGTTTATTACGTGTATATACGATTTTCAATTATGAATAACTCATTGACTTCTACTGTGAATCATAGCTCCTATATATTACACACTCATCAAAGGCAAAGCACATTACCAATTAATCAGATAACAATTTGATGTTAGGTGTACCTTGGCGATGTAGTTCTGAATCAGCGCTTAAGTTGTTAACAAAATGTTGAATACAGGTATATAATTGAGTGTTTCTATCATCTTTAATCATTCCCCAAGCAGAATCGAATAGTTTGCCAGCATCTATATTTCTATCCAATCAGGGCATCCTAAACTTTTTGCTATCAGGACGGCGCCATTAAGGAACGAAATATAATATTTGACAGATTATAGCGCTTTGCGGGGAAGTTAATTTGGTTGGAAAATGTAAAATTTAATGTTCATTTCTATAATATTAGTTATATTTATATTATAATTTTTCTCTCCGTTCCTCGGCCAATTTTAAGTTGCTCACTCCTTTACACCGTAGTGGTTATTTATCTCACTCTTTCGCCCTCATGGCCATCAGACTCTGGAACGACATCCTTCTTGACGTTAAAAATCAAGACCGTAAGTATATGATTAAATCGTTTGCAAGTTTGAATTAACTCAGCTCTTTTTTTTTCGTATGTATTTCATATTTGTTCTGACATAGATAATATTTATACGAACCTGTTTTGTATGTATATATACATAATATATTATGTAGAATTAAAGCCCCTACTTCTAAATAATAAAATATGATAACTATTTCATTAATATATCTATAAATATACCACTACACATATAAAACTATTATGTACGGATTTTATCCCGTTTAATTACTTTAATTTATTTTTATTATTATCCCCGTGCTTTACACGCCCATGACCAACTATTTCATTATTTTCTTTTCTTTGGGGCAGTTTTGATTTGAACAAATTTTTTAAGCTTTTGAGTGGGCTAAGAAATATAACAAGTTTGAATGTCGTCCAAATACTTTGATTTAAACTTCATCGGATCCAACGGATTAGTAAGCTGAAGTGAAAATGGGTCGGCCATATAACTCGAAGAAAAGGTTCACGAGTGGCAGCCTCGTACCGGCAGACAAGTAGTCTAGAGCGAACCCCCAATAGATGGAGTGACGACCTGGTAAAACATGCAGGTAGTTGATGGATGCAGGTGGCTCAGCACCGTGATTTCTAGCATTCCTTGGGGGAGGCCTTTGTGCAGCAGTGTGCTTGTGAAAGGCTGTAATGATGATGATGATGATGAGGAAAATTTAATCTACTCCAAAAATATGGGTCCACCTCTGATTATTTAAATTCAATGAAAAAAATCAAACGAAAAGGAATAATTAAAATGATTAAAAATGAAAGAAGACATCTACTTAAAAATATATCTCTCGATTATCTCGTTTTGTTTTTCAATTGTTAGTCGATTTTAATTGATAGACACATCATACTCGTACAAATAAAAAGCACACACACAGTCGAATTGAGAACTTTTTTTAAAACGTCAGTATTTTCTTACCTTTAAGTAGCTGACTGCTTTATTATTAACGTTCAAATAGCCTCGACCCGACGAACTGAAATTATGCTGACACATACCCAGCACGTTGAGTTATTGGCGCATTTCTTTATTGAAACATTGTTTTAGGGTTGGTAATATTATATGAAATTAATAAGAGTCCATTATCCTTCCGCTGTAATAACTCCGCTGAAACACGAATAACGTGCGTTAAAATATTTTCCAACATTGGAATTGCATTTTTTTAAGAATTATAATGGATTATCATAATGTATGAATGGTTTTATCATATTTGATTATGCAACACTTTTATTAAAAAAGTTTTGTCACACAGTGAACATATCCTTTTCTGAATCTTTCTTCACACAGCATTACAGTCTACTTTTTTATCTAGTATAGTAAGCGCCGGTTAAACAGCTCATAGAACTGACATCTGATGGGAAAAAAAGATTCACGAGTTACCTCATAATTTTCTGAAATTTTCGCTTCACCTAGGAAATGAACATTCAAAAGTATCTACTCTAAAAACTGTAGTATTTAAATACAAATCACACTGACAAATAAGGACGCAGTTCATCCGAGACACATAAAAAAAATGCAGAAATGTTGTCACCACTGAGGACTAAGTAAGAATACCTCGTTAACTAAAAAAGAGTCTCTCGTTCTCGTAACTCACCATAAAAAACTAGCATTATGCTACTCCTTTAATATGATATATTTATAGCATTGTGTGACAAGCGAGTACACAGTCCGTCTGATGGATATATAAATAATTTTTTGTACAATGACTGCG
The DNA here is from genome assembly GCA_907164705.1 of Parnassius apollo. Taxonomy (NCBI): domain Eukaryota; kingdom Metazoa; phylum Arthropoda; class Insecta; order Lepidoptera; family Papilionidae; genus Parnassius; species Parnassius apollo. Next base: position 2,603,819 of record CAJQZP010001141.1, read on the forward strand.
TATCTAAGTGCGGATATTCATGTGTAAACAACCGAAAACGGAGAACACACTCACATAAGTAGTAAAGTAGTAACATGAATAGGTCGTCTCAACCGGAACCTCACAGAATAGCAGCGTAAAATAGCAGTGTGATACTGCTATTTTTCGTATGGTGAGTGTAGAGAACCAGAGATCCGTTTTACTGGAAACAAAGCATTCCATTTTTGTTCTCAGGAGTGACAAAGCATCTGAATTTTGATATTGGATAGAGTATAAATGTGGAGTGTGTGGTCGACTGTCTCCATTATTTAAGAATAGTTTAGTTTGCTGCGACGAGCCTTATCCTATACATTTAAACGAGCATATCTTGTATATATATATAATCGGAATCTCGGAAACGGCTCCAACGATTTTCATAAAATTTTGTGTGCAGGGAGTTCCAGGGGCAATAAATCGATCTAGCTAGGATTTATTTTTAGAAAATATCTTTTTGTCCGTGTTTTAGGCAATGAAAAACTGCTACAATATCGTTAGAATAAGAAGGTAAATTTTGATAGTTTATTAATGATTACAAATAGCTTAATTCGTATATTGGGCGGTCACAAAATCTTTATACCATAGTTCGAGCCCAGACCGACCGACTGACTTCTTTTAATTTTTTTTCAAGTTCCTTTTTTTTTGAGAAAATCTGTTTTTTCGTGCCCTTTTTTTTAGTATTTTTTAAAAACACGAAAATTTAAATTAAACTAATTGCACTCAAGATTTTTTATTCAAATAACCAGTTCAGTTTTTTTCTATTATGTCGCTATGATCAAAAAATATTATTTGTATTTCATCAGTATGTAATTTTTATCTAAATATAATTTCCAAAACACAAAAAAAAAACCGAGCGAAAAATACCGAGCAAAGCTACTAAGAATTAATAGAAGGAGTTGATATACCGTGTAGTGGCGGTTGAGAATATCCACTACCCCATATCTTCCCGTGGGTGTCGTAAAAGGCGACAGAGGGAGACAGGCAGGAGATGGGCAGCAGCATCTTCCTGATAACAACTGTGACGTAATAAAAAACTGCGGTTGCCAACCCGCTCGCCAAGCGTGGCAACTATGGCAAATACCCCCCAATGAATAAATACACAAACAGACGGCCCCCAGTCCCCGGCGGCCCCGCTATTCCTGGCTACGGTGGCGACCATGCTAACGGCGGGGCAGGGGGTGCTAAGAATCTCCGGTGGAGGTTCGGTTGCCACCTACGACGACTCGACCTGGCAACATATAACGCACGCACCCTGAGGACTGACGAGAAGATACTAGAGCTGGAAGAAGAGGTAGACAAGTTGCGCTGGCATATTATTGGATTATCCGAGGTCCGAAGAGAGGGGGAGGACACGGCAATCCTCGAGTCCGGCAACTTGTTCTATCACCGGGAGGGTGACCATCTGTCCCCAGGTGGCGTCGGATTTATTGTACACAAGTCTCTCGTTAACAACGTTGTAAAAATTGGGAGTGTGTCGACGAGGGTCGCGTACCTGATACTCAGAATCACCAAACGGTATTCGCTGAAGGTCATTCAGGTTTACGCACCAACCTCGGCACATCCCGATGAGGAGGTGGAGGAAATGTATGAGGATATTTCCAGAGCCATACATTCCTCCAAAACCCACTACACGGTGTTGATGGGAGACTTCAACGCAAAAATAGGCACAAGAGAAAGCGGTGAGCTGAAGGCAGGGAAATTTGGAGTAGGGCAACGGAACCGAAGGGGCCAGCAGCTGGCCGACTTTATGGAGAAAGAGGGACTCTTTATGATGAACTCTTTCTTCCAGAAGCGGCCCCACAGGAAGTGGACCTGGTCGAGCCCCGACGGTTCGACAAAAAATGAGATTGACTTCATTATGACGACCAGACGCCAACTGTTCAGTGATGTCTCAGTGATCGCAAGGATGAAAACTGGCAGCGATCACCGAATGGTTAGAGGCACACTGAACCTAAACGTTAAGTTGGAGAGGTCTCGTCTAATGAAGTCAACGCTCCGTCCCCCTCGTGCTCTAATCCAGAATCCCGAAACCTTTCAGCTCGAGTTACGTAACCGCTTCCAGTGCCTAGAAGATTGCAATGCAGTGGACGATATGAACGACAAGCTCGTAGAAACTGTCCATGCGGTCGGAGCTAAGTTCTGCAAGACCCGTCGCAGAAGAACACAAAAACTCTCCGATCACACTCTTAATCTCATGGCTGTTAGACGGGAGATGAGGCTGCAATCGTCAACAGATTTGACAGCATACAGGCAACTGAACAGACAGATCTCCAAATGCATGCGGCGAGACTTACGCAACTTTAATACTTCTCGTATTAAAGAAGCGATCGAGCGGAACCAGGGCTCCAAAGTCTTTGCCAGAGATCTGTCTGCCAGAAAGAGCCAACTGTCAAAGCTGAAGACTGAGTGTGGCAACATCGTTTCCGGGACACCTGAGATTTTGAGTGAGATTGAGAGGTTCTATGGGCAGCTGTACACATCATCGTTGGAGCCACACGCAAGTGTGAGTAACGATCCAAGAGCAAGTCTTATCCGACACTATTCCGATGATATCCCGGACGTCAGTCTGAGCGAGATTAGAATGGCTCTCCACCACCTTAAAAACGGCAAGGCCCCGGGCGAGGATGGAATTACAGCGGAGCTTCTGAAAGCGGGTGGAAAACCGGTACTTGAAGTCCTTCGGAAGCTCTTCAATTCCGTCCTCCATGGTGGCACTACTCCGGAGGCGTGGAGCAGAAGCGCGGTGGTTTTGTTCTTTAAGAAAGGCGACAGTGCTCTCTTGAAGAACTACAGACCGATTTCCCTTCTGAGCCGCGTCTACATGCTATTTTCGAGAGTCATTACGAATCGTCTCGCACGCAGACTCGACGACTTCCAGCCTCCCGAACAAGTCGGTTTCCGAAAAGGCTTCAGTACCATAGACCACATACATACCCTGCGGCAGATTGTACAGAAGACCGAAGAGTACAATCTGCCACTTTGCCTGGCATATGTGGACTATGAGAAAGCCTTTGATTCCGTCGAAATTTGGGCGGTGCTACAGTCCCTTCAGCGGTGCCAAGTTGACTGTCGGTACATCGAAGTGCTGAAGTGTTTGTACAGTAGGGCTACGATGGCTATCCGAGTACAGAACCAGAGTTCGAAACCTATCCAACTGCAGAGAGGTGTAAGACAGGGTGATGTTATATCCCCGAAACTCTTCACCGCTGCGTTGGAAGACGTTTTCAAGCTACTGGACTGGAAAGGATACGGTATTAACATCAATGGCGAGTACATCACTCACCTTCGATTTGCCGACGATATAGTCATTATGGCAGAATCGCTGGAGGACTTAAGCATTATGCTCAATGACCTCAATAGTGCCTCCCAACGGATAGGTCTTAAGATGAACATGGTCAAAACAAAGATCATGTTTAATGTCCATGTCACACCTATGCCGGTAGTTGTTGGGAGCACTATGCTCGAAGTTGTTGACGAATACGTTTACCTGGGACAAATAGTCCGATTAGGTAAATCCAACTTCGACCGAGAGGTCAATCGACGGATTCAACTCGGCTGGGCAGCGTTCGGGAAATTACGACATATCTTTTCGTCAGGTATACCTCAATCTCTAAAAACTAGATTGTACAACCAGTGCGTGTTGCCAGTGATGACTTACGGATCTGAGACGTGGTCCTTCACTGCTGGCCGTATGAGGATGCTTAAGGTCGCTCAGCGAGCTATGGAGAGGGCTATGCTTGGAGTTTCTCTGCGTGATAGACTCAGAAATGAGGATATCCGCAGTAAAACCAGAGTGACCGACATAGCCCAACGGATTAGTAAGCTGAAGTGGCAATGGGCCGGCCATATAGCTCGAAGAACCGATAACCGATGGGGAAGAAAGGTTCTCGAGTGGCAGCCTCGTACCGGTAGGCGTAGTGTAGGGCGACCCCCCACTAGATGGAGTGACGACCTGGTAAGACATGCAGGAAGTCGATGGATGCAGGTGGCTCAGGACCGTGCTTTGTGGCATTACTTGGGGGAGGCCTATGTTCAGCAGTGGACTTGTGAAGGGCTGTAATGATGATGATGATGATGATATTTCCTGAGAAGTGAATACCGTAGAGCTATTGGCACTGGTGGGGTTACGGATATGTGCGTTCCCGTGGCCGATATGCTATAAGGTAAACAACATGCACCATGAAGGTGATAGTGATATGAGTCTGACATAATATCTTCGCACCTGTATGTGAAGTATAATAAGTTAATGTTGAAGTTACAGCCTATATATACACAGTTACCACACTCGGCAAGCGCAGTTTGTTATTTTGAAGTCCAAAGTTAAAGTTAGAGCCTATATACGTCCTTCGGCTGATGATAGACCTCCTCTCATTTCTAAGAGGGTTTTGTCTGCCGTGTCGGCGGAGAACAAACTCAGGTTGCTTCATCATAATCATATACAGCCCTTCACAAGTCCACTGCTGAACATAGGCCTCCCCCAAGGTATTCCACAAAGCACGGTCCTGAGCCACCTGCATCCATCGACTTCCTGCATGTCTTACCAGGTCGTCACTCCATCTAGTGGGGGGCGCCCTACACTTCTCCTACCGGTACGAGGCTGCCACTTGAGAACCTTTCTTCCGCATCGGTTATCGGTTCTTCGAGCTATATGGCCGGCCCATTGCCACTTCAGCTTACTAATCCGTTGGGCTATGTCGGTCACTCAGGTTCTTCTGCGGATATCCTCCTTCTAAGTTTATCACGCAGATAAACTCCGAGCATACCCTCTCCATAGCTCGCTGAGCTACTTTGAGCGTCCTCATACGACCAGCAGTGAAGGACCACGTCTCAGTTCCATATGTCATCACTGGCAACACGCACTGGTCGTACAACTTAATTTTCAGGTTTTGAGGTATACGTGAAGAGAAGATGTGGCGTAATTTCCCGAACGCTGCCCAGCCGAGTTGAATCCGCCGATTGACCTCTCGGTCGAAGTTGAACTTACCGAGTGGGATTATTTGTCCCAGGTAAACGTCAACAACTTCGAGCTTAGTGCTCCCAACAACTACCGGCATAGGTTTGCTTGCGTACTGTAAAATTTACGGTGATGAACATGGAAATAAAAAAAAAATATTTCGAATACATGTGAAATAAGAGGAGGCATGTGTCCATCAGTGGGACGTATATAGGCTGTAACTTTAAATTTTAACTTTAAAACAACCTGCTTGCCAAGCGTTACAACTATGGTCATCTGTGAAGATATGTGGGAGGATGTTCACCAGTGGGATTTGGTTTGGCTTCAATAGTAATTAATATATTGTCACTAAATTATTTCTATTTTTCTTCTTTATTATTGTTTACAGGATTTTTAATAAAGTTTAATGGCGGTGTTAGAATATTTACTACCACAATTCGTCCACTGGTTGTCGTAAGTGGGGAAGAGAAACAAATTGGGAAAAAAACTCTGCGATTGCTTACCACTTTTCCAAACGGGGAAAATATGGAAAATTTTCCCCTCATGCGGCAATGAGGCAATAAGGGGAGACCTATTACTGAGTAGTGATGAGTATCTTCAGTAGTGGGCTTTGATAGGCCACGATATAGATAGATTTGTTAATTACAATTAATGAACTGAATTGTTTAGCTTAATGTGATTACTGTGAAAAACTTTTTCCCAACAAGAAGTACAAAATTTTGAACTACTCTTTCGAACTATTATTTTATCGAATTCCAAAACTGAAAAATAATTTCGGTTCATATCCATGAGCAAAAATTAAACATTCGAAAAAATGATAAAAGAAAGAAAGGAATTTATAATGTAAAATACTAGAAAAGAAAGACAAAACATCATTATAAAAACTCCATCTTATCCAAATAATTTAAGGCAGCCATTAATATAGTAGAAATGTTAAGCAACATCATTTTCTCATCCAAAGTTCTATTTTAGACCGAATTTGTTACATAGTTATTCCATTAGTAATTGATGCTGTAGATATGGACCAAACTAATCTTGAACTGACGCCAAATAGATTTGTGATTACTAATTAGAAAGTTATATTTCAAGAGGGTAAAGACTAATTATTTGTATGACAGCGGAATTATAGATCAATGCAGAAGAATAAGTCAAATGTGGGAAATAATGGAAACGTAACAGCATAGCTAAGTGTTATGACTAGGAGTCCGTGTAGGTTGGCATCGCCTACTTAAATATTTTTGCCGCCAAGCGGCAGTGGGTACACTACTGAGCTCCAGTCCCAAAGCATAGAGTGTAGACAGAGTAAAAACAATTACTGGCACAGAGACATTCAATCTTAGTCCTCAGAGGTGACAACGCATCGATAGTTTTCTTTGTTTGAAGTTGCAAGTGTACATGATTTGCAGTAACCATTAACAATCGGGTCGACTGTAAGTTCGTTTCTTATTTCTTATATTGAATGAAGAGAAATAGAAACGTTTTATTCAATTATATATATATATATATATATACATATATATATATATATATATATAACAACATTACTTTACGCTCAAAGCCGTTTAAATATATATATATATATATATATATATATATATATATATATATAATTAATGCAATCAATATAGTACATATATATTATATTAAATAGCTAGTGTGGCAGCGAAGTTACAATTCAAAGTGCATTCAAATTCTTTACTAGTTTTTTTTTTTAAAAACCGCTGTATACCAGCTAGAAGATTATAAATAATACTTATTGAAAGTCACTCTTTTGTTTAATTTACCACTGATTCGGAAAAAATAACCTCTGCCCTAGGAAGAACCAGCAAGAAACCCAGCCGGACTTTTTTTATGTAACAACTTACAGTAATGTATGTTAAACAATTAACAACAAAAAACAAATTATGAATAACTTGGTAACGATCACCTTTCCCAGGAGTTATTATCATTCATAAATTATTTATTAATATAATAACTTTTTTTACACAAACTTAATTATTTTAAATTAATTTAAAAAAATAATTAATTAAGATCTGCGTAATACAATAAAATGAAGAATCTCTTACCTAGTTTTAAAGGTACCTCCCGCCCTCCCTCAATTGCGTAGCTGACTAAGGACAGTCAGTGACCGCAGAGTCTACTTCACCTGAGAATGTCTCGTGTAGAGGCGAAACACGTGTCGTATTATCGTCGGAGGTGTATCTTTCTTAGTGTAGTGGTGTTGGGAGTAGTGGCAACGGAGATAGTGCAAACAATTGAGAGGGGAGGGAGGTTCTCTTCAAACTAGGTAAAACAACATTTTATTTCAGTACGCGGATCGTAGCTTATTAATTTTCATTATTTTTAATGTAATGGATTTGCGCAAAGTAGCCCTGATTGTTATAGGTTTAATATTACGAGAAAATGTATTTTTTTTATAGAAGAGGGGGGCAAACGAGCATACGGTTCGCCTTGTTAAGTTACTACCGCAGCCCATGAATAACCGCAACACCAGGGGAATGGCAGGTGCATTGCCAACCCTTAAGATAGGAGTAAGCTCTTTTCTTAAAGGTCCCTAGGTTGTATCGGTCCGAAACAATCACCGGTGGTAAACTATTCCACAGAGAGGTCGTACGCGGAAGAAAACTCCTAGTGAAACGTACAGTTGTGGACCGCAAGCATCCAGACGGTGTGTATGGTATCGGGAGGTTTGCCGCGTAGTGCGTTCATTAAAATAGGCGGCTGGAATTAATCCGAATTAATGCTGAAATTCCTCAGAGTACTCCCCGTGATAAATGAGATAAAAACAAAAAAGAGACAGAAGACAAAAAGATGCAACATCTCTTCGCAGCGCCAGTGAATCAAGCCGATCGGAAAACACTCGGTCGTCGACGATTCGAGCCGCTTTGTGCTGGATGCGGTCAAGTGGAAGGAGCTGGTACTAGGGAGCCCCAGCCCAGAGATGGGAACAGTATTCCATGTGCGGCCGAACCTGCGCCTTGTAAAGTTGCAGGCGGTGTGCCGGCATGAAATAATGTCCCGCTCTGCTGAGCACGCCAAGCTTTTTAGAGGCTAATTTGGCCTTCTCTTCCAAGTGACCACGAAACTGCACGTCACTCGATATGTCGACGCCGAGGATTCCTATACTTGCTAAGGCAACAAGAGCAGTGCCTTGAAACTGAGGAAATACCTCAAAAGGATTCTTTTTAGCGGTTAACGCGCAAACTCGTGTCTTCTGAGGATTAAACTGGACTAGTTTTAATCGCCCCCAATTCGAGACCTTGTTCAGAAAAGACTTGACTTCAGACACAAGTTTGTCCCGGTACTCGGAGACGTTTTCCCGAGAAATATTGGCATGGCCGGTATACAGAGCATCGCCAGTGCTGTCATCTGCATAGCAATGAATGTTGCAGGTTTGCAACATATAATTGATATGCAAAAGAAACAGCGTTGGTAATAGCACGCAGCCTTGTGGAACAACAGCATTAATAAGTTTGTAATCGGAGCTTCCACCGTCTACAACGACCTTGATGCTCCGATCTACAAGAAAGCTGGTGATCCAATTGCACAATTTCTCGAGAAGCCCATAGGAAGGGAGCTTCGAAAGAAGCGCTTTGTGCCAAACCCGATCGTAGGCCTTCTCAATGTCCAAACAAACGGCCGATGCCTCCCCATTGGACTGCCGCCGCCCATCTATGGGTCAAGTAGACCAGAAGATCACCAGCTGATCGACTTCGACGTAAACCGTATTGGCAATCACTAATCAGCTTGTAATTTTCAAGGTACCTCATGAGCTGGCAGTTTACAATGGATTCCATTGTTTTGGAGAACAAGGAGGTGATGACACTACATGACGACTATATGACAGTTTTTCCAATTTAATTTATATTGCAATCACATTATACTTTGATTAAAACTACTTTTACGGATTTTATCGCGTTTATTTTTACTTTTTATTTACTTTTATTTTTAATTCCCGACGTTTCGGGCGCTTTCCAGCACCCATGGTCACGGGCGACTGAGATGACTGACGTCCCGATGTCATTGTTAAACCCGGAGTACCTTCAGCTTTTTTAATTATTGTTTATGGTCCGATCTATGCAAAATGAACTGACTATGTCCTGAGGTCTTGCAGTGGTATGCTTGGGTTTGCTGCAGACTTCCCGGAACGTTTCGGAAGAACAATCGGAAGTTTGTGATCATATCCTAGACGGACCCAACCATTACATCAGATTTGATAGACCACAAATCCTCGCGAAAGAACACCGATTCCTACCAAGGATGATACGTGAAGCTATTGAAATTAAAAAACATCCTAATTTCAATAGAGAAGAAGGCTGGGTACTACCACCTGCTTGGGATCCTATAATCAATAAAATTAAAACTAAACCCAAGCATACCACTGCAAGACCTCAGGACATAGTCAGTTCATTTTGCATAGATCGGACCATAAACAATAATTAAAAAAGCTGAAGGTACTCCGGGTTTAACAATGACATCGGGACGTCAGTCATCTCAGTCCCCCGTGACCATGGGTGCTGGAAAGCGCCCGAAACGTGGGGAATTAAAAATAAAAGTAAATAAAAAAGTAAAAATAAACGCGATAAAATCCGTAAAGTAGTTTTAATCATGTATAGTGTTCGCGTAAATATAAGAAAACATTATACTTTGCCAATACCACCTATTGCAAAATTAATCTTAAGGGTGTCGATATGATGGAATTTGTAAATATTTATTATATATAAATATATTTTGCTTTTTGTGAATTTATATTTTGCTAATATCACATTTTATTGCTTAAAACACTCTAAACGATTCACCTCACATTATTTACTATCACAAATTGTAAATAAAGTTACGATCGTAAAATTTACTGCCATGTCAATGTCGAATATAAAATAGAACATTGAAGTAAGTCAAACGTTTTATGATCACGTCATCGAAGGCCATATACGTCTTTAGCTCTATTATTTTGTATTACCAATTATGTATGAATCTGAAACGTGGTCTTTAGCTGCTGGCCGTATGAGGAAACTCAGTACGTCACTCAGTATTCTATGGAGAGGTGTATGCTCGTAGTTTTTCTGCGTGATAGACTTAAAAAAGAGGATATCTGCAGTAGAAATAGAGTTACCGACATACTACCGATGGCTTAGCTGAAGTAGCAATGGGCCGGCTCGAAGTATCGCCCCAAATACCGACACCCGATGGGGAAGAAAGTTTCTCGAGTCGTAGCGTCGTACTGGCAACTCAAATGTAGCTCGGTCCCCCACTAGATGGAGTGACAAATTGGCTCAGGATCGTGCGTTGCGACATTTATTGTTTTAAGGGATATGTTAAGATGTGATGTGTAGATGTGTGTGAGATTTGTAGACTTATGAAGGGCTGTAATAGTGATAATGAAATTATTTTAAACAGAAAATATTATAATTTTCTAAGTTATATCAGACAGAAAAAAAATATTGAACGCGAAATTATTCAAGTTTTGGTTTAAAATACAGTGGCAATGATATTGCTAAAAGTATTCGTTTTAAAACTTAGTTCTCTAAAACTTTAAATAAATATTATTAAAACCAACTCATTACAAATTATAAAGTAATTATTTTACTTTCCGTTTTGGCGTTTTCAAGTGAAAATTTTAACTTAATAATAAAGTTAATCATGCAAATTCATACCCACGCTAAAATAAAATTGTAACCGTGTGATTTTGATCTGATTTAAAACCCACCCTCGAACATTTGTTAAAAACCACAAGCACAATGATTTCTCTGTTATATTTATGCGAATACATATAATACATTGGTTACTTAGTCTTTAGAGGTGACAAGGCATCGTAGATTTTTTGTTTAAAGCTGGCTGCAACTGTCGCTTAACAACCGTGCACAAATTTTGTGTTTTTTTTAATAAGAAGATCATATTCTACGTCATCAACGGGATTGTTATCATGGTCGTTATTAGAGACTTTTGTAAATAGATTGCTGGTAAAAATCCACCTATTTTTAAAGCCAATATATGTATACCTATTATTTGAAATAGAATGAGGAATAATATCGCAATACTTCAAAACGTTTCCTACACAAGAATCAAACATAATCGAAATACAATACCAAGGCATGTTGCGGGCTTCCAACATATGTTCATATCAAATGATTGATTGTCCGGTCGTATGGATGTTTTAATGTATTGTTGTTATTCTACAAGAAAATGTTTTGATTTAACTTATCGAAGTAGAATTACACTGTAGCTACACATAGCAGCCAGAGCTCGAATGGATTGGCTCGACCGGCGTAAGACCAAAGTACAGCCTATATACGTCCCACTGCTGGGCACAGACCTCCTCTCATTTCTGAGAGGGTTTTTAGAGCTATGAAATTTCCGTCTCATTGCCCAATGCGTGTTGGCCAACTTGTTTATTTTTTTAGTCTAAGAAATAAAATAAAAATCTTATTTCTTAGACTTGCAGGTTTCCTCGCGATGTTTTCCTTTTCCGCCAAGCTCAGTATAAGTCAGCACTTAAAATTACAATTAACAATTTAATTAGTGCCGACGGGGATCGAATTCAAGCTACTCGAAGGTAATACCAGATCCTCACAGAATCCCAGCGTTATAGAGCAGAATAACGATGCTGTTGTGCCAAACCGTAAGGTTTTGAGGCATTCCATCTAAGTCCATAGCGGTGACAACACATTTGAATTTTGATTCTTAATAGAGGATAGATTTAGATGTCCATGTAACATAGCATTCATATACGGATGATGGACTATGACTTTAGGTTCTATAATTCTAAATTTATTTATTTATTTGTGAATACAGTGAGTTAGGTGTTAATTAAATTTACAAGTCAATATCGTGTATTCTTCTACCACAGTGTCGTATACAAATATATTTATTTTCATTACAGCCAATTAAAGTTACAGATAAATTTTAAAATTGTTGTAATAGGTGAAAATCATTGTGCAATGATGCCCATGATACATAACACATTTTGTAATGGCACCTTTGCGTCTAAAGTGACAAAAAAATATCCCAAATTAATAAAAATGTCAAAACTCAAAAATAAATTTAAAAAGGTCGATGTTATCCGGTTATCATATCATATTTGCAACAGGTAATATGCACTGACCTCTAAATATACAGCGTACTTGTATATATAGAGGTCAGTGTAAGTATGTCAGATCAATAACAAATGTTATAAGATTATATTATAACATTATTTTATGTCGTCCCAGCTCCTCTGTGAATTTAGAGGAAATTGAAAATTTTGACCACGGCATGCAATTAAGAAAGCGTTTCTAGCTTCTTCCAGGCCAGCAATCTCAAAGTTTGAAGGGGATGCCCTTAAAATTTTACTTATGAGATTTGCTGAACTATAGACAGAAGATAGGAAGGCTGGTAAAGAGACACTGGAAATTTTGCGAATTCCTAAACCACCATAATGGATGGGTAGGGAGGCTTGGGTCCAAGATTGCTCGTTCATGTGTATATTAAGAATCGATTCTAAACTAATTTTGATTAAGTTGTCCACTTGTGTCAAGAGGTCTGGGTGATTCCAAAAGGAGCAGCAACGGAGCACATACGTAAACATTATTTATATTTTATATACCAAAACATTTATTTAATTTCGATTTCATAAAGATATTCATTAATAGAATTGTAAGATTTAGCCATTAATAATGTTTTTAATATTTTTTTTAAGCTTTATATATAATTTTTTTTAACATTTGGTATCTTATTGTAGATAGCTATTACATATTATACATCCTTTTAAATATAGTCGGCTCTTAGCTTGAAGTTCCCTAGTGTTTTAGTGTAGTATAGGTCGAAAAACTGGTGGTGGTAGTCGATTCCCGAGGAAATTGTGTGAGGAGAATCGCACAGTGGTGTCCAGACGGATGGTATCGTGAGTTTTGTGAATCTGGCGACTGCAGTTAGTCCGGACAATACTTTGAGCACTCCCCGTGGTTTCATTGTATAAAATAATGCAAATACACTATACAGGTAAATAGGTATATATATATATATATATATATATATATATATATATATATATACCATCATCATTAGCAGCCCTTCACAAGTCCACTGCTGATACGAGACTGCCACTCGAGAACCTTTCTTCCCCATCGGTTATCGGTTCATATCGATGGGGAAGAAAGGTTCTCGAGTGGCAGCCTATATATATATAAAAATAGAGTAAGTAATACGTCTATATGAAACATACCATATAATTAAAAGAAAAGAAAACAAACAAAAGAGAAAAAATACAATACAAAATCCTTCCTCTTAGTCTTACATTTGCGAAACCATACATGTTTGCTGACGACTTGAAGTTAGCTAAAGCCGTTATTTCACTTGAGGATGCTGCACTTGTGCAAAGGGTTATCGACTCTTTGGTAGTTTGGTGCACATTAAACGGCATGAAATTGAACGTAGATAAATGTGCGCACATCATATTAGTTACTAGGAAATCTAAAATTCTTCCAACTGCTTATCATATCGAAGGCATTCAGGTCAAAGAGGTAAATGTTCAAAGATTTGGATAATCTTTTGGATCAAAAACTACAAGGAGAGCATCAAATTAATCAAATCAATGTTAGGTTTCGTAATAAGAAATGGAAAATTTTTCAGAAAACCTGCAACCAAAATTTTGCTCTACTCCAACCTAGTGCGATTTTAGAATACGGAAGTGTAGTATGTTTGTTGGATCATTTCTGGATAACACGGTCCATTATATTCAATGTATGTTATGTCACAGGACACATGTTTAATCAAAGTGAAAGTAAAATCATTTTGTTAAATTAATATAGGCTTTTTATAGCTTCTGTGAATGTCAAAATCTGCACATTGATGAGTTTGAAACCATTCAGTACATAGAATGTATATTGAAGGTACGATCGGAGGTGCATTATGCTTTCAACCTCTTTGAGAAGCCTCCATGCGGGAAAATTGATTTTGCATTGGCAGGCATTTATGTATGAGGGAGTATAACAGACACATTTCTATAAATATTTATTAAAATAAGAATAACTTCAATGTAGAAGTTTTTTCTTTAGTAATTGACTGGTGCTCCTGTACCTTTGCTAGTTTCAAAGTAATAAGAAAGTATCCTTTGTAATATTTTCTTAAAACGTCTTTATATTTTGAAGTTTTTAGAGGATTTTTGCGTCAGCTTGAGTCAGCATGATGTAGAGCAGCCCACACGACATATACGTGATTATATTGGAATCACCGTCCAAATTTGTAGACAATATGCATAATAAGAAATATATGCAAATGGTGAAGCAAAACTAAATAATTTAAAAAAATTCAAACGCACACCTCCGTACAGGTCGATCGGTAGGCAAAAACGTCGTTGCCCATAATTTAAATTACAATTAAATTAGAAGCATTATTTACTCGTATTTTCAAAAACTGCAATAACGGTATATAATTATTTATAAATTGGGGAAGTAATTTGGCTACTCTTCCTTATCCCTTTTTATTAATGTCAAGTGTAGTTGTTAAGGTTAGTCTAATTAAAGTCCTAGACAAAACAGCACGTTTTCTCGTTGACGCCTTCCAACATTACATGGTGACCCCACCAGGTGGTGCGTTGCAACAATGCAAGCGCCCGCCGCGACTTGCGAAGTATATAGTATATAGCCTAGTAATATATATATATATATATATATATATATATATATATATATATATATTCAAGGCTCTTAAGCAGTTCCGTTATCTACATCACCACCGGAGCACTTGTTTTATCGTTTCCACATGGTTAACGTTCGCAAACATCTGTTACACAGAATCGCACAACTCATTCATAAAAATCTACCTTAAAATGAAGTTGTTAGAACTTAATTTGTCATTTCCGGGTTAGGTAATAAAATGATATGTCCTGCCCAGATTGAAGAGAACTTTCCACACTTGCTCTGCCAATTTGCCTTACGTATGTTGACTATTAGAAAGCCTTTGATTTCGTCGAAATTTGGGTGATTCTATAGTCCTTTCAGTGGCGCTAAGTTGATTGTCGGTATATCAAAGTGCTGAAGTATTTGTCCATTTGATGGTTATCTGAGTATAGAACCAGAGTAACATATCCGTCTACAGAAGACAGGGTGACGTAATATCGCCGAAACTCTTCACCGATGCATTGGAAGACGTGTTCAAGCTACTGCGTTGGAAAGTATACGATATTAACATCGATGGTGATTATATAACTCACTTTCGATATGCCGTCGATATAGTACTTATGGCAGAATCGCTGGAGGATCTAAACATTGACAGACAAGCAAGATACATGACCACAATAGTGTCTCCTAACGAATAGATCTTAAGATAAACATGGACAAAACAAAGATCATGTTTATTATCCATGTCATACCTATGCCGGTAGTTGTTAGGAGCACTAAGCTCCAAGAAGAGTACGTTTACCTGGGACAAATAGTCCGACTAGATAAGTGTAATTTCGACCGAGAGGTCAATCAACGGATTCAACTCAGCTGGGCAGCGTTCGGGAAATTACGAGACATCTTCTGGTCAGGTATACCTCAAAATCTGAAATCTGGATGGTACAACCAGTGCGTATTGCCAGTGATGACTTATGGATCTGAGACGTGGTATTTTACTGCCAGCCGTATGAGGATGCCCTGGAAAGGGCTATGCAGCGAGCTATGGAGAAGGCTATGCTCGGGGTTTCTCTGCGTGATAAATCCGCAGTAGAACCAAAGTGATCGACATAGCCCAATGGATTTTTAAGTTATTGGCAATGGACCGGCCATATAGCTTGAAGAACCGACAGCAAGCAGGGAAAGTAGGTTTTTGAGTGCCAGCCTCGTACCGGTAGGTGTAGTGTAGGGCAAACCCTCACTAGATGAAGTGACGACCTTGTAAGACATGCAGGTAGTCGATGGATGCTGGTGACTCAGGACCATGCTGTGTGGCATTACTTGGTGCAGGCCAATGTTCAGCAGTGGACTTTTGAAGGGCTGTAATGATGACGATGATGATTACGCGGTAATAAGCAAGTTAAGTTCTAATAACTTCAATATAATGGATTTCCGCTAAAAATCCCAATAAAAGAGTAAATTTTCTTCAATATAAATCAAACATTATTTTCATCATCATCATCGTTAGAGCCCGTCGCAAGTCTACAGCTAAGCATAGGTATATCTCCTGCTGTCATTTGTGTTATATTTTATAATAGCTATTATGGTATTCTTTTAGAAAGCTATTTCTATAATTCCCGGTTCTCTTGAACAATTTGATGATTTTCTCATAAATCTTATGATCAGATCTAGGCCGAATAATGTGGCTTCACCCGTGGTAAGAAATTATCTTGCTATCAAAATGTGAAGAGTTCAGATTGGGAAAACTTTAAAAAGTCATTGTTCGATGTACAACTAAACTGGCTACATCGAAAACTAAACAACGTGTACCTGTAAAAGAAATATAAATTAATAAATATAAACTGAACCTTATTTTATCAGACGTCCTTACCATGCAAATATTAAATATTTAGAAGACAATAAAACGAAAATTGATCGTAAGCGATGAGAAAATTCTTTTTTATATTTCGTTATCCTCGTTTCGCTTACATACTGAATCGAATCAACATGAAATATGTGGCTTTCCTTATATTCATTGCAAAGGCTGAGTACCACAGATTTCTCTCCGAGGAATCAAGGGAGTTTTATTGCCAATGAAATGAAATTTATTATCATATTGGTGAAATTCTTTTTTCGTCATCAGAAAAGCTAAGTCATAGCTTGTACAAAAGTTAGAGCCTTTATACGTCCCACTGCTGGGCGTAGCATCTTATTTCTCACAGGTTAATAATGTGGTAAAGTGACTGAGCATGATTAAAACTACTTTTACGGATTTTATCGCGTTTATTTTTACTTTTTATTTTTAATTCCCGACGTTTCGGGCGCTTTCCAGCACCCATGGTCACGGGGGACTGACGGTCCTAGACGGCCCCAACCATTACATCAGATTTGATAGACCACAAATCCTCGCGAAAGAACACCGATTCCTACCAAGGATGATACGTGAGGCTATTGAAATTAAAAAACATCCTAATTTCAATAGAGAAGGAGGCTGGGTACTACCACCTGCTTGGGATCCTATAATCAATAAAATTAAAACTAAACCCAAGCATACCACTGCAAGACCTCAGGACATATAAAGTTCATTCATATTCATTTTGCATAGATCGGACCATAAACAATAATTAAAAAAGCTGAAGGTACTCCGGGTTTAACAATGACATCGGGACGTCAGTCATCTCAGTCCCCCGTGACCATGGGTGCTGGAAAGCGCCCGAAACGTCGGGAATTAAAAATAAAAAGTAAAAATAAACGCGATAAAATCCGTAAAAGTAGTTTTAATTATGTGCAATGTTCGCGTAAATATAAGAAATCATTGTGACTGAGCATGTTGACGGACACGTTTGACGGACATGTTGACGTTTCTATGAAATATTGTATCCCTTAGAGTTTTTTTTTCACCTTCGAGCAAGTGGTGAATCAGCTCTTCAAATTGCAGTTAGCATTTTGACTTTAATGGTGATCTAATGCGAATTGCACGTATACGGCTTTTTATGTAATTCGTAGATAACATACCTTATGTTCTATAAGTTACTAATGTAAACAGTAGAGAGTGTCCTAATAAGTTTAAGTAATACGTGTAGCAAAACTGAAATAAAAGCATCAATTTAATTCAGGTGTTTGATTCACGTATTGGTATGTTTAAAAATAATATACCGAATTTAATGACAGTGACTTCGACGAGTTAATGAAAACGTTTTATGTTACTTTGACGAGTAGTTAAGAAAATTCGCCCCCACGTGTGCCTAAATAAACCTGACTAATTCCACTTCCTTTCACCATTGTAAAACCAGACGCTCGGCCGAACCTCAATTCTTCGTTGTCGACATAGCACATATTTGAACGAAACGGTTTGCTTCGTCGTTTATTGTACGCCTGGCAAAAAATTGGCATAACCAACAATGTGTTTTCAATTGATTATTTAATCTTTAAGACAAGAGGTTGAAAGGCTTTATTAAGCTAAGTCAGAGCGGTTTGCCGCAGTAGAACCAGAGTAACCGGCATATCCAAATAGATTATTAGTTATCCGAAGTGGCAAGGGGCCAGCCATATAGCTCGATTAACTGACAACCGTTGGGGACGAAAGGTTCTAAGGCCTCGTTCCGGTAGGCAAAGTGTAGGGCGGGCCCCCACTAGATGAAAAGACGACCGACGAAATTAATTAATATAACCTTTTGCACTATATAATAATTCTTTTTATACAATTTGTCTTTAATAAGTTTTTAAACTTATTTATTGAAAAACTAAGAACATTTTCTGTGATTTTTTTGTAAAAGCGTATACATTGCCCTATATATTAATTACTTTTGTGGAGTCTCGTAACAAGCATGCTTATGTTCGTTCCTAGTGTTTAAAGTATGAACATCTTTATTCTTGCTAAAGCTATTCATGTTTATATGTACCTACATTACATTTTTATATTTTTTTCATGAATTTTGTCATATGTGCCAAACTTGGTAGGCGAGATAGCAACACATTTTTTGTTATTTTGAGTGATAATTTTTTTTTATGACAACCATCGCGTTTACGTCACTAGACCATTGAGGCAGTCGCCAACAATATAAAACGTAAATGACAAAGATATTCATATATTCTTCAAGTATAGATTTAACACACACAGACTTATCTACGCAAATACATCGACCAAGTATGATTAACCTACATTCACATAATAATCGTTCAGATTTCAATTGCGTGATAAGAGATAAATGTGGTATGCAAGATGATGTTGTGACCAGGATTAAGAAAAGAATGCTTTGGTGGTTTGGTCATGTAGAAAGAATGAATGAGGAAAGAGTGACAAAGAAAATTTATATGGCACATGTGAATGGCAGAGTCGGGAAGGGATGCCCTAAAAGAAAGTTTATCGATCAAATTAGCGACATTTTGAAAATGGGCCACATTAGAAGTACCCTTAAACGACGAGCATGTATGCGTAGAAATATGGATGTAAAGGAGGTGAAAAAGGTATGACAGGATCGTGCCAAATGAAAGTCCGTAGTCTCTGCCTACTCCTCTGGGTAACAGGCGTGAGTGTTTATGTATATTTACATAGATTTCATTTGTGTAGTTTTCTTTTGAGATTTACTCAATGTTGCCATTCCTTACTCGGTTTACTAAAACGAATGAATTATTGATAAATTATTTTATGCATCACTTAGGATAAAATTTCCGGTATGACTTAATTGTAAAATACATTTCTTTTTTTAAATTAAATTAGCACTTGGTTTGAAGATACGGCCTATACGACCCACGCTTGTATGCGTCTTATCGTTTATGATAGGGTTGCACTTGGTTTAATTTATGCAATTTTATTTTTCTTTTCATCTAAATACGTCACTTATTGTAATCTGTAGCATCGTTTTGAAGTCAATACATACGGTCAATATAATTAATAGACAGAAATTCTGCACATCCTATATTTGTGTTTAAATAACATAATATAAATACATTGATTCTAGCAACATTGAATTTATTACAATCATAAGTAGAAAAATAGTACTAGTGGCTCAGTATGCTTACGAATAAATACAATACAATAACTTTATTTCAGGCATCAAGGACTTAAAAATTAAGAAAATTGGCCCATAGCAATATATACCTTAACCTAAAAATATATAAATATAACACTATTTAGGAAACTTTCTTCTTTGGCGCCCATCGGGAGCAAAAAATGTCTCTTTGTATTTTGCAGGAACCTGGAGTACCTAGGATTTGAAGTTCGTGGACCTCTTAGACTCCAGCCGCTGCAAATGTAAAGAGATCGGATCCTCTATGCGGCATCGGCTTCGTTCTTCCACGAAACGCAGGACGTCTTCTCCCGACGTACTTTTGTCCAAACGGGAGATGTAGAGCTGTATGGTGGGCTCCACAATACGCGTTGTATTTTGGCGGTCCCACGCTGGTTACAGACGGGTCTCGACCGACGTCTCTTCTCAACAAGAGTAAACCAGTCATTCCCTCTCTTGGTTTGGGTCACCACAGTAACTGATTTTACATCCACATTCTTTTGTTTTCGACCACATGAGGGTAACGGTTGCGAAGATTTTCGAGCAACATCCGCAAACGTCTTTCCTTGTTGACAGGTTGGCTTCGGCGGAGGAGTACTAATGGGTTCAGCCAAGGGCTGAGGTGGTGATGCAATGACGTTCGAGGTCGCCCTAGTTTCACGGTCATCAACCCGCTGACAGACGATATCGCGTGACGGAGTCGCAATCATCGGTGAAATATGACTACTATTACGATTACGGCGTCTCGTATTTACATTCTGCGACGACGGTGAATTCGCAGATATTGCAATTTTTTACGCAACATAGTGACTTCGTTCTTCAGCTCTGTTGCGGCTCGTTCCGATTCTTCCAATTTGAAACGGAGGTCGGTGACTTCGGCTTTCAACGTGGTGATGTCTTTCAACAATCTGGTCACGTCTATGTGATCGAACGTCGCGGGAGACAGCTTGTTGAGATTACGCGCGACGAAAGTTGGGATGTCATCAGGATCCGTCTGAAGATGTCTTGCAGGTCTTTCTTACCGCATCCATCTTTATGACGTGTGATAAGACGGATTTGGGTCACGACTGAATCTGATAACACCTTCTTCGCTTGGATGATCTCGTCCTCGGTGAAGCTCGTCATCAGTAGCTGCTCCAGGGACACCTGGTCCATGACGTCCAATTTTTGTTGAACCAAGGCCAGGAACTCGTTCACTATGACGGTATCGGATCGTTTAGGTTGACACATTCAAATTTTCGCGCAGTTGGTATGCTTACGCTGCGAAAATATTGTGGGTTTGGAATTAGAGCCGCCACATAATTATGAAGCGACCTGCTGACCGGCAGTAGAAACGCGACTGCCAAAATTGATAAAGCCATCATTAATCTTCTTAGCAGAATGTACGTTCTCGAAGCTACCGCCCCGCATAGTTACGATACGTTAGCATAATGGTTGGCTTCATATGCTGAGCTTTCCTTTATCAATGTGACGCAACGTAGTATACAATAGAAGAAAGGTTGACTTATACCGAAATCAAGTTCTTAAGCCGCTGTGTCAACGACGCTTTGGAGGGAATGAAAATTTTAAGTCCCGTCATGTGGTGCCGCGCGCGCGAAAGCTCCAACACTATCTTGCGCGCGTTGATGGACCGCTGGGACTCTCCGTTGCTGGCGCACTCGATAACACTGCATGCAGTTAAGTAGCCTGGTTCGCCAGTGCCGGATAGAAACTGAGGTGCTGTACCTCGATTTAGATTTATGAAATTTTAATTTAATATGTTTTTATGTTTTTGAAAGACTCTTATTATGTACTAACATTAAACTTAAGTTAACCTGTTACTAACAATTATGGATCTAGCTGGACGTCCGAAATAAATTATTATAGTTAATGAATAAAGTGTGTCTGAGATTTAGAATCATGAAAAAGAAAGGAGTTTATGGAATTATTTTTTTTATAATTTACTTTATTTTAATATTTTAAATTCACAACCGGAAAAACAACGCACTTTTAAAATAACAAATCCAAAACTTTTGTGCTTATTTCAACGTCCTGGTTAAACTATACTGGTGGCATTTTTCCGTTTAAATTCGACAGTTATAGTATTTTTCTTCACTTCTAATTGTACTTTCTCATGTTTAAAAGGTGGTTAATTTAATTTCCCTTTTCTATACCTAGTGGCGGCATAAGTGAGTCCCCTTTCCCATGTCATCCCGTGGGTGTCGTAAGAGGCCACAGAGGGAATCTGAAACAGGAAATGGACAGCATCATTTTCCTGATAATTTAAAATAATAAAAGCTACGTTTGTCACCTGCCCGCAAAGCGTTACAATTATGGCAAATATGGTAATTTATGTGGGATGCCCATTGTTTGCAGTAGACTTTTATGCTGTAATGGAATGGACGGATGGATGTTGTTAATAGATAATGTTTCATGTATGGTGAGGGAAGAGAACCGATGACCCTTTTTATTGGAAATCAGGTATTCCATCCTCCTTTTTAATTCTTGATCGAGGATAAACGTAGATAGAGTCACAGCATCCACTAGTCATCCGGGTGACTGTGTGATCTTTTCTCTCTATATTTAAAAACAATTGAAATAAATTAAAATTAGAGAAAGGTAAGCACTTAACTTACCTTTCTCTAATTTTAATTTTGTAGAGTTCTTCTACTTCTTCCTCGACCCCTAAATCGCTACTCCTGGATATGAGTGGGGAATCTCCGTGGTTAGAATTATCATAATCATCATCATTTCAGCCCTTCACAAGTCCACTGCTGAACATAGGCCTCCCCCAAGGTATGCCACAAAGCATGATCCTGAACCACCTGCATCCATCGACTTCCTGTATGTTTTACCAGGTCGTCACCCCATCTAGTGGGGGGTCGCCCTACAATTCGCCTGCCGGTACGAGACTGCCACTCGAGAACTTTTTTCCCCAACGATTGTCGGTTCTTCGAGCTATATGGCCGGCCCATTCCTACTTCAGTTTACTAATCCGTTGAGATATGTCGGTCACTCTGGTTCTACTGCGGATGTCCTCATTTCTAAGTTTATCACGCAGAGAAACCCCGAACATAGCCCTCTCCATAGCTCGATAAGCAAATTTGAGTTTCCTCATGGCCAGTAGTGAAGGAACACGTCTCGGTTCCATAGGTCATCACTGGCAATACGAACTGGTTGTACAATTTAGTTTTCAGGTTTTGAGGTACACCTGACGAGAAGATGTGTCACAATTTCCCGAACGCTGCATGGTGCGTGGTTAGAATGATTTGCCTTAATCGTCAGACCCTCCTTTGACACTGCACTTTGTCGCCGGTATGGGTATTTTACGTGTAGCGTAAAGAGATTATTATAGCGCCATCTTTTGAAAGAATAACTTTTCTTTCTTTGCCCATAGTCACCACTTACTACTCCCACACGACTTAATGGCGTGATGGTTTCCCTTAAGCTACAACCACACGTCTGTGTTTTTAATTTATAAAGGAGAGCGCAAATGAGAATTTCACCTGATGGTAATGTAGCCCATGAACTGTAATCAACAGAATGTTAAATGCAGATACGGTTTCGTTGAGTTAAATACTTACGCATAATTTTTGTGCTTTACTTTGCACTAAATAGCCACGAGTAATCCAATCTCGAGCTATGATATACACTTGAGCAACGATGCTGCTTTTGATCGCTACAAAGCATTTCTGAGAGACTAAACTGCTCTTCTGGTGATACGGTGAAAGTATAGACTAAAAGCGGACTATCACAAATTTTTATTCGTATTGTGACGGCCCAATATTATTATTAATAATTAAATTCAATATAAAGGGGCGTCAAAAATAGTCTTAAAATATATATATTAAACAATAAAATTACATTAATAACCATAAAGTTAATATAAATACATTTCAGACATTAGACCAATAACATAGTAAATTAAAGGCAAAATATTGTCTTCCATAATAAATAAATTTATTAAAAAACTTGAAAAAATATTTAAAATAAGATAATTAATAGAAATACAAGTCGAAAATATTATAAAAATAAAGATAAATAACATTTATAAGATAATTAGAAAATTTGTTGAAAATTGTTCTAAGTCGTGGAAGGAGTTTGTGTATAAAAGAAATTTCCTAAGTTGTGGAAGGAGTTCACGTATAAAAGAAAAGTTTCCTAAGTTATGGAAGGTGTTCATGTATAGATGTCTTGTATAGAGGAGCTGCCAGAGATACATACCTGCAGTTGTACATATATATGGGGTGGTCGGGAGCCCGACTGCCTGAAGTACTGTAGCACAAAGTCTAGTCCTATATTAGGGACTTATGATAGTAAGGTCTATGATAAAAAAGCAATACTATAGAAGGTCTCCATGATGAATATGCATTACAATAGTAGGTTCGTTTGTTCGAACCCTATATATTAATGACTTATGAAAGTAAGGTCTATGATACAAAAGCAATACTATAGAAGGTCTCTATGATTAATATGCATTACAATAGTAGGGTCGTGGGTTCGAACCCTATATATTAATGATTTATGAAAGTAAGGTCTATGATACAAAAGCAATACTATAGAAGGTCTCTATGATTAATATGAATTACAATAGTAGGGTAGTGGGTTCGCATCCTATATATGAATGACTTATGAAAGTAAGGTCTATGATACAAAAGCAATACTTTAGAAGGTCTCCATGATGAATTTGCATTACAATAATAGGGTTGTGGGTTCGAACCCTATATATGAATGACTTATGGAAGTAAGGTCTATGATACAAAAGCAATACTATAGAAAGTCTCTATGATAAATATGCATTACAATAGTAGGGTTGTGGGTTCGAACCCTATATATACATGACTTATGAAAGTAAGGTCTATGATACAAAAGCAATATTATAGGAGGTCTCCTTGATGCATAAGCATTGTATGGGGTGGTCGGGTGACTGACTGCCCCTAGTACTGTAGCAAAATGACTAGTCCTTATTAGGGACTTGAAAAGGAATATTATGGTGGCGTGTGTGCTGCTTCACGAGCAATTGGTCCGAGGTAAACTTGGACTTGCTAAACGATGTGTCCTAGACATATCATCTTAGTGCCGGTGGTAAGCGGGTTTGTTGTAGCAATACGACTTTCCCGTGGACATCGCACACCCATACCGTTTGTGGGCGGCGTAGTAGCGCATAGCGATGCGTCGTCTATATTTCGGATTGGGATGATGAGTGTGTTTGGTAGCACTTTTAAGTGTAGCAGGCATACTCAACTTCATGTCTTAGTGCATTAACGCTATGATACGTGGAGTTTTGTTCATTGGCGTCTTAGTAGCGTGCTACTATGATACGTTGGTGATATTTTTTATATAACAACAATACCAACTTTGTTACCAAAGTCGATAGGGATCATGTGGGTGTGTTGTGAGAGGGCGCCACCCTTGTGATAGTTGCATTGATGCTTACTGCTATTTGCGGTATTGCGTCTTGTGATGGATCTGCGAGTGTGCTGCGCCTGATTCGATGATTCGACGCATTCTTGTGGTTCTGGTCGATGGAGGTATACAATTAACATCTTAGTGCCGGTGGTAAGCGGGTTTGTTGTAGCAATACGGCATTCCCGTGGACATCGCACACCCATACCGTTTGTGGGTGACGTCGTTGCGCATAGCCATGTGTCGTCTATCTTTCGGATTGGGATGATGAGTGTGTTTGGTAGCACTTTTAAGTGTAGCAGGCATACTCAACTTCATGTCTTAGTGCAGTAACGCTATGATACGTGGAGTTTTGTTCATTGGCGTCTTAGTAGCGTGCTACTATGATACGTTGGTGATATTTTTTATATAACAACAATGCCAACTTTGTTACCAAAGTCGATAGGGATCATGTGGGTGTGTTGTGAGGGGGCGCCATCCGTATGATAGTTGCATTGATGCTTACTGCTACTTGCGGTATTGCGTCTTGTGATGGATCTGCGGGTGTGCTGCGCCTGATTCGACGCTCTCTTGTGGTTCTGGTCGATGAATGTATGCGGGTTGTGATGTCTGCTGGGATGTATGGGGGGCCTTGGGATGGTGTAAGCCCGACGATAGTCGTATTGATGCTTGCTGCGTTCTGCAGCATTGCGTCTCTGCGATGGTTGTTTGGTGGGACGCTATTCTCAATGGAGCTCTCTGCGTCTGGGTTTGACTCACACCTAAGTAGCTTTGCCCAAGTCGGGTCCCTTCATTGCGGGGCTGCAGACTGTCTGCCCTCCACGATGTTTTATATAACAACATAATACTCTGTAACTTTCCCACCTTTAAATGATTGAAGGCAACTTGTTGGTGGGTGAGACAAACGTGATCGAAAATGCATTTACTCAACGTCAGTGACACAAACCCTTTCTGATGGCGAATTATTACTCTTATCTTATAACTGCCTTTTGGCTATATCTGCCGTTGTATTGGTTGGTGGAGCATATGTGTCGACCTCATGCGGGTGGTAGCTGGCGGGAAGATCTGAGGAGACTCTCAAGGCTGCGGCCGCAAGTCGCACAACGTGGGACCCCATTCCCTTGAGGTGAGCGGTAGACTCATGACACGCTCTGCGGCTAGTAGCCGTGCTGATCATGCAACTGGTGGTGATGCCATACACTTACATCACGTCTGCAGGAGCGGCGGTCTGGCAGGTGGTGGCGCTCACGGAGGGTTTACGGCCAGTGTGCCTATTTGCCTAAACCGTGTGACGTACATTCACTGTGGCTGGATTCGTTCGTATTCTGTATGGCGTTTACACACATTGACATGCGCGACTTCGGTTGATGTTTGTGCTTACGCACTAACAAGGGGCCAAGCCTCTTTTACTGGTTCGCCAGTTATTTTGCTGTGGACTACGGTCCAGTTCCCGAATTAGCGTTCCCTTCGGGGGGAGTGCATCAAAATGGTTGGCACTCACCGTGCACGGCGTGTGTGGGGCCGTGTACCTCCCCTACATTTTTTTAAATAAATGTAGGAGAGCGAAGGCCTTGTATCGGGTATTTTGTATAAATATATTTTGAGCCTTTTCCGAGCGGGAAGGGATAATTAATAATGTAAACCTGATACAAGCGGAATAGGGACGTTTTATGTTCTTAACCTTTTTTCGAGCCCTGTCTTCGTGAACGGGGTTCACTTAACTTATAAGGCACTACCAACAGCTTTCAATTGCTTTAGCGAATATTCATTATTCCAAAAGACACCTAAAAGAACTAAGTTAATAAACAAACACAACGTAAATAAGGGTCCTAACTAAGACGATCACGCCAAAAATATTACAAACGGCCTATTATTAAACCTTTAGAAAGATTATTTAGAAAGACCAAAACATATTTTATTTATCCTAGTCACATATATATAATTTTTATTATAAAGGAGAATTAATTATAATTAATCTAATATATTTATTACTATGAGAGGGGGGGGGGGAAGCGTTACAGTATCAATGCATCTGCAGTTTCAGTTTGATTCTTTATTGAGGATAAACGTAGACTCTATAGAGCGCAGCATTCACTTAGCATCAGGTGATTTGTGTGCTCATTTGTTACCCTTATTCTAAAAATAGAGTTTTATAAAAAGGATTTTTTGTCAATACCTAAACTTTTTTTCATGTTTAGATTTCATCAATAAAACATTTTTCATACTCAAAACTTACGAGTAGCTAATAGATTTGTTTTCTAAGCATGAATTAATTTATTTTCATTGTTTTGTTTTTCTTTTTTATTTCATTATTATACGTGAATTATAAACAATGTTTGATAAACGCACCAACGATTATAAATCATTCTAAAGATGAAATTTTAGCTGCCCAATACCAAAAATACAGTGACTCAGTGACGAGGTTTTTTTTTATTTTAAATTAAATCAGTTTAAAAAAAATTATTCTGCTTAGATATACTAGTACAATTTTTTGTTATTACTGTCTTAAATTAATTTTTTGTTATTACTGTCTTAAAAATATTGTTTATTTTTTCAGGTAACGGCAGTTGAATACCGAATTCTGTTGAATGAAGTACGACGGTTTCTATCTTCCTTTACAGCTCATGTTTTAAACAAACTACTTTGGTTAATATAAGATCTCATACGAACACACAGTCCACCGGATACTATAAATTGAGCTACGGTTATTTACAATAAATTTAAGAAACACGGCAGAATAATCCGTTTGGGCTCACAATACTATACTAACATGCACAAACACAAACTTCAACTACCTATACTTCTAATCCTTTTACTTTTGATTAGGAATGTCGTATTATTGGAATTTTTAAAGAATAATTTTTTGAGTTTCTTTCGCCGTTTCTATTTCAGGTAGAATAGTGTTGACTTTTAACAAACAAATTTGATTTTACTATGTTGTATAATATTATGTAGTAGAAAGTAGTATTGAACATGACAGTTATTCACCTCTGGTTTTTTTTTTCATACACATAACATGTTACAGAATAGCTCAAGATTACGCACATCCACTCAGTAATGATCCTTTACATGTTTGTAGATCAACTGCAATATTGATGACTGGAAGACCAATATCGAAAACGTAGTATTGATTTCATTTTGAAGTGAAAACAGGGTGCATTATATTTCGTTTTTTCTGACTTGCAAAAAAAGAGGAAGTTCTCAATTGAACCGTATGTTTTTTTTGTATGTATATTCTTCGCACTCTTTTGATCTACGTCAATATTGAACTAATTCAATGATTTTTAATAGACTGGCTTCAGGGTTGTTCACATATAAATTTAATAAAAAAAAATTACCCTTAAATTTTATTAGGTGATAAAATTTTTAAATCTAAATATTAAGGCGACTTTCGAACTTTTGATATTACTTTGTCTACACAAAGGGAGCAAAATTAAACATGTCATAGCATTAAGTTAATATTAATATTATGTATTTTTTTATTTTCTTTGAAGCCGGCATTTATTTTTATTAAAAGTCTGATTTTATAATTTTTCCCACAAGGAAGATAAGATTTACGCTGCTTTAGTTAATAGAAGATCTGCACAGATCTATTTAGATGCTCTAGTGATAAGAGACCGATCTAAATTGCGCTTTGGTATAAATGGGAGACGTTACTAGAGGAATGCTCCAGGCTAATAAATTGAGGCCTCGAGATGATAGGTCAACAACCTCATGTAATGTGATCTATCGGAACAAATTTTATTTTAAGCTTTATATCTGCAACTTTCTTAAATATTGTAGTAATCAGTTTCATATTTTTATACAGTTTTTCTTTTTAATTTATAAATTTTAAAATAAATTCATTTTTATACAGATGACAAACGAGTAGATGACATCGGTTCATAGCCATCTACTTCAATCATTAATTAAGAATCAAAATGCGGATGCATTGTCACGCCTTAGGAGCTAGATGGAGGGCTCCGTTGCGAATAAAAAACAGTCTTCGGTTCTCTACACTCACCATAGTAAACCAAGTAGCATTATTTAGCTGTTTCACGCGGGTAATCCGTGAGGGTGTGGTTCTATTCCGGTCGAAACGAGTTATTCATTCTACAGCTATACTTATAGCTTACCCGCCGCATTACCTACAGAGCCGTCAAAAATGTTAATAGCAATTTTAAATTCAAATTTATCACGGTTTGTGTTATTTAAAACTAGAAGTGAAACATCGTGAGAAAATATGTGTATGTCTGAGAAATTAAGAAAAAATACTTCGAAGATTAGTGAAGATCGTTTATCGAATTCATTGGATTGTTCTCGGGAATCAGAGGTAACCTAGCCTATACCTCCACACTATTTACATTAGTTGTAAAATCGTCTCAAACGAGGAGGGAGTATAGTTAAATGGTGAAACGAACTTAGTAAAGTATTACCATAATTTTACGATGCGCGTTTTCAAACACTAAAAAAAAAAAAACAAATAGTCGGACTATGTAAGTCCAACTTCGACCGAGAGGTCAATCGACGGATTCAACTCGGCTGGGCAGCGTTCGGGAAATTACGACACATCTTCTCGTCAGGTATACCTTAAAATCTGAAAACTAAGCTGTACAACCAGTGTGTGTTGCCAGTGATGACCTACGGAACCGAGACGTGGTCCTTCACTGTTAGCCGTATGAGGACGCTCAAAGTCGCTCAGCGAGCTATGGATAGGGCTATGCTCGGAGATTCTCTGCGTGATAAACTTAGAAATGAGGATATCCGCAGTAGAAACAGAGTGACCGACATAGCCCAACGGATTAGTAAGCTGAAGTGGCAATGGGCCGGCCATATAGCTCGAAGAACCGACAACCGTTGGGGAAAAAAGGTTCTCGAGTGGCAGCCTCGTACCGGTAGGCGAAGTGTAGGGCGACTCTCGACTAGACGGAGTGATGACCTGGTAAGACATGCAGGAAGTCGATGGATGCAGGTGGCTCAGGACCGTGCTTTATGGCATACCTTGGGGGAGGCCTATGTTCAGCAGTGGACTTGTGAAGGGCTGTAATGATGATGATGATGATGATGTTCCACTTTTTTTAGAAGTTTGTGTAAGTTGTGATGCCATTAGATTGCATGTGTATACTATGTATATGTATACATGCAGTTACTTTTATAGATTTTAGAGGGGCAAAAACATTAAATCCGTAAGCTACAGAATGCATAATATCTACACTTGAACAAAAACGTCCTAAAAACTGAATATTCACCACAGCTGCGATAAAGAGGGAACTCGGTACCGTCGCAGGAGAGATGTTTTAAGAAATAAATAAATTCGTGCGCCACACAAATTGAATAAACTTCTGTCATATTTTATACCACGCAAAGAACTTTTTGTCACTGCCTTTCTTCGAGAATTTGCGCTCAATTGAGTAACTTAACTTGAAGGAAGCGTTGTTTTGTTTTACTAATTTACAATGACATGCTGTTATAGAAAGAGGTTTGACTAAATAGAGGCAGTTTATTTTTCATCTACAGTTCGAAACGGTGAATTCAAAAACTACCGTCTATAAACGTATTGGTTGAATTCATATGGCTGCGTACTATAACAGTTTTCCTCACGATATTTTCCTTTACCGCCGAGCACGTGGCAAATGAGCACTTAATTTCATTGGTGGGAATTGAACCCGTGTTTGTGTGAGTAGTTAGCCACAGAGTTACAAGGGATCCGATTCTAAATAATAATTGTATTGTATTTTATTTATATAAAATAGTTGCATTATATTACGATGTTGCTTATTCCAACTTATGGCTGCATTTTAATTCTCAAGTACAAGTAACCTGTAAGGATGATGTTCGGTGCTGTACACCCTTTAAAATGCCGAAAATCTATACTTATAGTTATTACTTATAATATAATAAAGCGGAAGAGTTTTTTTTCTTTGGTGAAAAACACGCTAATCTCTGGAACTAGTCCGATTTGAACTACTATTTATGTACATGATAACCAGATTCATGAAGTATAGTATAATAGGCTTTCTAGTATTACGCTACACTTCCGTGCGTAATGGTTAGTGACACGTAAATACAATGCTCTACAAAAATATAGATATTTACTCCATTCAAAAAAGTCTACCATATATGTCTATTTCTTATTCATAAGTCATAATGTATTTTGTGACAAAAAGTTACTCAATTAAGTGATTTATAATCATGGCATATTAATTCTTACAAACGAAAGTTATCATCAAGACAATTTTATGAAGATAAACTTTAATCTTAAAAGCATGTTATTTAGACGCATTGCTTAAAAGATAATTTAAAATTAAAATAATTCGATACTCGACTCGATGCGTAAGCGACGAACAACCCAAGCCGCCCGATGAGAACCGAGAGAAAAATCCGACAGTGAACGCTCAGGGCTCAGACGTGTGATATAGAGCTGGTTAAAAATAACATTACAATATTATTATTGTTTTTTTTTTCAAAATTCATTTTATTATATATTTAAAATATTTCCAATAAATGTTAAAACATTTTATCGACCAGCATAAAGCGTAAAAATAAAAATTGTCGCAAGAAAGCGTTTCTAGAAAAATAAGTTGATAAGCTTCGTAAATTGAATAAAGTTGTATCGCGTTTTATTTATCAAACAAGTAGATACGTTTTCCTATGTAAAAAGCTTCCTTGAATATTCTTAGCGAAGAAAAAATGAACGAACACACCAGAGGGAAATGCGACACTTAATTATTATTTCTAAGCCGTGGTAGCTCAGGGGCTAAGCGCTCGTTGATAATTTCACGAGCAACACGGGTTCGATTCCTGCCGGAATCAATAAAATTGTTAACTACAATTTAAACTGCTGATTTACCACCTACTCGGAGGTGAAGGAAAACATCTTTAGCAAACCTGCTGCTGACTAATAAGAAAAAAATATTTCGACGACATGTGAAGTCCGTCAACACGCATTGGGGCAGCGCGGCGGACATTTCCTTTCCCTAAAACCCTCTCAGATGAGAGGATGAGAGGCCTGTGCCCAGCAATAGGGCATATAAAGCATGTAATATTAACTATAACTTTTCAATTCTAGTCTTATTTATTAATTCTTTGTTTATACGTGGTAGAGCCATTCTGCAGTTATATTATATGTTTACACGAATGGGTTGACTCGAACGGGGAAGATCCATGCTCTCGCAGAATACCAGCGTAAAATAGCAGCAAAATACTGACGTGTTACTTATAGTGAGTATTGAAAACCGAAGACCTTTTTTAAGGGAGTCCACATAAATCCTCAGGGATGACAACTTATTCTGCATTCTGATTATTAATCGAGGGTAGAAGTAGATGTCTATTGTCATAGCATCCACCTCCCTGTGGTGAGCTGTGTGCTTGTTTGTCACCCTTATTCTATATAAAATATTGGTCATCACAAAAATTGTAATCCGATTGAAGAAAATGCGACAGTTAAAATAATATTTTTGTCGTTTTTTTAAAGTTGCTTCGAAAAAAGTTACTTCCACAATAGGCACTGCTCCTTTATCGTAGGGATACATACCTCATAACTCAAAACAATTATTTGTAGGTCAAACAAATACTTGCTTCATGTGGGATTCGAACCAGCGGCTCCCAGCCCTTCAACTCGTTGGTTAGTCACTGCGTCACAGAGCACTCAAATATGTTATGTTTATGTTATACTAGTTATTCCCTGAAAGTGAAGACTATGTGTAATATACATCTTAAATACGTATTTAATACTATTTGATGATTTGTGCAAAATTAAAACTATGGTCTATGTTCAACAGTGAACTTTAGTAGGCTCTAAAGATAGCGGTAAAAGGCGGCCTTAATGTTGTTACAGAGTGATTCCTTACAGGTGACGAATATAAAATATTTAAATATTTGGCCGCCTTGACTTAAATTCGGTCAGAACAATATTTAACATTAAAAAGCAGCCTACCTAAGTTATGTTTATGAATAAAAAAGCTTAACTATTTTTAATATAAGTTGTTGAGGACATACGTATTGTAATTTCAAATTAGTGCAACAGGACTCAGTTTAAGAGCGCTCATGCGAATTAGCATGTTTATGTTGATACTAAATCCGTGTACGTGTTTTACAAAGTATATTATGCGTTTGTTTTATAGCGCAGTTCAACTTCGAACATTAATTCAGTGGGTATAAACAATATTAACGATGTCAGACAATAAACAGTTTGGAAGCACTTAAAATTAATATGAAATTCTGAAATTGTTTCGTTAATTTTGTTGATATATAACAGTAAAAGTTAGCCAACTTGCAATGGAAATGTGTGCTTGAATTTTGTTTCATGATAGAAGCAAATCTGTGCCAAAAATGTTAAAAGATCGCGATACTTTTTCTTTGATAATAAGAGAAAATAGAACAAAAAAATAATTCGGAAACTGAAGTAACTAATGGGCCAGCCCTCGTGTATATTAGAGAATATGTGGTAACGTTGACTGACGTGGACAATATAGGAAACTAACCCAGTATTTAAATACCCAATAAACAAGTAGCGTAAGCTACAAGTACTCATGAGTACTTGCGGCGGTATTCTCTGCTGAGACAGCTTGTGACAACATACAAAGCGTAAGTGCTGGTGTCACATATTCTGAGCTGGTGTTACGAAATGCCACGTTCAGGCGTGGATTCAGTAAAGAAGCGTAAAGAAGAGGTCTACTTGTAACTCCATTTTGATTAAACTTAGTCTTATCGGTCTCAAATAGTTTAAAAACCACAATACACTTAAAGTTGTACGGCCTGTGTGTATTTCCATAAATTGAAAGAGAAACAGTATCTGTTACAAATTGATTTCTATGTTAAATTTTCGTCAATCGTTCGATATAAAATTATGTTAGTAATTCTGGAGGTAAATTAAATAAACTTTACACTTATTTCAAAAATTTTCCAATGGACGTGGTCCAATTAGTGAGTAGCTCACTGCTCTAGCAGTTGACCACAAGTTTAAGGCATAGTTTAAAAAATAGTTGTGACACTATATATTATATGTATATTTTTAATGCAACAAATTAATATTCTATTGTATAACATCTTTTTTCTTTAAATAAAAGCGATCGGAAAAGAAAAAGTGAAAAACTGCTTTTTTACACGGGGTCACAAGCAAGCACACAGTCCATCCTATAGTAAGTAGCTATGCTGTGGTACATAGGCTTGTATTTATTTTAAAAATATAATTTTTTTTAAATAAAACTGATTTGACAAAAAATATTTTGATTTGAAATGGCCAGTACTTCAGAACCGCAATTTCATAGGTAAAGACCTATTATTATTCACAGGTTATTATATAATTATCTCTGAATTTAAATTTATTTCATAATTATTACACATTTCGCCGGTCCAGTCCACAGCTTATTAAATACACACAGATTTAAGACTTTCCTCCCCAAGGAACGGCTCAAAATACGGTGCTGAGTCAACTTTTTCTAAATTATTACGAGCAACAATATAACAAGACTAACAACATATCAAGACTATGAGTATTCATCTATTTTTAACTATTATAAGTGCCTCATACCTTAAATTCGACCACATTGTGATTACTTGGAAAGACAGATACTGGCAAATTCCAATAAATTGCTGTTCGCATTGTGAACGACAAATTTAAAACACTAGAATTTTAAAACTCTCATATGGAGTGAAGTTTTACGAGACATAAATTTTAAAAACTTAAACTACATAACAGAGTACTATACAAACGTGTTCTTTTATACTAAAGTACTAAAGTTTTAAGAGCTCAAATAAACGTTTAAAAACTAAAGATATTTTAGAAAGTAATCAAACAAGAGCTAGAATTTCAAGCATCCATTAACTAATCTACTGAGGATACGGAGTTTGTTGGAGAATTTCCAGTTTGAGTGTTAGCTCCGCTTTATTGGGAACGTATTATTGTTAGTTAATTATATATCTCTTGTTGTAGTTAACTTTAAGTGCGAAGTGTTAAAAGTTTCATTATATAAGTATGTGACCTAGCGACCTATTTCGTTCGTATTCCTTCACTGTTGGTGAACTACTACAACAATCTATAGTTTGCATAGCAATTGTCTAATTTGCTAGTTCTCAAACATTATAAATACTATCATAATTCAAAAATTTAGTAAAATAAACAGAATTTGAACCTAAAGTAATAATGATGATGGTGTTTATGTCATCACTGTCATAAAATTGATTATACCTCCTTCCAAGTGCACTGCCGACGGTGTGAGCCATACACCATACATCCAACAAATTTTGTATGTCTTATCAAGTTATCATTTCATCTAGCGAGGTTTACGCTTCATTCACTGGTTCAAAGCTAACTTGAGAACCTTCCTTTTCCATTGATTTTCTTTCTCTTAAAAAAACACTACCTCCATGTTAGGATTTTCTCCTGTATCATGGAAACTGTTTACACACTTCCAGACCCGGAACACTTGCTCCTTGTGGGATTCGTACCTGCGGCCCTATGTGCTACAACTCATTGCTAAATTTACTGTGCCACGAAACCATCAATCGTCGATTGTTGGTTCTTCGATCTGTAAGGTCAATGAATATTAGGTAAACGAGATGGCCAAAATGTGCCTCAATCTGTACAAAAATAAGTCTATTGCTGTTAATTTAAGTAAAATAAAAAAAGTATTTTGAATAACTGTTAACATTTCATAGCAGCTGTTGAAAAATAATCAAGTTTAAAAGTATTTGAAGTGATTTCTTCTCTTTGAAGTCACTCCATAGCACCTTTAATGTGACCACATAATACTTAAATAGATCAGAGTAGAGAAAAAACAATAGCTAAACTCATAAAAATACTTTATTTATGATATGTTATGTATAAAAACAAGCCCTCAAGTGATGAATAAATACATCAAAATAATCAAAATACACTAAAGGCTAGGATTTTGTTTATTTGTTTAATTAATAAAACAACAGCTTAAACATGTAGCGTTACATTATAGGATAGCGTTATTTTACTTTAGTACTAGCAACACTGAATCCGTCCGTCAAGCATCAAAACAGTCAGTGTAACTCGGTATATGATAATATAATGTAAGCTCTTCCTACGTATTTGTGTTTTATCGTATTTTACTTTTATTTTAATAAGTGCGCGAGTGCTCCACTAATTATAAATTGTGTAATACATAAGTTTAATTATTTTTTGTCTAATATACTTCGATCAATAAGAGTATTAATATAATTATGTTACAAAAATAGTTACAAAATAATAATTTCAAATACTGAAAAAAACTTCTGTCCTCGTTTTTTTTTTTTCACTAAACCAGTTAGGTTTAGTAGGTTTAAACAAGTACGCCGATGTATTCTCGTCAAACGATGTTGACAGGAAACTGGCTTAGTTCAACACAAAATAAACACAGGAGAAGAATTGCCTATTCTGCCTCGTCAGCTGCCATGAAGATTGCTGGTAGCACGTGAAAAGGAAGTGGAAACCATTATTGAGGGAATGGTGAAGGATGGTGTTATTGAACCTTCTTCTAGTCCATGGTGTTTGCCCGTGATACTGGTAAAGAACTTTTCACCAACAGCGCCATCTAGTATCAAATAGAAGAAATGAGCTTTCTAGTAAAGTCCACACTCGAATTTTCTACATCTAGTCGGTTGGGACCGGTATTTACTAGGATATACTAGATATTTCGGTGGAAAAGGCCTATATAAAGCCGCGGAGGGCCGCGTCTGGGGCAGTTTTGAATTTGCGAGACGAGCGAAACTTTCGGAGCGAAATAAAGTGAATTAAAGTGTTAAGTGTGATTAATTATTAATGTGATTTAATTTTTAATTGGTGTTTAGTTATTAAAATGTCAATTTTGGTAGTTCAATCGGCAGTTTTTATTGTCACGAACCCTAAGCTCTAGATGCATACATCCTAATTATCATGCATATACATTAACCTACATAACACTCATGAATTGGAACTTTATTAATATCTACATTGTGTAATAATGTACGTGGTAGAGCCATGCTGCAGTTATATTAGTAGTATAGTTGTCGCACGAATGGGTCGGCTCGACCGGGGGAAGGACCACGCTCTCACAGAATACCAGCGTGAAATAGTAGCTTAATGCTGCTGTATTTCGTATGGTGAGTGTAGAGAACCGGAGACCCTTTTTACTGGAAACGAGGCATTCCATCTTAGTCCTCACGGGTGACAACGCATCTGCATTTTGATTCGTAATCGAGGTTAGATGTAGATGTCTATGGGCCACAGCAACCACTTACCATCAGGTGGACTGTGTGCTCGTTTGTTTTTTTTTGTTTTTTTTTCTCTTTATTAGGATTACCAACGATTGATACATTATTACATCATTAATTAAATTTACAGTTTCGTTATTTCTAAATGTACAATCACTTAAAGGTAATCACATGCTATCAATTTACATTTTAGTACTATATAAGGTATCTAAGGAATTCTTATTTTAAATAATTTGATATTGTATGAACGAGTGCGCGTGCACGTGCGTGTGCGTGTGTGTGTGTTTGTGTGTGTGTGTGTGTGTGTGTGTGTGTGTGTGTGTGTGTGTGTGTGTGTGTGTGTGTGTGTGTGTGTGTGTGTGTGTGTGTGTGTGTGTGTGTGTGTGTGTACGTGTTTTACATTAATTATTAACAATTTGGTACACGATCTGTACTTTCACATTGTTTGAAATACTTATATAAATTCTTATAAAACTGACATATGGAATCAAAATTAACATCAACGACTTCACAACATTCATTAAATACTTTACAAAGCCTTGCGACTGGTGAATGCGCACCAAGAACAGTTCTACGACGTGGTGGGTAAAGAAGTGGAATTGTTTTGCGTGGAATTCTTATTGGAGTGCGAAATTTAAATTGGGCGAGAAGCTGTGGACAATCTACTTCATTTCTAAGCACTTTGTATAAAAACATAATATCTATTAATTTTAGACGTATCGATAAGGGAAGCATATTAAAATATTGAAGTCTATCCGCATAAGATGATATTTTTAGTGCTTTTCCAACAGAGTATGTAAGATGCCACATACAGCGTTTTTGAACTCTCTCCAATCGCAACGAATGTGTAGAATAGTGGGGACGCCAGACAACACTGCAGTACTCAATTATACTCCTTACAAGGCTATTGTACAATATTTTTTTTGTTTTAGGGTTTTTAAATGACCTACCATTTCTTATGACAAACCCTAACATTTTGAAAGATCTATTTATAATACTATCAATATGAGGTACAAAAGTTAGTTTTTTGTCAAAATATACACCAAGATCCCTTATCACTTCTACTTCTTGTATTTTGTTATTCCCTATGAAGTAATGGTTATTGATCAACTTAGTATTTCTTGTAAATTTAACATGTGAACATTTAGAATAATTAGGATTCATGCCGTTAAGATTACACCAATTTACAAGTCTATTTAAATCTGTCTGTAACAGTACTGAGTCTTCTAAAGATTCAATTATTCTTCCAAACTTTAAATCATCCGCATACATGTAGGGTTCCGAAAATTTAAAGCAACTAGAAATGTCATTTATAAACAGGTTAAATAATATTGGTCCTAAATTTGAGCCCTGTGGCACACCAGAGGAAATGATACGTTTGTCACCCTAACTTATAAAAAAAAAATGATAAAAACCGACTGCCAAAATCATTTTTTTTAAATCTCTATAACTTTTGTCCACTACTGCGTAGCTACACGCACTTTTCTAATTCTTTATATAGATCTGTTTTTTTTATTCAAATGACATAGATTTCATCTCTGTACAGCCTGCGGCACAGGTTCATACAATTTTGGCCATCTCCTTTAACCATTTAGCTATATCGGATACTCGGATATTATAATCCTAATCATCCTAACGGATTTAATTACCTTCGTTTCCGTTATTTCAGAACTGTTTGGTTGATACGTCATGCTTTTTGTTTAGACAAATCGTTCAACATGATATGACTATGGTACAAAATTAGGAATATATATAATAACTTTACACGTAACTTCAATTATCTGCGAACAGTTAAGACACCTCAATTTAGACAACGACAAAATCGGATTTCAGATATTCATCGTCATCTATTTTGCCAGCAGATACCTCTCGACCTTTCATTCATTAACAAAACATTGGGTCAACCTGAATTAAATCAAGATAATTCCACGTATTTAATCCGTAACGCGGATTTGATGAAATAAGCTTTTATCTAAAACGGCAGCGTAACTACGTAACAAACGTTGAGGGAAGCTTTTGTAGTAGTAAATGTTTCATAAATGAACGACTATGGTGGTGGACCATATAGCACCAAGAACCGACCACCGTTGGGAAAAAAGGTTCTCGAGTGGCAGTCTCGTACCGGTAGGCGAAGTGTAGGGCGACCCCCACTAGATGGAGTGACGACCTGGTAAGACAAGCAGGAAGTCGATGGATGCAGGTGGCTCAGGACCATGCTTTGTGGCATTCCTTGGGTTCCTATGTTCAGCAGTGGACTTGTAAAGGGCTGTAGTGATGATGTTAATATTTCATAAATTAGTTATAAGCTTATGTTTGTTCCTGGTTTTAAAGTATGAACGTCTTTATTCTTAATAAAGATATTTAATGTTTTATTTATGGAACATTGCATTTACATAAATATAGGTATTGCCATATCAAAGTTAATTCTGTTATCCGTTACGGCCTAACAAAGTTCATTGCCTAAACGACCCACAGCTGTATGCGTCTTCTCACTTATTATAGGGTTAGTCTTTGTTCGGTATATGCATTTTTATTTATTTTTCTTCTAAATACGTGACTGATTGTAACCTGTAGCATCATATTGAAGTCAATAAATACGTTTAATAAATAAATTTAATAGACAGAATTTTTGCCCATTCTATTGTATTTGCATTAAAATAATACAGTATAAATACATTAATTCTGGCAACATTGGATTTCTTTCAATCATTAGTAGAAAAATAGTAGTAGTGACCTAGCATGCTTACGAATAAGGCCATCTATAATCTTCTTAGCAGAATGTACGTTCCCGGAGCTACCGCCCCGATTAGTTACGATTACGTAAGTATAATGGCTGGCTTCATATGCTGAGCTTCCCTATAACAATGTGACGCAAAGTAGTATACAATAGAAGAAAGGTCGACTTATACTGAAATCAAGTTCTTAAGCCGTTGTGTCAACAACATAGCAGAAGCGTTACAGAAACGCGGCAGCCCCATCAATACCCGGAACGCGTTATTGTATTGTACGCGAAGATCACTATATTTACCTGCACGTATAAAATGACTGACAGTACGCCTTGAAAAGCGCAATCTTTGCTTCGTCAATACATTTAGCAAATCTACGGGCCAACATACTCGTATTACAGCGGACAGACAGGGACCTCCGCTCCCTCTCATTATCCTGGTTGTCTTTCAGGTTACTCGTGATCCAGTGGCCAAGTACTTAAAGGTCTCAACTTTTTTCAAAGGGGTTCCACAGAGCTTAAAAAATGGTACACTGGTTTATCGCTTGTGGTCCGGATCGAACATCATAAATTCGCTCTTAACAGCAATATATTTGAGCCCCTGGACCATAGCATAAGACTCACATATAGTTAATATTTTCTTTAAGGCTGCACTTGATGGACTCAGCAGCACCATATCATCTGCATAACTTATGTTATTAACACAAACTCCGTCAATGTGGCAACCGAAACCGCTATTGCTGAGTACATCAAGGAGCTTATTCATATTCAAATTAAAGAGCGTAGGAGAGCTTAGACCACCTTGTCTGACATTGCTGTCCAGTCTGTATTCTTCTAAGAGCGAGTCAGCCAATCTGACATTGTTCTTTTGGTTCCTATACCAGTGCTGTAAGAGCAATATAAGTTCTTCCAGGGTAGTCTCAAATCTCATCTTATCCCACAGGAGTTGGTAAGTTACTAGGTCAAACGCCTTTTGATAGGTCCAAGTAACAAAAAAACACAGGTGTCTTCCTTGCTGTGTATTACTCGACAGTCTGCTTGAGACACAGGATAGCACTTTCAGTGGAATGTCCTAGTCTAAAACCGAATTTAGCATCGTTAAGCGAGATGTGCTTATCCAGGAATCCGTTAAGCAAACTGTCCAGTACCTTAGCGATCACAAAATCAAGGGAGATGGACCTATAGTTGGATACGTCAGAGGCCTCACCAATCCTGTTTTTTGGAACAAGAATGACAATAGTTTGCATCAAATTGTCAGGGAAATATGAATGCCCAATACACAAATTAAAAAACATGGACAAAACCCTTGGCAAATGAACTCCAGCATGCCGCAGGTGTTCGATACAAGTGGTAATGCCCAGGCGACTTGCCCCTCATCATTCACTTAATGACTTTAGCTACATCTTTGATGGTAACAAATACACTACGCTTCAGACCACTTGCCTCAACATCAGCCATCGGCGGCTCTGGATCTCCCTCTATTTGCGTTTTTTTTAATTCACAAACGAAAAATTAACACAATTTCAAAATAACAAATCCTAAATTTTTGTGCTTATTTCAACGTCCTGGTTAACTGTACTAGTGGAATTTTTCTTTTTAAGTTCCATAGTTATAGTATAGTGATTTCTTATATTTACGCGAACACTAGACATTTAAATAATACTACTTTTTACGGATTTTATCGCGTATATTTAACTTTTTAAATACCCGATGTTTCGAGCACTTTACTACACCCATGGTCACGAGGGAGACTGAGATGTTCAACGTCCTGATGTCATAGTTAACCGCGGTTACCATAGATTAAAATTTTACTTTTGTTTAAAAAATTGCATAATGTTGAGGCAGAAATAATAATTTTTAAAATACTTAGTTTTTTACAGAGTAGGATGATAAATGTACACACAATCCACCTGATGGTAAGTGGATACTGTGGCCCATAGACATCTACATTTATCTTCAATTAAGAATGAAAATGCAGATGCGTTTCCAGTCCTGAGGATGAGATGGAATGCGTCGTTTTAAGTAAATATGGTCTCCGGTTCTGTACACTCACCATATGAAACACAGGAGCATGCAGTTACTATGTTACGCTGGTATTCTGCGAGAGCGTGGTCCTACCTCAGTTGAACTGACCCATTCGCTCTTCAACGACAATATAGCTGCAGCGTGGCTTTACCATGGTGAGTCTATCCATGTCTTATTATAACCATGTCGGATTATAATCAAATTTTACAAACAGATCGACAGTAATACCTAGAAGAATCCAGGCTATATCTTATCCTAAAAACGTAAAGTTTTTCAATGATTTTTTTTCAAATAAATTGCCTATAGATTATTTTATATCTAAATAACGCCACCGCAGAAATCTAAATAATAAGGCACTAGAAATGCCTTCTACTGTCTTTTAATATCGGGATGCGTGTCGCCAGTTTGCTAATAAACGGATAACGGTATAAAATATTTAGAAATAAAAAAAATAGCGTAGGTGTAAATAAATATTTAATTTAAAATCGCATTTCGGTATAAATATGTAAGCTAAACATAATAAATCATCGATATAAAATAGAGGTGTCAAGTCACTGATTCGCACTCGACTTTTGCGACCGTGTTTTTGGAAATTTACGTACGTGACAATATTGTTTATTGCCTATACTATAAATCCATCGCTGCTTGTAGCTGTCGTACACGTAGACATAAACTAGTTTAAGAATCAATGGATATCGAAATGTGAATACAGTTACATTTTCGGAGACAATCGTAGTACTGGCGAAGTAGTAAGGCGAATCATTTTATTTAAGTATAATCCATGAAAAACAACATTATTTAAAACACTAAGTTCTTATTTATGAAATTTTAATCCTTTATTTGAAAATTTGCAAGTCGTGGAAGAATATCCGTAGTTGGATATGCTTAAAAACACTACTTTTGCGCCTTGCATTCGAAACAACACTGGTGACCGAAATAAACGCTCCTCGCGCACTTGTGGCCTACGAGTCACATAAGGTCACATGTGCGGCGACAAGGTCACGCACTTTTACGACTTCTATTGCCTTATTATTTAGATTTCTGTGAACATAATATCATTAGATCCTATCCAGGCGAAACCGGGGCGTGTCGTTAGTTAATTATAAAATACAAAAATTGCTTTGGAAGATCTCGATGGGTTTATTGCTTTTCTTTATACAAAGAGGTTTGTTTTAAACAGTGGTGAAGTAAGTAAGTAAGTACCTGCAGGTATTTTTTTTAATTATAGAAGAAGTAAATATTACAAGACGTAGTGATTATTTGCTCTTTGATTATAATCTATATGGTACAAATATATTTTGTTTTTTCCTTTTAGATAGTGATAATACGCGCATGAAACCACGGGGCACAGCTGGTTAAAAATAAACATTACAATTTTTTTTAAATTTCATTTTACTCTATATTCAAAATATACAAAATATCCAAAAAATATTACGATGAATATTTTACCGACGAGCGTAAAGCGTAAAAAGAAAAATTGTCACAAGAAAGCGGTTCTAGAAAAATATGTTCATAAGCCTCATACATTTAATAACATTGTTTCAGATTTTATTTATCAAACAAAAAGATGCGTTTCCCTCTGTAAAAAGCTTGGTTGAAAATTCTTAGCAAAGAAAAAATTAACGAGCTGACCAGAGGAAATGCGACACTTATTTATTATTTCTCCGCCGTGGTAGCTCAGGTTGCAAGCGCGAGCAACACGGGCTCGATCCCTGCCAGCATCAATAAAATTGTAAATTTCAATTTAAACTGCTTATTTACCACTTGCTAGGCGGAGAAGGAAAACATCGTGAGGACACTTGCATGTTGGACTAATAAGAAAAAAAATATTTCAAAGACATGTGAAACGTTTGTATATATATATATATATATATATATATATATATATATATATATATATATTATAATTTAAATTATAATATAAATAATGTACAATACACGTATTGGGGCAGCGCGGCGGACATTTCTTTTCCCTATAACCTTCTCCGATGAGAGGAGGCCTGTGCCCAGCAGTGGGACGTATAAGGTGCGTTGGGGTAATACCGGACGATTTTCGACTAGTTAAAAGAGTCGGGCAAAAACTTTATTTTCTCGACATCCATATACGTCAGATTTCTGAAACATGGCGCAAATCGTTAATGGTTACACGTAATTTAGCTATAAGAAGTTTTTACTTTTCAAAACTCAACAGTGTCTGCTTAAAACGTGTGCGAAGACAAGGCATAATTTTTTATATGCATGATGAAGAATTGGCCATCAAGGGGAAGACCGGACGTCGCTAAAATCGCTAATAAAAGTGATAGGGAGAGACCGGACGGACGAAAAAAATACAAAAATTACCTTGTTTTATAAAATACTGCGCAGCACACGCCCTTCTTTTCGGAGGGACTGGCTGAAACTTGGGGTCAGGTTAGAATAAAATGAAGTCTTGTACCATACTGCTAGCTTTCAAAAATATAGCATAATTGATGTAACTTAAACATTTAACTATAATTATTATTTTTCTGTTTATATGTAGTAGAGCAATTCTGTAGCTATATTAGATGATTATACTACAATGAGTTGACACGAACGGGGAAGATCCACGCTCTCGCAAAATACCAGCGTGAAATAGCAGCAAAATACTGATGTGTTTTATATAGGGTATATGTAGTAATGAGCACCGAAGACCTTCTTTTAAAGAAGTTCACATAACTCCTCACGGGTAACACTACAACTCCACATAACAGCTCATTCTGCATTTTGATTATTAATAGAGGATAGAAGTAGATAGCCGTAGCCTCTGGTCAACTGTGTGCTTGTTTGTCACTCAGTCAAAAATACTGGTCATCGCAAAAATTGTTATCTGACTGGAGGAAAATGTTATATATAAATATATTTTTTGTTGTTGGTTTTTCAGTGAAACTCCGAGCATAGCCCTCTCCATAGCTCGCTGAGCGACCTTGAGCGTCCTCATACGGCGATAGACTCAGAAATGAGGATATCCGCAGTAAAA
The DNA here is from genome assembly GCA_907164705.1 of Parnassius apollo. Classification (NCBI taxonomy): domain Eukaryota; kingdom Metazoa; phylum Arthropoda; class Insecta; order Lepidoptera; family Papilionidae; genus Parnassius; species Parnassius apollo. The sequence goes on from CAJQZP010001141.1 coordinate 2,648,676, forward strand.
CCACAGTGACCGACATAGCCCAACGAATTAGTAAGCTGAAGTTGGAATGGGCAGGCCATATAGCTCGAAGAACCGATAAACGATGGGGAAGAAAGGTTCTCGAGTGGCAGCTTCGTACCGGTAGGCGTAGTGTAAGGCGACTCCCCCCCTAGATGGAGTGACGACCTGGTAAGACATGCAGGTAGTCGATGGATGCAGGTGGCTCAGGACCGTGCTTTGTGGCATTACTTGGGGGAGGCCTATGTTCACTGGACTGGAACTTGACTTGAGAAGAGCTGTAATGATGATGATGATGATGATTATGGTTTTTCAGTTGCTTCTTTATCGTACGGATACATAACTCAATTTTACAAGCGCAAACAGCCACACTCAAAACAATTATTTGTAGGTCAGACAAATACTTGATACGTGTGGGATTCAAACCCGCGGGCCCCAGCGCTTCAACTCATTTTTTAACCATTGCGCCACGGAGCCGTCAAATATAATATGTCTATGTTATTCTAGTTATTACCTTAAAGTATAGACTACGTATAATATACATCTTAGATACGTAATTTGTACTATTCGTTGATTTGTATAAAGTTAAAACTATGGCAAAATCACCCTTATAAAGCAATCTATGGGGATCTATGTCCAGCAGTGGACTTTAATAGGCTTTAACGGTAACGATAACAGGCAACGAAAATAAAATATTTAAATAGACCGTCTTGACCTAAATTCGGTCAGAACAATACTTAAAATTAAAAAGCATCCAAACTAAGTTATGCTAACGAACAAAAAAGTATAACCTTTTTTATATATAAATTGTTGAGTACATACGTAGTGTAATTTCAAATGTGTGCACCAGGGCTCAGTTTAAGAGCGCTCGTGTGAATCAGCATGTTTATATTGATACTAAATCCGTATACAGGGTTTAAAGAGTATATTACGCGTGTGTTTTATAGCGCAGTTCAACTTCGAACATTAATTCAGTGGGTATAAACAATATTAAAGATGTCAGACAATAAATAGCTTGGAAGCTCTTAAAATTAATAGTAATTCTGAAATTGCTTCGTTAATTTTGTTGATATATAACAGTAAACGTTAGCCAACTTGCAATGGAAATGTGTGCTTGATTTTTGTTTCATGATAGAAGCAAATCTGTGCCAAAAATTTTAAAAGATCGCGATACTTTTTCTTTGATAATAAGACAAAATAGATCAAAAGAATAATTCGGAAACTGAAATAACTAATGGGTCAGCCACGTGTATATTATAGAATATGTGGTAACGTTGACTGACGTGGATAATATAGGAAACTAACCCAGTATTTAAATACCCAATAAACAAGTAGCGTAAGCCGCAAGTACTAGTGAGTACTTGCACCGCAATTCCCTGCTGACAGCTTGTAACAACATACAAAGCGTAAGTGAAGTTATCAAATATTTTGAGCTGGTGTTACGAATTGCCACGTTCAGGAGTGAATTCAGTAAAGAAGCGTACTGAGGGGCTTACTAGTAACCCCATTTTGATTAAAGTTAGTCTTATTGGTCTCAAATAAGTTTATAAAGCACAAAACACTTAAAGTTGTACGGCCTGCGTGTTTTTATTTGTTTATCATCATTCATCATCAATACAGCCCTTCACAAGTCCACTGCTGAACATAGGCCTCCCCCAAGTAATGCCACAAAGCACGGTCCTGAGCCACCTGCATCCAACGACTTCCTGCATGTCTTACCAGGTCGTCACTCCATCTAGTGGGGGTCGCCCTACACTACGCCTACCGGTACGAGGCTGCCACTCGAGAACCTTTCTTCCCCATCGGTTATCAGTTCTTCGAGCAATATGGCCGGCCCATTGCCACTTCAGCTTACTAATCCGTTGGGCTATGTCGGTCACTCTGGTTTTACTGCGGATATCCTCATTTCTGAGTCTATCACGCAGTGAAACTCCGAGCATAGCCCTCTCCATAGCTCGCTGAGCGACCTTGAGCGTCCTCATACGGCCAGCAGTGAAGGACCACGTCTCAGATCCGTAAGTCATCACTGGCAACACGCACTGGTTATACACTTTAGTTTTCAGAGATTGAGGTATACCTGACGAGAAGATGTGTCGTAATTTCCCGAACGCTGCCCAGCCGAGTTGAATCCGTCGATTGACCTCTCGGTCGAAGTTGGACTTACCTAGTCTGACTATTTGTCCCAGGTAAACATACTCGTCAACAACTTCGAGCATAGTGCTCCCAACAACTACCGGCATAGGTGTGACATGGATATTAAACATGATCTTTGTTTTGTCCATTTTCATCTTAAGAGCTATCCGTTGGGAGACACCATTGAGGTCATTTAGCATAGTCCTAAGGTCCTCCAGCGATTCTGCCATAAGGACTATATCGTCGGCAAATCGAAGGTAAGTGATGTACTCGCCATTGATGTTAATACCGTATCCTTTCCAGTCCAGTAGCTTGAAAACGTCTTCCAACGCAGCGGTGAAGAGTTTCGGGGATATAACATCACCCTGTCTTACACCTCTCTGCAGTTGGATAGGTTTCGAACTCTGGTTCTGTACTCGGATAGCCATCGTAGCCCTACTGTACAAACACTTCAGCACTTCGATATACCGACAGTCAACTTGGCACCGCTGAAGGACTATAGCACCGCCCTAATTTCGACGGAATCAAAGGCTTTCTCATAGTCCACATATGCCAGGCAAAGTGGCAGATTGTACTCTTCGGTCTTCTGTACAATTTGCCGCAGGGTATGTATGTGGTCTATGGTACTGAAGCCTTTTCGGAAACCGGCATGTTCGGGAGGCTGGAAGTCGTCGAGTCTGCGTGCGAGACGATTCGTAATGACTCTCGAAAACAGCACGTAGACGCGGCTCAGAAGGGAAATCGGTCTGTAGTTCTTCAAGACAGCGTTGTCGCCTTTCTTAAAGAACAAGACCACCGCACTTCTGCTCCACGCCTCCGGAGTAGTGCCACCACGGAGAACGAAATTGAAGAGCTTCTGAAGGACTTCAAGTACCGGTGTTCCACTCGCTTTCAGAAGCTCCGCTGTAACTCCATCCTCGCCTGGGGCCCTGCCGTTTTTAAGGTGCTGGAGAGCCATTCTAATCTCGCTCAGACTGACGTCCGGGATATCATCGGAATAGTGTCGGGTAAGACTTGCTCTTGGATCGTTACTCACACTTGCGTGTGGCTCCAACGATGATGTGTACAGCTGCCCATAGAACCTCTCAATCTCACTCAAAATCTCAGGTGTCTCGGAAACGATGCTGCCACACTCAGTCTTCAGCTTTGACAGTTGGCTCTTTCTGGCAGACAGAACTCTGGCAAAGACTTTGGAGCCCTGGTTCCGCTCGATCGCTTCTTTAATACGAGCAGTATTAAAGTTGCGTAAGTCTCGCCGCATGCATTTGGAGATCTGTCTGTTCAGTTGCCTGTATGCTGTCAAATCTGTTGACGATTGCAGCCTCATCTCTCGTCTAACAGCCATGAGATTAAGAGTGTGATCGGAGAGTTTTTGTGTTCTTCTGCGGCGGGTCTTGCAGAACTTAGCTCCGACCACATGGACAGTTTCCAAGAGCTTGTCACTCATATCGACCACTGCATTGCAATCCTCTAGGCACTGAAAGCGGTTTTGTAACTCGAGCTGAAAGGTTTCGGGATTCTGGATTAGAGCACGAGGGGGGACGGAGCGTTGACTTCATTAGACGAGACCTCTCCAACTTAACGTTTAGGTTCAGTGTGCCTCTAACCATTCGGTGATCGCTGCCAGTTTTCACCCTTGCGATCACTGAGACATCACTGAACAGTTGGCGTCTGGTCGTCATAATAAAGTCAATCTCATTTTTTGTCGAACCGTCGGGGCTCGACCAGGTCCACTTCCTGTGGGGCCGCTTCTGGAAGAAAGAGTTCATCATAAAGAGTCCCGCTTTCTCCATAAAGTCGGCCAGCTGCTAGCCCCTTCGGTTCCGTTGCCCTACTCCAAATTTCTCTACCTTCAGCTCACCGCTTTCCCTTGTGCCTAGTTTTGCGTTGAAGTCTCCCATCAACACCGTGTAGTGGGTTTTAGAGGAATGCATGGCTCTGGAAATATCCTCATACATTTCCTCCACCTCCTCATCGGGATGTGCCGAGGTTGGTGCGTAAACCTGTATGACCTTCAGCGAATACCGTTTGGTGATTCTGAGTATCAGGTACGCGACCCTCGTCGACACACTCCCAATCTTTACAACGTTGTAGACGAGAGACTTGTGGACGATAAATCCGACACCTCCTTGGGACAGATGGTCCCCTCCCGGTGGTAGAACAAGTTGCCGGACTCGAGGTTTGCCGTGTCCTCCCCCTCTGTTCGGACCTCGGATAATCCAATAGTATGCCAGCGCAACTTGTCTACCTCTTCTTCCAGCTCCAGTATCTTCTCGTCAGTCCTCAGGGTGCGTGCGTTATATGTTACCAGGTCGAGTCGTCGTAGGTGGCAACCGAACCTCCACCGGAGATTCTTAGCACCCCCTGCCCCGCCGTTACCATGGTCGCCACCGTAGCCAGGAATAGCGGGGCCGCCGGGGACTGGGGGCCGTTTTTTTGCGTCGTCATTCATGGGGGATATTTGCCATAGTTGCAACGCTTGGCGAGCGAGTTGGCAACCGCAGTTTTTTATTTTATCACAGTTGTTATCAGTAAGATGCTGCTGCCCATCTCCTGCCTGTCTCCCTCTGTCGCCTCTTAGGACACCCACGGGAAGATATGGGGTAGTGGATATTCTCAACCGCCACTACACGGCGCTAGTGCTTCTATATATAGAAATCTATAAATAAATAAAAAAAACAGTTTCTATAACAAATTGACTTCAATGTAAAATTTTCGTCACTCGTTCGATATGAAATCATGTTAGTAATTTTGGAAATAAATTAAATAAACTTAACACATCTTTCAAAACTTTTTACCCTAATTGATATTTTGGCATAACGTGGTTCAATTAGTGACTACCTCACGGCTCTAGCAGTGGACCAACAGGTTAAGGCATAGTTAAAAAAAATAGTTCTGACGTTATTTATTTTTAATGCAAGAAATTAATATTCTATTATATAACGTCTATTTTCTTGAATTAGGCGATCGGAAAAGAAAAAGTTTTTAGTTAGTAATTAGTTATAAGTGCCTCATGCCTTAAATTCGACCACATTGTGATCACTTGGAAAGACAGATACTGCAAATTCCAATCAATTGCTTTTCGCATTGTGAACGACAAATTTAAACACTAAAAATTTTAAACTCTCATCTGGAGTAAAGTTTTACGAGACATAAATTTTAAAAACATAAACTACCTAACAGAGTACTATACAAACTTGTGTTCATTTATACTAAAGTACTAAAGTTTTAAGAGCTCAACTAAACGTTTAAAAACTAAAGATATTTTAGAAAATAACCAAACAAGAGCTAGAATTTCAAGCATCCATTAACTAATCTACTGACGATACGGAGTTTGTTGGAGAATTTTCAGTTTGTGTTAGCTCCGCTTTATTGGAAACGTCTTATTGTAAGTTAATTATATATCTCTTGTTGTAGTAAAATTTTAGTGCGAAGTGTTAAAACTTACGTTATATAAGTATGTGACCTAGTGACCTATTTCGTTCGTATTCCTTCACTGTTGGTGAGCTGCTGCAACAATCTATAGTTTGCATACCGATTGTCTAATTTGCTAGTTCTCAAAAATCCTAAATACTACCGTAATTCAAAAAGTTAATAAAAAAACAGAATTTGAACCTAAATTAATAATGATGATGATGTTCATGTCATCATTAACATAAAATTGATCATACCTCATTCCAAGTCCACTGCCGACGGTGTGAGCCCTATGTGTCTAACAACTTTTGCATGTCTTATCATGTTATCGCTTCATCTAGCGGGGTTTACGATAAATTCTCTGGTTCCAAGCTAACTTGAGAACTTGAGAACCTTCATTTTCCATTGATTTTCTTTCTCTTAAAAAAAGTACTACTGCCAGCTAGGATTATCTCCTGTATCGTAGAAACTGTTTACAAACTTCCAGACCCGGAACACTTGTTCCTTGCGGGATTTGTTCCTGCGGCCCTATGTGCTACATAGGGCCTACTCATTACTAAGTCTGCTGCGTCACGAAGCCATCAATCGTCGATTGTTGATTCTTCGATCTGTAAGGCCAATGAATATTAGTTAAATTTAACCATTTAGTTATGTCAGTTACTCGGATGTTTTAATAATAATTATACTTACGTTTTTAATTACCTTCATTTCCGTTATGTCAGAACTGTTTGGTTGATACGTCATGGTTTTTATTTAGGCAAGTCGCTCAAAATGATATGATTATGGTACAAAATTAGGAATATATATAATAACTTTACAAGTAACTTTAGTAAACTGCGAACAGTTATAGACAACATAATTTAGACAACGACAAAATCGGATTTCAGATATTCATCGTCATCTATTTTAGCATCAGATACCTCTCGACCTTTCATTCATTAACAAAACAATGGATCAACTTGATTTAAATTCAAGATAATTCCTCGTACTTATCTTTTATGCGAATTTGATGAAGTAAGCTTCTGTTTAAAACGGCAGCGCAACCACCACGTAAAGTTGAGAGAAGCTTTAGTAGTAGTAAATATTTCATAAATTAACGACTAGGGTAATAATTAATATAATATATATCGTAGGACGACCCCCACTCGATAGAGTGATGACCTGGTAAGTCATGCAGGAAGTCTAATGAAGCAGGTGCTTCAGGACCGTACTTTGTGGAAGTTCCTTGGGGAAGGCCTATGTACAGCAGTGGACTTGTGAAGGGCTGTAATGATGATGTTAATATTGTATAAATTAGTTATAAGCTTATGTTTGTTCCTAGTTTTAAAGTATGAACGTCTCTATTAGTTAGTTTCTATTATAAAGCTATTAATATTTTATTTATGTAACATTACATTTTCATAAATATAGCTATTGCGATGTCAAAATTAATTCGGTTAAAGTTAAACGGCCTAAGAAAGTTCATTGCCTAAACGACCCACGGCTGTATGCGTTTTCTCATTATTATAGGGTTAGTCTTGGTTTAGTATATGCATTTTTATTTATTTTTTCTTCTAAATATATGACTGATTGTAATCTGTAATATCATTTTGAAGTCAATACATACGTTTAATAAACAAATTTAATAGACAGAAACTATGCACTCTATTCTCTCTGTATTTGCTTTAAAATAATACAGTATAAATATATTGATTCTGGCAATATTGGATTTCTTTCTATGATTAGTAGAAAAATAGTAGTAGTGGCTCAGTATGCTTGCGAATAAAGCCATCAGTAATCTTCTTAGCAGAATGTACGCCCCGGAGCTACCGCCCCGCATAGTTACGATTACGTAAGTATAATGGTTGGCTTCATATGCTGAGCTTTCCTTTATCAATGTGAGGCAACATAGTATACAATAGAAGAAAGGTCGACTTATACTGAAATCAAGTTCTTAAGCCGTTGTGTCAACGACGCTTTTGTAGGAAATGAAAATTTTAAGTCACGTCATTGAAGAAATGTGCTTGAAACTAAAAAGAAAAGAAAAAGAAGTGTGATGGACTAGAAACGGAGCTTATGTAACAATTTTTTTATAATTTATTTTATATAATAATAATAAACGTTTATTTCGGACATCATTATCCATATAGGTATATAACATTGTTTCGAGCTTATACTTAACTAAAGTTAGTAATTGACAATTGAACATAAAATATATAACAGACAAAGCTCACAAAAAACATATAACATAAAACATAGAAAAAGCACACAAACAAACATGGCACCCGCTGCTGCTCGCCAGATGTTTAATTTACTGCGTGCAGCCGTATCCATCGAGCAAGTATCGGCGAGTCCCAACGGTCTGCCAACGCAAGATACTGTTGAGGCTGTCGCGAAACAAAATACTGATGTGTTTCATACAGTGAATATACAGTAATGAGAACGGAATACCTTCTTAAAGAAGTCCACATAACTACTCAGGGGTAACATTACAACTCCACATAACAGCTCATTCTGCATTTTAATTATTTATCGAAGATAGAAGTAGATATAAATAGGCCTTAGCCTCTGGTGAACTTGTTTTTCACTATTATTGTAGTCAAAAATACTGGTTATCGCAAATTTTTTTTAAGTTGCTGCTCGCTTTACCGCAGGGTTACATAACTCAACAATTTTCTTTAAATTAAAAAGCAGCCAAACTTAGTTATGCTTATAAAAACGTAGTGTAATTTCAAATTTGTGCACCAGGGCTCAGTTTAAGAGCGCTTGTGTGAATTAGCATGTTTATGTTGATACTAAATCCGTATACGTGGTTTAAAGAGTATATTATGCGTTTGTTTTATAGCGCAGTTCAGCTTCGAGCATTAATTCAGTGGGTATAAACAATATTAACGATGTCAGGCAATAAACAGTTTGGAAGCACTTAAAATTAAAATGAAATTCTGAAATTGCTTCGTTAATTGTGTTGATATATAACAGTAAATGTAAGCCAATTTGCAATGGAAATGCGTACTTATTTTTTGTTTCATAATTGAAGGAAATCTGTGCCAAAAATGTTACGAGATCGCGATACTAAATCTTTGATAATAAGAAGAAATAGAACAAAAAATAATACGTACACTGAAGTAACTAATGGGACAGCCTACATATATATTAGAGAATATGTAGTAACGTTGACTGACGTTGGCGATATAGGAAACTACACTAGTATTTAAATACCTAATAAGCAAGTAGCGTAAGCCGCAAGTACCAGTGAGTACTGGTAGTGCGTGGTGTTATTCCCTGCTTGGGCAGCTTGTAACAACGTACAAAGCGTAACTGCTGTTGTCAAAAATTTTAAGCTGGTGATACGATATACCACTTTCAGGCGTGGAGTCAGTGAAGAAGCGTACTGAGAGGCTTACTAGTAACCCCATTTTGATTAAAGTTAGTCTTATCGGTCTCGATTAAGTTTAAAAAGCACAATATACTTAAAGTGTTACGGCCTGCTTGTATTTCTATAAATAAATAAAAAGTATCCACTAAAAATTAATTTCTATGTTGAATTTTCGTCAATCGTTTAATATGAAACTATGTTAGTAGTTCTGGAAAAAAATTAAATAAACTTAACACTTCTTTCAAAACTTTTCATTAAAATCCACTTTTTGGTACAACGTGGTCCAATTAGTGACTAGCTCACTGCTCTGACTAAGGTTAAGGTATATTTAAAAAAAAAGCAGTTGTGACGCTATATATTATATGTATATTTTTAAAGCAAAAAAATTGATATTCTATTATATAACGTCTATTTTATTGAATTAGATGATCGGAAGAGAAAAAGCGAAAAACTGCTTTTTACACTGACTCACAAACAAGCACACAATCCATCCCATAGTAAGTAGCAATGCCGTAGTGTAAAAGCATGTATATATTTTCTTGATTATGTATCAAAAATTCGTTGTTATCACTGAATATGCCTAAGCTTTCGTGACTGTAAATGAGCGGATCAATCCAAATAAGTGCAACACACAACATGTTCAGTAACTGTTTCGTATATTAGGTCGTCACCTATAAAATTGCCTTTTTATTCTATATTTTTGTTTCTATTTATCAAAGTAATCACCCATGCACTCGATGTATCAGCCAACGCAATCGCAGTATATTGGAGCCTATCTTGAAGAAATCAGTTAGACGAGAGGTAACAAATTATTCAAAGGGGTTTTGGCGTTTGTTTGTGAATGTCTTATTGTCTGCTTATTATCTATATCTTGTTGTAACACAAGTTCAGTGCGATGTTTTAAAAGTTTAATTATATAAGAATGCCATCACTGTTGGTGAACTACTGCGACAATCTATTGTTAACATATCAATTATTGTTTAATTTGCTGGTTCTCAAAAACCAAAAATACTATCAGTAAAACAAACAGAATTTGAACCTAGTGTAATAATAATGATAATGTTCATGTCATCATTATCATAAAGTTGATCAAGGATTTTCTCCTGTATCGTGCAACCTGTTTACAATCTTCCAGACCTGAAACGCTTGTTCCTTGTGGGATTTATACCTGCGGCCCTATGTGCTACAACCCATTGCTAAGTCTGCAGCGTCACGAAGCCATCAATCATTGATTGTTGGTTCTTCGATCTGTAAGGCTAATGAATATTAGGTAAATTTAACCATTTAGTTATGTCGGTTACTCGAATGTTTTAATCAGAACTATCCTTACGGATGTAATTGCCTTCGGTTCCATTATATCAGAACTGTTTGGTTAATACGTCATTCTTTTCGTTTAGATAAGTCGTTCAAAATGATATGATTATGTTACTAAATAATATATATATATATATAAAATAACTTTTATCGTAACTTCAGTAAACTGCGTTGTTATAGAAACCTAAATTAAAACAACGACAAAATCGGATTTCAGATATTCATAGTCATCTATTTTAGCACCAGATAACTCTCGACCTTTCATTCATTAACAAAACAATGGGTCAACTTGATTTAAATTCAAGATGATTTCTCGTATTTAATCTCGGATTTGATGAAATAAGCTTCTATTTAAAACGGCAGCGCAACCACCAGTAACAAACGTGATCATAACAAATCCTGGTTGAGGGAAGCTTTTGTAATAGTAAATACTTTATAAATTAAAGCTGTTTTAGTAATTAGTATAATACTCTAAAAATTAATTATGGTGCACTTCCTTTAATTTATGTATTTTTATTTTTCTTTTCTTTTAAATACGCCACTAATTGTAATCTTCATCATTTTCAAGTTAATACATACAATCAATAAACAAAATTTAGTAAGGAATAAGCTCCTTTCTTCGGCGACTTTTCCGGATCGATAATCACCGGTGGTAAACTATTCCACAGAGAGGTCGTAAGCGGAAGAAAACTCCTTGTGAAACGTACAGTGGTGAACCGCCAAGCATCCAGATGGTGTGGATGGTATCGATAAGTTTGCCGCATAGTGCGCTCATGAAATTTGGCGGCTGAGATTAATCCGAACAATTCCTCAGAGCACTTTTCGTGGTATATGCGAAAGAAAATGCAATAAGATGCAACATCTCGTCGCAGCGCTAGTGAATCGAGCCGATCGAGATCACTCGGTCGTCGACGATCCGAGACGCTCTGCGCTGGATGCGGTCAAGTGGAAGAAGCTGGTACTGGAGAGTTCCAGCCCAGAGATGGGAACAGTATTCCATGTGCGTTCGAACCTGCGCCTTGTAAAGTTGCAGGTGGTGTACCGACATACTGAAATACTGTCCCGCTCTGCTGAGCATGCCAAGCTTTTTAGAGGCGAATTTGGCCTTCTTTTCCAAGTAACCACGAAACTGCACGTCACTAGATATGTCGACGTCAAAGATTCCGATACAGGCTGAGGCAACAAGAAAAGTGCCTTGAAACTGAGAATATACGACAAAGGGGTTCTTTTTAGTGGTTAACCCGCAAACTAGTGTCTTCTGATGATTAAACTGGACTAGATTTAGTCGCCTCAAATCCAAGACTTTGACCAGCAAAGAATCGACTTCAGACACATGTTTTTCCCGGCACTCGCAGACGTTTTCCCGAGAAATATTGGCACGACCGGTGTACAGAGCATCACCAGTGCTGTCATCTTCATAGCAATGAATGTTGCCGGTTTGCAACATATCATTGATATGCGGAAGAAACAGCATTGGTGATACTACGCAGCCTTGTAGAACACCAGCATTAGTAGGCTTGTAATCGGAGCTTGCACAGTCTACAACGACCTTGATGCTCCGATCTGCAAGAAAGCTGATGATCCAATTGCACGATTTTCGGAAGCCCATAGGAAGTTAGCTTCGAAAGTGGCGCTTTGTGCCAAATTCAATTGAAGATCTCCTTCGACTCTACTGCCTCCGCCCATTTATGAGTCAGGTAGACCAGAGGATCATCAGCTGATCGACCGGGCCGTTTTCATTTCTGCCGACGACTCTTAGACTGGTCTGAGTGGTCGCCTTTTTAGGAATCGGGTGGACGAAAACCGTCTTCCATGATTTTGGTACTACCAGAAAAGACGCATTAAAACCGGTGCCAACTCTAGAAAAATCGTCCTCAGCACAATTGGGAAGATTCCGTCAGGCCCACTCGACTTGTGGCTGTGCAGATAGAGGAGTGCTTTGCGAACCGAGACTGTGTATGAACCGAACCTCCAGCATGGAGCACTCACACCGTGGGATGGTCGGCGGTGTACACCGCCCGTTATCGAGAGTCAAGTTAGATGCAAAGAAAGAGCCTAGCAGATCGGCTTTCTCCTTTGCGGCATAGGCCAATGAGTCGTCCGCCCTGTGCAGAGATGGAAGAGATGGCTGACAGAAATTCCCCTAGACAGCCTTAGCGAGAGACCAGTGTGCACGGGTTCCAGAAGGAAGGCGAACTAGTTTCTCGCCAATTCTGCCTATGTGCTCTGACTTTGCCTTGGCAATGACTCTTTTGAAGGAAATGGAGGCGGAAATATCCCTCTTTTTAAGGGCGCTGGTGTTTACATACCGGGACATTGATGCGTCAGCCGAGACTTGGTCGCACTCCTACTTATAGCATGATGATATTTTACAGGAGCAACCAAACCATGGCTGAGATTTGCCTCTGATGGACACCACAGAGGAAGGAATAAAAACTTTAATAATAGATAATATTCTGAACATCCTGTATTTGTGTTAAAATAACACATTAAAAATTCATTTATTCTGGCAGCATTGGAGTTATTTCAATAATTAGTAGAAAATTAGTACTATTGGCTCAGTATTCTTGCGAATAAAGCCATCAGTAATCTTCTTAGCAGAATGTACATTCCTTGAGCTGTCCCGCATAGTTTCGATTTCGTTAGTATAAATGTTGGCTTCATATGCTGAGCTTTCCTTTATCAATGTGACGCAACGTAGTATACAATAGAATAAAGGTCGACTTATAACGAAATCAAGTTCTTAAGCCGTTGTGTCAACCGCGCTTTTGTAGGGAATGGAAATTTTAAGTGTCGACGTTGAACAAGTGTGTCTGAGATTTTGGGATCATGAACTAATCCGGAGTTTATGTAACTAATTTTGTATAATTTATTTTTTTTTTGCATTTTAAATTCACAAACGTAAAGCAACGCAATTTCAAAATATTAAATCTAATATATTTGTACTTGTTTCAATGTCCTGGTTACTTCACTGGTGGAATTATTCCTTTTAAGTTCGACAGTTATAGTATTTTTCTTCACTTTCAAGTATAATTTCTTATGTTTAAAATGTATCCTATACCTTCATAATAATAATAATAAAAATAATAAACTTATTGACATATAGATTTAACAAATGTAAGCAAGAACAGTAAGCTAAACATCTAAACAATGTTCAAGGTGAGATATACAAATATTTTCCGTTGGACCCCAAACTAGGATAATCCTGTATCTTGGGGTCCGAGAGCGCAAGTTAACTAGAGAATCGGACACAGTCTAACAAAATAAAGGACATATTTTTTATACTGAAATTATCATAGTGCATTGTAATTTCACTTGAAAGTGTGTGTGTGTGTGTGTGTGTGTGTGTGTGTGTGTGTGTGTGTGTGTGTGTGTGTGTGTGTGTGTATGTGTGCGTGCGTGCGCGCGTGTGTGTGTGTGCGTGTGTGTGCGCGTGTGTGTGTGTATTCTGCTAGTAACGTTTGACTATATCCTCAGTTTCCTCAAATGTTAACGTCATTAGCCATTTTCTAACAAGTTGACAAACCTGTGAGGTCTTGAGGTTTCTGATGTTATGATATCGTGATATTTTATTAAAAATGCGTGGATGAAGTAAACGTGGCAGGTGACAAGCAAAAAACGTTTTAATGTTAGGGACGGGGATTTTGTATACCCTTTTTATTTAAAAGCTGTTGGTAGTTAGGCAGTTTTAAAACGTTTTTGTGACATCTCTTTACTACTTTTAATATATACAACTGGCGAACAGATAGCACACGAGATAAGTTGAATACCTCTCTGGTAGGAAATCGCACTGGTTTTTTAAGCATGGTTTTGAGCAAAGCTCGTTGAGATCTCTCTATTCTTATCATGTGAGTTTTTGCAGCACCTCCCCATGCCGTAATACAGTATTGTACAATGGACTGGCACATTGCATGGTATAACATTTTGAGAATATTTATGTTAGCACTGTTGCGTATTAGTTTGAATACATAGATAAGTTTTCGAACTCGAGCAGCCAGATTTGTGATATGTGGACTGAACGATAGATTGTGGTCGACAACCACCCCTAAATATTTTATTGTTTCCACTGCATCTATCGATTGGCAATCGCACGTATGAGATAGGGCACCACAAAGAGAACTTGGTGTTCTGCATCTATGAACTTTTAAATTTACCAATGAAGGAGGTCTAGAAGCCCGAGTCTTGTGAAACGCTATGTATTTTGACTTAGCGGTATTCAAAGTGAGGAGGTTCATATCCAGCCATTGGACTAAACGCGCAAGACCATGTTCAGCCCATTTGTGCACGTCTGTCCACTTGCGATCATGAAAGAGCACTACTGTGTCGTCTGCGAAACAGATTAGTTCCGCATTATTAATATTTAAATTTAGGATGTCATTCATGTAGATGGCAAACAGGCTTGGTCCCAAAATACTTCCCTGTGGGACACCGTACTGAACAGAAAGATCGTCACTTCTGCAATTTAGTACTTGAACACATTGTTTCCTGTTCGCTAAGTAGCTATGGAACCAGTTCCAGGCCGTACCCCTAATCCCCATGGTCTCCAATTTCTTCAATAGGATAGGTACAGAGACGGTATCAAAAGCTTTGGTGAGATCCAAGAAGACGCCGATACATCCTTCACCTTTATCTAAATAATCCGTGATCAGCTCTGTTAACAAAACTACAGCATCTTCCGTAGATTTACCTCGCCTAAATCCAAACTGTCTTTGAGAAAGAATATTGTGTTTTTCAATGTAGTTAACGTTTGACGACGTTTGTTAACCACTTTTTCTAATATTTTTGAGAAAATACACAACAGAGATATTGGTCTAAAGCTATCCGGGTTGTCTTTGGGACCAGTTTTGTAAATTGGACTGACAATAGCTAATTTCCATTTTTCAGGAAAAGTTCCACTTGCTAAACTTAAATTAATTATGTGCGTCAACGGCTCCAGTATAACGTTTTTTAATAGTTTTTATTAATAAAGGGGTACAACTATCAAAACCGGGGGCACTATCGTTCTTAAGTGATTCGATCACTGTAGAGACTTCGGTTGTATCGGTTGGGAAGAGTAGATTGAACCCTGATGACAAGTTTGAATATTAAATTCAGAGGCCAAAGTTTCCTCTGTAATTTGTAAACTATTGAGGATTTTATCAGCTAATTTTTTACCTATTGTGGAGAAGTATTGATTACATAGGTTCAATGAGTCTCGCGGGTCACCTTTAATCTTTGTGAGTTCGCTGGCAACAGTATTAATTTTGCGTATCTCACAAATGTTTTTTTATACATTGCCAGAGTTTTTTAGGGTTCTTATGATGTTTTTGGAATTCTGCATTTTCATAGTTCGCTTTGACTCTATGTAATAGATCATTGCAGAAATTACGGTAGCGTTTGTACGTTAGTTCTAGAACGAGGTCATTTGGGTTCTTTTTTACTCGACTATGTAACTTGTCACGGTGACGCATGCATCTCATTAGGCCAGGAGTTATCCAAGGCCTGAGATTGAATTTTGAGCGACTAATCCTAACCTGACGAGTGTGTAAGCGTATCGCCGTTTCAATCAGGTCATTCATGTTATTCACCGCATCATTAACGTCACTTGCACTGGTAATTAACGACCAATCTTTGTTTTTCAAATACGCAAGAACCCCATCAAAATCAGTAATAGATCTTATCCTGCTAATCTTAGTCGCTTTTCTATTAGGCAACCCTAAGCCTATCATTGTTAATTTGTGATCAGTTAATGCAGAATCACAGACTATACCGATTGCTGGTTCTGTAGAATTAGTGAAAATGTGATCCAGACAAGAGTTGTTTCTCGTGGGTTTGGTTATAGCTGGAATCAAACCATGGCTAGCCATTAAACACAGATAGTCAGATCGGTGAGAGTCTAATTCGTCAGATAACAGGTTTATATTAATGTCACCAGCTACAATAATAGGAATAGGAACTTTTGTGTTAGAATGAATTGTAGAATCAAGTGATTGTATAAAACGGTCCGGATTATTGAACGAAGGAGATCGATAAATCCCAAGAAGTGTAAGTGTATTTTCTATTGTTATTTGCAGACAATTTGCGTCATCTAATGTAGGTTCCGATACAGAAACATTCCATACGTCTTTTATGTACGTAACGACACCGCCATTTTTATTTATAAATTTATTAGTGTGAAACGATTTGTAGCCTGGAATTTGTGGTATGATTGCTCCTTTATTCAAAAAACACTCAGATAGAATAATAGCGTCAAATTCTACATCAAGTCTCGAGAGAACCACTAAGAAGTCATTAAAATTGCGATGTATGCTTCTTATGTTACAGCCTAGTAACGTGAAGTTAGAATAAGACTGTAATGTGCTTGCACAGAGTTCCAGATCAGGAATTGAGTGACATGTTATGGTAAATGTTTTACTAATATCCTCTTCTACGTCTATGGTGGCCGCTTGGGCCATAAATTGTAAAAAGGGGGATATATAAATATTATTATTTCCATGTATAAAGTCACTCATGATAAAAGATGTAAGTAAACAGTAATATCTGTTAACGGTAAGGTTAGCCCGAGGAAGAATAACCTGTTTATCGTAAAACGATTTTTGCATATGTTTGTTCTGTTCAGTTTTTTTTGTAACAAAGTATTAAAAGTGTAATATTGAAGATAGTTAGATGTTTGTATTGATGCAGTAGTTCATGAATGCTATAGTGTATGAGAGTATGTGTTAAATTGTTGTGTTTATGTATGTTAAAAGGTACGCTAATTAATCTACAATTACATGATAAATACCATCCTAAGTAAATATTATACAATTTATAAGATTGAGATGTATACATTATTATAAGTGAGCTGTTATTGTGAATTAAAAACATACAGTAGAAATAAAAAAATAAGAAATAAAAAATAACATGAAAAAGGCTAATGCAGCGTTTGTTGATTACTGCTACCGACTGGAGCTGTGGCAGCCAATTCCTCAGGACTGAGATGACGCTCCAGATCAGAGACGTTCCGTATGGTGATGGCAGGACTTCCTTCCCGCCTACGAATGTGGATGTAACCCTGCTTAACCCAACAATACTTATAAACGGCCTCTTTAGCTCGTATTCGTGTCTCTCGAAATAACCACCGGTTATATTTCGTTAGATGTTCATTGAAATATAGCTTCCTGGTGTGGCCCTGCACTTCGATGTCAGTAGTGGTGAGGTCACGCCTGGTCCTAGATGCTTTAAGGAATTCTCCTCGTTTGTTTTTGCGCAGGAAACGTATAATCACTGGGCGTGGGAGCTTATTTTCCGATGCTAGAACCTTCTGCTGTCTTAATCCTGCTCGGATAACGCAGTCGATATCCTCTGTTACCAAATTCACCCCAATTTTGCTGGCGGTAACAAGTATTACGTGCTCAAGACTTTCGTTTGGGTTTTCGTTGAGTCCTATAATCTCTAGCTCATTTCGAATAGCGGATTGAGCCTGGGCGTTAATCTGTTCCTGGAGAGAGGATATAGTCGCAGTAAGCTCGGCCACTTTTAATGTATATGTTTTAGCCTCTTGAATTGTTTTTTCAGCATTAACCATGCGATTTTCAAGTGATTCCAGTTTTGTAGTAGACTGGAGAAGGCAAGCCGATAGATTTTCCATAACTCCCTTAATGCTCTTAGATTCCTCTCGCAATAATTTTATTTCCGAGGTAAGCGAAGCAAGGTTGTCATTTATAGAAGTTACCGAAGGAGCCTGGTTAATCTCAACGTTAGGTGATAAGGTGGCCTTTCGCTTTGTAGGGCGAGCTGTGACGTTATTGTAAAAATCTGTTGGAGATGCACAAATTGGGTTGTTTGAATTATCTAGTTTCGGCTCCTTACATTGACAGCTTGGGCAAAGCCAGTTTGTTAAATATTCGTCAGAATAGGAGTTGTACTCCTGTGCTGGTACATTAACACACAATATATGATAAGCTGTTTCGCATCTGTGACATTTCATAAGCAAAGATGTGGTATCCATTTTAGCTAAACAAGCGCCACAGTTTACACTCGCCATTATAATAATACTTATAATAAAAGCACAAGCGTGAGGTAAGCAATGGAAACAAAGTTGCACAAGAAAATATTTAGTTCACTTGGGCGACAGTGGGTGACCGCGCTAGGCATATTTAAAATATTGCGGTTGTGTTTAAGCAAGCGCACTTTTAGCTACACAGCTAACTCAATGCGTCCGGTGTTTTAAGCGATAACGCTCGCAATTGGTTGTAGGCCAAAGCAACACTCCGTCGTAGTAGGTAGGTGTGGTGTCGCAAGGCATGCAGCGATGATTCATAAATAAGTAGCAATAAACACTTACTTTGTCCGTTGAATGAAATTAGTTGATATAATTTGCTGATTTTACGAGAACGGTATGAGTTATAGAAGAAATTTGTATAACGTTTTATTAGACACACTTGTATTGATAGTTTGGTGTATATTTTTCACTTAATAATACACTTTAAACGAGTGAAACGAATTAAATACAACTTTGGAACAGTGTACACAACCTCCGCGGTCGACGTATCCGCGCGCTCCCCAAAGCGAGCTTCAAACGAGCAATTCTTGTATATATATATATAGATATAATCGGAATCTCGGAAACGGCTCCAACGATTTTCATAAAATTTAGTGTCCGGGGAGTTTCGGGGGCAATAAAATCGATCTAGCTTGGATTTATTTTTAGAAAATGTCTTTTTGTCCGTGTCAATTGTATGTA
Source organism: Parnassius apollo (assembly GCA_907164705.1). Taxonomy (NCBI): domain Eukaryota; kingdom Metazoa; phylum Arthropoda; class Insecta; order Lepidoptera; family Papilionidae; genus Parnassius; species Parnassius apollo. Next base: position 2,667,593 of record CAJQZP010001141.1, read on the forward strand.
ATTTGTATCTAAATGTAATTTCCAAAAAAAACCGACTAAAGCTCGGTCATCCGGGTACTACGCATTTATACCTGGTAGAGACATGCTGCAGTTATATTATTAGTATAGTTGTAGCACGAATTGGTCGGCTCGACCGGGGAAGGAACGCTCTCTCACAGAATACCTGCGTAAAATAGTAGCTTAATGATGCTGTATTTCGTATGGTGAGTGTAGAGAACCGGAGACCCTTTTTACTGGAAACGAGGCATTCCATCTTAGTCCTCATGAGCGAATCTGCATTTTGAATCGTAATCGAAGATAGATGTAGATGTCTATGGGCCAAAGCAATCACATACCATCAGATGGACAGAATCTCCCCCCCCTCTCCAACGACGTTCCTTGGGTGTCGTATTCCCGTTAATTCAAAAAATAAAAAGCTACGTTTCGTCACTCGCCCGCAAAGCGTTGCAATTATGGCAAATATGTTATGCTGTGGTCTTTGTGCTATAATAGATGTATGAATGGAAGGATATTGTTAAGAGATAGTGTATCATATAAGGTGAGAGAAGAGTGCTATTTTACGCTGGTATTCTGTGAGAGCGTGGGTTTCTCTAGTCGAGCCGACCCATTCGTGCTACCACCATGCAGCGTGACTCTACCACGTAATAAACGTACTTGCACTTGTGATGCTGAAATAAAGTGCCATCTATAGAAACAACAAATTTTCCTTTCCTTGCCCACGATCGTCACTTACTACGAGTACTTCCACACAATGGTTATTGATTTCCTTTCGTCACCACACGGTTGTAATTTTTATATTTATTTAGTAGAACGGGGGCCGTACGCGCATTCGGCTCACCCGATGTTTAGTGTTGACTGCCGCCCATGAACAGCTGCTATCCATTCATCCATTACTGCTATAAAAGTCCACGGCTAAAGTTAGGCCTGCCTCACAAATTGTCTCATTGGGATAGGATAGGCTTTGCCATAGTTGCTACGCTTGGCAGACCGGTTGGCAACCACCAGAATATTTTTTTTATAGAATAGGGTGACAAACGAGCACACAGTCCACCTGATGGTAAGTGGTTGCTGCGGCCCATAGACATCTACATCTATCCTCCATTAAAAATCAAAATGCAGATGCGTTGTCACCCGTGAGGACTGAGATGGAATGCCTCGTTTCCAGTAAAAAGGGTCACCGGTTCTCTACACTCACCATACGAAATACAACAGCTACTATTTCACGCTGGTATTCAAATCGGCAATACAAATCGGCTTGAGTTAAATGCACATAATTTTCGTGATTCACTTTGAACTAAATAGACACCGGTAATCCAATCCGGCTATGTAATGATATACACTTGAGCAACGATGCTGCTTTTGATCGCTACAAAGCATTCTAAAGCTGAACGCCAGAGGGATCAAACTGCTCTGTGGCCGACACGGTGCAAGTAATGAGCGAAAGCGTATTATATTATATTACACTTAATTTTATTTTATTAAATAGAAATTTCCGAAGAGTCAATGATAATATGGCTTTTTCGAAAAACGACTTGTACCTAGACTACTCGAAAATAGCACCTAAAAGGAAAATTGGTCTGTACTACTTCCATAATGTTTTATTACCATCTTAAAAATAAAATTACCACTCTTCTGCTTCATAACTCTGGCGTAGTATCACCACGAAGAACTGTATCATAAAGCTTCTGAAGGACTTCAGGTATCGGTATAGAACCCGTTTTTTAAAACTCTGCTGTAATTCAATCAATATGTAAAATCTGTTAAATTCATCACCACTTACCACCAGGTGGGATGGTGGTCAATCACTGGTATATAATAGATAAAGAAAATCTTAACTCTAGCGAGTTCACGGATGATAAGAATCCTTGGGAGTGAGACTGGTGGTCACAACAAATTTAATGTCGCATATATATATATATATATATATATATATATATATATATATATAAAGATATATATATATATATATATATATATATATATATATAAATTAAAGTATCTGTCTGTAATATTGAAATATATATTCTGTCTACATAGATATATTTAGTCTATCTCTCCGATGTATTCTCATAAATGACTGATCCAAATTTTACAAACAGATCGAGAGTAATGCCTAGCAGGATCTTGGCTATATTTTATAATAAAATCTTAAAATTTTTAAATGATTTTTTTCAAATAAATTGCCTATAGATTTTTTAATCTAAATAACGTCACATTAATAGATCCTATTCAGGCGCAGCCAGGGCGTGTCGTTAGTTAATTATAAAATATAAAAATTATTTTGGAAGATCTCGATGGGTTCATTGCTTTTCTTTTTACAAAGAGGTTTGTTTTAAATAGTGGTGAAGTAATAAATGACCTTCAAGTATTTTTTTAAATTAGATAAGAAGTAAATATAATAAAACGTAGTGATTATTTACTCCTTGATTATAATCTATTTGGTACAAATATATTTTGTTTTTTCCCTTGAGATAGTGAATTTATTAAATATTTGTGAAAGAAAAACGACAGATTAACGGAGCAAAAAGCTGTTTAGAACTCAAATCGAGAAAAGTTGAATATATCGGAAACTTTGTGTGATCGTAAAGCTTCAATGGAAAATTCATAAATTTAACGAGCTCTCCCATAGCAAATATACCTTACCATGTTAGATATATGCTATGATTAATATTTCAGATATTTCGTTTTGATCTCGTTCACTTTTTAAAATGAACACATAGTCCACTTGATGGTAAGTGGATGCTATGGATCATAGACTCAATCTAAATAAACCCTCAATTAATAATCAAAATTAAAATGTTTTGGCACTCCTGTAAACTCCTCAGTATATTTCTCGTAATATTTTATGTTTATAATAATTACTTAATCGTGCATGTTTTTTGTGACGTTTTCCTTCAGTATCGAGCACTAAAACATAACAAGCTAGTCTTCTCTCATGGCACGGACATAGAACTTCTTAACAGAAAAACTCAATAACTGATTTTTTGACCCAATGGAGGAATCGAACCAAAGACCATTTGATCAGCAGCCGCGCTTACAACCACTCGATCAATGAGGTAGCCGAATCTCTCTTCTGTATGTGAGAGTGTCGTTCCATTAGTGTTAGAGAGTGAGGGAATAGAAAGTGTACCTGTGTGTGCGCTGTAATCCTGTCCTGTGCAAATGGCTACTCTTCGTTGAGAATGGCCACCGTGACCGAATTTCGAAAGGTCTTAAAGACGTAACTATTCATTACTTTCAATATCAAAAGCCCGAAAAACAAATAACACGGCTACTATAATAAGAAATGACGAATTTGACGCAAAACACTCAGAATGCTATGAAGTGAAAGCAACAAAAATCTTTTTTAGACGTCAAAATATATAATTTAGCACAATATCAAAATAAATTTAATTTTTGAAAAATATATTTATCGGCACGTCTATAGAATGCCGGATGGACGATAGGTTGCATCACGAGAAACCCTCACTTGTTTGTGCAGTATAAAGTTCACTGTGGGCGCGGTGCGTGAGAGATTCCACCTGAGTCATTCTACGAGTGAAGTCGTGCTACGGGAGCTGAAACTCGTAAAATGACGGTATAGTGGTTCTGTTCGTTGAATTAATTCTTCTAACGCAGGCAAGGAAGATGATGTATCTAAGAGGGTGCTCTATGTTACAATGAGATAAGTAGCGTCGATGTAGGTTTGAATACTTTGGAGTGGGCGAAAAGAAAAAAGGGTATAAATATAAAAAAAATGTAATAACTTGACCATACCAACCATACGATTATGCAAGCAAACTATTCTACTAATGCATCCAGCTTTCGGGTCCAGATTTTGTAATTTTATTTTCCGCAACGAAACCAACATATTACGCTGTAATTATTAGTTATTTTTGTTCATTAATCAAGGATTAATTTATAACTTGACTCCAGTACCAACTATCGGATTCTAGCATAGATGTAAACCATCGTCTTGAATATATTTTGTGTAAATGATCTAAATTAGTCAAGTTATTCAGAAGTTATTCGATCACTAACAGACGATCCAACGATTATAAATAATATTAAATAGAAAAATCAAGATAAAAGAAATTAAAATAATACTTGTAACACAATCCTAAAGAAACTGTAAAACAGCCACGAGGCTTTTATATTATAAGTAAATCAGTTCATAAAGTTTAATTCTTTTTAGATGCACTAGGACACATTTTTGTTATTTTATTATCGAAAGTTTAAATAATATTGTTTTTTTTTCAGGTAATGACAGTTGACTACTGAGTTCTGTTATAACATTTTAAGAAGAAAGAAATAAGTACGATGGTTTGTATGTTATATCAGGAGGTGGAGAGTGTGCCCACCGGATGGTATAAATGTCACTAGGCTTCTTGTTACTAAGCATATAAGACTCGACAGTATCATACAATATTTTCTCTTTACTACCGTGGTGGTATTTTAAATTACTCAGTAAGTTCCGCATCTACTTTGTCCTAGTTGTGCATCATATTTTCAAATAGGTGCTGCTTGTGAGAGCTAATCTGTTTTGGCTTACAATACTACACTAAAGAGTTTTAATTTTGCATAGTTCTATAAAAGAACATGCTTCCACTGCCTATCCGTTTATTCATTTTTATTTTTGATAAGGTAAACTATATTATTAACCATTGATTAAAATTTTAAAATTCGCGTAAATATAAGAATACATTATATATTATTAACCTTTTAAAAATGACAAAGAACACCTTTAGGGATTTCTTTTGGCGTTTTAATTTCTGGCAAAAGTGTTGACTTTTAAGAAACAAAATTTGATTTTACTTCGCTTTATTATGTTATGTTATGGAAAAAACATTAAATATAAAAGTATCCACCGCTAGGTTTTTTCAGTTGTACCACGCAACATCATGATACAGCATACCTTGAGATCACGCACATGATCTGACTGAGTAATGATCATGCATATGTTCGTACATCAACTGCAATATCGATGACTGGAGGATCAGTATCAGAAAGTGTTGTTTTGATTTAATTTTGAAACCAAAACTATTTATTTCGTTAGATTTACAAAACCGAACGATGTTCATAACTGAACCATATAGGTTATTTCGTATATCCTTCCATCTCTCTCAGTCTTTTGTTAGCTGTGATGTTACTGATACTTTTTAAAGATAATAAAAATGTATCAATTATAATATACAATTATAAGACGACTTTTGATTTTTATTATGTTGCTTTGTCCGCTCCAATTCGTAAAATATTAGACTTATACGAGTACTTAATAAAAAATAAAAGCAGACTTCTACTATAAAAAAATTATTTCCACATCTTTTGATTTCAGAACTTTAATTATTTTACGCAATATGTCTTAACACCGACTTCTGAAGCAAAATGTGGATATTTTCATCTTTTAGTACATTGAAATCAGCATTTATTTCTATTTGAACACAACAGAATTTTTTGATCACAAGTAATTGTTATTGAAAGTGAAGTTTTATGATTCGTCATACGATTAAGATTAGAACCACCCAACTAAAGTTAATAGACTATCTGCACAAATCTACTTAGATACTCTAGAGATAATAGACAGATCTAAATGGCGTTTTGAGAAAAATAGGAAAGAAATTACTAGCGAATAGCTCCAGATATTAAATTGACACTCTAAGATGGTGGGTCACCAACCTCATATAATGGAATCTTTCGGAATCAATTTTCTCTTAATCAGCAACTTTCTTTAATATAGTATTTATGACCATAATATTTTTATATAGTTTTTCCTTTGAATTTGTAAATTTTTAAACAAACGAGTGGGTTTGTTTCAAATTTACAAATTATTACTAGTGGAAAAGAATCTCCGTTTCTCTGAGATGTACATACAGTCAGTCATAGCGTTTGATGTTTTAGAAAAGTCGACATAAGCAATGAATTGCTAGGTTTTGGGAAAAATAAAAAAAACTGATATTATTTTAGTTCACGTTTAAACAATTATAATAAAATCAATACAAATGAAAATCTCTAAATGAGGACGATCAACAGGGTTTTACCACACATAAGGAATGTGAACCATTTTAATTTAGAAACCTAGCAGTCAGTTCCCGAGTTACTAAAGGCCGCTCGGGAGCGCTCCGCCTGCGTCTCGCCCCACACCGCACCTCACAATTGCCCCGTATAGACGCCTTCGAATCAAGATTTTAGCGAGTGCTGAAATCTTGTTTATTCTGCTCACGGACCACATCGTTTCTTGCACGACTATGATAGTGACATATGCTAGCACACACATCGTGTCCAACTAAATCGTCCAACTAATTAATTGGACACCGATCGTAGTGGAATCAAGATTCCCTTCCGATTACGCACAATTAAAAAGTTGTCCAACTATCGGCCAACTGCACGTTAGCACGGTTACTTTATGCAAGCTCGCGGACTATCCAACTTTGTTGGTTTGTCGCACGGCAAGATGCAAGACGAACCATTGCGTACGTGTGATTTCCCTAGGCTCGGATTTAGACCTTCGCCGACGGGTTCCACATCAGCCCCCCGATTTTTTATTTTATTTTTTTATTTATTTATTCTTAATTGTAACACCTTACAACTAAATGCGTACAAAATGATTCTCGGCATTCTCTGCCAGTCAACCCATAGTGTGGTGAGCTATTATGGCAGGTGTAAACTCGCTTTATGATCTTAGTATTTTTATATAGGTGCCAATGTATGACAATACAATCTATGTTACTGCCAAATACATCATTTGATATCATTCAACCTAGTACTTCACAATTTCCAAGAGCTTCCAGGCGTATTAACTTCCGTTCATATTATCTCTGATCAATTTATCCGGCTAAACCATAGTCGTTCAGTCCGTACCACACGACAAACAAATTTAACACAGCATCTAACAGAATCTCATCAGCAGTCTATCACAGGGCCACAGGATACAATACCATCTAATCTGCAACTTTCAAGTCCATCTCCAGAAAGTCAAACACCGCCCCCTCCACATGATCATGATGGTATTATTTCATACTAGTCAAACTTCTCAGAGTCGGAACCAGAACTAAATGAATTTATTTATTTATTTATTCACAAATTGCGTTACATGTGACTTAGAGACTAAACAAAACATGCAAGTTCTAACAATCACATGCACCTCGAAAGGCATAGCAATGAACGGGAGAGGGGCGGACACTTAAAAATTCTTAGCCTCAATGTATTCATTAATTGAATAATAACTTTTTTAATAAGTATCTCTTTTAAAGATCTTATGAATTTATTAATATTTGTTTCGTATTTTATGTATTCCGGCAATTTATTATAAATTATAAAAATATAACAGATTTTTGCACTAAACTGTCTTAAATTTGATTGTAGGTATAGAAAATCAATAAAAAGTAGGAATGAGTTATATGTTTATTAACCTAGCATATACTTAACGGAGAGTTAATTCAAGCCTCAATAAAAAATTCTCATTCTGTAATGAAAAAATAACTAATATGTTTTCCATATTCTAAATTTTCCTTTAAATAAATGTTCTCTTTTATTTTCATCTTCTTTTTATTATTAAAAAAAAAATTTTTGTACGTGTTGAGCCACGCTGCAGCTATATTATGGTTGTAGCACGAATGGGTCGGCTCGACCGGGGAGGGACCCTCACAGTATACCAGTGTAAAATAGCAGCTAAATGCTGCTGTTTTTCGTATGGTGAGTGTAGAGATCCGGAGGCCCTTTTTACTGGAAAGGAGGCATTCTATCTTAGTCCTCACGGGTGACAACGCATCTGCATTTTGATTCGTAATCGAGGATAAATGTAGATGTCTATGGGCCGCAGCAACCACTTACCATCAGGTGGACTGTGTGCTCGTCTGTAACCCTATCCTTTAAAAAAAAATAGAGCGTTTTTTCTTACATTATCACGTATACGCACCGCGCTGGCAACACCGCCACGGACTAAATCGAGTAAGTCTGCGGCTACCAGTACTTAGCAACCAATAAAAAAAGTTGGTCGATTAAATTATAAATGTACGAAATTTAGTCGTTCGATAGTTGGCCAACTTATAATAGTTTACCATGGGTGACCGAGCCACGGCTTCTAAGGCGCTGGCCACGCTAGAGTGACTGCGGTGAGCGGAGGCGACCTGCGGCGGCGGGAGGCATGAAGACCGTGACCGCTGTAGTATGCCACGTTGAGGCGGCTGCATGATATGTGGTTTCTTATTAGTGTTATTGCGCGTGTTAAAAAAATTAGATTTTCTAAATTGGCACTTTCATGTCTAGAAGGGAGTAGTTTTTTTGCACAAAATATAATGCAAATTAAAATAGGAGTTGAACTTGAGTTTGATTTAAACTAAAACTGGCATCAGTTTGCTGAATATCATACACTGTATGATTAAATACGTCAATATCCACAAAAGTTTTGAGAAATATAATGTTATGCATATAATTTTCATGCTTTCTAGACCATATTTTTTTAAAGGATTAACAATGCTATAACCATTACTAATATTCCCCTTAACCACTAGTGGTAAGCTTAAATTGCTTGTGTTACGCCAGTAGTCGAATGCCGGATTCAAACCCTTTATTATTTTTTTATACATTGATTAAGTTCGCGGTCCGCGCCTTGCCATTAGGCTACTATCGCTTCGACAGTATCTTATTGTATATTGTAGTATATTGAAGACTGAAACATTATTTAGCTAATAAACGTCTCCGTATTTATATTTGGAATCGCGGAAAAATCGACATGTTTTGATTAATCCGCAAGACGCACGCACGTACTATATCCTTCGCTTGTCGCGGTCGTTAGACGCACACGCTAGACGCGCCAACATGGCACCTCCCGTTCGTCTCGTTTTGTTGTTTTCCCGCTCATCGCAGACGCAAGTCGCGTCGCGCTAGCGTGGCACACGACTAAGTCCCTCCTCCACGACAAGGCGTGAAACCATTCGTGGGAAATGATACGGATGAAATGATACTGCCAGCCTAGCATTCCCTCGTTTAGCGTTGCTCATTTAATGTTTTATTTTTGCTTTATGAGAATTGAATAAAACATGATGGCAAATGGATATTATAAGGGGCAAAAACATTAAAAAGGATCCACACAGTTGCTGCAGATCCGTAAGCTACAGAATGCATAATATCTACACTTGAACATAAACGTCTTAAAAACCGAACATTCACCGCAGCTGCGATAAGGAGGGAATTCGGTATAGTCGCAAGAAAGATGTCCTAAGAAATAAATAAATTCGTGCGCCACACAAATTGAATAAAATTCTGTCATATTTTATACATCGCAAGGAACTTTTTATCACTGCCTTCCTTCCAAAACTTGCACACAATTGAGTAACTTCACTTAAAGCAGACGCTGTGTTGTTTTATTAATTTGCAAAGACATGCTACTATAGAAAGAGGCTTTACTAACGTTTAAGAGCAGTTTATTTTCAACCGACTTTAAAAAACGAGGAGCTTTTCAATTCAATTGTATTTTTTATGTGTGTTATATCAGAACTTTTTTTTATGTGAAACGGTTTTTATGATTATTTTTCTTATTTTAAAGCTGCAGCTGCTTCACATATGGTCCCATATAAATTTGATCAAAATCTGAACATTATTTTTTGATACTTTATTAATAACGCGTATTTAATTGACTTCGTCTACATTGATGTTGTTCTTATTTTATTTATATTGAAAACACATAATTTTATTTTTATTATACCACTTTGTTTATTTACAGTTCGAAACGGTAAATTTAAAAGTTACAGTCCATATACGCATTGGCTGAATTCACATGTCTGCGTGTTATAACAGTTTTCCTCACGGTATTTTCCTTCACCGCCCAGCACATGTTAAATAAGCACATATAGTGGTAGGAATTGAACCTGGGTTTCTCACGTACTACGAAAACGGAGAGCGATTAGCCATAGAGTTATCACGGTTCTAATTAATAATTGTATTATATTTATATAAAATAGTTGCATTATGTTACGGAGATGCCAATTCCTTCTTATAGCTGTAGCGCGAATGGGTCGATTCGAGCTTAAAAGGACTTACATTATCATAATGTAGCTGTTAACTCCTTAGGTAACTGACGAAATCCGGAGATTCTTTTACAGGTAACAAGTCATTTCATCTTTGTCCTAAGGAATGCAAGCTTATATGCATTTTGATTCTAAATCGAAGACAAATTTCGAAAGTTCAAATTTTTCAATGGGCTACTCCGTCCCAGAAATTATCATTAATGTACTAGATAGTTTCATATTTGCTCGTTTGTCACTGAACTACACTACTAACTAAATGTAGCTTGGAGCCCCTTTCGCTCCGAAAACACCAGTATTATGTATATCAAATCAAATCAAATAATTTATTTGTAAAACATAGGTAAGAAGTTACAAACTTGGTGGAAAAGGTATGATAAGTAACACTATGTTTCGCCTACAAGGGCATACAAATATTTGTTTATCACTATCACCGGCAATAGAAAATAATTAATAAAATAACAATTTCAATTATAATTAGTATGTTTAGAAATAACATTAATTATTATCTTAATTACCAATTACATAAATATAAACATATAATAAATAAATCGTCCAATAATTATTGTAGGTACTAAAAACCATTCATTTTATCTTCAAAGTATTCGTTGATAGAGTAGTATCTTATATATTAAAAACTCGAAAGCAATTTCTTAAATTTGTCTATATTATCAGTTTCTTTGATGTTTTTTGGGAGTTTATTATAAATTTTAGGAGCCATACCGAGGAAACTTTTTGAGTACAGGGCTGTTTTATAAGGTTTTGTACGTAGTTTGTTCCTATGTCGTTTATTATTAGCGTTTTCAAATATGCTAAAGCTAAAATGTTTCCTTACAAACATAGCTACTTCGAATATATATAAAGATGGTAGGGTCAGAACGTTAAGATCAATGAAATACAGTTTGCAACTATCGGTAACCTGCAACTGACATACTGCTCGTAAACATTTCTTTTGCGCTTTAAATATTAGTTCGCGTTTTGGAGAACTTCCCCAAAATATTATACCATATCTCAATGTTAAAGAGACGTATGCATGGTAGGCGGTTATGACTGTTTCACGATTTGTAATTTTTATAAGGTAAGGTAGTGCATAGTGGAATTGATTTATCTTTTTTATTACGAGTATGTGTTCAATATGTTTACTCCATGTCATTTTTTCGTCCAGACAAATTCCCAGACATTTTGTGTGTTTTTTTCGTTTATGATTTTAGTTTTATAGTTAATATTAAGTTTTGGTTGTTTTTTTCTTTGTTTGAATGACATAATATGTGTTTTATCCAAATTAATTTTAAGATTATTGTCATTCAGCCAGTCTATTATCCTGTATAAATTCTGAGTTATGTCGGATTGAATTGAGACCTTGTCTCGTCCCGTGAATAAAACTGTGCTGTCATGAGCAAATAAGGTCATAGGGTGCTGAGTCACCTGGGGCAAACCATTGATATATATTAAGAATAGTAATTGACCGAGTACGCTTCCTTGCGGCACACCGTAGGTTGTTTGCTTTTGTTGCGAAAGGTACGTTATTTCAATATTAGTACAAGGACAGGCCTCTTTTATTTTAGTAATTTGTTTGCTATCATTTAGATATGAAATAATAAGTTTTAACACATTACCTCTCCATATTTTTCCAGTTTAAGCGCTAAGATATTTAAATCAACGTAATCAAACGCCTCGGTCATGTCCATGAACAAGGCGGTTGTTGGTGTACGATTATCCATACCGGTGATCACTTTTCCCATAAATCCATACATGACCATATTTATGTTTTTACATTTTCTAAAACCATATTGTTCGTTTGCTAAGATGTTATTAAACCAATGAGAGATAGTGTATGTTTTGTTAACAGGACATTTTAAGACTTAAGCAGTATGATCTGATATTCCCAGATCTATCACTTCACCTTTACTGCCTCTTATGTTATGAATTATATTATCAATACACTTGCTACTTTGTAAACGTGTAGGCTCGCAAATACTCGGTCGTAAGTTAAAATTTAACAATTTATTTTCTAATTCTGTAGAAAGCCGTGAACTTTGTAAAATATCTATGTTAAAATCCCCACATATTATAAGTTTTTTTATTAGTACTACAAAATTTTTGTAACACACTTTTAAAGTTATAGAAAAACGGAGTTACGGCGTCTATACTTCCTTTCGGAGATCTATATAAGCAGACAATAATTATACCGTGTTCTATTAATTCCACACCACAACACTCCACAATGTTAGGGCAGGAATATTGATGTAATTCGATCATTTTATATTTCAATTTGTTATTTATTAAAACACAAGACCCCCTCTTCTGTTATTTCTGTTGGCGTATGTTGTTAGTTGAAAATTAGCTATGTTCAAATGTATATCATCACCATTTTTCATGTTATGCTCTGTAATGCAGATTACATCTATATTTTACCATTTTGTGATAGCTCATTTAAATGGTAGGCTAACAAGTCCGATTTATTTCTTAAAACATTTACATTTTGATGTAAAATCAATAAATAATTATACGAGAAAAGATTAGAACTATTTTGAGTTTTAAAATTAGAGTTGTATTAGTCCACCATGCACACATTATCATCATTACCTAACTTATTTGCATTAATTACCAAGTCAATCTGAGTACAATTATTTATTACGTCTTTTTTAATTGACTATTACAATAGATTACATCAGTATGGGAGTGTTTATTTTGTGTATTAATTGGTAAGGATTCAGTGAGCAACATCCTTATTATATAATTCAAAGTTCAGTTTATAATCTTCTTTTAACAATGTTTTACAAATATTTAAGGTAAAATGTTTTCTATAGGGTAATTGCCTACTGTAACCCATATCAACAAATGACACGTTCGGGTGTATTTTCCAAATATATCTGACTAAGTAGTTTATTTTCATTCAAACTCCTGTGTGTCAATTCACAAAAATCACTTCTTTGAACTTCTCTAGATTATTTCACTCACTTTAGCAATGGGTAAGTATATCTTACTGTTTATTTTTCACTAACTTTATATATTTATCATTCAAAACGTGTTATTTCGTTAATGGATGTGTTAATTCAAATATTACAAAGTTTTATATCTTATACTATTCTGTCTTTTTGTTTACTAAAGGAAGAATAACCAATATCTTTTAAATAAAGTTTGTAACGGTTTTTAAGTAATTAGAATTTAATTTAAATTATAACACTAATTACTTAATAGTTACTTTCCTGCAATTCTTATGGTGTCCAATTACTTCTTTTGATTAAATGTGGTTTTGATGCACTTTATCACTTTTTTTACTAATAAAATACTCCCAACTTTGTAACAAACAAAAATCAAAATAAGTCCGTTCACACTATTCACTTTTACTCACTGACCCCTACATATACAAGTACACTGGACTGGTTATACCAAACAAAATGACTGTGCCAATTTGAAGCGCCGCTAAAAGGTGTCTTGAAAAAAGAAATTGACATAATATGCCAAAGTCTGTTGACTTATTTATACTTATCGATGTTCTTTCCTACTCATATCTGTTAACATACAAAATCGCCAACAACGGATGATTATTAAATGTTTATTTATTTAACAGGTTTCCAATTGAACCTAGACTAAAATTATAGCTTAAAAGCATAAATATTGTGAATTGGCGTCCGAAATAAAATGATCATATTTGTTCCAAATATTTTTCAGACGACTGTTTTACTAGACATGAGAACTGCACAACTTTGAAAAAGTGCAGTATACCGACAATGATTTCTGGTACCAGTAACCAGTAAGTATAAAAGTATTAGATTATTATTTCGAATGTTTTTTTATTTCTTCTTTCCTCATTTTCAACCAAACTCAAGGGCCATAGACAAGTGTCGAAAGATCGTCTGATGATGTCGAGCCACGTTGGATGTGTGTTTGTGGGCTGCGGCTAGAGGAGATTCTTCTCCCTGGACCGCTGTAGTCGAGGTGGAGTCGTAAGGGACGAGGAGTGTTGGTATGACGATTGGCGATGCGCCACTCGACTATCTATCGCGACTTTGGTGAGGCTGCACCACTTGCTGCTTCCAAGTGCTCGTTTTTTCCTGGCTCCATTCACATATCGGGCTCGGGGAGTCCGTAGTGCAACTCGTATCTCTATAAATGTTTCCTCGGTTTAAGATCTTTGTAGAATATTTAGAGACGATACCAGGAGACCCGTCGGTATGGGTTTAGTTGCTTGAGAGAGAGAGAGAGATAAAGTTTTAGTGTGGGATACTACTTGCGAACACTTTAACAGCATCCCATCTCAGGGGTACCTCGTCTAAAGCAGGGGTGGCATTAGAGGCAACCAAATAAATAGCCCAGAGTATCTGGAAGATAAGTACATATTTGTGCAATTTGCTGTAGAGACTATCGGTCCGTAGGGTGCACGTGCGGTGTAGTCCTAAAAAACTGTATCTGCAGCTGATCATCGCTGCTGGTAATAAGAAGTTGTATAGTTTGTTCTTTCCTCGCTTGAAGGCTAAGTATAGCCATTCAGTGAGGACACGTAGCCAGCATTCTTGGGACGATACCACAGAAAGTAGGACTTTATGATAATTTCAGTTATTTTTTTAAATATTGTAATTTCAATTTCGAAAATGACGTTGTAAATAACTGATAACTATGTAATTCAAAGTTTATATTTTTTTATATAATCGTACCCGGCGCATTGCTGCCGCAGAAGAAATAATTGTGGAAATATCGTTAAAAATGTGGAACAGTTATTATATTGTTTAATTAAGAATGATAATACAATCATTGAATTAGAATGATAAATAACTTTCTATAACTTTCAAATAATTAGTCGGTATAATACGCACGCCACCTAGTGTCAGTTAATTGTACCATGCGTATAACCTTCGCACAAGTGCAACCAATAAGTTGACTAAATTTGACCGCAACCTGATGACCGGTATGGCATCGTAGAAAGTACGAACAAACATAAATTTTTATATAGTAGAAAATATTTTACTGTCTATAGATAGACCTGTAGTTGATTAGAATAGGCGTTATTATAGCAGCTGATTTTTTTTTATAATACTAGAACTAAATGAACGGTTGACAATAAGTTATTCTAGAAATTATGTTTTTTTTTTGTAGTTCGTTTAATCTTAATAATTTTTGGTTGAATGGTTAAGGGCTATGATGGCTATCCGAGTACAGAACCAGAGTACAAAACCAGAGTACAAAACTAATCCAACTGTAGAGAGGTGTAAGATGGGGTGACGTTATATCCCCGAAACTCTTCACCGCTGCATTGGAAGACGTTTTCAAGCTACTGGAATGGAAAGGATACGATATTAACATCAATGGCGAGTATATCACTCACCTTCGATTTTTCGACGATATAGTCCTTATGGCAGAATCGCTGGAGGACTTAAGCAATATGCTCAATGACCTCAATAGTGCCTCCCAATGGATGGGTCTTAAGATGAACATGGACAAAACAAAGATCATGTTTAATGTCCATATCACACCTATGCCCGTAGTTGTTGGGAGCACTAAGCTCGAAGTTGTTGACGAGTACGTTTACCTGGGACAAATAGTCCGATTAGGTATGTCCAACTTCGACCGAGAGGTCAATCGACGGATTCAACTCGGCTGGGCAGCGTTCGAGAAATTACGACACATCTTCTCGTCAGGCCTATGTTCAGCAGTGGACTTGTGAAGAGTTTTAATGATGATGAATGATAATGGCATTATATTAATATGATACATAAATAGAATGAACGTTACGAGTAGAGTCCATCTATCCATAGAGTCTATTCTATTTATTTAGGTATAGGTAGGGTATAGAATTTTTATCGATATAATTTAGTACATTGTCTTATCCCTATTATTGGTTCCATGGACGTGCACTTCTGCTGTCAACGCCAAAATGGCGGAAATCAAATCGCTTCAGCATGTCACGGTGTATAACCAGTCCAGCGTACTTGTATATATAGAGGTCAGTGCTTTTACTGGACAACGTTTGTAATTTTTCTTTACACAATTATAAACAAACTTAACTGTGAAACAACAAAAATAAATTATCATCTATTATTTTTTAAATTGATAATATTACGGAGACGATGTTAACGTGACAGCAGCGCCCGTCGCGTTTTTGTCTTTTTGTTTTGTATATCATCAATATCACAATATTAATGAAATTAATAATAATCGATTTATCCTATACCATATATATATATATATATATATATTATATATATATATATATATATATATATATATATAACCGGAATCTCGGAAACGGCTCCAACGATTTTCATAAAATTTTGTGTCCAGGGAGTTTCGGGGACAATAAATCGATTTAGCTAGGATTTATTTTTAGAAAATGTCTTTTTAATAAAAAAACTGCTACAATATAAGAAGGTAAATTTTGACACTATCGTAACGATCGTAATAGCTCGGGTGGGATGTCGGTCGGGCGCGATATCGGAGTGCCGTCCAGGCCTTTTTCCTTTTTATTTCAAGTTCCCTTTTTTGTGAGAATATCTATAAATTCAAGCCCATTTTTTAGTATTTTTTAAAAATACGAAAATTTTAATTAAACTAACTGCACTCACAATTTTTTATTCAAATAACTAATTCAGTTTTTTCTATTATGTCAATAAGATCAAAAAATATTGTTAATATTTCATCAGTATGTAATTTATAACTGTAATTTCAAAAAAAAACCGAGCAAAACTTGGTCATCCGGGTACTTTACTTTAATTTTAATAAACATAATATGGTTTAATTAACATAATAATTTCGAGGCCTATTTCAAGTAACTAGCAAGAGAAGATGCTGTTCGGTGCTGAACAGTATTGAAAACAAAGATATATATTACTTTGCAACTATTCGCTCAATTAAATACAATGATGTGTCTTACCTATATTGAAGAGCACCTCCCGCCCTCCCGGACTCTACGGCGGCTGACCGCTAAGCCCTTGGCGGTCAGCCACCATAGAGTCTACATCGTAGAGTGTAGAGGCGAAACACGTGTCGTATTATCGTCGATGGTGTGTCTTTCCTAGAATAGTGGTGTTGGGAGTAGTGGTGTTGGGAGTAGTGATGCTGGGATTAGTGGTAACGGGATTAGTGCACGCAATTGATGGAGGGCGGGAGGTACTCTTCAATCTGGGTAAAACACATCATTGTATTTAATTGAGCGGATGGTTGCAAAGTAACTATTAATATCTTTAGTATAATGGATTTCCGCAAAGTAACGCCTGATTCTATCAATTAGTGTTGAAAACGTTAGAATTCTATATTTATACTTATTGCTTATATTATTATAAAGCGGAAGTGTTTTTTGTTCTTTTTGTTTGTTTGTTGACTACATGCTAATCTCAGAAACTACCAGTTCGATTTGAACATTATTTTATGATAGTTGAATTCATGAAGTATAATCTACGCAATCAAGTATTAGGCTACACTTCTTATCTAGCCTTAAATATTGATTTTTGTTAATCAAGTCTGAAGAAAAAGCTGATTTGCCCGCGTGCGCTGGCGTAATCGCTAGTGGTACGGAAATAATAATCCTTATACATATCTCTCTCTCTCTATCTCTCTCTCTCTCTTTCTTATACACATATGCCACAATAAGGTATTTTGTGACAATTTTTTAAATTAGGTGGTTTATGAGCGTTATTATTAGGTATGGCATATTAATACTTACGAAAGAAAGTTACTTCATCATCAACACAATTTTATGAGGATAAGCTTTGCTCTTTATAAAATTTTATTTTGACACGTAATTTAAGAGATAATAAGAAATTAAAATAAATCGATTGAGAAGCGAATACCTTTTCTAAGAAAGTTCACATAACTCCTCAGGGGTAACCACTCATTCTGCATTTGATTATAAATCGAGGATAGACGGAGCATTCACTTACCTATAGTGAACTGTGTACTCGTTTGTCACCCTTATTCTATATAAAATACTGGTCATCGCAAAAATTGTAATCCGACTGAAGGAAAATGCGACGTTCAATTACAGTATAACCACGATAAGATAAAGACCAAGGGAAATGTTAAATAATTTGAGTTGTTGAGGTTTTTGCTTACTGAGGTTTAAATTAAGGAGTTTTTATTGGTTTATGTTTGTACTTACAGGGGTTCATTTATGAGCTTGGTTTAGGAATTATATACATAGATTAAGTTTATTTAAGTTATCAAGATTCTATGTTTTTTGACGTTTTTTTGAAAAACGTTATCTCCATACTAGGCATTGCTTCTTTATCGTAGAGGTAGTTAACATACATAAATTTTACAAGGATAAATAGCCAGATTTGGAAAAATTATTTGTAGGCCATACAATTACTTGTTCTGTGCGGGATTCGCACACGCCTCCCCCAGCGCTGGAACTCATTGCTTTGCCACTGCGCCACGAAGCTGTCAAATATATATAATATACATCTTAAATACGTATTTTATATTCATAACAAAACGTATTTATATTATAATAAATAATTTTATATTCATAACAAAACGTATTTATATTATAATAAATAATTTGTCACTATCTTTTATCTAATCTAAGTGCCATCTTCCTCTGAACAACACGAGGCAGTATGTAATATTCTAAATGTCTAATACCGACTTTTTAATTTATTAAATAACTTTGATGGCCGCTCCAGATAGCACTAAGTATTTCCGACCGGATGACCTGAGGTAACCTTTTGTATCGGGGATAGTTGCAGAAATAGAAATAGAAACTATTTATTCAATATAGAACGTAAATAATACTTATTTAAAGTAACGCTAATGTTTAATTGACCACTAGTTTGGAATATACTTTTGTCTTTGGAATAACCAGCAAGAATTTCTAAATCAAAATTTTTTTAAAAAAAAAGCTGTTCACAATAATTAAAGTTACGCAATAATTAACAGCACAAAAATGAGAAATAGCTGGGAAAACATCACCTCATTTGAAACGGTTATCATTCGTAAATTGCTTAATGTTATATTAACTCTTTTTATACAATATTTAAACGGGTAGTGACGGTGTAAGAATATCCACTAAAATAAAATAAAAATAAAAAAGTATTTATTTGCCACACAAAAATGCAATGTTAAAATTTAAATAGACAGCTTAATAATTAGTTGTGACAAAACGGTCTGTGACTCAGTTGTAACAGGAAACCCATTACTCCTGCTATTCTGCCACAGCCTTTGCGCATAATACATACAGGGTCTTAGGCAATTAATGAAACACATGTATCAACAAAAATAAGTAAAAATAAAAATAAAGCAATTAATAAATTATAGTTGATAACTAAAGTCTACTAAAGTCACTACCCCATATTATCATCCCGTGGGACTTGTAATAGACGACAGAGGGAAACTGGGACAGGTAATAGCCAGCAACATGTCCCTGAATACAACTGTAAATAATAAGAAACTGCGGATGCCAACGCGCTTGCCATGCTGGGCAAATATGGAAAAATCCCCCCTATAAAGCAATCTATGGGTAGGTCTATGTTCAAAAATGGACTTTTTATTGGATGGATGGATACAATCTTCGTATAATAAAGTTTGTAAACTTGAACAGATTTTGTATATTTTCTGGGATTTTGTTGTAAAAGTAAGTCGGCAATGTTTACGGCCTCAGGAATGAATTACTGACTCTGAAGCTGACTCCAGAGTCAGTAATTCATTCCTGACTTAACTGATACTGATATCGTATTGAATATAATATAGAGTAGTAAGTTTATCTATCAGTCCCCTGTGTGGCGCTCTTAGATTTGGTACACATTTCAGTTTTTTTGTTAGTGGCTTTCGCTGCGTTAAACGAAATCCCACGCCATGATCTCGCCGCGGGTACACGCAGCGGGCGACCGCGGGCAACTGTCGTACCAAGCGTTGGATCTATACAATACATTATAATACTCGATACAACACTTATAATACTACTACGTTATAATACTAATAGAGAGAAACAAATCAGGAGATAGGCAGCAGCGTCTTCCTGACGGCTAAAAATAAAAATAAACTGAGGTTGTCAACCTACTTGCTAAAGCATGGCAACTATAATAAAGATCCCCCTGTTAAGTAATTTATGGGGGGTCAAAAGTCCACTGTTGAACATAGTCTATGTTCAACAGTGGACTTTAGTAGGCTGTAAACGTAACGGTAAAAAAGGGTCTTATTTCTACCTAGTGTACCTTACAGAAAACAAAAAAAAATATTAAAAAGGGTGCCTTGACATAAATTCGGTTAGGAGAACAATATTCTGGGTGCCTTTTTTTATCGTCTGGAAAATAATTTGGTATTTCGTGTAAGTGGAGTAGAAGCTATTCTCGAAAGTATTTGTAGAATATAACCGATTGGCAAAATTTCTGAATATACAACAAAACACAAAAATACAATTCATTCTACGGAATTTGTGTAAAACTACAAATAAATCATATTATTTTAAACGGCGCGGCGTAGACTACGATCGCTAGTGAATGAAACGAGTTAAGGCGAGCGAAACGCATGCACATTTCTTTCGTTTAGAATTTATCGTTGGTATGTACCTGCCATAAAGCGGCTGCGTGGCCGACACATCGTTGTAGTCAACATTTAGAAACAGATGTATTCAAAAAGACCTAGCTGAAATTCCTTCAAAATGCTTGGAGATAAGTGTTTATTGACACCTCGCGGCGCCGTTTACGAATTCAGGTTACTGACGTTCAGCTGTGACGTTACGATATGCTGACTAAAATGGTAGATAATGTCCATCCCAAATACAAAACGACTAGTTAGGCCCACTTTTTTACGACAAAATTTTAGCCACAATGAAAAAGCGCTATTAAATGTTGCGGTATTAAAAACCGCGGTTTTTCCTAAACACAAACTGGCACGTCTTTGTAAATTGTTTGTTAAACTTTTACTAACACTTTGTGCTTCTTCCATGTACACTAATCGTTTTAGTTTGGCTCACAATTAAGATTCTAGAGATGTTAGGTTCGGTTATCTCCCTGGTCAATTGACCCATAAAATTCCCATGCAGTCGCATGCGCCTGGCAAATCCCGAGCAGTCGTAGACCGCACCCTACTTTTCTATGAAGAAGTTTGACATTATAAAATCTATACAAAATTCTCTATCCTGTGATCTAAACAAAAGTTAGGTTTTACTTCATTACCAAAAGAATTTATTGTATTTTGATTAAAATAAAAAAACCAAGCGGATGTCGGCAGCGTGAAAATAACGAAAAAAAAATAATTTTATAATAAAACACCGTAGTAAAACACTAGAAAATCCAAAAATCAACACAACAACATCCAAATGAAAATGGCGTACGTAATGAACGCAGAATAAAAATTAATATACATAGACTAACTGGTTTTTTTTTTTATTCCACTAAAGGATAGAAAATTTCATATTGATTCTATAATGTCAAACTTCTTCATAGAAAAATAGCTAAATATAATATGTTTTTATGGGTTAAAGTGCTGTGGGTGGGTGCGGTCATATTTGACCGCTCGAATTTTGACGGAATATCGATGCGGTCAAATTTGGCCGCTTGGTGTTTGAGAGGTTAACAGGTCAACCGTGACCTATCCACCTGTCACTGAATTGACTGTCCAGATATGCACACACGAATCGTTCGTAATAAGCTGGACATCCATCGTGCTAAGTACATTCCTTGCAGATTGCAAAAGGGTACGTTTTTCAATATTGTGTCGATGACGGAACGTTTGATTTACAGATACGTTACGTCCGTCAATCGACTAAAAAAAGTTGTAAAATATCAGTGCCATAGGTTTCTACTCCGTTCATCTATTACACTCTATTTTTTCCCGGTGGAAAAAAGTCATCCAGTATAACATTAATTTTTTTTATAGAATAGGCTGACAAACGAGCACACAGTCCACCTGATGGTAAGTGGTTGCTGCGGCCCATAGACATCTACATCTATCTTCCATTACAAATCAAAATGCAGATGCGTTGTCACCCGTGAGGACTGAGATGGAATGCCTCATTTTCAGTAAAAAGGGTAAAGCCAATCTAAATTATGCTAATAATTAAAAAGTTTATCTTTTTAAATATAACTCATATTTAAATGTTGATTACATACCCAGTATAATTTCAAATTTGTGAACCAGGGCTCGGTTTAAGAGCGCTCTTGTGAATTAGCATGTTTAATGTTGATACTAAATCTGTGCACGCGGCTTAAAAAGTATATCGTTATGCGTTTATTTTACAGCGCAGTTCAGCTTCGAACATTCATTCAGTAAGTATGAACAATATTAACGATGTCACGCAATAAACTGTTTAGAAGCAGTTAAAATTAAAATGAGTTTCTGAAATTTCTTCCTTAATTTTGTTGATATATAACAGTAACTCTTAGCCAACTTGTAATTTCCATTACAAGTGTGCTTGATTTTTGTTGCATAATTGAAGCAAATCTTTGCCAAAAATGTCAAAAGATCGCGATACTCAATCTTTGATAATAAGAGGAAATATAACAAAAAACTTGTAATTCGGAAATTGAAGTAAGAAATGGGCCAGCCCACATATGTAGTAGAGAATATATGGCAAGTTTGACTGACGTGGACAATATGGGAAACTATCCTATATTTAATTATATATATATAAGCGAAATATCAGTGTCTGACTGATATATCATGGGATCCTCAAAACTATATACCCGTTGGACTTGAAATTTAATCTTATCAAATGAGTGCAACTCACAACAAGGACACCTTATTGTTTCAAAATTAGGTCTTCACTTTTGCACACACAATTGCTGTTTTCATCTTTCTATTAATCAAAGTAGTTACCCACGCAATGAATGCACCTTTATCGACGCTGTGGTAGTTTATTGATGCCCTTATTGAAAAAATCAGTTAGACAGAATTTTGTACTGCCTCTCAGATGTTGAATTTTTGTCGGCCAGAAAGTTATCCAAATTCTAGAAAAAGTAGAAGTCTACCGGCCCAAGATCTGGTGACTACGGTAGATGACGGAAAGCTTCCAACTCCAGCTCTGGTAACTTGGAGATCGTCTATTGTGCAGTATGAAGTTGCGCGTTTTCGTGCGGGAGCAGCAGGGATGAGCGAATAACTAAAGCTGGATGGATTATCTATGTCTGTGTTCAGTTTTTAACAGTAAATATCTTCATTAATACTTATCCCGTATGATAAGAAGCTATGATGAATCACTACGGCTCTAGACCACCTAACAGTGACCATTACATTTCTTGGGGTAAGTTTTCGTTGAGGACATGGTTTAGGACCTGAACCAGGATTCATTTAACCTGCTCAGCACTTGCGATTGTCATGCAGAATCCATTTTTCGTCGTAGATTACAATTCAAAATTCCTTAGATTGTGTGCCTGTGGAGCAGTGTGTAGGTATGCCTTGTGCGTACTTCGCGCTAGCGATAATTGAGTTCGTGGAGCACTAATTTAAGCAAATGGACCAATATTGTTTTGATCCTAACGTCGAGAGCTGTAGCTAATTCAGCTATAGATTGAGTATCTTTAGCTTCCACAATTACTCTTAATTCGTCATTATTGGCCAAAGTTTACGGACGACCATGGCGTTCATGTTTCAGGTCAATATTTCCAGAACAGAAGTGGGCAAACCAATAACAGATTGTGCGTTCGTTTGTAGTATTCGCTCCGTAAACGTCGTTAATGTTGCGTGCCGCTTGTGCACCGTTGCTGCCACGACGGTATTTATATTCCACAATTATTCCATTTTTTAACGTATACTAACGTGACGAAAACGTAACGCTAGTCAATAACCAAACGACTATTTTTGAAACCAGAATTTCATATATTTAAAATAAATTTAATTTTAAATTATAATTCTTAGCCAAAAAAGAATTATTTTGATTAGATATGACCAGTACTGTAGAACGGCGATTTCATAGGTAAATTAGTACTATTCACAGGTTATTAGATGATTCTGATTGTATTAAATTAATTTCATCATTATCACTATTATTACACATTTCACCATTCACAACTTATATATACACACATAATGTAGACTTCTCTCCCCATGGAATTGTACAAAACACGGTCCTGCGCCACCTTCATAATTTTTTTAAATTACTACGAGCCAACTACAACCAGTACGGTACCAGTAAGGTAAACCAACTAACTATTCCAAGAACTAACTATATCAAGACTTTTAATAATCATCCATTGTTAACTATTATAGGTAAGTACTCTATTTTTATCCCTAATGGTAAGTGATGATGTAGCCAAAGGTGCTAAAATGGACTAAATTAGTTATGCAAAAGTCTATTCACTCGTTCCATAAATTCGACCACATCTTGATCACTTGGAGAAACAGATATTGGCAAATTCCTATCATTTGCTGCATCGCATTATGAACGACAGAGCAAACTTTAACGTGGTAGAGCCATGCGGCAGCTATATGATGGTTGTAGCACGAATGGGTCGACTCGACCGGAGAAGGACCACACTTTCATAGAATACCAGTGCCAAAAAGCAGCTTAATGCTGATGTATTTCGTATGAAGAGTGTAGATAACCAGAGACCCTTTTTACTGGCAATGAGGATATTCTATATTAGTCCTCAGGGGTGACAATGCATTTGCATTTTAATTCTTAAACTGGGATAAAAATAGTCTATGGGCCTCAGTATTCACTTACCATTAGGTAGGCTATATACTCGTTTGTTATTTTTCTTCGATAAAAAAACTTAACAAAAGTGTCGGATTACGTTATTCTTATAGAAAATTCATAATTTAAAACTCTTATTTGGAGTGACGTTTTACGAGACATCATAAACTTGTAAAACATAAATAACATAACACAGTTTTATACATACTTAACGGCTGCGTTCTTTTGTATTAAAGTATTGAAGTTTTAAGAGCTCGAATAAACGTTTAAAAACTAAAGATATTTTAGAAAGTAGCCAAACAAGAGCTAGAATTTCAAGCATCCATTAGCTAATCTACTGACGATACTGATCTTGTTGGAGAATTTCCAGTTTTAGTGTTAGCCGCGCTTTACTAAGAACTACTTATTGTTAGTTAAATATTTATCTCATATTGTGTGTATGTGGGTGAGTGATATGATAATGTGACGCCCTGTGAGTATGGATATAAAATGCCCGAAATGTGGAGAATTAAAAAAGTTAAATTTATATGCGATAAAATCTGTAAAATTAGTTTTAGTCAAAATTAGTAGTGGTAGTTTTTAGTTAAAACCTGCGAAGATATAAACACAGACCTAATTTTAGACGACGACCAAATCTATTTTCGGATAATCATAGTTATCTATTTTAGCAACAGGTACCACTCGACCTTTCATTCATTTTCCTCCTCTCAATTCCCTAGCGGTCTCATGAGACCGCACCCACCCACAGCACTTTAACCCATAAAACTTATATATACAATATGTAACGTAATTAACGCACACCCTCAGACACCCCAATTAGTACATTATGTTATAATCATAATACATACACTGAATTTTTTGTTAAATATTTTTATGCACTGATTATTTATCAAATTAGTTATACTAATTCCGGAAGAATGTTGTGGTCACAGTACAAATCCAAGAACGTAAAGACTTCAACATGCTTGAAATAAAGTTAATTTTTCTTTATTTTTATTGAATGACAGAATTAGTAATAATACAAATAAAACTGCTTAAAAGTCTTATTGCCTTAAGTTACGGCCTATTTCAGTTTGTTTTGACTGTACAGATTTAATGTGACTGTAATTTACGTAGTTTTAATTATTTTTGGGATTAATAATTACCTATATTAAAAATGATAGGAATCGATTCAGTACACGATTCTGAACAAACTACTTTCTCAAAGTGCGTTAATTATGTTACGTGTTGTATAGAGACTACTTTTCTATGAAGAAGTTTGGCATTATATAATCAATATGAAATTTTCTATCCTCTAGTGCAATAAAAAAACAGTTATCTTATGTATTTTTATTTATAATCCACGTTCATTTCATTCGCCATTTTCACGTGAGTGTTATTATTCAGATTTTTGGATTTTCTAGTGTTTTATTAGTGTTTTAGTATAGTGTTTTATTATAAAATTGTAATGAAAGTTTTTATGTGAATACAATTTATCTTTTTACGTAAATAATTTCGAGTAATATATATTGAAATAATTGTTATTTTCATGCTGCCGACGTTCGCTTGGTATATATTTTTTTTTGTTATCAATATACAATAAAATCTTTTTGTAATGAAGTAAAACCTAACTTTTGTTTAAACCACAGAATAGACAATTTTGTACAGATTTTATAATGCTAAATTCTTTATAGAAAAACAGTCTCTAAATATAAGTTTTAATGATTTTAATTGCATGCGACTGCATGGGATTTTTCTTCACGATTTCGATTAACAAAACAATGGGTCAACCTGATTTAAATTCAAAATAAATGTGTAGCCCATAATGCGGATTTCAATGTATTAAGCTTCTATTTAAAACGGCAGCTTACTTAAGTAAAACGTAACCATAACAAATCCCTGTTTAGTGAAACTTTAGTAGTAGTAAATATTTTATAAATTACTAAATACGAGAGTGATAATCACTATACATCATCATCGTAATCATTCATTATAGCATATCAAAAGTATACTAAACATAGACCTTCCCATAGATTTCTTCACAGGCAGAATATTTTTTGTTGTAGCTACCTTTGGCAAGTGGGTTGATAAACGCACTCTTATAAATTTTCAGTTGTTATTACGAGGGTACTGCTGCTTATCTCCTTTTTCAGTTTTCCTCTGACACCTTTTACGACATCCACGGGTTAATGTGGGGTGGTGGTTACGCTTACGACGCCACTATGTAGCTATGATGTTGACCAGCTCGAAAAATTCTTTAGACTATATACCTCCTACACATTTCTAACAAAGAAATCACATCTTTCTGAATTTACAAATTATGCACTGTTACAAATTTATCACATCTTATAAACCCCCTCCAGAATACGCGAGGTAGCCTGAGCACCCACGCTCACGAGAGGAGTAGCTTTGGATGTGGATGCTCAGCGAGGGATTCTCCAGGGGTGCTGGTACCCTCCTGGTGTAGTCTAATGTTTAATTCAGCTATCACGTTGATGGAGACGGAGGGAGGGGGGAATTGGGCCTCCAGCCGCCTGCACTCACCAGATGAAACGTGGAAGCACAGCTTCCACTTCACGCCGGTATTCTGAGAGGTCGTGGTACCCCCCTGGCTCGAGCCGGGCAATACTTGCAACAGCAAAAGCTGCGTTAGCTCTTTTATCATCCAATCCAGAATGTAGCAGTGCACTTTCTGCTTCAAGGCGGCAGAAATAGATACAAATAACTAAATTACCCTCCAGACAAAAATAAGGTCACGCGGCTACTCTCTATTCCCTCGTTATAATGCGACGGCAATCCCACATGATCAGAGAGATTGCGACTACGTCTTACGTCGTACTGCTACTTAGAATGTCTTAATAGAAAAATATAACGCTCACTTATTGCAAGAGAGTCATAACACAGAAATCATCAATTTACAGGAGAACAGTTTTAAACTTTGAACTACAATTATTTTAAAAATAAAACGGTATCAATTTATTAACTTTATCAGATTGCTTGTATTAATTAATGAACTTTAAAACCACATAATAAATTTATATTTTAAATGTACTGTAATCACATGATAAACAAAAAAGACAAACAGCACCTAATTGCGTTATTATCGCAGATAAAAATGCTTAGTTACAGTATTTTTCCATTATATTATGTCGTTCTTACAAAATGATTTTCTGTAACGAAAAAATTAAAACAATCAAAAAATTATATACGATTTTTATTAAATTAGGACCATATTTCAGAAATAATTCGAACAAAATAAAGAAATAAAACAAATTTTTTGTGACCTTTAATTTTATTTCTATTTCAGTTATAGTAATGATAACGTTTCAATGCTCAATCTCCAAAAGATTCCTTTAAGTAAATCTTTACACTACTTATAGATAAAACGTCAAAATTTAATCAAGTACAAACATTGAACATGTAGGTAAGTCCAGTAAAAGATAGTCAAGGACGTCATACTTTAATAATATTATTGAAAAATAAGTAGGTAGGTAATCACTTATTCCACAATTAGGTATTGATTATTAAATAATATGTCTTATTCTTTAAATGAAAGTATTTTTTTAACTTCAGGCTATTAATCAGGCAAATTTCTAACTCATTAGTCCTCCTTGTTTCACAAAGTTACAGTCTTACATAGGTGTGTAATGAACCATTGCCATTCAAATTTAAAAATAGTGTTCATATTGACTGACTTCATTAGACGACGAAACAATTACGTTTTGATCGTGGCTCAATTATAACATTCTTCTTCGTTCAAGCATTCTTCTATTTGATGATAACTTTCTCAAACTCTTTTGTCTGCATAACTAACAATATTTTGTAACGGAATAAAGTTCGTAAATATTTACCTTTTCTACTGCCAATTACATGATTTTAATTATAGGACAAGGTTTGTAAACAATAAAAATCTGAATTTGATTTTTTTTCTTTTACTATCTAATGAATTCGGTATTTTACATCTGCGCAATGTCACACCATTTGAATGAATCTTTTGTTGAAATAAAGATAGTTATGAATTCAGACTTTTACTCCGGTTCCGTTTATAATGCTAACAAAAGGTTTTACCTGCATCTGCATCGGCCCTAGTATTTAAGATAATCACTCAGAACGCCTAAAATGATGAAATAAATTTCTGGTTTTTAAATAAACTTCAGAAATACACCCAGTGTTCATTGAAATAATAACATGACCTTAAATAGTACTCTAAATTCAACACATTTTTGGTAAGAACGACATAATTCTAAATGTTACATTTTCAGTGTTGAAATTAAGAAATTATCGTTTAATAAAATCATAACTGCCAATATTACGAAAACGTGCGTATATTTTTCAACAATACAATGTGACGTACATTGCTGAATATTATTACTAAACATTAGAGATTTTTAAATTGAAATAGCGATATAACGCAAAATAAATATATGTTGTTAAAATATTTATTTAAAAATTCTTCTTACCATACATAACGTATCAACTTCAAATACGACGTCCTTGCCCAGTACATCACACGTGTCTTTGTTAATTAACAAAGATTGAAAGTTATTGAAGTGAAAATTATGACATCGGGCAATAGCGTGCAATTACGAAACTTCTTTCTAGGCCTCTAGGGGTCTAACGTGAAAATATGTTTTTTCGTTCCTTTGACTGTATATTAATGCATCAAAAATATACCGTTAAAGGAATGTTTTATTAAATTCATAAAAAGTCATGATTTTGAGAAGTTTCTTGTTATAAGTGACGATAATTACTCATTTTAGCCCGACCCAAGACTTAAACTCGGGACCACATGAACAGTAGTCACAGTAAATATTTTATTATCATATTTTTTCCTTTTAGTTGAATGATTAATTTATAAGCATATTAAATGTATTGAAAAAATTAAAATATGTTTATTTACAGCTAAGGTGTTGCAAAGATAGTAAAATAGAAATACAGTAGTCTTAATTCTTTAGTATATAATTATAAAATATGATCTTATCACACCAACAAATATATACTCCATGTAAACAATGGTGTATAGTTCTGTGGTCCTCATACTGGACATGCCTGTGTCGTGAGAACCTGTTTATAAAGTTTTTTTAGGACTCTAATATATAACACTTACATGATATATACAATCACGTTTTAATAATATAACTACTCATTAATAACAATAATTATTTCGAAATCGAAAATATTCACGAAAATTTTGCTGGAGCAATTCAACAAATGCGATAATTTTTTTGACGTATATACCTAAATCTATTTAACTATCTACCACATTAAAATTAATAAATAATAATCGTACTAACTACTTATTAATTTCTACAAGGTAAAGGCATGTATGTTGTGTATTTTAACTACAGTGAAAGAAGAATCAAATCACATAGATTATACGTGTTAGAGTCACGCTGCAGCTATTATGTAGCATGAATGAGTCGGCTCGAACGGGGAAGGACCACGCTTTTACATAATACCAGCGTAAAATAGGAGTTTAATACTGCTGTGCATCGTATGATGAGTGTAAAGAACCCGAGACTCGTTCTACTGGAGTCGAGACATTCCATCTTAATCCTCAAGGGTGACAACGCATCTGCATTTTGATTCCTAATCGATGTTAAATGTAGATGTATATGGGTCATCGCATCCACTTACCATCGTACGGACTATGTGCTCGTTTACCACCATTATCCTATAAAAAAACATAGAAACAAAATAAATCCAAAATGCATTTGTGTTTCCTATGATAAATGTGGAGAACCGGAGAATATTTTTAGTAATAATGAGGCATTCCATATTGGTCCTTAGTGATTATATTACATCTTTTTCGCCTCACGATATGTTTTTACCAAGATTTAGGGCAATTCACAACAAACGCCTAGCTTCAGAATTACTTCTGCTCGAATGGCTACAGTCTTATTTTATAAACCTAAATAATTTCAATATGGCAGTTCAAAGTTTAATTTCGTAAAAGTTGACTGGAAATTTAATTACTGGCCAAGTTCATCTGACCCGTCGTGCTTTCAGTTTCAACTTGCTATTAAAATTATATTCTTCTGCAGTTCTGCTTATTTTAATTTTCTCAAATTGGGAAACTTCACTAATTATTTCTCTCTAAAATGAGTTTCGAATGAAATATAACTTTTGAGGAAAAATTGCTTTGTTGCTGTAAATGAAATAAGTTTATTCTGTATCAGAAATAAGCTTTTTCATTTGTTATGCAGACATGATGTGAAGGCGATACGAGCGTTCCACACATGCATGTTTTGCGTGGGTAATTTAGTTTTATATTTCTACTAGAAAACCGCCCCGGTTTCGCTTGGATGGGATTTATTAATATAGCGTTATTTATATTATTCAAAGACCATTTTTTTATTAATAAAAAAAAAGAAATCAAGCTTTTCGGTTCAAATATAACCTAGACCCCTCCTGGCAATACTCACTGTCAAATTACGCTTAACTACTTCGAAGATTAGCCCGGACAGACAGATTAACGCACAAAATTTTCAATAATGTTATTAATGTTTTATTAGCATGAGAATAACACACATTGAGGTTTATAGAAGCCAGTTATGCATTCATCCATCAATCACAGCCTATCAATATCTACTGCTGAACAAAGGACTCCTCATTGACTGTATAATAAATTATTATTTTATCGTAAAGTGGTAATTTTTTTTACAACTGACTTCAAAATAAATAAAATATGAACATCATCTATATAACTCAAACACTACAGAAACAGAAACAGAAACATTTTTATTCAATGTAGATTATAGCAATACTTATTGAAAATCACTTTTTCATTTACCACTGGTTCGCAAAAAAAACCTCTGTCCTGGGAAAAACCAGCAAGAAACCCAGCGTTTACAATTAACAACACAACACAAATTAGAAACAGCTTGGTAGCGATCACCCTTCCCAGGGGTTAATATCATCCATAAATTCCTTAATATTATAATAACCCTTTTTATACAAACTTAGAAATTTTTGAACTTTGCGTATGACAAATTTTGTACATTTTCTGTGATTTTATTGTAAAAACGTATACATCGCCCCAAGAATGAATTACTGACTCGGTGGAGTCGAGTAACTGGTACTACTAGCTTGTGTCTGTTCCAAGTATTTACAGAATGAATATCACTTATTTTTGCAAAACTACGTTTATTCTTGTGTACGTACATTACATTTTCATAAATGTATTGAGAGGACAGAGTTAATATATTAATTTCCTTAAATTTTTGTCTCAGTGACTCTTTTGGTTTTAAATTATATATTGCTCTAATGGCCCTCTTCTGTAAAATAAATATAATTTCAGTGTAAGTCGCGTGTCCCCATAGCAAAAAACCATACGACATAATGCTATGGAAATAACTGAAGTAAACTATTCTAGCTGTTTCAAAATTGTAAGCGTTCTAATCTTTTTACAGCATATGCTGCAGAACTAAGTCTGCTAGCTAGTTTTGATATATGGGTGAGCCATTGAAGCTTTGCGTCCAATGTGATTCCAAGAAAAATGGTGGTATCAACAAGACTCATTTCCTCACCATTTAAAATTACATTAGTATTGACATGTTTAACATTAGGAGTTACGAATTTCATACATTTAGTTTTAGTTCCATTCAAATGCAAATTATTAACATTAAACCAATTGACTAACTTAGCTATAGCATTATTTACTTCGTCGTAATTTAATAACTGTCGTTTTAATTTGAAAATTAATGAAGTATCATCAGCAAATAATACTATATCATGGTTATCCCCTACTATGTAAGGTAAGTCATTAATATATACAAGAAACAGAAAAGGGGCCGAGAATTGAGCCCTGAGGCATGCCCATTTGTACAATCGACCCGGAAAATCTCATACTATTAATGACAACTTTTGCGTTCTGTCACTTAAACATGAAATAATTAATTTAAGAGCATCGCTTCTTACACCGTAGTGTTGAAGTTTCCTGATTAATGTTTCATGGTGAACACAATCGAAGGCCTTGGATAGGTCACAGAACACACCCAAAGCATCCTGTGAATTCTCCCATGCATTAAATAAATATTTAATCAGCTCAATACCAGCATCAGTTGTCGAGTTTAAAATTACATTCGTATTAACATGTTTGACATTACTACACTACTGGTCAGATCTTGATCAAATTATGGGATCACATGAGAAGCGCCAGTTTTCACGTAAAAAAAGAATCATCAAAATCGGTTCACCTAAAAAAAGTTCTGGGCAACACACAAAAAAAATACCGTAGAATTGAGTATCTTCTTTTTTTGAACTCGGTTGAAAACAACAAAACTGTAAAAATAATATACTTTGTTTTTCACCTATTAAAATAAACAAATATATAAAGGTTTTTCTTAACTTTTATTTAATTATTAACTGCAGCCCGTGACTGTCTGAAACTAACTAAAAAAACTACAAAAATAGTTCTCATATTTGAGACTACTTTGATTCTAAAAGTCGATAAGCTTTCGGTATAGTTTATTTTGCTGGTCCAGAGAAAAGTATTACTAGCACATCAAGAAGTGAAGTGGTGTGATGAAAAATTATAATAAATACAAAGAAAAGCCCTTCTTTGTACTAATAACGAGGTTTTCATTTGACCATATTCTTCATGGGTGACAACGCATTTGCATGTGATTTAATTGAGAATAAATTGGCCATTGCCCCCTCTCTGGACTCTGTGCTCGTTTGCTGCTCTAACTACTATAAAAAGCTTATCGCAATTGCTGTCAAATATCACAACAGCGAAATATAGATTATACAGGGCCACGCTGCTGCTTGTATGGTTGTAGCATGAATGGATTAGCTCGACCGACGAAGGACCACGCTCTCACAGAATACCAGCGTCAAATAGTAGCTTAATGCTGCTTTCTTTTGTATGGTGAGTGTAGAGAACCGGAGACCCGTTTTACTGGAATCGAGACATTCCATCTTAAACCTCAAGGGTGACAACGTATATGCATTTTCGTTCCTAATCGTGGTTAAATGTAGATATCTATGGGCCACTGTATCCACTTACCATCAGGCGGAATGTGTGGTTGTTCGTCCACTTATCCTATAAAAATAATTTAAAAAATATCTAATACACTCAACTTTTCAAGACAGTTTTTTGTTTGGATTTAGTTGATTTATGTACATCGATAATGTATAAGTTCATATCCCAACATTTTCTAATATAAATTTTATATCCAGTAAAATTTGTATCTAGTACCGTTTATATCATCATCATTTCAGCCGTTTCAAAGTTCACTATAGGTAATATAGTTCACTGTATACAGACCCAAGGAATGCCACAAAGCTCGGTCCTAAGCCGCTGGTATCCATAGACTTCGTGCATATCTTACCAGGTCATCACGCCATCTAATGTCACTCACTGTACGTGATGCAGAGAGATTGCTTCACTTTGTCATGACCTTAAAATATTTTATTACTCAAACATGTACGTTTCCTCCCGATGTTTACTTTCACCTAGGAAAACGTGGTAAATCTCTTGCTAAATTCTTATTAACAATTATTTTGTTGCTAGAGGGGATCGAACCTAGACTACTCACAGTGAAATTTACACCGTTTAATTGATCCCTGAGCTGTAATGGTTAATTTATTTCATATTTAAAGAAGTTTGCACAGACTTGATTTGTACTCTCTGAAGAAACAAAACACTAAAATGTGACTAAGCTCTCGCATTTATCAAATCTCGAAACCCCGCAAGAACGAGGGCAATCGATTCTGGCGTAAAAGAAAAATATTTTACTTATTGAGAGCTATTGTTGTACCTGCTATATTATGGAAGCGACGAGTCGCGTTTTCCACTACTGAGTGTCGATCAGTGTCGATAATAGTCGACATTTATATCACAATGAAATTAAAATTCACAAAATCTAAAATAAAAATCATCCTGGTGGAAAAACTAGGTCAAAGTCACGCAATTGTCATGTAGTGACGTCACGGACGACTGCTTTGAGATACGTAGTTAGTAACTCAGAAAATTTATATTTACTTATATTAGAAATTTTGTGCAAAAGTTAAACATTTGTTTACCGTGAACCTTATATTATAGTGTGGTTACATTAGATTTATTAGTGAATAAGTTGTGAAAAACAACATTTACATATACATTTTTATTTTACAGACCATAGAATAAAATTTAATAATTCAACGCATAATTTGGCTTTATCAACTATTAAAGCTGAATTTCGGGCATTCAGAGAGGAATTTCATGATATAAGAGTCCTTGTCAGCAAATACCATGCTCGTTTGGATAAGCTGGAGAATACGATCCAAACTATCCTGGAATCACAAGAGCTATATATATATGGCTCTCAAGGATTCAAAAAAGAAATCCTAAAACTCGAGTCAACCGTCAACCGGCTGCAAGCCGACTTAAATTATAGGGACCAGGAGTTGCTTGCAAACGACGTCGAATTAAGTAGTATTCCAGAGGATAGTGGGGAGAAACTAACAAACTTGGTTCTGACATGTGTTAGCAAGCTTGGTATTTACTTAGAAGAAAGGAAACTGGTCAATTGTATGCGAATGGGGGTGGCCGCCAGTATGCCATGTCTCGTCCGTGCCCCATCGCCTGGCGCGGCGCGACATGCGTAATGATGTGCTTCACGCTGCGCGCGTCTGCCAGTCTCACAACCGAGGCTCTAGGCCTTAAGTCTACGCACTGCGAAACCTATATAAACCAGTGACTACACAGCCCGAATAGACGCCTAATGTATGTACTTCTGCATCCAAACATGTCTGTCAAAAATCTGAGGTAAGCGGTACGGGGGAGGCGGGTTGAAATGCACGCTAATTGGTTAAAATCAAGGTTGCGACACTTGCTAATAAGCAAATAGTGATGGGAAATTTAACTCATAAATTTGATACCAAGTCTACTTAATCAGTACCAGAATTATATTCTACTATAAATTAGTACAAAATTACAAAAAAAAACAAAAGAAGTTTTATTTAAGTAGGTATCGTATTTAGTAAAATACTTATAATTTTTTGTTTTAAAGAATATTTTTTATTAAAACAGGCTTTCTTTATAATATTGAAAAAATAATAGAATACTATTAAAAATAAAATAGCAACAGTTATTTAAACTGTCAAGTTCACTTCCGTTTCCTACTTGTCTTGACATGGCGTCTTAGCAGTAAATTCAGCGGAGTGCCGTCTATTAAAAATTATATCAATTTTATTATGATTTTTTAAGAAGTTTTGAATAATTTGATTCAATTATTAAATGAATTAATTCAAATATGGATTAACGTACAGTCACAAAAAAAAGTACACCAAGTCTGTAAAACATTCACGATAAAATGCATAATATTTACTTGTACCAATATTATAGTTTAACTGGTACAGCACTAGTTACACGTGTCGGTAATTAAAGAAAAGTAAAGCAACAATGAACTGCATTGAAAAGAAAGAGATGGATAGTCCGAAAATATCCGAAGATGTCCGAATAAATCAACACGAGTTGCTTGTGACAAATATAGGTTGAGCTCCGATTTAATTTTAATTAATGAATTTGGAAATTAAAATTCACTTATCTATGAAAAGTGATGCCATTTTTTTTAAATTACACATTTGGCTCCTATTTCCGAACTATTTTATTGTACAGATAACCATGTTGCTTGTCTGTTGTATTTTATTTTGTCGAAAATTCGACGTCACATGCAAGATGTTCACGGGTCAGGCAAGTGGTCGCTACTAAAATAGATCATGCGATCGTTTACTTAAGTAAGACGTATTTGTCTAATGTGTTGACAGAAAGTGTTTGCCTTGCACGAGGCGTCTATTTGGGCTGTGTAGTCGTTGATATAAATTATAAACGAACGACTAACTAAAACAAATAGACAGTTATTTCGCATAGCACGCAAGACAGGCCGCCAGTAGGGATGGCGATATGTTTGGACATAGGGAGCCCGAATTTTTGCATGTCGGGAAGCAGGAGCTCCAATAAATCGCACTCGCTTCAACGGGAATATTTCAAGGGTCCAAATATGTTCGGTCACCTCTGTCTCTCACTCTACTCACAAAAAAGAATTTGTGTTTTTAGTTCCTTCATTTAATTTTGTTACTATTTACTATCGTCATGTGTGTTATGGACGACTTACGATGTATATGTATATTTTCAAAGCTATTAATAATTTTTCTTCTTCTTTTACAGAATAAGGGTGTCAAACGGGCACACAGTTCTCCTGATGCTAAGTGGATGCTGTGACATCTACATTTATCCTCGATTAAGAATCAAAACGCAGATGCGTTGTCCCCTGAGGACTAAGATGGAATGCCTCGTATCCAGTAAAAAAGGGTCTCCGGATCTCTATACTCACCAAACAAAACACAGCAGTATTAAGCTGCTATTCAACGCTGGTATTCTGTGATAGCGTAGTCCTTCCCCGTTCGAGCCGACCCATTCGTGCTACAACCATAATATAGCTACAGCGTGGGTCTACCACGTATAAATTTATTTACAACTTCGAAATAATGTGAAATCCGATTTAAAAATATATATAAATAAGCAGATTACCGAAATAAGCTATTTGTAATTCTATTTACATTTATAAAATATTTGCAACCCATATATTTTATTTGTTATAGTCCCTTAAATTTTATTATTAAATTTTAGTATTCTTTGTATTTAACTGTTTGCCAAATAAAGTAAATATTTTTTGGACAATATTCAGACTTTATAAAGCTTGACGCTCATTGTTGTTGTTATTATGTGTGTGGTATGAAAATTTCTAAGGTGCCGATACGTTTGTGTATGTATGTAACATCCTTTATTTTATAATTAGTATTTTAAACGTATTTAAGCTTCAGTTATTTAAAGGTAAGGAACTATTTATATCCTCTAGATACCACCTGATATATTTATTTGCTAAACTCAGTTATTATTTTTATAATATTACAAAACTACCACAGTAACAATAGATTAACGAAACAAGCTCAGTGTGGCGTAAATTATTGTGAGTATTGCTCTGGTATTTGTTGATCAAGGATGCCGATAGTGAATACTTCTTTATCTTATACAAAACAAAAAGGAACAACACAAATAGGAATTTTAGGTTAGGGCTTCTCAATGTAGGCTCCTTAGGAACAGGCCATGAAGAACTAGCTATAGATCGTCGCGTTGTCGATATAATGGTGATTAACAAAACTTGGTTGCATGAGGGTGAGGAAGCGCGTGTGCCCGCGGTACCGGGATACATATTACGTCACATTCCCCGACCGACCAATGTGCGCTCGCAAGGTGGCGGGGTTGGTTTCTACATACCGCAGGGTCTCGCTGTTCTTACGCTGTCTCATCTTCCGACTCCGCTTATAGAACACATGTAGACTGCTTTTACAATTAACAGTACAAAGATCGCGAGTGGTTTTTTATACGCTTTATCTGAAACTATTGGGACTCTTTCTTGGTGCAATTATACAGTCTTGTTAGGAAACTTTAATATAAATGTATAGAATAAAGCGAATTGTATTTATAAAAAAAACTTTGTGAATTCTTACAGTGCTATAAATTGAGCCAATATGTAACTGAAACAACCCACTTTACCGATCACCATTAGACCTTAATAGATATTATACAGACATCCAGCAGTACGATATTTTCGTTAATCACATACCCGATCTGAGTAGCCATGCACTTATTTGGTGTGAGATTAACTTTAAAAAGCTTAAACAAAAACCAATTATAATATTACGCGGGTATTTACATTGTATTGATGTCGAACAATTTGAATTGGATCTGAAGTAGATGTGCTGGGAAACCATCAATACTCTGAATGACGTTAATGATCTTGTATCTCTATTTAACACAATGATGTTAACCTTATTCGATATTTATGCGCCTCTCGGCACAAATACAGTAAGGTTTTTTTACTCTATCCGCAGATCACGAATAATATAAAAAATGATGAAACTCCGGGAAGAATCTGGATTAGTAGGATGTTAATCTGATTCAGAGATACATAAGAACTATTATAAGGAACTAAAAAATACTGTACTGCGGTGACTGTAGCACGATGACTTCTACATCAAAAATACTAAAAGAGAACCTAAAGCCGTATGGTCAGTGGTCAAACAAAAAGAAATGTAAGGTTAGAAATAACCCAGAACTACTGCATCATATTTTAATGACCTTAATTTAATCAATACAATAAAGTAAGTATTTGATCGTGTCCAGGAATTTTAAATGTTCCTGGACACGATCAAATGCTTACTTCTAACACTACGGATAAAAAGCCAGTAATCATACTGGGTTTCGACCCTCCGGAGCAGAACCGACCAGTGCACAGTGTAATGTTACTTGGCTGCAAGAATAGCCAGAATGTGATTTTTTTTTTAATTTCTTATACGAACAATTTTATTCGATTTAAATGTGTCGATAGTTGCAAACATTGGAAACCGTACGGCGAAGTAGCGAATGTGAAGCCTCGATAACTTCTTAAATTAAAGAGGCGGCGGCAGCGGTTAGCTGGTGGATGGAATTTAATCAAGTGTTTATTGTTTAGTTCTATACCATTTATCCTGTTACGACACAACTGACAGTTACAAACTTTTTTATCCTATATGAAGTGTGCTATTGAACCTCTGTCCATCTGCACTTACGTACGTCGTGGAAGCTCCCCGGTGCAATTCAGCCCATTTATGCAACAACAACAACATTAACAAAATTCTTGCAAAAATAATAATTGGCTAGCAAGTATTGGGTATTATTTTTGGTAAATTGGATTATAGGATTATTTGCGTAACTTAAACCTCAAAAAATCAAAAGTATTTTAGATAAGCCACGCCAAAGAAATGGAAATATCTCATTTTATTTCATATAATTCATTGAACTATCTAGATTTGAAAGGACGAGATTATTGCGTCGAAGATTAGACGATAAATTACTTTAGCTACTCAACTAGATTAAATCACATTCTAGAATTATTGGACACATCGAAACTTGTGTCTAGCATGAGTCTAAGTTTTCACTTAAATTAGAAATTGATGTCGATAGGTACGACCGCAACAGAAATCACAGGTGACATCTATTAAAGGGATTGTATCAAGTTTGATCAATATAGTAAATTGATGATAATGGAAATGAATGCAATAAATTGTTACAGTATTTGACAAGATAAACTTATTAATGTAATAAAAACATGATAATAACGAAATAGGCTAAGATAATGTTATGTACGAGAGAGTAATAAGATTCCGATTAGAATGAGAAATGGATGTATTTACCCACACAGCTAGTATACAAGGATATTTTTATAGTAGCCCAATTTTAAACTTAAGATCAAATATAAAAAAGTGATATACCGGTATTGCTGTTTTTTTTTAAATATGAGTAAATAAGGCAATTTTTTATATAATAAGGTTGACAACCGAGCACACAGTCCACCTGATGGTAAACGGATACTGTGGCTCATAGACATCTACATTTATCCATCCATCTACATTATTTAAGAAACGCTCAAAATCAAAACGCGCTTTGTCACCCGTGTGGACTAAGGTGCAATGCTTCGTTTCCAGTAAAAAAGGGTCTTCAGATTTCTACACTCACCATACGAAACACAGCAGCAATAAGCTAATATTTTACGCTGGTATTCTGTAAGAGCGTGGTCCTTCCCCGTCTAGCCGACTCATTCGTGCTACTGCTGTATCATAATATAGCTGCAGCGTGGCTCTACCACGCCAGGCTTCTAACTTTTAATATTTTGTTTAATAATTGTCATAAATTATCCAATTTTAAACTATTATCTTCCTTTACAAATGTGTGTGGAATAGAATAGAATAGAATCACTATTACCACATTTACAGCCCGTAAAAAATCCAATGCTGAAAATAATTCTCCCCCATAGGTTGCCAAAAAGCACGGTCCGCAGCCACCTGCCTACGTATTTAATCAAATTGTCACTCCATCTAATGCTAGTAAATAGAAAAGATGAATAGAAAAATTTTTGGATGAAAAATAATACTTATTTTGGGATCAAATATAGTCCGAAAGAGAAGCTAACCAGCTTCTGTGTGATTATCATACTACTAGCAGTCTTTGAAAAAAAAAAGTCAAATATTAATGAATGGGACGGTTTAAAATAGTATACAAAAGGCTTCCTAAGGATAAAAATCTAAAGCTAATAAAAAATAAAAGTGTAAAAGTTCAGTTTTGAAAGACATCTTGTTTACATCCATACCGATCAATTGAAATCGAACGTCCAAGTGAAATTATTTTCAATTAACTTTTAATAATAGTCGAAATAAACAACTACATCAGAAGTATTAATTGAAATCTCCTCTTGCTATTGGTGTATTTTTTTATTATATACGTGCAATATAAAACTAGTGGAAGTGATTTAAGTTGAGTGGGTCGCGATTTTTTGATTTTTTTTTATAGAAGACGGGGCAAATGAGCATGCGGCTCACCAGATGTTAAGTGACTACCGCCGTCCATGATCAACCGCAACACCAGGGGAATTGCAGGTGCGTTGCCTGCCCTTTAGAAAGGAGTAAGCTCTTTTCTTGAAGGTCCCCAGGTCGTATCGGTCCGGAAAAATCGCCGGTGATAAACTATTCAACAGATAGGTTGTACGCGGAAGAAAACTCCTTTTGAAACGTACAGTGGTGGACCGCCAAGCATCCAGATGGTGTGGATGGTATCGGGACGTTTGCCGCGTAGTGCGTTCACGAAATTTGGCGGCTGGGATTAATCCGAACAATTCCTCAGAGCACTCCCTATGGTATATGCGAAAGCAACATCAACAACATCTCTTCGCAGCGCCAGTGAATCGAGCCGATCGGAAAGCACTCGGTCGTCGACGATTCGAGCCGCTCTGCGCTGGATGCGTCAAGTGGAAGGAGCTGGTACTGGGGAGCCCCAGCCCAGAGATGGGGACAATATTCCATGTGCGGCCGAACCTGCACCTTGCAAAGTTGCAGGCGGTGTACCGGCATGAAATGCTGTCCCGCTCTGCTGAGCACGCCAAGCTTTTTAGAGGCCAATTTGGCCCTTCCAAGTGACCACGAAACTGCACGTCACTCGATATGTCGACGCCGAGGATTCCGATACTGGCTGAAGCAACAAGGGGAGTGCCTTAAAACTGAGGAGATACGACAAAGGGGTCCTTTTTAGCGGTTAACGCACAAACTTGTGTCTTCTGGGGGTTAAACTGTCCAATCCGAGACTCTGTTCAGCAAAGACTCGACTTCAGACACAAGTTTATCCCGGTACTCGGAGACGTTTTACCGGTAAATATTGGCACGGCCGGTGTAAAGAGGATCATCAGTGCTGTCATCTGCATAGCAATGAATGTTACGGGTTTGCAATATATCATTGATATACAGATAACACACAACAGCGTAACAGCGTTGGCGATAGCACGCAGCCTTGTGGAACATCAGCATTAATAGGCTTGTAATCAGAGCTTGCACCGTCTACAACGACCTTGATGTTGACAATAGAGCACTACATCTCCGCTTCACAAATGTCTATGTAAACATAGAATACAACATAACACATAACACGCACAATTTTAGTACTTCATTGAGCACCAAGTCACGCGGCTTTATATATATATATATATATATATATATGCCTTTTTATATACATGTAGGCATGCATTAAATAAAACAGCCAATAAATATACCTCAACGTATTTCCAATTTTTACTTCGATGACTATGACTTCCTTTCATCTATACTTCAAAAGGATTTCTCTATACGTGAAATTCGACTATTTCGTTTAACTGACTGCAATAGTTGTAATATGGCGTATTTTCAGTGAACTCTCATATTCCGGAATAAATTACCGTGGAAAGTCGAACGATGCCGATAAACGACGAGGTACACCAGGGAAATCTAGACAATCAATCATTTTAGTTACACACACAGTTTTTATTAACCCCATTTAAGCAGGTTTTTATTAACTTGCTTCGTGTAATCTGTTCGGGTTGAATTTAGTTATTTATTTGAAACTAACTTCCCCATGAGCTAGGCTTGAAATTATGA
The DNA here is from genome assembly GCA_907164705.1 of Parnassius apollo. Lineage (NCBI taxonomy): Eukaryota > Metazoa > Arthropoda > Insecta > Lepidoptera > Papilionidae > Parnassius > Parnassius apollo. The sequence goes on from CAJQZP010001141.1 coordinate 2,710,127, forward strand.
ATATAGCTCAAAATCGGATGATTTTTTTCTAAACGTTACTTCCACACTAGGATATTCTTCTGCATCGTGGAGGCAATCCGAAAGAATTACTTGTAGGCCATACAATTACTTGTTCCGTGCGGGATTCGAACCCGCGGCCCTTAGCGCTGTAACTCATTGCTAAGCTACTGGGCCACGGAGCCGTCAATGTAAGAATATGAAAAAATTACGTGTTTTTTTAATACATAACATAATTTAAACATTTCACTCGTTATATCTACACATATAAATCAAATATAAGTGTCTTTCGTACATCGAATTAACTGCCTTTATTGAGTTAAAGGTTTTTCTTCCTCAGGGGTGACAGCACATCTGCATTTTTTATTTAAAGATAAATGTAGATGTCTATGGGCCAAAGCATCCACTTACCGCTGTGTTCGTTTATCAACCCTATTCTATAAGTATATCTATCTAAATTATTAACGTACATGTTACGACTAAAATAGGAAGTAGGGATACACATATTTTAGCAAACTGCAATGTATCCTAAATAATTTATAAATTGTATATATAAAAGTCAGCGGCTTAAAGGTTGATTCACGTTAAACCGTGTCGTCACAAAGCACGGTCCTGAGCCACAACCGTAGTCTGCTGCAAATTATTGTAGCCAGCTTAACGTTTTTTAACCATAATAGACATTGCATTTCACGAAGAGCAATGCTACAGCTATAATAATAATAATTCTTCTCCAGACCAAATTTTGGTGGCTAATCTCAACGAAGACTCTCACTCTACACAGAAAATTCTCTATGCACTCAACTCCTTCAACTCTTACAGTCCGATGGGATGGCAATCCAACATGACTGAAGAGAGATTAGACGCAGAGGAATCCAATATCTGATTTTGAGCCAATATTTGGCCGAGATTCAAACCCAGGACCTCATTATTAGCAGCTGCGTTAACGGACACTAGACCGACTAAGCAGTTACTGCAGTTATATTTTGGCTGCAGCATGAGTGGGAGCTCAACCGGGGAAGAATCACACTCGCACAGAACACCAGCGTGAAATAGCAACCCAATAATGCAGTGTTTTTATATAGATGCAATAAAATCAATAAACTTTATTTCTTCTTCAAAATCGTTGACGCCGAAATAGCTTAACAGCTCCGGGGCGCATTGGCTTAGCAAGGGTCGTGCGTTCGGATCCCGCGCGGATTCAGTTGTTGTACGACCTACAAATAATTGTTCCGAGTCTGCATGTTTGTGCTTGTAAAATTTTTGTATGTAAACTGCTCCTACAAAACAAGAGAAAATCCTATTCTGGAGGTAACGTTTTATAAGCAATGGTGAATTCAAACCCACGACCTTTTGAGTTCGAATTACGCACCCTGCTATTAGGATGTAGTACTGCAGCTTCAAATATAAGTTATATTTAAGAAGAAAAAATAAAACGTTCGACTAAATGTGCTCACGCCTTTTCCGTTTATATTTATCTGCTTCATTTTATTCGCGTCGATTGGAATTTATTTGACGCGTCTCTATCTTAAATGTCGACAAGTGACGACGGGAAGGCGGCCGATGTTTTATAAAATTCTTCGACTACCAAGCGAATGACAGTTTATTTCAGTACAAATTTTATACTTTATTTGAAATACGTTTTGAATTAATTGTTCATAAATGTTCTTATTGAATGCTAATCTGAGAAATTATTATTTTATTTTATTATAGTTTTTTTTTAATATCTTAATATATATAAATTATGAGTCACGTTGTTTGTCCGCGTGGGACTCCTAAACTACTCAACCTGTTTTAATCAAATTTGCACACCGTATGCAGTTTGGTCCAACTTGAGAGATAAGATAGTTTTTTTGCCCATGAGTGACCCACAATTTTTTTTTTGCAAATTTTAGGATTTTTAATAGGACATGACAAAGGGTCGTCGAAAAGGGCAGAACAACGTCTGCCTGACAAGCTAGTTGTATATATTTCTTTAAGAAATCCTGTTATATATAATACTATACTTCCGTTCCGGCATCCGGCGTTGGATAAGGATATATATATTCAGATGAGAGATAATCAAAGGCCACCAATACATAATATACATAAACACTCACGTCTGCCATCCAGAGGGGCCGGCAGAGAATAAAGACTTACATTTGGCACGATATTGACACACCTCTCTGGCCTCCTTTATATTCATATATCTACTAGTATACGCTGGTCGGTTAAGAGTACTCCTAATCTGGCCTATTTGCAACATATCGCCAATTTGGTCGATAAATCTTCTTTTAGGACTTTCCTTCCCGACTCTGTCGTTCAATTCTGCAATATAAATATGGTTAAAGATATTTATTCTCAAAATAAATATACATTTAACTTAATAATAAGATACAATATTAAAGTTATAAATAAGTTATGAGCATATAGATTGCAAATAAAAAGTACACATTCTTAATCCTCGTCACAACATCACCTTGCACACGACACATTTCTCTTATCACACAATTTTTCACCCTGTCATGCAGCCCGAGCATACTTCTTAAAGACCGCATTTCTACAGCATTTAATTTAATTTCATGCTTCTTCTGCCAAAGGCCATTTATTTAAAAAAAACTTCATCACACACACAAACTCCAAGTTTTTAGATAAATTACAACCTAGATCTGAGCGCATACAAACAGACAGACAGACAAAATTTAAAGAAATTGTTATTAATGTCTATAAGGTATTCAAATATGTTATAAAATTAGCTCAATATAAGGCAGTTATTTCGATGTTACAGCGTACCATAAATTTATATGAAAACTTTTATAGTTTAGGAATGAAGCGTTTGCATTGGATTTTTCAGTTTGCTAGAAACCTCTGTTCTGTCTCCACTGTAATCGCAGAAATACTTTTTGTTATTTGCCATTCTGAATACGGCGTTCTTGGCGAAAAAAGAACATTGTAAGAAAGCCATCAAAAGAAAATATCAGTAAAATTCAAAATGTGCCGAGAACATGCAATTTTACCCCCACAGTAGAATTTTCTTCTGGAAAGTGGATAAGTGAGTAGTGAGGTTGTACGTGATGAGCCACATTGCAGCTATATTATGGTTGTAGTACGAGTGGGTCGGCTCGATCGGGAAAGGACTAAGGTCTCATAGAATACCTAGATGCTGTGGCCCATAGATGTCTATGGGCCACAGCATCTAGGTATTCTGTGCTGCTAATAATATATCACTAAAATAAATGTAATATGCAAACAAACAGCAGCACCGCTCGTCATGTTGCGACATAGGGCAGCCTCGCTGCAACATCAGGTGATTTTCAGCATCTTTACTTGTACTGAAAAAACTATCATGACGGAAAAAAATAACAACAACGATTAAGACTTGTGGAATGACCTTTTTATAGAATGCGGGTGACAAACGAGCACACAGTCCACCTGATGGTAAGTGGTTGCTGTGGCCTATACATCTACATCTACCCTCGATTACGAATTAAAATGCAGATTGAGAGTGCCTCATTTTCAGTGAGAAGGAACACTCACCGTATGAAATACAGCAGTATTAAGCTGCTATTTCACGCTGGTATTCTGTGAGAGCCTGGTCCTATACCGGTCGGGCTGACCCATTGGTACTACAAGTAATATAACTGCAGCGTGTCTCTACCACGTTTCTACTACGACCAGTGTAATCAAAACAACATTTAAGTGGTTCATTATAATCCATACGACTATTAATCATGTGTTATGGTTTCTTCTAAAACTTGTGTGTACTTAGCAACTTAATTACGTAACATTAAATAAAAATTATAATTAAAATTATAATATTTACAAATAATACTAATTATACACAATATAAAAAAGAAACTATAATATAGAAAAACTAACACTAAAAATTTAAATTTTCAGAAAGTCTTGCTCCCCGTGGTATATTTATGCAAATTAAAAAAAATAAAAAAAAAAAAAAAAAAAAAAAACCCACACAAACCTTCAAAAAAAAAAACACCAATTTCCATTGTGCGGTAATATACGACGCCAAAGAAAAGAATAATGAGGAAAAAACAAATGAATGACTGTTTTCAAAACTCAAATGTACCAGCTAAATGAATTTTTAAATTTGAATTTGGAGTTCTTAACCAAAGGAGAGATATTTCAGATCAAATTAGTCAGTGCGGCAAAACGCTAATTTTATATATAGGGACCCAATAATAAAAAAAAATTGCGGTTGTCAAACTGCCTGCCAATCGTAGCAACTATGCCGTAATCTATAGAGGGGGCCTATGTTCAGCAGTGGACATTTATACAATATAATGGATGGAAATGTATGGAAAAGTATGAAGTTTTTTTCACATTTTTTAATAAATATGGGCCCATTCTTGACTTTTATCTGATTATATTAAGTTCAAAGATAAGGTCTACGATGGAGCGAGTTTGAAAAGGAGAAACCAATTCACAAGCAGCTTGAAGAGTTGCGTATATCATCTTACATTGTCATCAGATTCTGAGTTATGTTCAAAATTACGAGTAAAAGCTTTTATTTTATTGGGAAGTTAGTTCAAAGGCGGCAAATAAAAATTCTAATAACACTAAATTGAAATAATATTTTCTTAAAGACATTCACGTTGTAGCGTTATGCTGTGAATAAATAAAACGCAACATCTGCTAGCACCTCAATATTCACTTTAATAAGTTCGTCCTAACGTTCGTTCGTCGTAACTGAACGAACTTCCAAAGTGTGGACAACATCACAAACTCTTGGCTAATATCTTGGCCACAACATTCGCCACTATGTTGGCCAACGTAAAGAGCCTTAAAACCAATTACTAAATTCGATCCGAACAGACGTATGTACACAAAAGCGAGTTAACTAAATTCTGGTAAAAATAATAATTGGCTAGCAAGTATTGGGTATTGTTTTCGGTAAATATGATTATAGGATTATTTGAAAGTATTTTATAAAAGCTCAAATGTATTTTATATAAGCTACGTCAAAGAAATGGAAATATCTCATTTTATTTCATATAATTCATTGAACTACCTAGATTTGAAAGGACGAGATTATTACGTCGAAGACAGACGATAAATTACTTTAGCTACTCAACTAGATTAAATCACATTCTAGTAATATTGGACACATCGAAACTTGTGTCAAGCATGAGTCTAAGTTTTCACTTAAATTATAAATTGATGTCGATAGGTACGACCGCAACAGAAATTACAGGTGACATCTATTAGAGGGATTGTATCAAGTTTGATCAATATAGTAAATTGATGATAATGGAAATTAATGCAATAAATTGTTACAGCATTTGACAAGATAAACTTATTAATGTAATGAAATCATGATAATTACGAAATAGGCTAAGATAATGTTATGTGCGGGAGAGTAACAAGATGCCGATTAGGATGAGAAATGGATGTACCTATTTACCCACACAGCTAGTATACAAGGATATTTTTATATAGCCCAATTTTAAATCTAAGATCAAATATAAAAATAGTGATATACCAGTATTGCTGTTTTTTATAATATGAATAAATAAGGCTTTTTTATAGAATAATGTTGACAACCGAGCACACAGTCCACCTGATGGTAAACGGATACTGTGGCTCATAGACATCTACATTTATCCTCGAATAAGAATCAAAACGCAGATTGCTTTGTCACCCGTAAGGACTAAGGAAACTAAGCATTGCAGCTTCGTTTCCAGTAAAAAAGGGTCTCCGGATTTCTACACTCACCATACGAAACACAGCAGTATTAAGCTGGTATTCTGTAAGAGCGTGGTCCTTCCCCGTCTAGCCGACTCATTCGTGCTACTGCTGTATCATAATATAGCTGCAGCGTGGCTCTACCACGCCAGGCTTCTAACTTTTAATATTTTGTATAATAATTGACATAAACTACCCAATTTTAAACTATTATCTTCCTTTACAAATGTGTGTGAAATAGAATAGAATAGAATCACTTTTACCATATTTACAGCCCATAAAAAATCCAATGCTGAAAATAATTCTACCACATAGGTTGCCAAAAAGCGCGGTCCGCAGCCACCTGCCTACGTATTTAATCAAATTGTCACTCCATCTAATATTAGTCAATAGAAAAGATGAATAGAACAGTTTTTGGTCAGTTAAGATAAAATATAATTCTTATTTTGGGATCAAATATAGTCCGAATGAGAAGCTAACCACCTTCCGTGTGAATATCATACTACTAGCAGTCTTTGAATTCAATGCCAATCTTGTGAGATTCACCGCCTCCAAAATATAAGCGTCTTTCATCACCACAAAACATGAGACCGCTCAACCTGGCTCCTACTTTCCGGGATGTATCTTTGGAGTACACCAAGCGCCTTCAATTGTTAGGGATTAAGATTTCTCTGAAACTTAAATTCAGGCGTGATACTACTTTCGTCGCGAAAAAAAAAAAAACATAAGAAAGTTTATTAAGTCCAGGGCTAAATCAGCAACAAGGAAGCTAGATGTGTTTGTAAAGGTGCGGTGTTATTAACGACGTAACACCTTTTGACCCTATTCTTTCTTCTGCTCTTACATATGGGCTGATGCTGCTAAATGCTGCCAATCAACATTAGACTCAGAGGATAGGTATGTTAAGCACAGGCGCATAATAGCAAGACTCTAAGTATTCTATAGGATGCGTTTCGTAAAGATTGCGCAGAAATTGTATGTATTAATTCCTTCCATCCCTTTTCCCCATTGGGAAACAAGGCGTTCGGCTGGTCTTCATCCCTTTATTCTCTATATTTCACGCATTCTAAACTATCAGTTTGCTTTGTCTTTCGTGCGACAAATGAGTGGAATAATTTACCGGCATTCCTATATAGGTTCGCATACAATCTGGGTGTCTTCATGGCAAGAGTGAACGGGTTTTTGTCACACTTTGGCAGTACGATATACAATCAAAAGTTTCATCACCACTTACAACCAGTTGGGATTTTACTGAAGCACTGGCTTATAATAGTATTTTTTGTTTTAATACAGTTGCTCAAAAAGTGGCGTATTGCAGGGACGTATAGCGTTCGGGATGTGGGCTATTACATACTCGAGCTTTTTCTTTACCTTTTCCGAACTCATGCGTTCTCTTTCCCAACTGTCAAAATAATGTCAATAAAAAAGAAAAAACCAACCACGAAGTTTTTACAAAAAAATTCATAAAAGTTTTTATGATTCATGCAAATATTTCTAAAAAGAAGCTACTATTTTGTTTCAATATCAGATTTAATGACTTGGTTCAATGAGTTAGGTTAGGTTTCATTTCATTCATCTCATTTAATTTCATTTTCATTTCATATCAATAAAAAAATTCTACTGAAGTCTTGGCTGTATAATTCCCTTTGCCTACCCAGAATGGGTGAAGAATACAAAAAAAAATTCTGTTTATATTCTTTTACGGATGGCTCCATTTTCCAAAAATGTTCTTTGCGAGTTTAGTTGCTTGTTGCACAAAATGAGTAATTTCAACGATATTTTATTTGAATTAACACCACCGGAACTCAGTATAATTGCACAAAATGCTTCGGAGACCATTTTACCGGAAAAGTCAAAAAAGTCGCTACCGCACGGATTTGGATATCGCACCCCCGCTAAAAAAGGATCACAACTCGAAAAAAGCAGCTTTGAGAAAAACGCTGTTGAATTATTTACTTAAATTATGGCCTCAATTTTTCAGTAATCAAAGAAACATGTTGAATATATGTTGTTTTATTTTGAAAGTTGTAATTTGGGTGGTTTAAATGTCATAAAAATAAAATTGTACTTATAGAATTTTTGTTTGTCTGTATTTTTGATAAAAAAAATAAGAGGGTCCAATTTGTGACACTTTTTTTTAGAATAAACATTAACTGTTTTTAAAAATGACACATACAAAAAGTTAATATAAAACACAAAAATAAAGTAAAATAGACATTTATTTATAAATGATTACAAGGCATCATAAAAAAGGCAATAAAATTTAGGGATATGGTTATGTTCCATATATATCTCGGTGTAGGAATATCTGCAACTCCAAGTTTTCCCATAGGTGTTGTAAGAGGCGACTTCTGTACCCGGACTAGTTTTTATGAAATTGTCAGTAGATGGCGCTGTTGTCGAGATCCAGAAACCCCCGTGTGAAACCGGGGTGGATCATTAGTTATTAAAAAGTTTTTGGTTTTTAGAAGTCTCTTGGCGTTTTGAACAAAATACTAATTCAAATGAAAAGCAGGTAGACGTGAAGCTTTCCATAAGCTATTTTGATGCTAGAATACTGGAAATATTCCAACGTTCGTTTTTCCACAAATCACAAACACGTGACGTTTTCATGCATTGAAAACGACGTCGATTGGATTCACGCAGAAGCGATGACATCTGCACTTCCATTACGAATATTCCGAAGGCATTTGACTGTGAATATGTCTTCGTGATATTTGTTTGTTAATTTAATTTTTTTCCATTACCTTGTTTTAATTTATTCAACATGGGCAAAATATTTTAAGATCTTACTCATATACCTGCTTAGCTCGTGGTTGACTTATGGACAATACCTGCAGTGCATTAAGGTGCCAATCGTATACTTTATGTCCTATAAAGAAATAAATAAATAAAATAATAAATGAACTCTATCTACCTATCTATCTCTCTCTTACTCTCTCAATCTATCTACACAAAATGACTGTAGAAGAAGACAAGAATAGAGATTACCTGACGATAAGTAAATGCTGTGGTCAATAAACATCAACATTTATCGTCGATTAAGAATCAAAATGCAGAATGCGCTGTCTCGTTTCCAGTGAAAAGGTTATTCGGTTCTGTACACTCACTAATCTGAACACAGCAGCATTAAGCTGCTGTTTCTCGCTATTATCTTGTGAGAACGTAGTCGAGCCGACCCATACTTGTTACAAATTTAATATAGCTGCGGCATGGTTCTATCACGTATGAAAGCATATATACATATACTTACATAAAATGAGCGATAGTAAACGATTGTACGTAAAGCCTATAGACTTAGTTTGTAAGGTGGTCGGACTTAATTTCTAGTTCGCAGTCCGTCAAGGTAGGTATAACCATCTTACCTTCTTCTGCCACCAAATAGCAGTGGTTTCAGTGCTATGTTTCGGCCCGAGGGGTATAGCAACCCAATATAATTATAGGTTGTGATTCCATCTAAGTCCTTTGAACCAACGCATTTTAGCCTTCTTTGTTTGCAGTTGGACGCAGGTCCATAAACTACAGTAGCTACTATCCATGAAGTGGAATGTAGTGACGTAAATCACTTCGAAAGTAGAAAGGGTGTAGAGAACCAGTATAATTATAGGTTGTTAATCATTTCATCTTAGTCCTTTGATATAACACATCTTTAGCCTTCTTTTTTGTTTGCCATTGGGAGTAGGTCCATAAACTAGAGTTGTTACTATCCATTAAGTGGAATGTGGTGACGTCAGTCACTTCGAAAGTAGAAAGGGTGTAGAGAACCAGTATAATTATAGGTTGTTAATCATTTCATCTTAGTCCTTTGATACAACGCATCTTAAGCCTTCTTTGTTTGCAGTCGGGCGCAGGTCCATAAACTGCAGTAGCTACTATCCATCAAGTGGAATGTAGTGACGTTAATCACTTCGAAAGTAGAAAGGGTGTAGAGAACCAATATAATTATAGGTTGTTAATCATTTCATCTTAGTCCTTTGATATAACGCATCTTAAGCCTTCTTTGTTTGGAGTTGGTTGCAAGTCCATAAACTGCAGTAGCTACTATCCATCAAGTGGAATGTAGTGACGTTAATCACTTCTAAAGTAGAAACCATTTACAGTTGTTAACCATTTCATCTAAGTCCTTTGATACAACGCATCTTTAGCTTTCTTTATTTGCAGGTGGGCTCAGGTCCATAAACTGCAATAGCTACTAACATTCAAGTGGAATGTAGTGACTTTATTCGGTTCAAATGTAGAAAATATATTTGGAAAATCCAAAAGCGCACACCGCGAACAGACTTCCGAATGTGTATATGTATTGTTTTGAATACCTAGGCTGCACTAAAAGTGTCGGGAATGGAATATTTCTACTGTTCCTGGCATATTAAAATCTTTTTAATTGAAAACTCTTTGGTTTAAAAAAATCGAATACCATTTATTTATCTAAAAAAAAGATTCTCGGTCTTGTCACAAGGTTTTGTCAAACCTGTTTAGTCGTTGAGAAAATGGAATTAACTCGAGAAAATTCAAGAGCAATGATTTATTATGACTTTCGAAGTGGTTTAACACAAAAACAGTGTGTTGACCGGATGATTTCTGCATTTGGTGATGAATCCCCATCCAAAACCACAATTTATCGCAATTTATCCCCGTCAAAGTCGTCTAAAAACTGCAGTCACCCAAGAAAACGTTGATGCTGAGCGTAAGCTGATTGAGGAAGATCGACATGTGATATACCGCGAAATTTAGGCAACTTTAGACATGGGCAAATACAAATAATCTTGCATGAACAATTAGGTGTAAAAAAGTTGTTTTCCCGATGGATTCGCTCTGTGAAGAGCAAAAAACGGCTCGCGTTACTTGGTGCGTCAGAACTCTCGAAAGATTCCACACAGGATCCTTAAATGCTGTATACAACATCGTATCAGGTGAAAAATCCTGGATATACGCGTACGAACCCGAAAGAAAAAATTGTTTGTTCACAGAGTGTTGCAAAAAAAAGGTGGCCACGTTTGTCTCCAAAACCGGCCATGTTACGACTATTCCTCTTGAGGGACAAAGAACGGTTAATGCAGAATGGTATGCTAGCATTTGTTTGCCACAGGTCGTTTCTGAACTCCGTAAAGAGAACTGCAACCGCCGCATCATCCTCCATTACGACAATGCGAGTTCTCACACCGCACACAGAACAAAAAGAGTTTTTAGAGCAAAAAAACATAGAATTATTAGAGCATCCGCCGTACAGCCCCGACCTAAGCCCTAATTATCTCTATAATTTCTCTAAAATAAAGAATAAATTGCGTGGACAGAGATTTTCATCACCTGAAGAAACTGTGGGCGCCTACAAAACGGCCATTTTGGAGACCCCAACTTCCGAATGGAATGGTTGCTTCAATGATTGGTTCCATCGTATGAAAAATGTGTTAAATTTCGCGGAGAATACTTCGAAAAGCAAAAAATACATTTTTAAATAGTACTGTTGTGTCACTTCCTCGATCCCCGAAATGTTCAGTGCCGCCCTCGTAATCAATTTACTTTTATTAATACTTGTTTCGCATTTCGTTTAAAGTTACAAACAATTGTTTCCGTTGATTTAACACGATTTTTTTTACTGCTTGTTACCGGGTGATTCGTATTTGTTACCGAAAAAAAATGTCAAATATTTATGAATGGGACGGTTTAAAATAGTATACAAAAGGCTTCCTAAGGTTAAAAATCTAAAGCTTATAAAAAATCAAATTGTAAAAGTTCAGTTTTTGAAAGATATCTTGTTCACATCCATACCGATCAATTGAAATCGAACGTCCAAGTGAAATTATTTTCAATTAACTTTTAATAATAGTCGAAATAAACAACTACATCAGAAGTATTAATTGGAATCTCCTCTTGCTATTGGTGTATTTTTTTATTATATAAGTGCAATATAAAGCTAGTGGAAGAGATTTAAGTTGAGTGGGTAGCGATTTTTTGATTTTTTTTTATAGAAGAGGGGGCAAACGAGCATGCGGCTCACCAGATGTTAAGTGACTACCGCCGCCCATGATCAACCGCAACACCAGGGGAAATACAGGTGCGTTGCCGGCCCTTTAGAAAGGAGTAAGCTATTTTCTTGAAGGTCCCCAGGTCGTATCGGTCCGAAAAAATCGCCGGTGGTAAACTATTCCACAGAGAGGTTGTACGCGGAAGAAAACTCCTTTAGAAACGTACAGTGGTGGACCGCCAAGCACCCAGATGGTGTGGATAGTATCAGGACGTTTGCTGCGTAGTGCGTTCACGAAATTTGGCGACTGGGATTAATCCGAACAATTCCGAGTGCCTTGAAACTGAGGAGATACGACAAAGGGGTTCTTTCTAGCGGTTAACGCGCAAACTTATGTCTTCTGTGGGTTAAACTGGACTAGATTTAGTCGCCCCCAAACCGAGACTCTGTTCAGAAAAGACTCGACTTCAGACACAAGTTTGTCACGGTACCTGAGACGTTTTCTCGATAAATATTGGCACGCCCGGTGTAAAGATCATCACCAGTGCTGTCATCTGCATAGCAATGAATGTTACGGGTTTGCAATATATCATTGATATGCAGAAGAAACAGCGTTGGCGATAGCACGCAGGTTTGTGGAACACCAGCATTAATAGGCTTGCAATTAGAGTTGCACCGTCTACAACGACTTTGATGTTGACAATAGAGCACTACATCTCCGCTTCACGTTGGATGTGTGCATAAAAGGACACTACAATTATAATTAAAATAAACTTTTTTTTCCTAAAACTATGAATGTCTATGTAAACATAGAATACAACATAACACATATCACGCACAATTTTAATACTTCTTTGAGCACCAAGTCACGCGGCTTTATATATATATATATATATATATATATATATATATATATATATATATATATATATATGTATATATGTATATATATGCCTTTTTTATATACATGTAGGCATGCATTAAATAAAACAGCCAATAAATATTCCTCAACGTATTTCCAATTTTTACTTCGATGACTATGACTTCCTTTCATCTATACTTCAAAAGGATTTCTCTATACGTGAAATTCGACTATTTCGTTTAACTGACTGCAGTAGTTGCTTAAATATGGCGTATTTTCAGTGAACTCTCATATTTCGGAATAAATTGCCGTGGAAAGTCGAACGATGCCGATAAATGACGAGGTACACCAGGGAAACCTAGACAATCAATCATTCTAGTTACACACCGGGACGAATAAATTATATTTACCTTTCCGTAAACACTAAAAAACTTGTTAAAAGTTTTTATTAACGCCATTTTAGCAGGTTTTTATTAACTTGCTTCGTGTAATCTGTTCGAGTTGAATTTAGTTATTTATTTGAAACTAACTTCCCCATAAACTAGGCTTGAAATTATGAATATAGCTCAAAATCGGATGATTTTTTAAACGTTACTTCTACACTATGATTTTCTTCTGCATCGTGGAGGCAACGCGGAAGAATTACTTGTAGGCCACACAAATACTTGTTCCGTGCGGGATTCGAACCCGAGGCCCCCAGCGCTGTAACTCTATGCTAAGCCACTGCGCCACGGAGCCGTCAATGTAAGAATAAGAAAAAAATTATGTGTTTTTTAATACATAACATAATTTAAACATTTCACTTGTTATGTCTACATATATAAATGAAATTTAAGTGTCTTTCTGTATATCGAATTAACTGCCCTTATTGAGTTAAAGGGTTTATGTGATCTTTATCCTCAGGGGTCACAACACATCTGCATTTTTTAATTAAAGATAGATGTAGATGTCTATGGGCCAAAGTATCCACTATATCCATCTAAATTATTAATCTACATGTTACGACTAAAATACGAAGTGGGGATATACATATTTTAGCAAACTGCAATGTATCCTAAATAATTTATAAATTGTATATATAAAAGTCAGCGGCTTAAAGGTTGATTTACGTTAAACCGTGTCGTCACAAAGCACGGTCCTGAGCCACAACCGTAGTCTGCTTCAAATTATTGTAGCCAGCTTAACGTTTTTTAACCATAATAGACATTGCATTTCACGAAGAGCAATGCAATAATAATAATAATTTTTCTCCAGACCAAATTTTGGTGGCTAATCTCAACGGAGACTAGATGGCTAGTTAAGCCGCTGACTTTTATATATACACCAAAAAAAAATAGAGCTCGACCGGGGAAGAATCACACTCGCACAGATCGTCAGCGTGAAATAGCAACCCAATAATGCAGTGTTTTTATATAGATGCAATAAAATCAATAAACTGTATTTCTTCTTCAAAATATCAAAATCCATATTTTACAAGCAAAGGTCATAAAATAATCGATGCTTAGCAGCTAGCCAGCTAGTATGCGTATGGCGCAGGACTTATTGCCAGCGTTTCTCTTGCAGCCACCAATAAGTCGTCTGCAGACATTGAGATGCAACGACACCGACAGCAACAATGGCCCTGTCGTTGTCAAATTGCTGCTTGTCCTTAAGATCTTTATTTATGCCCGATCTACAGTCCGATTGTGTAACTCTGGTGAGAATCGTGTTTAGCTTTGTTTGGACGCTTGAAGTTTGGTTTATTTGTATTAAGTAAATAAAATAAGTGTCCATTGTAGGAGGTATCTTTTTCTGCATATTTTTTTTACTCATTAAAAGCTAGTGATTGCCTTCAATTCCACTCGGGACCTCTTAATCTCGGTCGGGCTATATTAACTTATTGTGTTTTTTTGATAAGAAATTATCCGTAGCAACCCAGAGTCACAAAGTTGACGGTGTTTCAACCCCGTGCCTCGGAAATTACGTAAAGCCGTTGGTCCTGCACCTGATCTCTCTCCGGTCGTGTTGGATTGCTGTCGTGTGAGGAAATAGAGAGTGCACCTGTTATTGCATACCCGTCTTGCGCAGATGGCTAGTCTCTGTTCACACGGGCCGCCGTTACCAAAATTTGGTCCGGAAGGACATTATTATTATTATAATTCCCTTACAGGTAAATACTAAAGTCTTAGCGTAACAAAAGCCTATTCATTCTTGCCTTGAAGACGCCCAGATTGTGACGGAAGGCGAAGAAGTTTAAGACCCACCGACCCCTAGTGATATTTCTATTAGTTCAGTGGGTACTTTTGTATGTAGAAGGTGCACTGCTGTGTTCCCTTCTGATAGGAGAGCTAGTAATTACAAGCTGTGAAGAACTTTATCTAGATAATAGAAATAGCTTAACAGCTCCGGGGCGCATTAGCTTAGCAAGGGTCGTGCGTTCGGATCCCGCGCGGAACCAGTTGTTGTACGACCTACAAATAATTGTTCCGAGTCTGCATGTTTGTGCTTGTAAAATTTTTGTATGTAAACTGCTCCTACAATACAATAAAAAATCCTATTGTGGAGGTAACATTTTATAACAAATGGTGCATTCGAACCCAAGACCTTTTGAGTACGTAGTCCGCACCCTGCTATTAGGATGTAGTACTGCAGCTTCAAATATAAGTTATATTTAAGAAGAAAAAATAAAATGTTCGACTAAATGTGCTCACGCCTTTTCCGTTTATATTTATCTGCTTCATTTTATTCGCGTCGATTGGAATTTATTTGACGCGTCTCTATCTTAAATGTCGACAAGTGACGACGGGAAGGCGGCCGATGCTTTATAAAATTCTTCTTCGACTACCAAGCGAATGACTTCAGTACAAATATACTTTATTTCAGTATTATCAGAATTTATTTCAGTACAAATATACTTTATTAGAAATACGTTTTGAAGTAATTTTATATTTAAATTTTAAGAGATGAATGTTTTTATTAAAATCTAACGTGAGAAATTACAATTTTTATTTTATTATATTTTTTTAATGTTGTATATATTTCTTTGACAAATCCTGCTATATAAATATAATACTAGAATTCCGCTCCGAGCTCCGACACCGCATGGGATAAGGATCTATTAATGTGGCGATATTTAGATAATAAAAAGCCATAAATACATAATATACATAAACACTCACGCTTGTCACCCAGAGGGGCAGGCAAAGACTATGGACTTCCATTTGCCGCGATCCTGACACCTTTCTCGCCTCCTTTATATCCTTATATCTACGCATACACGCTCCTCGTTTAAGGGTACTCCTAATCAGGCCCAGTTGCAATATTTTGCCAATTTATTCGATAAATCTTCGTCTAAGGCGTCCCTTCCCGACTCTGCCTTTCACATCTACAATATAAATTTGCTTTGTCACGCTTTCCTCGTTTATTCTTTGTAAATGACCAAACCAGCTGAGCATTCCTTTCTTAACCCTGGTGACATCACCTTGCACCCGGCATTTTTCTCTTATAACACAATTTCTCACCCTGTCATTCAGATTTAGCTCTAGCATACTCCTTAAAAACCGCATTACTTTAGCATTTATTTTACTTTCGTGCTTACTCTGCCAAAGGCGATTTATTTAAAAAAAATCCATCACTTAAAATTCCAAGTTTTTTAAGATAAATTATAACCTAGATCTGAGCGCGAACACACAGACAGAAGAGATTAAAAAATGTTATTAATATCTAAATGGCATGCTAATAACTTATTAAATAATCTCAATATATGGCAGTTATTTCGTCATTACAGCCGTACAATATGAAAGCGTTTGTAGGTTAGGGAATAAGTGTTTATATTGGATTTTTCAGTGTGCGAGAAATCTTTGTTCTATGCCCACTGTAACCATTGAAATTATTATTGTTATTAACCATAATGAATAAGGTGTTCTTGGCGGTGAAGAAACATTGTAAGGAAGCCAGCTTATCAGTGAAATTAAAAATATCCCGACGACATGTGAAGCTACCCCCACAGTAGGATTTTCTTCTGGATAGTGGGTGAGTGAGTGATGAGATTATACGCCGTAGTGCCACGCTGAAGCTATATTTATGGTTGTACCACGAATGGGTCTGCTCGACCGGGGAAAATTCACGTTCTCACGGAATACCAGCGCAAAATAACAGCGTAATACTGCTCTGTTTCGTATTCGTATGGCAAGTGTACTGGAAAAAGCATCCACTAACAATCAGGAGGAATGTGTGCTCGTTTGTCACCCTTATTCTATAAAAAAAAACATATATATATATATATATATATATGTATATATATATATATATATATATATATATATATATATACTTGTACTGGACGCGATCCCATGGGGACGCGCCGAACGCTTAGTCCACTGCGCCACTAGCATAGCATTTCTTTTCTGGCTTGAAGTCTGTCTAGGTAGATCCCCAACTTGTTACCTATTTATGACAACAAATAGCAGATCTGCATTACTGTGTGCCAGTCAGATGGGTAAAAAACCTGTATAGTCACAGGCCATGTGGCATTCCATTTTCGTATTCATCAGGCGTTGCGACTTTTTCGACTTTTGCGATTCTTTGTTTTTGAAGTATGGGTATGCTGTAGCCACTTACCATCAGGTGAAATATTAGTCCATTTTCCAATTCATATTTATAAAATAAAAAATAACTCAAAGCAAAACTTCGCAGCCAACGCAATGCGCCACATTACAAGCTGTCGCCTGTTTGATAACTTGCATCTTGAAAGGAAACAGTGAGATTGAAAATGTTCTTGAGCAAATTCAGACGCGAACAAATTTTAGAGGAAAAATTTTCACAAATATCAAACTTTTTACTATGTCTCTTCAAAAGTCTTCAATATTATTCTTGAAATAAATAATTATAGCCATCGACGAATTGATTATACACACTGTTAGAAAAGCTCGCGAAAAGGAGCCGTGGTGGCTCAGACTTTATCACTCGTTGTAAATTTCACAGTACGCGAGCAACGCGGGTTCAATCCAAATTGTCACCTATGAAATTGTAAATTGCAATTTTAGTTAAATTACCGGTGAAACATAACATCATGAGGAATCCTGCACGTCCGTGAAATAAGAAAAAAATTTCGAGGTTTGTGAATTTCGCCAACACGGTGGAAACTTCCATGCCCTAAAACCCTCTCAAAATGAGGGGAGGCCTTTATCTTTTAATTTTACTTTAACTTTAACTGTTAGAAATAAACCTCAAAGGTTTTCGAGTGCCTCGTTGGCAGGCGAAGTGTTGTGCGTCCACCCACTAGATGGAGTGACGACCTGGTAAGACACGCAGGAAGTCGATGGATGCAGGTGGCTCAGGACCGTGCTTTGTGGCATTCCTTAGGAGAGGCCTGTATTCAGCAGTGGACTTGTGAAGAGCTTTCATGATGATGATTGTAAGAAATATCCCACCTTTGAATTAATAACAATAGAATAGATTCATTTTTACTCGAAACTAGTAATCCGCCCTGGCTTCGCTCGAGAGACTTATGGTTGTTGACAACAACACCTACCGGGTCCAAATGCGAATCTAATGCCACACTTTTCATCAAAATCGGTCAGTTCGTTTTTCTGTTTTAACAAGACTAACGGACAACAATTGATATACGATATATATATATATATATATATATATATATATATATATATATATATATATATATATATATATTCATTTAAGTCCTACCACTAGTTCGGAATAAAACGTGTCCTGGGAAAAACCAGCAAGAAAACCAGTGGGACTAAAAACGGAATTTACCTAGTTCCACAAACAAAGCTTTTAATCTCGCATACATGTTTTAGCTTAACTACAGACTAAGCTTAACTCAATCATAGATGAGTTACGTGTTGCACAAAACTATAGCGTAACTATAGCATTTATTACTCTATGTACGGATGACCTACTTTCTTTCTACGTAACTAAAATTAATGTTAGTTTATAACAGATATTAGTGTAATTGGAAATTAATTTAATTTAGTCGCTGTAACTCAGAGGACGGGCTCTGGTCTTAATTTAATACCACACTACATAGTAAGTTCAATTAAATTGTTGATTTTTTGTTGATTTAAAGTGCTCATCATCATCATCATTACAGCCCTTCACAAGGCCACTGCTAAACATAGGCCTCCCTCAAGGCCAATGCCACAAAGCACGGTCCTGAGCGACCTGCATCCATCGACTTCCTGCATGTCTTACCAGGTCGTTACTCCATCTAGTGGGGGGTCGCCCTTTTCTTAACATGGGGAAATGCCTACGCAAACCCGCCTCGCGGGGGCAAGGACGGATTATGTCGGACTCGTACCGACTAAAATCTCATGGTGTTCCACCTTCGTCGCATATTGGCAGGGCGACGGGTACGCTTTCGCACACATCCGTGGCTCCACCAGCACCGGCCGCCACATGGCGGCGCCTTTCCGGAAGAGGACCTCTCCTCCACCTTCTCCTTCTCAAGTAAGGCGCACCAGAACACATGGCGCACCTTCCTCCACGGCCTCCAACTACACCTGCCTAACGGACGCCTCATGTCCGATGCGTGAAGACCATGGGCCAGGGAAAACGTGCACACAGAAGCACTAGCCTTCTTGACCCCAGCGGCGGATCTGGTCTATGGCTCCGCCGCCAACCAAGATTCGGCTGCGGGAGAGTAGGAAGAGCGGCGCTTCGCAATTCCGACACTTCTCTCTCCCTGCAGCCCCACTACCACCGCATCAACTGTGCGGCCCATTTTGAGTCACGGAGGATAGGGCGAGAGGCGCATCGCCATACCAACACTCTTCTTCCTCCGCGACTCCACCTCAGCTGCAGCGGTAGGGGGAGAGGACACCCCTCTCGCCGCAGCCCACCAGCACACATCCGAAGTGGGCCCGCCTAGCCCACTCGGAGTGGCCACCTCGGGCCAGCCATGTGGTTTCCTCTTTGTTCACCGCGGGTGACCAAGCAACGGCTACTAAGCTCCCCCGCCAACACAAGGTGGGAACCCATTAGGGGGGGGGGGAGTGGGAAGCCTACCGGTACGAGGCTGCCACTCGAGAACCCTTTTTTCCCCATCGGTTGTCTGTTTTTCGAGTTACATGACCAACCCATTGCTACTTCAGCTTACTAATTCGTTGGGCTATGTCAGGTATACTTCAAATTCTTAAAGTGCTCATTAAAGTAAAAACTAAAACTTGTATATTTTCATTATTTTATAGAATAAGAGTGACAAGCCAGCACACAGTTGACCCGATGGTAAACCGATGACGTGGCCCATAGACATCCACTCCCATCCTCGAACGATAATCAAAATGCAGATGCGATGTCACCCCAGAGGACAAAGTTGGAATATCTCGTCACGAGTAAAAAAAAGTCTTCTGTTCTCTACACTCACCAGAAGAAACAAAGCAATATTCTGCTGTTTTATGGTGGTATTCAGTGATAGCCTGGTCCCACCTCGATCGAGCAGACCCATTCGTGGTGAAACCCCAATATAGCTTCAGTATGTTTCAGGACGCATGTCTAAGGAACACGACATTTCGAGGACACGTTACGCATATAATTAGGAATATAATTAAGTACTTATTTATATAATTCATTATTAATTTCTCTAGTCAAGCATATGCATTGGTCATCAAAATGTGGCTGTGCTTAAAGCGTCAGTTTATAAACAGTGGAAATTGAAAAACTTCGGTCACTAAATCTTATTTTTGCACTGTATGTTAGTTCTTCATCAGGGTCATATATGTGTTTAATCACAGTCATCACTCACTTTCAAAGTAAGGGTAGGAAGCTTCACTTTCAAGTTAGGGTAAGTTTTTGAAACAAGTGGTAAAATGAAAATAAATTGTAAAAAATTATTATTGTTGATTTTTTTAAACTGCTTAACCAATTTTGATAAAACTTAAGTGGGTCCCACGTTCCTGGGAAGTATATCCCTTTAATAAAAAAAGAATTTTCCAAATCGGTTTAGGCGTCGTCGAGTAATCGATAAACATACATTAAAAAATCTAAAGACTTGAGAACGTCCTCTTTTTTTAAGTCGGTTAAAATCAGATTTGTCAAAAGGTATGATAGGAGCTTTTTTAATAAAAGAAATTCAACCCTTTAGACTAAGACTATCCTAAGGCGTACATTACACGCTCATGCAGGCTGTCAGTTTTACAACAATCACGGTTGTGTTGACGAATAACCTACCGTGTAATGTTTGACGCCTGCATGAGCGCGTAATGTACGCCTATTAGTCACCATCCGTTTTTTATCAATTATAATTGATGGAATTGCTTGACGCCTGTAAAAGTAAGTAAAGTTACAGCCTACATACGTCGCAATGCTGGGCTCAGGCCTCCTCTCATTTCTGAGAGGGTTTAGGGCAAGGAAGTGTCCGCCGCGCTGCCCAAATGCGTGTTGACGAACTTCACATGTCTTCGAAATATTTTTTTTCTTATTCCTCAGACATGCAGGTTTCTTCACGATGTTTTCCTTCACCGCCGAGCACGTGGTAAATCAGCACTTAAAATTGCAATTAACAATTTCATTGGTGCCGGCGGGGGATCGAACCCGGGTTACTCGCGTTCTGTTATATTTACAGCGAGCGTTAACCACTGAGCTACCACGGATCTTGACGCCTGCATGAGCGTGTAATCTACGCCTAAGACTAAGGAATATCAAATGCTCGAATGTCGTCCAAATTGATAAGAGTACGATTAGAAACCCGTAGGGGTGCATTTTTTTTTTTACAAAATTTAACATGAGATTACCCCTAAAGTATAAGCTATTTACCAATAACTTAAATTGAAAATTTTAAAACCACAGAAGCAAAAAAGCTGATGATCATCACACAGCTGGACCGATTTTATTAAAACATGTCTAAGAACCACCGCTAGAAAACCTGACTTTAAATTAAAAAAAAAACTCGCACCCGAATCAGTTTACCTGTTTAAGAGCTACAGACCGCACACAGACAGACATACACATGTAGTGATGACATAGACATACACATGGCTATTGAGATTAAAAAATATTAATTTTATTAATATTTTTTTAATCTCAATACCCTCGCGAATCATCCATGGTTGATTTTGAACCTGGGACCTCGTGGTAAGCAAAAGCGTTAACGTCATCGTTTATTATTGGGTCTAGAAATAACATCCGATATTTTACCTAAAGTATTATCCGGGTTCATTTTATTGTCAACGATTTTGTGTACGGCGCCTCTACACGTTGGCCAACACAGTGGCGAATGTAGTGGCCAATAGCATTGGCTAACGTGTAGACGGGGTGTTTGGGCGTCATTGGTATGTATTGGAACGATGGCCCGCAAGTTGGCGCGAGATCCGTGTGGTGTCGGTTTTTTACAAAAGATCAAAGGATTGTTGGCAGAGTTTGGTCGCCGCGTCCACACGTTGGCCGCGAGTTTAGTTTGCTACAAGCTCCCAGAGTGATTACACGCATCTGATTAAAATTTTATATTAACGCTTTGTAGGGTGGATGACCCAATTACCAGCCTTTTAGTGCTAATTTCCACTTTAAACATTCCTACTACTTTATTAGCGCGATTTAATTATTTTTAAACATTTGTTTTAATCGATAAGCTATTTATAAAAAAAATAATGAACATTTATTTACTATCAGATTATTACGAGAACAATTTTAAAATGAAAAAAATGAAGCACGTCGTTTATACGTGGTAGACCCATGCGGTTATATTAGAAGTATAGTTGTAGCACGAATGGATCGGCTCAACCGGGGAATGACCACGCTCTCACAGAATATCAGCGTAAAATAGTAGCTAAATGATGCTGTGTTTCGTATAGCGAGTGTAGAGAACCAGAGACCCTTTTTAAAGGAAACGAGGCATTTCATCTTAGTCCTCACGGGTGACAACGCATCTGCATTTTGATTCGTAATCGAGGATAGATGTAGATGTCTGTGGGCCACAGTAACCACTTACCATCAGGTGAACTGTGTGCTCGTTTGTCACCCTATCCTATAAAAAACGTCGATTTCTTATAATTTAATCGTGCAAGTTTTCGAATCATCATCATCATTACAGCTGTTCACAAGTCCACTACCAAGCATACTCCTCCACAGATTGCCGCAAAGCATGGTCCTGAGCCACTTTGCTCGTCATGAGTTTTTCATTTATGTTCAAGTTATAATTAGTACCTATTATTAAGTCAGTGTTAATTATATTTATTGCTATTGTTTTTGTCTTTCTCAAAAAATAATTAAATTACCAAATAAATTATAAGGTGTTTTTTATATACATCAAATGTCTGATAGAAATGCAAGTACATATTTTGCTAAACTTTAAAATCAAAACCCAATTTTAAAACATAGACTAATCGATTATAATAAGTTAAGTTCTTATTAATGATATTTATTCCAGTTTATGATGCATGTAAAGAATAAATAAAGCTAATCGTATATCGTATATCTCTTTACAGCCCCATTAATATCCACTATTATTTTATAATTCTTTTATAAAAACGTTAACCCCACACTAGGACTTTCTCCCGTATCGCGCAGGCAGTTTACAAACATAAATTGCACAAGGACACACATCCAGACCCGAAACAATTATTTGTAGGACATACAAATACTTGTTCCGTGCGGGATCAAACCCGCGGCGCCCGGCGCAGCCACTCATTGCTGAGCCACTGCGCCACGGAGCCGTCGTCAATTCGTCCGCACATTGGCCCGAACCGAAGTAAACTGAACGACCTTTCAACGTGTGGACGCCGTCACCAACTCTCATCCATTATGTTCGCCACTCCATTCGCCACTGTGTTGGCCAACGTGTAGAGGCGACATAATAAGCCTAACTCACTATAGACGCTCTTCGATCATTTAATGAAATCATATTATAATTATACTAATAAGCTTATAATAAAATTATAATTATACTACTTATACTAAACAAATATTATTGTTACGGATTCTATAACGCGTTGATACTCTAATCTAAACATAACCCTCTCCGTAGTCCGTAGCTCGCTGTGCGACATTAAACTTTTCTATACGGCCGGTAGTGAATGTGTCTGTGTCTACACATATCCGATGCATATGTCATCAAATACAATTTACTGCAGTTAATGTATGATTGCATAGCGTCGATGTACGGTCGCCTTAATGATATCTATTTTACCCGTAGTTCTAAATTGAAATCACATTTCTTGTATAAAGTTATCTAAACGGATACGAGTAAGTATAAAGTTCGATGAATTTTGGTTTACCGTTAATTCATATTTGTATTCTGAGTCAAAACGAGCAAAACCAAATGTTTTCTTTAAATAATAAGAAGCCAGTTCCACTTGATCGGCAGTGAAGAAAAACATCTTGAGCAAAACCTGCATGTCTGAGACATAAGAAAAAAAAAACATTTCGAAGACATGTGAAGTTTGCCTACACGCATTGGGGCAGTGCGGCGGACATCTCCTTGCCCTAAAACGATCTTAGAAATGAGGGGAGGCCCGTGCCGAGCAGTGAGACGTATTTAGGCTGTAACTTTTATTATGATCTAGTTCATAAATACCATCCCAACTGAAAGTTACTGATCTTGTAGATGAAGATGGTAGAACGCACTAGCTTAACTCTACAAAAGCCTATTACCGTTTGCCTTGAAGATCCCGTTTTAATTTACGGAATCAGATTTTTATCTGTCTATCATGGAGGTTTTTCACCTGAAAGTATTTATTAAGCATATGGTCGACGCCATATGTGCAGTGGCAACGCTTTGGCGCGGTAATACTAATCTAGTGTAATATACAAATCAATGCTAGCTAACTTTAGTTCAGTGTTCAATGTGACGCCGACAGAGCTGAGCCTAACGATCCGCGACAAAAATGGGTAAATGCGTAGTGAAGAAATGCGATTCAAGGTTACAAATACATAATAAATCAAGCGGAATCACTTTCCACGCATAAGTTTTAGTTCATGATTTCATATAAACGTAAAACCTCAAATAATTAAATAAAATTATCGAATGTTGCGATTTCGGTTAAATGTTGCCACTTTTTCGCCTTTGTGATTATCCCACATTAACGGGAGACTATATAATTATTATTGGAGTGAGTTAATTTGTTACCTCTGATTTTAAATATTTTGGAAATAATATTAAAATATAATAATAATTTTATATTGATTATAATTTTATTTTTAAAATAAATTTTATATTTTATATTAATTATATTTTATCATCTATTTTATATTGTTTCATTTATTATTACAATAAAAATACTTATAAAAAATATGTTTTATTTCATCAGTTATGCTAACTGATAGAATATAACTGAATAGAATTCACCTGATAAGAAAATATACTTTTTTAATAAAAACAATTAACTTCAGCTTAAAAATTCTTTTAAAAATTCTCCTTTTATTGCCTATCTTGGGTTAAATTTCATATAGTAAGACACACTAACCCGCCATTGCATGTTTGGTGTGTCTATCTTTATCTAATCTTAACGACGGTATTGTTTTCGCAACTTGTGTAAGTGAGACAGATATATGTTTATTTAAAAAAAATTGTAATTTCAAAGCTACGTCGCCGCGGTTGGATAGCACCCGCTAAGTAGATGACGATGTGTTGACGAGATCTAACAGTTTCTGAAATTACGTTCATTACAATCTATCAAAGTCAACTACTGAACATCACTGAACATACTGGCTTCCCCACAGATAATCTCATAATTGCCATACTTTCCACTTTTAGCAGGCGGGTTAGCAACCGTAGTTTTTTTTTACTATCTAGTTGTTAAGAAGAAATGCAGATGGTGCCACACCCACGGGACAATTTAGGTTAGCGGATATTCTTTCAACCTCAATACGCATTGCATCTGAGAATACTTAAATTAAATTTCCACTTTATTACTTACTAAATAAATATGCGTAAAATAGTTAAAAAAAGGTTATTTCAAGCATAAACAACTATCGTGACTAATTCCAAATTCGGAACTATTTTTAGGAGAAATTTAGGATGTATTTATTTTTCATACGAAATTTTATCGATTGAAGAATATGTAACGGGAATTATTTTTTAAATATATTCATATTATTGTATATTACAAGAATGTAACAAAAAGAACACAATTTTTTTATAAAATACGCGGCGTTTCACGCGCTTTTTAAACTCAAAACCGACGAAGCCGACGAAGGACTTAGGCCATTATTTATTCTGTACTTAGGCATATAGGAAATACCCAAAAAATTCCACTCTTCGAGTGATCAAATGTATCGTCCGCTATATGCCGACTAACTTATTTTGATCTACCTAATGTGTATTATTTATTCTTTGCTAATATTTCGTAGTAATATTTAAAAACATGGGAAGTTTTATAAACATGACAGTAGTCAAGTTTATAAAACTTCCCATTTTTGTTGCTACAAAAATGATAATTAGTAGATTTTGAAAAACACAGCAGCATAACAGTTTAAGCATATTATAGTAGTTTAGGTATATTATGTGTTATTGTGTGGATTTATCCCACAATTTTTTAAATTTTTCTTGTTACTGCTTATTGTAATGTTTTAATGTATTTTTAATAATCCTAGCTATAATTTAATTTGTTAATTACACTGACGGGCTCTGCCTGAAGTAAATAAATAAATAATAACTACTATTAAAAACTGTTTAAGTATATGTTATTGTGTGGAAATAACCCACAATTTTTTCAAAATTTTTGTTGTTACTGCTTATTGTAATGTTTTAATGTATTCTTAATAATCCTAGCTATAACTTAAATTGTTAATTACACTTACGGGCTCTGCCTGAAGAAAATAAATAAATAATAACTACTATTAAAAAACAGTTTAAGTATATGTTATTGTGTGGAAATATCCCACAATTTTTTAAATTTTTCTTGTTACTGGTTATTGTAATGTTTTAATGTATTTTTAATAATCCTAGCTATAATTTAATTTGTTAATAACACTTACGGGCTCTGCCTGAAGTAAATAAATAAATAATAATTATTAAAAAAAATGCATCAAAACATAACAAATTTCCTCGATTCAGAAAATATCAAAATTATGTTGTTGAGTACACTTACTTGCTTTGCCACGTCCACAGGCACAACAAAAACAAACGAAAATCACCAGTAGCGCGCTAGCGTTGATATTGATAGCTATTGTTACCCGCGTAAATTAATTCCGGACTTATTCGTTTTTTTTTCTAATTAAGTATCCGCCGCAAGTAACTTGTGTGCGAATATTTAATATGTTGATGTGTCTCGGGAAATGTGAATGCAATTATGCAGAAGTTCATACATTATAAGCCAGTATTGCTTGTGAGGTCACAAGGTACATAGTGCAACAACATCTTTGTAGTCGTCAAGAAGGCAGTGATGAATTATTGTTTGTGTTCATGATTACCACAATCGGTCGAAATAAAATTTTAAAAGTTGTGATTATCGACTACTAAGGTGATAACAGCTGTGAAGAGGTTACGACCTTCGTGCAGTCAGTGAAGACACCTAACAACTATGATGCGCGCGCGCGAAACCCGTTCTTTGATGTACGCCGCCTCCGACCGCCGCTGCTAGTTTCCTTCTAGATAATTCCAGGCAGAGGTAATCAGTCGACATAAAATTTACAAGTAATATTTAATTTGATATGAAATAAACATTTTTAATTTTTTTTTAATTTTAATTTGATTATTTTTATGTCGAGTTTTCCGAAGTAAAGTTATTTCAATACGTTTGAATACTGATTCTGATAACGCACTTAACGAGAACCACAGAGTTTTGTTACATATTGTATATAGAAATTAAACTTAAAAAAAATCACACGTAGATTAGGAATAAAAAATAATAGAATATTAAAAAGTTAGTTCTCGATCAACATACGAATTATCTGAATATGGTCGATTAAAAACTCACTTTTAAACTTTAGCACTTAGTTTGCCGCGTGGATTTAAAAAAAATTACTTCATCGTAATTCATTATTTTTTACCGTTAGCGTTACATCCTATTAGCACATAGTAAAGAGTTTTCTTTACTCATGTGCTATTAAACCCCACTGCTAAACGTCGACCACACCCATTAATTGCCTCATAGGGGGATTTTGCTTGTTCTCACGTTTGGCAAGAATGTTTGTAACCATATTTTTTATTTTTTCACTTTTGATTGTGTTTAATATTCTTTATTTCCTGTTTTCTTTTTTATGTGATAGGATGACAAACGAGCACACAGTCCACCTGATGGTAAGTGGTTGCTGTGGCCCATAGACATCTACATCTATCATCGATTACGAATCGAAATGCAAATGCGTTGTCATCCGTGAGGAATTAAGTGGAATGCCTCGTTTCCAGTAAAAAGGGTCTCCGGTTATCTACACTCACCATACGAAACACAGCAGCATTAAGCTACCATTTGACGCTGTTATTCTGTGAGAGCGTGGTCCTTCCCCGGTCGAGCCGACCCATTCGTGATACAACTATACTACTAATATAACTGCAGCATGGCTCTACCACGTAAAAGCTATTCTTCAAATATTATGAACTAGCGTTTTCCTACGCCATCGAAAAAGCTTTGTCAAAATCGTAATGAAATGAATTATTTTTATCCAACATAGATTATGGCATAACAGTTATTGAAATTAATTTTTTTATTTACCACTGATTCGGAAAAAACCTCTAACCTGGGAAGAACCAGCTGGAAACCCAGCGGGACTTTTTTTAAACATATTTTTCCCTTTACAATAATTTATTTTGTTCAATTTTTGAATTATTTTTATAGAACTAGCATGGTGGCGATCACCTCATTCCCAGAAGTCATTTTCATTTATGTATTCTTTGATATTGTAATAACCCTTTATGTACAATTTTTTTTTCTTTAATTAAACGTTTAAATAATTACGATTCAGTTTAATAAGCTTTTTATAATACATTGCCCTATAAATGAACTACTAATTCTGTGGAGTCTAGTAACTGGTTTTACAAGCTTATGTTTGTTCCTAGTCTTTAAAGTATGGACATCTTTAGTCTTACGAAATCTATTTATGTTTTATATACATACATTACAATTTCATAAATATATTGCAATGCCAAAGTTAATATGCTTATTGCTTTAAAATTTTCTCTAAGGGACTAACTACAATTTAAGTTATAAATCGCCCGTACGGCTCTCTTTTGCAAAACAAATATGACTTCAACGTCAATCGCATTACCTACCCAATAGTAAGATTCCATAAGACATAATGGAAGTCGGTAATCGCCGCAATCCCTTCAGGTGAAGGGTGTGAGAGTTTGTTTGTGTAAATTATAAAAAAAATTAGCTTAAAGAATCTACAACGAACATGCAGAAATTGAATTCTTACTTTTCTATGACTCAATTAAATATGTTAAAAATTAATGAGAGCCAATAATCTTACGCTCACTAAATGTCGCTAGGTTTTTTTTAAAGAATATTAACAATGCTATAAACATTACTAATATTTCCCTTAACCACTCGTGGTAAGCTTAAATTGCTTGTGTTACGAGTGGTTCACGCCAGTAGTCAAATGGCGGATTGGAACCCACGACATTTTTGAGTTCGCGGTCCGCGCCCTGCCATTAGGCTACTGTCGTTAGTTGACACTGAGGTGAAGTTTATTGGTACAAAATGTCATTTAACTGCAAAATTAGTCTTAAATAAAGGTTTATCAGTTTCTAGAGTATTATAAAACAATGTCTCAGTGGTTTGCTCTTTAATTTTTTGCACATTATTAACTCTTTCTTAATTTTCTACCTACATGATATATTGATGCTTGTTGCGTTCTGCGATGGTTGTTCAGCGGGTCGCTATTCTCAATGGCGCTCTCAGGGTCTTGGTTTGACTCAGCAAGTAGCTTTGACCTCCATGACGATTTCTATAACAACATAATAATATATCTCTATAACTTTCCCACCTTTGAATGATTGAAGGCAACTTGTTGGTGGTTGAGACAAACATGATCGAAAAATGCATTTACTCAACGTCAGTGACACAAACCCTTTCTGATGGCAAATTATTACTATTTTATTATAACTGTGTTGCATTTGTGGACTATGAGAAAGCCTTTGACTCCATTGAAACTTGGGCTGTTCTAGATTCTTTGCAGCGGTGCCAAATTGAATGGCGGTACATCGAAGTGCTGAGATGCCTTTACAACACCAGTACAATGCCCGTCCAAGCACAGGACAGTCAAACAAAACCAATCCAGTTGCATCGCGGAGTGACAGTGGGATGTTATATCCCCTAAACTGTTTACAAATGCACTGAAAGATGTTTTTAAGACTTTAGACTGGAGAGGACGCGGTATTAACGTAAACGGTGAGTACATCTCACACGTACGCTTTACTGATGATATCGTCTTCATGGCAGAATCGCTGCAGGAACTTCAGGATATGCTGAACAGGCTAAATGAATCCTCCTAACGTGTTGGTCTGTGTATGAATCTGAACAAGACAAAAGTTATGTTCAAAGATCACGTCATGCCAGTTCCAATTACTGTTGATGGTGAAATTCTCGAAGTTGTCCAGGAATATACCTACCTCGGGCAGATATTGCAACTAGGTAAGAATAACTTCGAGAAAGAAGTCGATCGGAGGATTCAGTTGGGCTGGGCAGCATTTAGAAAGCTCCGTCGGGTTTTCACGTCGCCCATACCGCAAAGTCTGAAGACAAAAGTCTTCAACCAGACAATTCAGACGATCTGCGCAAGGTGGCTGGTAGAAACTGGATGCGAGTAGCCGAAGATCGGGCTAAGTGGCGCGCCTTGGGAGAGGCCTATGTCCAGCAGTGGACTGCCGCAGGCTGATGATGATGATGATGATGATATTATAACTGCCTATTTGTTATATCCGCCGTTGTATTGGTTGGTAGAGCATATGTGTCGACCTCGTGCGGGTGGTAGAGATCTAAGGAGAGAAAAATATATAAAATACAACAAATACTACGGAAGGAAACAAATCTTTATATTTTTCTATTTCAAACAAATTGACTTCCCCGATATGGAATCTGTCAAATATTACACCTGATTTTTAAATGACGCCGCCCTAGTGGCAAAAAAGTCGCGGACGGCCTAATTAGCGATGGACTAATATGCATAATAAAATAAAATGATTTATCTTGCCTAGTTTAAAGAGCACCTCCCGCCCTCCCTTATCCCAGCACCACTACACCAGGAAAGACATACCACTGAAGCCTTATCCGTCGCCACCGCGGAGTCTACTTTACCTGAAGATGCCTCGTCTGGAGACGAAACACCTGTAGTGTTATCGACGGTGGTGTGTCTTTTATAGTGTAGTGGTGTTGGTAGTAGTGGTGACAGAGATAACGCATGCAATTGAGGGATGACGGGAGGTGCTCTTCAAACTAGGTAAGACACAACATTTTATTTTATAACGCTGATCAGGTAAATAATTTTTATCATTTTTAATGTAATGGTATACTGGTTCAGACGTGGTAGAGCCATGCTGCAGTTATATTAGTAGTATAGTTGTAGCACAAATGGGTCAGCTCGACCGGGCAAGGACTACGCTCTCATAGAATACCAGCGTTAAATAGTAGCTTAATGCTGCTGTGTTTCGTATGGTGAATGTAGAGAACCGGAGACCCTTTTTACTTGAAACGAGGCATTCCATATTAGTCCTCACGGGTGACAACGCATCTGCATTTTGATTTGTAATCGAGGATAGATGTAGATATCTATGGGCCGCAGCAACCATTTACCATCAGGTTGACTGTGTGCTCGTTTGTCACCCTATTCTATAAAAAAATTAGTTTCCGAAAAGTAACGCCTGATTCTATTAATTTTATATGATTTCTTTTCTATCTAGGAGTCCGTCTTAATGGATTGTAACCCATTATCTATTCTGCCACCATATAGCAGTGCTTGTACCAAAACCAAAATTATACGAGTTGCTGCATCCGTAGAGATTTAAAAACTATGTAGTCCGCATTCTGTGGTAGTGCATCATCACACGAATTTTAGATGTTATTTTTACTGAAAATAAATAATAAATAATAAAATGATTGTCCATTGATTTTTGTAAGCCACTGTCAGCCCGGCCAGGCGTTTCGGTCATTCTTTTCAGAGTATAAAACGAATTTGTCATTCTGCAATTGATTATTAATAGTTTTTAATTAATTTAAGGGGGGTTGGGTTCTTAAATCTCTGTGGATGCAGCAACTCGTATAATTTTGGTTGAAGTTCACTTAAGGTAAGTTCCATTAACCATAAATTATACTTCGTTGTTGCATCCTAGGAGATCTAAAAACTATGTAGATGTTTATTGCTTATAATTGCAGAGTGAACAAATAAAAACTATGGAAAAGGATCACGAGTATATTTATTTCAACAACGCAACAAAAATCACATATTCTTTGAAAACACTAATTAACATTTTAAATATATTAATTTTAATTACACTTAGAACTAAATCATTCATCCCTACTAAATACTGCATCAGCGAAAGCTCTGTCTTGTTCGCCATCTTTTAACGGTAAGTTATAGAACTTAGCGAAACAAAGAGAAGCGTTGGAACAGCCAGCTGTACTTTTTATGACATCTATGGAGACACCTGCGCGCTTCGCTGCCGATGTCGATGCATGCCGCGTACTGTGTGACGAATAAGCGTTAACATCAATGCCGCTATCCTTAAGGATTTGTTTCATCCAGCGACTTAAAGATTGGGCAATGGCATTT
Source organism: Parnassius apollo (assembly GCA_907164705.1). NCBI lineage: Eukaryota > Metazoa > Arthropoda > Insecta > Lepidoptera > Papilionidae > Parnassius > Parnassius apollo. Next base: position 2,742,268 of record CAJQZP010001141.1, read on the forward strand.
CTGGTAGGTTTTCTAATAGTTGAAATTAACTTATCTGAACCCGATTCCTCCCGTAGATCTCTCGTTCTATTCATGTAATCAGAAAGGGCTTTCACTGAGCAAATTTCTTGTTGTTCTCTGTAATTGAAATGAGAGATCAATTGTTGCCATAAATGAATCTTCAGATATTAATTTAGTAGATGTGCGAAAGTCTTCCATTTTAAAATGATTTTGCAGTATAAATTTATTAAGCGACTTCAAATTAAGAATAAATCTATAAGACCCGTTACTTTTAGGAATATGAAATATCGGAGATATAAATTGACCATCACAATCGTTACATGGCACAATTGATCCTAATCGTTTAAGTTGTTTGATCAATTTCAACATTTCGGTCTCAGAGAATTATCAGGCTCTACGAGTTGGGTAGGAGTTCGTGTGAATATTAACGAATAGCCCTTTACTATATTTAATATTTGGGGATCCATTGTTACGTTTAAACAATTATGTAAAAAGTATTGAATACGACCAGCGTGAGAAACCTAGTACCTTTAGCGGCGGCTGGCGCCGTGGCTACTTTTAGGCGCCATGCCGCTGGCAGTTGCTTGCGGGCGGCGGGCTGCTGAGGTGGACGGTAGTACCTAGTCTGTACGCGGGCTGCACGCGCCGTTCCCTGCCCGCTCGGTTGAAGGGGGGGGGTGCTCCTGAGTTTCCCTGTGTACCTGTGACCATGGGTTTGTTTTCTAGGAGCAGACAATTGTGATTTTTTGATCTGCAGGCTAGATTTTTCTGTTGACTAGGTAGTTTTGATATTTTCACTTAAATTGTCACCGAAGAGAAAATTTTCCCGTTTAATGCTTTCAATTACATTAATAAAGCTTTTGTCTAACATTGGGATAATTAATCGTCTACGATTCATGGTTTCATGGATTCATGGTTGGTGAAGATCTAGTAGAATTTGATTTATTTCGGATATTTGCTTAATTATTAGGTATTTGCTCATTTCTTTCCTTATTAACTCTGACGTTAAATGTGCTAAGCCTGCAATACCATAACCTAGTTGGTTTTGCATCTTTTCTAAACGCCTATCACGATTTTTAGTCGATTCATTGACAAAACCTCTGCGTTCAATCTTGGCGCTTTAGCAAGCTGAAAATTTTCGGTGATCAGTGTTTTAGTAAGCAGGTTGTCTTTCTGGGTAACATCACGTGTCACCACATTAAGAAAGTAAGTTTAATATTTCCATCACTGAGATGGCACGTGATGTCATAAATAATAGTATAAATACTTCAGACAATAAAACTACTAAACTATCCCGATAATTAGCTCCTCACTTTATGGGTAGCATTACGTGTAAACACATTAAGAAAGTGAGTAAATTATTTCCGGATGACATCACGCGCCACCACTGAGGAAATAAAATAACTTGAATTTTTTTTAAATTAATAAGTGGGTACTTAATTAAAATCACCCCTTCCTTTATTTATGTACAATTTTCGTGATAAACTGTTCTAATTAAAATATTATCTTTGCCAAGTCAATCTATTTATTTAAAACATAAAAGATTTTTAATATTGGTACGGTCACTGTAATATGTTGTTATGTTAGCTAATTACGTAATAACTTAAGACAGAAGGACCCTTAAGTAGGGACTGAATAAATTAACCGACTTGGTATTACATGGATCTCACAACTTTTTACGGTAGAAAAACTGAGTTGCGAGACTTGTTTTTTTTTACAAGTTATGTTTTTGATGGCATATATTTTTCTTGTACGCGATATCTTAGTTGAAGTTTTTAATGTAACTATCTAGATGACGTTACAGTTGTTTTTAATATATAATAAGGGTGCCAAACGAGCCAACAGTTCTCCTGATGGTAATTTGATGCTGTGACCCAAGACATTTAAATCTATCCTCGATTAATAATCTAAATAGGTACAGATGTATTTTCACCCCTGAGGAGTAAGATGGAATGCCTTTTAACACTGCATTCCACGCGTCATGCGCGGAAATCGGTGGTAAATGAATACAAAACTCTTATAAAATTAAATATATCTTATATATAATTTTATAGTAACCGGATCACCGAGCTGTGCTCGGGTTTTATTTTGAAATTACATTTAGATACAAATTACATACTCATGAATGATATTTTTTGATCTTATTGATATAATAAAAAAAGCTGAGCACTCGGTTATTGGCATAAAAAATATGAGATTATTTAATTAAAATTTTCGTATTTTTAAAAAATACTAAAAAAAAGTCTCGAAATAATAGATTTTCTCATAAAAGAAGGTAACTTTAAAAAAAAAGGAAAAAAATCGGACCAAGACGGGACGCGAACCAAGGCATTAAGATTTCGCCGCCGCTCGATATCCACTTGAGCTATTACGATCACATTAACACAGTTTCAAAATTTATCTTCTTATATTGTAGCAGTTCTTCATTGTCTAAAAACACGGACAAAAAACATTTTATAAAAATTAATCCTAGCTAGATCGATTCATTGCCCCCGAAACTCCCTGGACACAAAATTTTATGAAAATCGTTGGAGCCGTTTCCGATATTCCGATTATATATACAAGAATTGCTTGTTTAAAGGTATAGGATATATCTTATAAATATTTTGACGCCATCAACATCATCATCATCATAATAATCCGTCACAAGTTCACTGTGTACCAAGGAATTTCACCACCTTGAAAAAATATACGAGCAACAATTACGCATCCTTAAATGTATCACCCCTCTTAAAGTCAAAGATAAATATAACGCAATGCAAAATTTAAAATACTACCAATATGTCACAAAGTGAAAAAACCAAGTACTGCTTGAAAATTATATATTTATACAACGTTTACTCGAGAAGTACTTGATCCGCATATATATACCAAAACATAAAAATATGTATGGAAAATTTAGGTAACAATATCAAGTTCTCTTCTTGAACTCTTTTGAATCAAATTCTAAACCCAATAAAAATGAGTTAACTGAAAACTTATTTAAGCAGTATTTTATCGACAAATTGTTAACGACACAAACTAATAATTTATACTAAAACTATAACTGTATCTACTAAGACATTTAATAAACACAAATACAAATCTACTTATAAATATATACATAGACACAATTGTAACATTCTCTCAATTGCTAATTTTATTTATCATACTTACTAACTCTGCTATGCTTTGTTACACATCCAGTTCAAAAAAAATTTGCTATTTTGTCACACTATGTATTTACGTCATTATATAAGTTGTCACAACGGGAATCGATAATAAAATTTTTGAAAGTTCATTTTTACTTTCGAATGTCATAATTCGGATGTAACTATATTTTATATAAATAAATAAAAGGCACGGTATTTAGCCACATTGACTTCCTCCAATTCCTACCAGGTTGTCACTCTATATAATGGGCCCCCTGCACTTCGTTTACTTGTCACTCGAGTACCTCCCTTCCTAATCGTTTGTTGGTTTTTCGAGCTACATGGCCAACATATTGACATTTCAGCTTACTCCGACCGATACGTTGATCTATGCTTAAGTATTTTTCATTCAAATTAATTTATTCCTTTGCGATAGGTCCCAAGAGATCATAATAATTACCAGGAATATTTCTGATAAGTAATTTAAATAAAATAATCTTGTTTTTGGACATAAATAATGAAAATTTCATTTTTTAAACTTTAACATTTTTTAATTTACTAACATTTCAAAATGAGCACTTCTGTACGGAGAAGAAACGGCGAAAGAAGTCCTTCCTTCCGTCCGACCTTCGATCAGATTCACTCTTTGTTGATTTATTATTAATTTTTTAAGCTAATGACAAATGACGACGAGCAAATAGGACTTGATTCCAGACTCACACCGACTAAGCTGCGTGGCGGCAGGTCCATGATATTGCGTGCCATAAGCGCAAAGCGCGTATGTATGTTCTACTAGCGCCTAAAAATCAAGAATCCAACGTCTTGTCGCATGAAATCGTATCTAACAATCATATTGAACTTATAAATTATATAAAAAGCACTTTGTCGGAAAGATAAATGATTGTTAAGCCCATTTTTTAATCTATTAATTTCTATTTTTACATTAAAAAGTGGTTTTAGAGGCTTATGGTGTAGATTTATCAAGTCCGCATGGAGGGGTACAAGATAACTTTTAAAAATATCATATAGGCATGCACATTTGGATTTTCCAAAATTTTATTCCTCTATACTAATTTAAAAATATATAAGAAATTTTTAATTTATGTGATTTATAATTTTATTTCCAGTTTTTAATCTGATACTAAATTTCAAGTCAAAATACAGCCACTCATAGGCAAGGGTCATCCACATAGTTCTGCTCCATAACTCTAAAGCGCCAAAAAGTCTTAACAATTTGATTTCTCAGACATGAAGGAGATTGCTCACGATGTTATCTTCATCCTCCAGACACGAAGTTAAAAAGCATTAAAAATTGCATATAGCATTATAGTTGGTGCCAGTGAGATCGAATTCGGGATTAACGTGTACTAATAACAATAACGTCTTCTAGACAAAATTTCGGTCACGGCGGTCAGTCATGTCGGCGACTAATCATCAGCACAGGACGGGATATAGTGCTTCCATATACGCTCGAGCATAAGAGCACTCTTTATTTCTTTACTATCAGAGTACGAGGGGACGATAATCCAACACGACCGGAGGCGCAACGGATATGTGCCATCCTAGGCACGGTGTAAAACACCGCCAACTTCCTGATTAAGAGTTGGTACTGAGAATCTCTTGACAGAAAAACCCAATAACTGATTTTGGTCCGACCCGGGATTCAAACCCGGGACTTAATGGTCAGCAATCGCATTTACGACCACTAAGCCAACGAGGTAGTCAGATCAAATGCGCATGCTTAGTGAATCCTTAATCAAAAATAGAAAGAAATAGACCCATAGATAATCAAAGCAATCAACAATTTTATTTTTTTGAAAATTAACCCAGTTCAGTTGCACGAAATTTCGTAAATTAAAATAAAATAATTTTCAATAAAAATAAGTAAGTCGAGCGGCCTCTGAACGGCGGCCATTAGAGCGTTGGCAATAAGAGACGAGTCGGTGACGACGTGACGTCAGACGAGGATTTTATATTTAAGAGAAAAGAAGCGAATACTTTTAAATGTAATAGCATTTTTATAATTCTGAATTATTGAAGGTAATAACGAAATATTATTAAGACAGCGACCCGTCCAAGTATTTTCTGAGTATGATTAATTTGGCGTTATTCAGATTTCAGACAATCGTGAAAGAACACTTATTTTATCCATTCTTTTTATAGGATAAAGGTGACAAACGAGCACACAGTACACCCGATGGTAAGTGGATATTGCGGCCCATAGACATCTACATTTATCCTCGACTAAGAATCAAAACGCAGATGCGTTGTCACCCCTGACGACTAAGACGGTATGCCTCCTTTAAAAGAGGGTCTCCGCTCTTTTAGTTTTGCAGCACCGCCTCTTCTGTATCATCTACGAGAATTCTCTATGGAATTAAGTCCGCCATATGTACTTCTTTTTTCTTTGAAAATGTTCAGTTTCAAATTATACGATACATTACGATATTAAGTTATTATTATATTATATTTTACGATATATGCTCATAAAAATGTCCTCCAATATTATTTAGTTTTCTTTACTTCGTATACGAGCAATTTTGAAGAGTAAAACTGTTATTCCGATTTAAAGTATATTTAGGAGGTGAATTTAAACGAGTTAAATACATTGTAGTTTTATTACGAGTAGTTGTAGTGTATCAGTTTTAGTAGTACGTACTTAAATATTTTGCAGGTGGCTTAGGACCGTGCTTTGTGGCGTTACTTGGGGGAGGCCTATGTTCAGCAGTGGACTTGTGAAGGGCTGTAATGATGATGATGATGATGATGATGATACAATTTGCGAATTTTGTTTATATTAGCATGTTATTTTAAAAGAGTTATATTTTATGTAGGTATATTTTATGTAGGTACTTACTAATGAACTATTAAGATAATAATTACTAATTCTAATATACTAGTATAATGGAAAAAATAAAGATTTTTATTACGTCTAAGCCTCTCTCTCTCTCTCTGAGAGTTTTTTTATATAAGAGGGAAAGAAACGAGCTCACCTGATGGTGTCTACCACCATCCATGAATAACTGCAACACCAGGGTAATTGTAGGTGCGTTTCCGGTATTTTAAAAAGAAGTAAGATCGTATTTTGAAGGTCCCTAAGTCGTATGGGTCCGGAAAAATCGCCGGTGGTTCAATAAAGAAGTCGCGCAGGAAAGAAAAACTACCAGTTAATCATTCAGTAGTGGACCGCCAACCATCCAGATGATGTGTATGGTCACGTGAGCTTGATCGCGATGTGCGTTAGTGTAATTTGGCGGTTGGAATTAATAAAAACAAAAGGTATGTCAAGATCGTGTCAAATGAAACTCTGCCTACCCCTCTGAGTAGCAGGCGTGTGAACTTATGTTCTATGCTTATGCTCTATCTTATTAATCAAATCATGCAAGTTTAGATTTAAGTCTAACGCCTCGTTTAGCGGAGCTTGCGGCTTACCGATCATTTTGAGCGGTCACCATTTTTAGCTGAATTGTCTTGACCTGACACTGTATTGTATGGACCAAAATATGTTGTGAACTCTTGATAGAACGGTTCTGACTCATTCCTGACACGGAACGGATTAATGGTATTTAACGCTGGTATTCTGTGAGAGCGTAATTTTTCCCTGGTTGAGGCGATCTGTTTTTGCAAACAAAATTAATTACAAATTAAAACTTATAAATGAGCTAGATAAACATATATGAACTTAATAAATAATGGGAACAAAATATATACGAGGATGTGATTCCAAACGAGTCGCAAGCATTGATTTCCAAATAAGTCATTCACCTTCGCTCCAGACAACCCGGCAAAGGAGGATTTGCAACGCTCCGCCGCGCCGTCAGCGTTTGTATTTCTACCGTTGACTAGCCAACGCCTAACGCCTTAATTTTATTTTATACCGTTTTTAAGACATAATCAAAAATTATACGTTTTTAAGACCTATTGGATTTTCTAATTTATAAAAAGATCCACAACATGACTCGTTGGCGGTCTAAACCTAACACAGAGCTGCAGCTTACGACGCGAATGACCTTGCTCGTTTCGCAGTAAAACCACGCGCCGTCCGTACGCTTTGTTTATATAGACATGTATAATATAATCAAAGCCGTACGGGCTTTGATTATATTATAGTACCCGGTTGACCGAGCTTTGCTTGGTATTTTTCGCTTGGTTTTTTTTAATTCGTGTGTTTTGGAAATTATATTTAGATACAAATTACATACTGATGAAATACGAATAATATTTTTGGATCTTGGCGACATAATAGAAAAACTGAACTGGTTATTTGAATAAAAAATCATGAGTGCAATTACTTTAATTTAAATTTTCGTGTTTTTAAGAAATACTAAAAAAAGGGCTCGAAAAAATAGATTTTCTCAAAAAAGAAAGGAATTTGAAAAAAAAAATTATAAAAGTCGGTCGGTCGGTCTGGGCTCGAACCATGGTATTACGATTTTGTTACCGCCCAATATACCAATTAAACTATTTGTAATCATTAATAAATTGTGAAAATTTACCTTCTTATTCTAACGATATTGTAGCAGTTTTTCATTGCCTAAAAACACGGACAAAAAGACATTTTCTAAAAATAAATCCTAGCTAGATCGATTTATTGCCGCCGAAACTCCCTGCACACAAAATTTTATGAAAATCGTTGGAGCCGTTTCGAATTTTCGATTATATATATATATATATATATATATATATACAAGAATAGCTCGTTTAAAGGTATAGGATTTGACTGAGCTAGCTCAGTACGCAGAGTAATGAACAACACAGAGAGCATTGCTTACTTCTTAAATAAACTTTTCTAAAGGCTTAAAAAAAATTAATTGGTGCATCGTACGTAAAGAACCTCATATAACTGAAAATGTTTGTTCTTGTGAGTCTTACAAGATGCCGTAATGCAAATTGCATAAATAATAAAGAAAAAAAAATTAAAAAGTCGGTGATTGTCCCATAGTGGGGATAGGTACTGTGTATGTAAATTCTCACAAGAGTACTCCGACTGGTCAATCACTTCACTTCCGAAGTATTTCGGTTTTTCTTAATTATGTACTTACCCCATGCTTTCGGACAATACATTGACTATGACATTATTTGCGGTCTCTGTGTTTGCACTACTCTGTACATTCTTTTCCGACTGGGTCTTGATATTTACATTTTTAGTGTTTCTCACTTGAAACTAGAAAAGTATAAATGATCAGTTTGGCTAATGTAAATGAGTAAAAATGCAACCTATTAGGCAGCCTCAAACAAAAAATTACCTTTCAAAAATATAAGTATTAACCTCAAAATACAACATTCGAGCATCGTTCATGCGATAAACTCTCTTTGTTTTACCACTTAGGTAACATTTATTTCTTTTCCTACCCATATTTACATTTATAGTCACTTAAACGCGTATAAAACACTAAATTAACGATTTTCGCTACAGACACATCGACTGTTGTTACCTTACGTCACACGTCGAAGCGCCTGGTAATTTATTACGGCAAACTTTTATCTGGCAATATACGATATTATTATTAGGTGTTTTTAATTAAAACGAATTATGTTAATGAATAATATTTTGTGTCGAAAATAAAGACAGCAGGCACCTTCGGAATCACAATACAAACATTTTTACGTAAAAGAATTTTTCCTAAATTAAAATTCACAGAGTTTTGGAAGAACAATCCTTTTTAAATATCATTTCTTAACATTTTTTTATTTGTTGGTATATTCATTTATTTTAAAATTTTAAAACTGCGGTCACCTTGTGAAGAACGAACAAACCTACAAAAAATGTTTTAACGTTTAGAATTACTTCAGGTCAAAGTTGTAGTGAAGAGAAATACATTAAATTTCGCCAGTTCTCTTCGTATTCGGACTTAAAGGAGGAAACGTCAAAACGGTCCAACGTACCAACAGAAGTGCGTTATGCGTATATCTTAATATAAATTATTTTAATATTATTATAACAAAACTAATATTAAATCATTGAATTATTAATGAATAAAAAGGTTTATAAATAGTCACTTAATAATAATAAAAACTGAACTAAAAACAATCAGTAACTTAGTTATACACATAAAAATATTAATAAAGGCGGTTGAAATAATTATGCAGCTATGAAGGAAGGGACACCTTAAAATTGAATTCATTGTATATTAAAAAGACTTAATGAGTCATGACTCATATGCAGCCGCAACGGGAACACGCTCGCCTACTTTTTGGTTGTGTGGTAAATGGGATTTGGAAGGCATAATCCTTTTAATCCACCAGCACTTCATCTTGATGAAATTATTATTGATGATGAATTATAGGTCCAGTCTACTGTAGATTAAGCTTCATCGAAACAATTTGACTATTATGCTGTATAATTAGGAATAGTGAGTATATGTCATCTCACGAGGAAAAATAATAAAAAGTAATAATTATAATTATTGATAGCAGTGTTGTATTATTGTAAAATGAGCTGTTCTTAAATATAATAAACGTTATAACACTTTCTTTATTTTTAATAATAAAAAACCTCATTCCTATTATTATAAAAAAGTGTATAACCTTATTTCTAGGAGACAATAATTATATTTATACTAATTTGAACTTTGTTAGTAAGTGGGACCACCTCTCGTACAAAAATGCCCGTCCTTTAATTTTCATATATTTCTTTTAATAAATATTAAGTTCTCTATTCCCGCGCATTTGAGTAACAGTTTTAATTTTACACAACTCACATTTGCTTTTAAAAGAAAGTTCACATTGCCTTTTGAAAGGAGTTTAGACAATTCAATTATTTCAACAACAACCCCAAAGAAGTAGGTCTAGTGTGAAAATGAAAATCTGTTCACTGAGCAATATTCAGAGCTGTGTCGCGCTGAAACGACTCTTTGACGTTGTTGCGAATAAAATAGTCAAGTTTTGTTGCTATAAATCATATAAAACGTTAAAAATTAGTTAGGAAACAACCGTTTACAATAAAGAATAAAGAATCAAAATGCAGATGCATTGCCAACCCTGAGGACTAGACAGCTGTGTTTTCAATCATAAATGATAAAAATTATCCATTAAAATCTATTTTTAAATACTTAGTATAAGGTCGACAAACGACAATATACTTGATGGTAAATGAATGGTGAGACCCGTGACAACGTATATAATTTATAGAATCTGGTTGTTTTTATACGCAGTAGAGTCATAATGCAGTTATATTAGTAGTATAGTTGTAGCATGAATGGGTCGGCACGCCTGGGGAAGGACCACGCTCTCACAGTAGCTTAATGCTGCTGTGTTTCGTATAGTAAGTGTAGAGAACAGGAGACCCTTTTTACTGGAAACGAGGCATTATATCCAAGTCCTCATGGGTGACAACGCATCAGGATTTTGATTCGTAATCGAGAATAGATGTAGATGTCTATGGGCCACAACAACCTATCCTATATAAAAAATCTTTGCGGGCGTCCATTATATTCCATTACAACCTACAAAAGTTCACTGCTTAAAATATCCCCCCTTACATTGCCTGTTGTCAGCCGCAGTTCTTTTATTATTTTGTGTTGTTATCAGGAAGAAGCTGCTGCTCATCATCTGTTTCCATTTCGCTCTGTCGCCTCTTACACCCACGAGATGATATAGAGTAGTAGATGTTCCTATACCGCCATTATTATGACGTGGATCTTGGTTATCTAACTTTTAACGTTTTTAAATTACACATAGATCTCTCTGCATTTTGAACCTTAATGAGAATAGTCCGATTGAGGTTCAAAATCCAGACGCGTTGTCAACCCTAAGAATTAAGATGGAATGCCTCGTATCCAGTACAAAGGGTCTCCAGTTCTCTAAACTTGCCATAAGAAACACAGTAGCCTTAAGCTGCTTTATAACGCTGGTATTCAGTGAGAGCGTTGTATTTTCCCGGTCAAATCGACTCATTCGTGCTACAACCATATAACTACAGCATCTCTACCACATATATTAATGTTTGTTCATTCGCAGCTTTGTTAATATACCATACAATATAATTTTTGTGATTAGAATGCATTCTTGTACTTGTTCCACAATGTTTATTTAAATTTACCCAAGACCCATTTTATTGGAAACAAAGCATTCCATCTTACACCTCAGGGCTCGCAACGCATCTGCATTTTGGTTCTTAAGTGAAGATAGATGTAGATGTATATAAGCCACAGCAGCTATCAACAATTAGGTGGACTGTTAGCTCGTTTGTCATCCCTATCTAATATATAAAAATTAATGTTTGTTTGTTTGTATTTTATGCGCTGCCATACTGTCCATCAGATTGCGGTAAAACTTTGTTCTACCGCAATCTGATGACATAACCCAAAAGTGCAAACTAATGGTTTGCACTTTCGCGACGGTTATGGGCATAGTTTGACACGGTAGGTGATGCTGTTGTTAAATACATATATATATATATATATATATATATATATATATATATATATATATATATATATATATATATCTGTATATATATATATACCGACCAATTACGCCTTACGGCATCAACCGTGATATCAAAATGACTCCTTATATTGAGCTTTTTTTATAGAATAAGAGTGATAAGCGACCACACAGCCCACCTCATGTGTAAAAGGATATTATGGCCCATAGACATAATCTACATCTATCCTCAATTAAGAATAAAAATGTAGATGCTTGGAACCCCTGAGCATTAAAATGGAATGCCCCGTATACAGTAAGAATGGTCTGTTTCTCTGCACTCATCATACGAGACATAGCAGTATGGTTTGCTATATTACGCTGGTATTCTGTGAGAGCGTGGTCCTTCCCCAGTCGAGCCGACCCGTTCGTGCTACATCTATAATATAGCTGCAACAAGGCTCTATCAATGATAACAAAAAAAATCTATTTATTTTATTATCTGTCTGAAAGGTAGGTAGATTTTCCCGTCACGGTTCTTTGAATGATGTCAGCCGAAGAGCTCTTGTGTCTATAAATGTTTCCTCGATTTTGGAACCTTGTGGAATATTCATAGACGATGGCAAGAGATCCAACGGTACGCCTTTGGTCCCTTGGGAGGGAGGTAAAGCCCTGGTGTGGGATGCACTTTCTGATGGGGCGGTATCTGAGGCAGCTGAATTAAGTAAGTGACGCAAACATTAACTCTGAAATATGACTTCATATTTGTGACATTTGCTGTAGAGACCACCAGTCCGTTGGGTTCTGTATCCGCGACTGGTCGTCGCTACAGGTAATAAGATGGTCATTCAGGGCGGAAACCCAGCCAGCGTTCTTGATACAATACCACGGGGAATATGTCTCTTTCTAGTTTCAGTTTTTTTTAAATATTGTATACATTTAATTGTTGTGTTAAAAATTTTTCATTTATTTCTACTCATTTCAAACATACCTTATAATGTTTCTAAAGTATTAAGTTTCTAACTCTTAAAGTTACAAAAACAAGTTTGGTGGTACTACAAAATGTCAAACATGAACCTATTGTTTTTAACATTTTACAAATTATGTAGTATGATCATTCAAAAATTTAAATTTTCTTTTTCTTTTTTTAACTTTATTTTTTTAATATTGTGTGTCATGTTTAAGTTAGATCTAATTTAATGAATTTCAACAAATTTAAAAATTTAACTACAACAATAATATATCGTTTAAAAATACATCATCATCATCATTACAGCCCTTCACAAGTCCACTGCTGAACATAGGCCTCCCACAAGTAATGCCACAAAGCACAGTCCTAAGCCACCTGCATCCATCGACTTCCTGCATGTCTTACCAGGTCGTCACTCCATCTAGTGGGGGGTCGCCCTACACTACGTTTACCGGTACGAGGCTGCCACTCGAGAACCTTTCTTCCACATCGGTTATCGGTTCTTCGAGCTATATGGCCGGCCCATTGCCACTTCAGCTTACTAATCCGTTGGGCTATGTCGGTTACTCTGGTTTTTCGCAGATATGCTCATTTCTGAGTCTATCACGCAGAGAAACTCCGAGCATAGCCCTCTCCATAGCTCGCTGAGCGACCTTGAGCGTCCTCATACGACCAGCAGTGGACCACGTCTCAGATTCGTAAGTCATCACTGGAAATATGCACTGATTGTACAATCTAGTTTTCAGAGTTTGAGGTATACCTGACGAGAAGATGTGTCGTAATTTCCCGAACGCTGCCCAACCGAGTTGAATCCATCGATTGACCTCTCGGTCGAAGTTGAACTTACCTAGTCGGACTATTTGCCCCAGGTTAACGTATTCGTCAATAATTTCGAGCGTAGTGCTCCCAACAACTACCGGCATAGGAGTGACATGGACATTAAACATGATGATTTCTTATATTTACGCGAACACTACACATTGAAATAATACTAGTTTTTACGGAATTTATCGCGTATATTAACTTTTTAAATACCCGAAATCTGCAGTCTGTGAACACGTACAGGATCGCCCCCGTCACTACATCAGATTTGATAGACCGCAAATCCTCGCTAAAGAACACCGATTCCTTCCAAGGATGATTCGCGAGGCTATTGAAATCAAAAAACATCCTAATTTCAATAGAGAAGATGGCTGGGTGCTACCATCTGCTTGAGATCCTATAATAAATAAAATTAAATCCCAACCCAAGCATACAACTGCAAGACTTCAAGATACCATAAGTTCATACTGCATAGATCGGAACAAAAGTTAAATTTTAATCTATGGTAACCGCGGTTAACTATGACATATGGACGTTGAACATCTCAGTCCTGCCCGTGACCATGAGTGCTGTAAAGCGTTCGAAACGTCGGGTAATTAAAAAGTTAAAATATACGCGATAAATTCCGTAAAAACTAGTATTATTTCAATTAAACATGATCTTTGTTTTCTCCATGTTCATCTTGTGACCTATCCGTTGGGAGACACCATTGAGCTCTTTGAGTATAGTGCTTAGTTCCTCCAGCAATTCTGCCATAAGGACTACATCGTCGGCAAATCGAATCGAAAATTATATATTTCATAATAGACTAGTGATCCACTTAAAACACACCAAAAATTCATCAAAATCATTGTAGCTGTTTTCTAGTTTTAGCGAGATAACGGACAGTAATTGATTTTTATATATAAGAATTAAGAAGATAAGAAATAGATGGAACTTGCTAATAATAAAGTGGGTTTTCATTTCAGCAGCTGAGTATATTCTTCTAGTTTTTCTTTGTTTTCCGCTAGTTTAATTTCGCCTCTAGCCCTTTAATACATTAAGTTTGTTCACAGTATTGCCAACACAATAATACAAAATACCAATGAATTGCACGAACTCCGATGTATGAATATAAACATCTCGTTTATTATATCCAATGAATGAGGGCATTCACGACTTTTTCTGTATATCCAATGAATCCACGACTTTTTCTGTCACCAGGGCGGCACCACTTTAAACGAAATGTACGTATAGTCTGAGATGAGGTGTAATATTTGACATAGCGGGTAAGTTAATTTGTTCGTAAAATGTAAAGGTTAACATATCTTTCTGTTCATTTGGTTAATATTTAAATTAATTAGAATAAAAATACATAAACCACGCCACAAATTTTCATAAAAGTACAAAATTAAAAATAAAGGAAATGATAAAAACTACTTTAACGCATTTTATCGCGCTTAATACTTTTTTTAGACTTTAAATTTCTTAAATTTTATATTTTTTTTAATCTTTAAATTTATCATTTAGAATAAAACGCGATAAAATCCATAAAAGTAGTTTTAATCAATGTGTAGTGATCGCGTAAATATAATAAAAAAAGGAGATCAAAATGTGCAAAAAATTAAAGAGCAAACCACTGAGACATCGTTTTATGTATTAATATTATACTCTACAAGCTAATAAACTTTTATCTAAAACTAACTTGTTCATTATATAACATTGTGTAACAAAAAACTTCACTTCAGTGTAAACTAGCGACATCTGGTGAGTGGAAAATTATTAGCCTTCATTGTTATGGAACAGATGTTAAGCAAGCATGTAACTTGCCGTATATAAGATCGTGTAGTGGTGACGTAAGAGGATCCGCTATATATCATCTAGTGAGTATCGTAAAAGGCATCAGATTATATATATATATATATATATATATATATATATATATATATATATATATATATATATATATATATAAAGTACGGTTGTCAATTCGCATGTCAAAGAACCAGCAATATGTTCACCTTTTGTATAAAATAAGGGTGACAAACGAGCACACGCACAGTACACGTGCTGGTAAGTAGATGCTGTGGCTCATAGACATCTACATTTCTCATCGATTACGAATCAAAACGCAGATGCGTTGTCACCCCTGAGGACTAAGATGTAATGCCACGTTTCCAGTAAAAAAGGGTCTGTGGTTCTCTACACTCACCACACGAAACACAGCAGTATAAAGCTGCTGTTTTACTCTGGTATTCTGAGAGAGCGTGCTCCATCCCTGGTCGAGCCGACACATTCGTGCTACAACCATAATATAGCTGCGGCGTGGCTCTACCACATACTGGTACTCTAACCAGCAGTACTATTGTGTTACTCTGGTTGTAATACGCTGAATTTTAGCCGGTAGAAGACCGGTATAACCTTAATCTTACCTTTACCTTTACAATCGAGGAAGATAATTACTTTGATGTGGTCTCGAAATATCGTGGTAGCTGCGAGGATACAGGGTCAGAAAATACTGCTCCTGAGCTTGGGAAGAAATTTATATGCTGGTAGCTACCGTACTTAAGCTGGAAGAACCTTTTTGTTGCCAGGCAATGTAAGTTATCCATGAGCATAATATAGCTGCAGCAAGGCTCTACTAGAGGAAGATTCTGCATGTCGCCCACCGTTTTATTTCCCTGTGTTGCCTCTTGCTACACCCATAGGATAACATGATGATGCAAAGAATTTTGTTAAGGCCATACCCCTAGCGAACGACCTTGAGCGTTCGGTCCGCCGACTCTCGCTACAATATATCGCGTAAGAAATCTGCAAGACGCCACCTACTGGTACGAACGTAGTATTATTTTTTTTATGTCAATGAACTATTTTATGGAAATAGCGTGTCTATTACATACAATACATACAATGATAAATGTATTTTAATTTTCTTTATTCGGTATATTAGTTGAATTATATTAGAATTATGTATTCTCATATATTATCTAATTAATAAAAGTGACTATTTTGATTATTTTTAACTATATACTATACTGCTACTATTGAATTAGCTTTTTACAGTGTAAATTATAATATTTGTTGAAACGTTAATTATGGATTCGAACTTTAAATGCTAATGGTGCTTCATTTTTGTTATTTTCATTTACTTATATATTGAAAATATACTTGAATAGTAGGTATTATTATTTTATTTGGCTACTGAATTTTAGGATATGTTTTACCTTGAGGTCAAATATAATTTTGAGGAGCAATAGTTATTACTAATCTTTTATCTGCTATTCTTTATTTAGGAACAATATTATTAAATTGAGTTTGAGGGAGATTTACTGTTTATAATACTACATTTATTATAATATGAAAAAAAAAAAAAAAAAAAAAAAAAAAAAAAAAAACAAAAAGGGCCCAAATAAAGAAGGAAGATTCATTGATGACAATAGCTCGTTTAGTTGCGAATTTCCCGCGCTTATTTCAATCATACCTGCGACTGCACATTCATTTAATGATAAATAATTTTCACAACAATCATCGTTTACTATTACAAATTTTTGGTTACATAATTGGTATTTAAAAGTAAATTTTGACTCCAAACCTTTTGTGTTTCGCCGATAAGTTGTGGTTCGGTGTAGCTGCAACCTAATGGATGGTCCATTTGAAATTTTTATGAAAAAAAGTGGCTGGCGTCAATTATTATTCTTCTTATTATTTTTTCATTACTGCCTTTTTCAACCTCACAAGATATTTGTAACTGCAAAAAAGAAAACAACGTATAAGTAAGTAAACCAGTATTATAGTGTTATGTATGATTCAGACTAAATAAAGGTTCCTAAAAATAGACGTAGATAAAGAAATTGCATAAAAAAATTACTC
Organism: Parnassius apollo; assembly: GCA_907164705.1. Classification (NCBI taxonomy): domain Eukaryota; kingdom Metazoa; phylum Arthropoda; class Insecta; order Lepidoptera; family Papilionidae; genus Parnassius; species Parnassius apollo. The sequence goes on from CAJQZP010001141.1 coordinate 2,759,407, forward strand.
AAATAAAAATGCAATAAACTTGTTAATTTTATAGGTAGACATATTAAAATAATAAGTTATTTTAGAATATTTATGCAAAATATAAATGTTATATTATGTTCTAACTACGTTCACTCTTGCGCATATAAAACCGCACGGAATTTCACTAGTTTTATTATCAATATAATAATTGACAATACATACAATACAATAATTGACCCTAAGTTTGCCTTGATTTTACCAACTCAAACTCGTTTTAGAAGATCAAAACATAGAGAGAAAGATAGGAGGCTACTTTTTATTTAATATGGTTCATCGAATCCGTAAAAATAGTTTAAAATACTCACACAATAAAATTTTGAAGTGCAGGTAAAATATCTGCGACCAACATATGCACAATTCTGACGTTCACAGACGTTTCACAACTTTTTGCCAGAACCAATAGTAAGCGCTGGCATGCGACAATAATCGTACCATAAATAAAATAAAGTCTCTAGCTCGAGAGGAGACGAGCCGTGGTAGCTCATATGTTTAGCGCTTGCTGAAATTTTCACAGTGCGCCATTTTCCACAAAATTATATTTTCATAATCGTAGCGTCTTTTTGTAGTAAAAAACACGTAAGCGCATCGGTTGGTAGGTACTGAAATAATATTATTTTAGCCCATATAGCGTAATGCCGCCCGCACTCTGTGCACGCCCCTTTATCATAGAATTCACACAATTTTTGGAATTACTTCAATTAAAAAAGAAAAACGAACTTAAAAACATTAAATAAAACGTGGAGAATATAGATTTTTAAATAATAATCCATAAGTGTAATCCTCAAATGATTAGAGCATTGCGTTTAGCAACAGATGCATGTAATCAAGAATTTTAGTCGTTTTTTAAAAGTTGATTTTAAATGTATTTATAGCACATAAAAACAAGTAAGAAATGTGAAAACGTGGAATGTGATTACAAGATATCGAACATTAATAATGTGCTTTTAGATGTAGTTTATTTTTCATAACTAATAAGATAATAGAGTCTGTAAAACGCAGCATTTTGGTCAGGGATACACCTTAAGCCGCCACTATACGGAAACTTGATTTTTGAGTAATGTGTATCCTACGATGATCCCTCGAGCTACACCGGCTCTTATTATGTGTATACTTTCAAGTAGATATCACTTAAACTTTATTTATTTAAACTTTATCGCTATCGCCTTTCTAGTAGATAAATCTAACAAAGAGTGGATTTGTTGCCTAATAAATCTCCTTACCCAGTCAACCAGTCACGTAGTTGTGTGAGGTGCATTAACATACATACTGCGATATACATATTAGCATACAATTTTTACATATATAATGTATGTTATTATATAAGAAAGATGACGTATATATTATAATTATTTGTATGTTGATTTACCACTTTTATTGCACTCCCTTAGGAAAAAGGATACAAAGGCTTGGACTTAATGCCTAACGGCATTCTCTCCCAGTCCACCCATAGATAGAGTGGTGAGGCTTTGACGTAGGTGTAGCAATTAGAAAATGGAAAAAATTGAATCTAAAATGAATACACATTATATGTTAAGAACTTCATTATATATTGTAAGTAAATACATATAGTATATATAAGGTTCTTACATATGAAATTAACGCAGTATGTGGAAAAAGCAAACCGATAAAAATGTATGTAATTGTATATTTAATCATTCAACGTACCACTGTTATCTATATACTTATGCCGGTTTATAGGTAGTTCATTAATTAATTTGCTGAAAAATCTTCGTAATTGATTTTTTTCCTTGCAAAAAATTTTCACAATTCTGGAAAATGTGGTAATCTGTTGGAGGAAGCTCCGGAAGGTATGGAGATACTCCAAACGTAGCTATTGTAATTTAGCGACCGTCTGTTGCGCCGTGGTGGTATAGTATTGTCCTGAAACAACAGTTGTGTAATGGCTAGCTTTACCACCATGATTTGCAAGTATTGACAACACAGATCTACATTGATGCTGTAGTGAGTGACCCCAGCAGTGGTCTATCTGACACTTACCAGTATCCTTTTTGAGTCATATTTCGCTTGGGGCAGGATTTGGCCAGTTTTCCTGGTTTCAACCTTTCTTATGAGCATTTTCGATTTTTCAGATTTGAAAAGATCCATTTTTATCACGTTTAACGATTTGAAATGAAATGAAATGAATGATTTTATTCAACATAGATTATCATATAATACTTATTGAAACTCATTTTTTAATTTACCACTGGTTCACAAGAAAACCTCTGTCCTGGGAAGCACCAGCAAGAAACCCAGCGAAATTTTTTTAACGTAATAAATTTACAATAAATTTATTTTGTTACAATTTTTGAATGATTTTTATAGAACCAGCATGGTGGCGATCACCTCATTCCCAGGGTTTATTTTCATTTATGTATTCATTTATATTATAATAACCCTTTTTGTACAATTTTTCTTGAATAAAACATTTAAACTTGTTTAATGACAAATTTTGTACATATTCTTGGATTTTATTGTATTACTAGTATAATTTAAAATTCCTAATCAAACGTCAGATACTTTAGATGAAAGTTGCTGGTTCGACAAATGCTAATTTTATATGTAATATAAACCAATTATTATTACCAATCTATTAAAGTCCAATTCTGAACATATGCCTCCCATATAACCCTTTAAAAAAAACATATCTTGTATGTATTTATATACCTTTATACATGCCTTAAAAGCAAATTTATTAACAGATTTATACGTTTGTATAAAGTTGTGATTGGCGTTCCTACTCAACAAACATTTTCAAACTACTTCGGCAAAGCGCTTTAAATCGAGTTGATTCGAAATCGCATCGTAATATAAAATCACATAACAGCAATGTGGGTTTGATTTCACGATACGGTTATATTCGTACGTAGAAACCAGAACGAATTCACTGCTAGCCGAGTAATCTCGGTGCATACGAGAAAAGCGTGATCGATTTTCGAATATTTTTAGCTGAATATAGAAGAGCTGTGGTAGCTCAGACGGTTAACGCTCGCTGTAAATATAACAGAACGCGAGTAACCCGAGTTCGATCCCCGCCGGCACCAATGAAATCGTTAATTGCAATTTTAAGTGCTGATATACCACGTGCTCGGCGGTGAAGGAAAGCATCGTGAGAAAACCTGCATGTCTGAGGAATAAGAAAAAAATTATTTCGAAGACATGTGAAGTTCGCCAACACGCATTATTGGGGCAGCGCGGCGGACACTTCCTTGCCGTAAAACCCTCTCAGAAATGAAGGGAGGCCTGTGCCCAGCAGTGGGACGTATATAGGCTGTAACTTTACTTTATAGGAAAGCGAAAAAAATGTTATCTCCACACTAGGATTTCTCCTGTATTGTACAGGCAGTTTACATACATGAATTTCACAAGGATAAATATTCACACCCGGAGTAATTATTTTCAGGTCATACTAATACTTCGTTCCGTGCGGGATTCGAACCCGCGATCCTTAGCGCTTCAACTCATTGCTAAGCCACTGCGTCAGGGAGCCGACGATGGTAAATCGCTCTGTCGTAGCTTAACAAACGCCTATCTATACGAGAACTCAGTGAAGATATAGGGTATGTTCCAAAATAGAACCCAGTGTACTGTCCAATGCAAATGACGTCATGAATCGACGCTATACTGGTGATTCGTTCCGAAACATGGGACAGTATATGACCTCATACATTTGCGCCATATTGGAAAAGTGTTGGCGATTACTTTGTCATTTTGTGCCTCAAAAATCATTATATCCTCCTAATGGAGATAACGGCAATTATTCTATAATTTTTTGTATTTGAATAAATAAAAACAAATTCTGTCATGCTTCATTCGTCGAACACACTATTAAAAATTATTTTGTTATGGCCGGATATCCGACACAATATGGCAGCAGCACGACAGTACCATATAGTGTCAATTGATGACGTCATTTGTATTCGGCAGTATACTGAAAACGTTTCGGAACATACCCATAGTCTATCGCTCAGTGAAACATCAGTACAATGAGGGCATCCACGACTATTTCTCCACCAGAGCGGCGCCACTTATAAAAAGGTGTAATATTTGACAGATTTCATAGCGGGAGACTCAATTTGTTCGAAAAATGTAAAGGTTAATGTTTCTTTATGTACTATTAGTTATATTTTATATACTTTATATTAATTATTTACAAACCAAAGATATTCATGAAAGTAGAAAATTAAAAAAAAGAGTTTAAAATGTGCAAAATATTAAAGGGCAAACCCCTGAGTCTTTATTCTGTGTATTAATATAATACTCTAGTAATTGATTAAATTTTATTTAAAACTAACTTCTCAATTAAATTAAAGTACCTGGATGCCGATCTATGCTCGATTTTTTTTTTGGAAATCGTGTGTTTTTGAAATTATGTTTAGATATAAATTACATACCGATGAAATATGAAAAATATTTTTTGATCTAACCGACGTAATAGAAAAAACTGAACTGGTTATTTGAATAAAAAATCATGAGTGCAATTAAGTAGTTTAATTTAAATTTTCGTGTTTTTAAAAGTACTAAAAAAAGGGGCTCGAAATAATAGATTCTCATAAAGAAGGGAACTTGAAAAATAAGTGAAAAAAGGGCGGACCAAATACATGATTCGAACCAGGGTTCTACGATTTCGGGTCCACCCGATATCCCATTTGAGCTATTATAATCACTAACGCGTTATGATTTCTTATATTTACGCGAACACTATCCATTGATTAAAACTACTTTTACGGATTTTAACGCGATAAAATCCGTAAAAGTAGTTTTAATCACTAACGCATTGTCAAAATTTACCTTCTTATACTGTAGCAGTTTTTCATTGCCTGTGAACACGGACAAAACGACATTTTCTAAAAAATGAATCCTAGCTAGATCGATTTATTGCCCCCGAAACCCCCTGGACACTAAATTTCATGAAAATCATTGGAGCCGTTTCTGAGAGTCCGATTATATATATATATATATATATATATATATATATATATATATATATATATATATATATATATATATATATATAAGTTACAATAAGTTACTGTTATCCTAAATCCTAAAGGTTTAGGATTGTGTAACAGTAACTTCTCCTCATTGTCTACTAGTGACATCTGGTGAGCGGAGGATTATCAGCCCTCATTGATAAATTAACCGCGGATATATTTTTTCGGAGATGTTTTTTTGATTGCTATTGAAGAGAGAGGAAACTAACTCGCCTCTTTGGCTAATGACAAGAGATAACCTTCGCCCCCTCTATTCCTCCCGTGGGTGTTTACTGAGTGAAAAATAACAGGAGATAGTACTGTCTCTCTCCTTGATAATAACACAGATTAATTTAAAAAATCAGGGTTGTCAACCCGCCCACTAAGTATGGCGACTACGACAAACATGTCCTCTATGAAGCAATCCGTGAGAAAGCTTTTGTTGAGCAGTAAATTTCTGATGTATGTATTGAACGAAATTCGTAGAAATTCCTTCTCGAAATGTTGCATTTAACGATATCAGCGTTGAGTGCTTTTCAGATGGACAGCTAATGCTATATCCCTTTTAGTGTTACCACAATATTAAGTCTGTTTGTGTTGTCTATTGTAAAACGAGAAGTGCATGCTATTAGGCTAGAGCCAATATGGGATGACTGTGATAAAATTTATAATGGGGATATTTATAGTATAAAAGTGATTAGTATACTGAAGTTGCAATAGATTTTCAATAGAAGAGACAACAAACAATAAGGAAAAAAATTCTATAGAGGCTACTTTATGAGAGAGAGAAAGTTTATGGATGAAGGCCCTAAGAACAGTGCTTTGTACTTGCATCCGTAGAAGAGACTTATATCTATTAGCGGAGTTATAATGATAATGATATCATCGTATGATAAAATATCAACATAATAAATGTGTATCATCATCATCACAGCCCTTCACAAGTCCACGTAGTAACACAGAGCCACCCACCGATATTACCGGCCGTCTCCATAGTGGGGGTCGCCTACACACGTTACGCAAGACGGTAATAGTTTAATGAAAATATAAGGCACAGGTCTCCCCGCATTTTCAAAAGGGTCATTAAGTGGTAAGTATGCAGCACCTTTTCAATGCATGTTGACAGACATCATTTTTAACCGACTTCAAAAAAGGAGGAGGTTCTCAATTCGACTGTATATTTTTTAATTGTGTTACCTCAGAACTTTTTTCTAGGTGAACAGCTTTTCATGATTCTTTTTTATTTTTTAGTTGAAAGCTGGTGCTTCTCGTGTGGTTCTTATAAATTTGATCATGATCTGACCAGCGATTAACTTCAACTACATTGATAATGTTCTTAATTTATTTATATTGACGTCGGTTGTATAAATTTTTTATACAAAAAACAGTATTAAGATGCAATTTTGGTATTTCATAAGCGCGTAGTCCCTGTAGGATTGATCGACCCATTCACGCTAAATTGATGTAGCTGAATAGAGGCTCTAACACTTGCGTTAAATATAGTCAAGCTACATGTACCAACCTAACCGACCTAAATGACGCCACATTAATAGATCCCACCTGGACGAAGCGGAGGTAGATGGCTAATAAACTACAATAAGTGCACAAAATAATCTTATTTTCCTAAAGTATGATCTTATATTGTGAGCAATAAGAATCTACTAAGTACTTAAACTATTACCGTTACAGAGTAGTGTCGGTGTAAGTATATCCCCTACTTCACAACGTCTTGTATCATATGAGGCGACAGAGGGAAATTGAAACAGGTGATGGGCTGCAGCATCTTCCTGATAACAACGCAACACAATTAATAAAAAACTGCAATTCCCAACCCGCATTCCAAGCGTGGCAACTGTGGCAAAGTTCCCCCTCTGAGACAATTTATGGGAGAGGCCTGTGTTCGGCAGAAGATTTTTAAGAGGCCGTGCAGATAATTTATTCGATAGAGTTTAAGCAAATTCATTGTGGTGCTATCTTTGTGTGCATCGTTTACGCGCACACGGCTAAAGACCGAGCGCAGTGCTCGCTTAAACAATTTTGATCCTTTAGTTGATAATTACTTTAGGATACATAGTAAGTACGGTTTAGAAATAAAAGTCTGGGATGTTTTTGTATAATAGTTTAGTATATTTATTATAATCAACATAAAATGAAAATAAAAAAAGAAATGTGTTAGACAAATACACTATGCATATATATTTAAGTAATTCAACGTTTTCGTTCTGCGAAATTTGTCTGTACTCTCTAGCAGACATTATGTCATTAATAGTTAGAGTACAGACTAATTTAACATGTCTTATTGGTGTTTGCCCGAAAATCAAATATCGTGATTTCATTAAAACAAAGTTTTTTGTAAATGCAAAACATTTAAATTTAAATATTAGGCCATATATGAGAAACGGAATGTTAAAGGGATAAATAAAATTCAGAGCACGAGTACGTGACGTACACGTCAAGTAACTACTTAAGAAAATATTACTTATTTCGAACGAAGTTTTCTGGAAATTACGTTATTTCAACATTTTTTTCTGCTATATTTGGATAGAAATTAAAAAAAAAACTGATCTGGCTACAAACAATTGTGTTATTTATATTTTTTAATGTTTGAAATATTTTGTAGTTTCGTTGTAAAACGAAGACAAAAAATCACTTGATCGTTACTTTTCGGAAAAAGGGTTGTGAATATTGGTGATTTGCCATTACTATATAGATAATATGATATATCCCTTTAAGCCAGATATTAGATTAAGAACTAGAATATTATAATAAAAATAAAAAAAGTTCAAATTCGTTTTCCTGTTCACACAAACAGTGATCAGATTTGTCCGAAATGAGTTGATTTCGCGCACGCGGCCTTAAAGCTGTAATGGTAAGAACTGAAACCTTTTTTTACAGAATAAGGGTGACAAACGATCACACAGTCCACCTGATGGTAATTGGATGCTGTGGCCCATAGAAATCTACATTTATCCTCGATTAAAATCAAACCGCAGATGCGTTTGTCACCCCTGTGGACTTAGATGAAATGCGTCATTTCCAGTAAAAAAGGGTCTCCGGATCTCTACACTCACTATACGAAACACAGCAGTATTAAGCTAATATTTTACGCTGGTATTCTGTGAGAGCGCGGTCACTCCCCGTTCGAGCAGACACATTCGTGCTACAACTATATTATAGCTGCAGCGTGGCTCTACCACAGACGCCACATTATAATAGATATATAATAGATCTTACCTTGACGAAGCAGCGGTTCATGTTACACAAAAAATTTTACTTCCCTAAAATTATCTTTAATTTCGAGCAAGCTGTGATCTCATTTATAGTCCATTGTAATTCAAGTAAAATTGCAAACATGTCTTCGTTTCCACATAGGCACGGCTCGACAATAAATCACAGTAAACAATTCAATATTCTAAACGCCTAGTGGTCCCCGAACTATAAATAAGGCGTATCGAGGAAATTAATAATGTCACTTATTGTATCTTAAATAAGGTATCCTGCTCCTTCCCCATTTAAAGGAACGGATATAGGCTGGTATCATAAGGAAATATAGGTAGCAATTGATAAGTATTTAGGCATAACAATAAAAATATTAATAACAATAATAATATTGTGAACTAGATTAGATTTTCACTTTATATATAATAGTTATAAAAAATATTGTAAAACTTAATTTATAATTGGTAGCTTCACTATAGGTTGTGTGTATTGTATTACTTTTAACTGCTTAGTACTTAATGTTTAATTATAAATACCATTTACTTATTTTTTTTAAATCTTTAAACATATTGTGGTTGCAAGCTTTTAATATTTATTAGTTATCTGTGGAAACTTCATTGGTTTTAGGATTACTTTTATATGTTTTATAATGTATTTTTTATTGTACTGTATGTTTCCCTTGACAGGCAAATAAATAAAAATAAATAAATAAAATAGCTACTTACATATTTGAGTGGTTGCATTGTATTCAGGCATTTTAGAAAAATTAGAGGCCCGTATATTTTATGTTACAAGTGTTTTTATTTCCATGATTTAGATAAATAGTTTTACTTGTATCACATAAATCACTTAAGATCTGGTCTGATGACATAATGCTTAAAAATTTTTATAACACAAATCCGGGCTTATGATAGTAGATTCGCTTCAGAATCCTTGGGATTAAGTAAGAATAAGCTGCGTATTTTGATAAGAGCCCAGACTGAAAACTGTTGTTTAAAAAAGCACATGTCCATGTTAAAACTAAGCAGTTCAAGGATATGCTGATTCTAATTCTTAATGACAGAAATGTCTCTGCACATACTAACTGATTGTGGACTTTTAATGAGCAAACGTAACACTCAACTGGGAAACTACATATTTAGCCCAGACGAAGTGAAATCGCTCACAGCTACACAACTCCTTCACTTCACCGAAGATTTAATGCTTATAAGACCTGCATAACTATTTGCACTGCTCAAAATAAGCACTTGTATTTGTTTTATGATATTTAATTAAAAATTTTAATGTTATAACTATAAAAATCAACCGGTTTTACATCACGACATCATGAAGTGTTTATCCAAATTACGTTATAAGTTTAAATTATACAAGTGTTTTGTTTCACATTTTAAGGTTTTGGGGGGTTTTGTATCAAATGATCATCAGGGCTACGTCGTTTATTCTGATTTTACTTCTGATGTCTTCATTACGGTTTCTTAAGCTGATTGCTACGTTGGTTGCGGGTTCGAATCCCGGGTCAGACCGAAATCAGTTAATGAGTTTTGTTGTTTAAAAATTTTTATTAGCAGCTATTCAGGAAGTTGGCGATGCATTTCCCCCGTCTTAACAATCACGAAAACTATTGGTCCTGTGCCTGATCTCTTTCCTCTCGTTTAGAATTGCCGTCCCACCGGAGTATGAGAGTGAGAGAATAAAGAGTGTCAGATGCTCTATGCGAAAACACTCTTGCACTTGTTTCCGTTGAGAGTGGTCGTCATGATCGAAATTAAATCAGTAGGACATTATTATTATGTATTCTATTTCGCAGAACCATTTATGCATTTGCCGCACCATAACTTGCTAAAGAGCCTTCAGTTTCCTTATACGGTCACCAATGAAGTAGTAACACGTCCAAGTTCCATATGTCATCACTGGCAACATACAATGGTTATACAATTTTTTTATAAGGTTTTGAGAAATACGACGAGATGATGTTTTGTATTTTCTCGAATACTGTCTAGCTCGATTTACCTCTTGGCTGAATTTGCACTTACCCAAAAAATAAAATCTTTAGATATTATTTTAGTGCTGGTCAATTGTATTTTTAAGAATGTAAGAATGCAGAATGTACTTATTTAATATTTTATTAGAAATGACCAAGAAGGCATACATTTTACTAAACCACAATATTTCTATTCTAGGATTACACAATGTTATTTTTCTAAGCCCAACCAAATTTAATTATTAAGTTAAAATATAAATACTGATAAAAGTTGCAGTTTTTAAAACACGCGTAAATAAGGTTTTTACATTTATGTGAAAATATCCGAAATTGAATTTGATTTATGGGCAACGCTACAGCATACGCGCCCTCATGTGTGTACGAGTTAATGCGGAGCTTTTGCCTACTATTTACTTTGAATAAAACTATTTATGCGAGTTTTATCGCGTTTATTTAACTTATTTTTTTAATTCCTGCTTGCTTTACAGCACCCATGGTCACAGGAGGGGGGGGGAACTGAGATGTTTGTCGTACCAATGTCATAGTTAGCCTGGCTACCTTCAGTTTTTGAATATTCATTTTTGGTCCGATCTACACAGAACGATCTTTTTGAAGTCCCCCAGCGGTGTGCATGGGCTTAGATTCAATTTTGTTAATTATAGGATCCCAAGCAGATAGCAGCATCTTCTCTATAAAAATTAGGATGCTTTCAATTTAATTTCAATAGCCTCTCGTGTCATCCTTGGTAGGAATCGGTGTTCTTTTGCGAGGATTTTTGGTTTATCAAATCTGATATATTGGTTGGGACAATTTTGAAGATGTTCATAGACTATAGACTTCCCGAAGCGTCGGTGCTTCACGTTAGCTAAATGTTATTTCACGCGGGTTTTTATGGATCCTTTTGTTTGTTCTATGTAAGAGAGACCACATTCGCAATCTACATATCTTGTACACTCCTACATCTTGTAGAAGAAAATAACACTCGATGGATGGTTAAAATTGACACTTTGGCGGCTTGTTGTATATTTTAATGAAAGTTCACTTCAAGATGTAGCCAACCGTGTGTGTGACTCATCTGACCAATGGTAGTATTCTTACTAGTGAGAATATCTCTTAATTTAAAGTAAAAATCAGGATTGATCATGCGATCGTGGTGGACTCCTTAAACAGCGCTGCTGAAGTACGTGCTGAGAACCAACCTGACAACATATAACGCACGCTCCCTGAGGAATGTTCCTGGAGCGGGAAGAAGAGAGATATATTGGGATATTATAGGGTTATCTGAGGTTCAAAGATAGGGGAAGGACACGGTAATTATTGAATCCGACAACTTGTTCTATCACCGGGAGGGCGACAATCGTTTCATCATCATCATCATTACAGCCCTTCACAAGTCCACTGCTGTACATAGGCCTTCCCCAAGTAATGCCACAAAGCACGGTCCTGAGCCACCTGCATCCATCGACTTCCTGCATGTCTTACCAGGTCGTCACTCCATCTAGTGGGGGGTCGCCCTACACTACGCCTACCGGTACGAGGCTGCCACTCGAGAACCTTTCTTCCCCATCGGTTATCGGTTCTTCGAGCTATATGGCCGGCCCATTGCCACTTCAGCTTACTAATTCGTTGGGCTATGTCGGTCACTCTGGTTTTACTACGGATATCCTCATTTCTGAGTCTATCAAGCAGAGAAACTCTGAGCATAGCCCTCTCCATAGCTCGCTGAGCGACCTTGGGAGTCCTCATACGGCCAGCAGTGAAGGACCACGTCTCTAATCCGTAAGTCATCACTGGCAACATGCACTGCTTGTACACTTTAGTTTTCAGAGATTGAGGTACACCTGTTTACAATCGTTTACAATGTTTTAAATGTTCTCTAGGCTAAGGGGCTCTAGCTGTAACTCCAGTATAGCTGAAGTTCCTAGGCGAAAAGGACTATGAAACCCTGGATCATCTCTGGTATTCTGCGTTGTATGAGAAACCATGACAACCTACACAAAAAAGTCAAAAAAGACCCGAATAACAATACCCTCACAGAAACTTCTGTAATTAATGTACTTCTTAAAAAAGCAAAACGTAGTCATGAAAAGTCTCTTATACAACCGGCAGGAACAATAAAAAGAATCTCTGGGATATAATAAGAAACGTGACATACACAATGAAAAAATGACATGTTACCCAATCCACCCTAATAAAAGCATCCAACTGCTACTGTCAACTTTATTAACGAGTTTTTTGCTGGAGTTGGGAATAAATTAGCTGAGGACCTTAAACTTAAGTTTGGCTCTCCGAAACCACTCCACACCAACTCGTATATGAGCAATTCACTTTGTCTGCTACCTACATATGAAGATGATGTTGGCAAAATAATAACGGGACTAAAGAGCGATTGTGCTGCAGACATTGACTTAATTCCCGGTTGGCTATTCAACTAATATAGTAATTTGTTGACACCACCAATAACTCACATTTGTAATGCTGCCCTCGAAACCGGTACTTTCCCTACACTTCTAAAGATCTTGATTATCAAACCAATCCACAAGGGAGGTGACAGTGACTGTGTTAATAACTATAGACATATATCAATACTACCTACTTTATCTAAGATCCTGGAGAAAATCCTGAACAAGAGACTTATTTCTTTTCTAAGCTCAATGAAACTAATCTCAAGTAATCAATTTGGATTCCGAGCCGTAAGGTCAACTGAGGATGCCGTTCTTGAGTTAACAAATACATTAATATCTGGTCTTGATAATAGTAAAAAGAATATAGCAGTCTTTCTTGATTTATCTAAGGCACCATTTTTCCTTTTTATAAAAAAAAAAGTAGGGTAGCATAAAATTTATTTGCGAGTTATCTTACCAATCGTAGTCAGAATAAAGCTTGATAGTTTTCTCAGCAATGAGCTTCCTGTAACCTATGGTATGCCGCTGGGAAGCATTTTAGGCCCAATGCTGTTTCTCATCTATATTAAAGTCCTGTGCGAGATCCAGCTATCTCGAGGCAAAATAGTTACCTTAGCCGATAATACAGCTCTCGTTTTTAATGGAGACTCATGGGAGGAACTCTTTGAATTTGCGCAAAAAGAATGAATGAATGAATGAATGAATGCATTTATTCTCTCTTCACAATAGGTATTCTTAATGCTAAGTGTTTACAAAAGTGCCAGACTGGTACCTAACTTGTGAGAGACTGGTGCCTGATGTAGGTTTAAAAAACCTGTATTACAGGTCACCAGGGCTCCCCCCGCGTATAAAGCAACAATCTGAGGAATACAATCAGAAAGGAGAATATAATTAAGTAACTAAAATGAACTGCAATAATTACAAATTTTACATCAATAAGTGTGTACTATGAAAGTGTAGTTGTGCGTGTGAGCTCGTGCAGGCGCGTGCCTTTTGTGTGTGCATGTGTGTGTGTGTGTGTGTGTGTGTGTGTGTGTGTGTGTGTGTGTGTGTGTGTGTGTGTGTGTGTGTGTGTGTGTGTGTGTGTGTGTGTGTGTGTGTGTGTTTGTGTGTGTGGGAATGTGTGTGTGAGTTAGTGTGTGTGAGATTTGAGAGAGTTAGTGTGATTGTGGACGTACCTGCTATTGCGTGAGTTAGGACTAACATACTCGTATAATTGCATTTAAACCCAAATAAGGAGAAGAAAGTGTGAAGACTTCGACGACATTAATATAATTATATGGGCGACTTTAGTAGGTTTTCTGTCGATTCATAGTCTAAAGTTTTCAGATATTTTGTAAGAACGGATTTGCAGCTCGATTTAGGTAAGGGATAGAAGTTTAGGATATTGTTCAGTTTATTATACATGTATGGTCCTAGGAAACAGAAGAAATTGTGTGAGGTGGCCGAATGGAAGGATTGGGTTCGACGAAAAAGGCTATAACATTGTTAACAAATGGTTGGTGAAACAAACTCTTAATGTTACAAAAGAAAAATAAATGACCTTTTCCTTAAAGAAATCGAGTCTACCTACTTCTGGCTCTATCTTTGCTCACTACTGCGGCTCTCTAAATCACACCTTTTGCTTGCCCTACGCTGGAAAGAGTTGAATCTATTAAATACCTAGGAATCATTGTTGATTCTACTCTCACCTTCAAGTTACACATCGATTCCCTGGTAGTCGTGTGTGGTCGATATAGACTGATAAAACTAATTTACATTTTTAAATCCCTCCGACATATAGCTGAACGATCAGCTATTATAAAATCTATCTATTACGCTCTTAGTCAATCTATAAGCAGCTATTACACATCGTCAGAGTGTGGGGTGGTGCAGCCAAAACTCACCTTATTGAAGCTAAGAAAGCTCAACGAGCAATCTTCAAAACTGCAGCTAAACTACCTTATAGACATGCTACGTCGGAGCTGTACAGGTTATGGGATGTCTTCACCGACAAATATTTATTCTAAAAACAATAACCAGAAAGCACTCCCAAGTGGATTACGATCCGAATCTCAGCACTATAAAAATGAGAAAGGCCGAAGTATGTCCTTCAACGACGGTTAAATCCAGCTTAGACAAGAGACACTACACCTATCTCGTAGTTACAACAAAATAAATAAATAAATAGGCTGTTATCTATATATCCTCTTCCTGAACATGAATGTAGAAAAAATACAAAAAACTGGCTCAAATCTTTAACATACGAATCCACTGAAAATTTCTTAAATCCTTAACATATCACGCACATTATATATAATTATAATATTGTTACATACTTTAATCTAAAATATGTATCTGTGTAATTTAATTAATTGGCTTTGTTATATTATCCTTCAATTTACTAAATGTCGATTTTCTCATAACCTATTAAATGAAACTAGAAGAGAGGTCGATCGACGGATTCAACTCGGCTGAGACATCTTCTCGTCAAGTATATGAACACGAGATTGTAGAACCAGTGCGTGTTTCCAGTGATATCTTATGGATCTGAGACTTGGTCCTTCACTGCTAGCCGTATAAGGAAGCTTAAAGTTACTCATGGAGGTATGGAGAGTGCACTGCTCGGAGTTTCTCTGCGTGATAAACTTAGCAATGAGAATATCGGCAGTAGAACCAGAGTGACCGACATAGCCCTACGGAGTAAACTGAGGTGGAAATGGGCCGGCGATAGATCGAAAACCGATAACCGATGGGAAGGAAATGTTATCGAGTGGCAGCCTCGTACCAGCAGGTGAAGCGTAGGTCGTCCCCCAGATGGAATTATGACCTGCTAAGGCATGCAGCAAGTTGATGGATGCAGGTGGCTCAGAACCGTACTTTGTGGCGTTCTTTGGGGGAGGCTTATGTTCAGTAGTGGACTTGTGAAGGGCTGTAATGATGATGATGATGATGAAATGTAAAAAATAATTTCCATGTAGTTCATTGCTTGAGAAGCCAGTGCTACGATATGATGTATAGAGGAATTAGAACCCCGTCTTCAGAAGCAAATATGTGGAAATTCTGAATGTTTTGTTTTAGAAGTCTGTCTTTATTTTTTTAAAGTTTTATAATTGTTTGATCCTCTTTAGTAGACTGGGCTATCACAAGCTTATAATAACAACTAACATCGATTGAATAACATTAGATTTTTTACAAAATTTATGCGGATCCCCTTCTAAAGTACTACATATTTCATTTAAAAAAATATAATAAAGAATAATTGAAATCGGTTTAGAGTTGATAAAGATATCACGTAACAAGCGTACAAATAAAAAAAATCGAATCGAGAACTTCTCTCTTTTTTTAAAGTCAGCTAAAAAGCTAGGGCAGCAAAATATTATTAACTAACATATATGAAATAATTTAAATTAAAACCCTTATTCTATAAAAAATGCATGTAAGACTTAGACGATGGAAATAAGTTAACATAGTAATAAGTAAAACATAGTGATTAAGCCTATCAAAAATTAACTGCTGACATAGGGTTCCCCAAAGAGCTCATCATAGGGGGGATAGTTGCCACGCAGTTTTTGCATTTTTATAGTGTTTACATGATAAACACTGCTGCCCATCTGCTGTTTTTTATCCTCTGTTGCCTCTTACGACATTGTCGGGACGAGATGGGTTAGTGGATATTCTCACACATCCACTACACGGTCAAATGCATATATACTCTTTGTTAATAAGACGTACTCATGTAGACGTTAAGATGTTATTCTGCGAATTTGTGTTACTTTCGGTTGAGATCTCGAGTTGTGTACACAAAATGTACTCGAGTCAACCCGACTCACGTGCTCCTATTTACGCATCAGTAATAAAACGTAGAATGGTATTGCTTGAAAAATATATTATTTGTTGAATAAAACTAAATTTACGGATTTTATCGTGTTTATTTCACTACTTTTACTTATTTTTAATTCCCGGCGTTTCGGGTGCTTTACAGCAACCATGGTCACGGGGGGGACTGAGATGTTTGACGTTCCAATGTCACAGTTAGTCCGGCTACCTTCAGTTTTTGAATATTAATTTTTGGTCCGATTTACGCAAAACGAGCTTATAGTATCATGAAGTCTTGCAGTGATATGCTTAGGTTTGGGTTTAATTTTGTTAATTATAGGATCCCACCCCCCTGTTTTTTTTTTAATAGAAAAAGGGTGAAAAGCGAGTACACAGTCCACATGATGGTAAGAGTTACTGTGGCCCATAGACATCTACATCTATCCTCGTTTGCGAATCAAAATGTAGATGATTTGTCCGCCTTGAAGACTAAGATGCAATGCCTTTTTTCCAGTAAAAAGGGTCAAAGGTTTATTATAATATTAAGGAATTTATGGATGATGGACCCGTGGGAAGGGTGATCGCTACCTAGCTATTTTTTTTATAGAAGAGGAGGTAAACGAGCATGCGGCTCACCTGATGCTAAGCGACTACGGCCACCCATGATCCTCCGCAACACCAGGGGAATTGCAGGTGCGTTGCCGGCCCTTTAGAAAGAAGTACGCTCTTTTCTTGAAGGTCCCCAGGTCGTATCGGTCCGGAAAAATCGCCGGTGGCAAACTATTCCACTGAGAGGTCATACGCGGAAGAAAACTCCTTGTGAAACGTACAGTGGTGGACCGCCAAGCATCCAGATGGTGTGGATGGTATCGAGACGTTTTCCGCATAGTGCGTTCACGAAATTTGGCGGCTGATATTATTCCGAACAATTCCTCAGAGCACTCCCCGTAGCATATGCGAAAGAAAATGCTAAGAGATGCAACATCTCTTCGCAGCCCCAGTGCATCGAGCCGATCGGAAAGCACTCGATCGTCAACGATTCGAGCTGCTCTTCGCTGGATGTGGTCAAGTGGAAGGAGCTGGTACCGGGGTACTCCAGCCCGGAGATGGGAATAGTATTCCATGTGCGGCCGAACCTGCGCCTTGTAAAGTTGCAGGTAGTGTGCCGGCATGAAATACTGTCCCGCCCTGCTGAGCACCCCAAGCTTTTTAGAGGCCAATTTGGCCTTCTATTCCAAGTGACTACGAAACTGCACGTCACTCGATATGTCGACGTTGAGGATTCCGATACTGGCTGAAGAAACAAGGAGAGTGCCTTAAAACTGAGGAGATACGACAAACGGGTTCTTTTTAGCGGTTAACGCGCAAATTTGTGTCTTCTGAGGGTTAAACTGGACTAGATTTAGTCGCCCCAATCCGAGACTCTGTTCAGCAAAGACTCGACTCCAGACACAAGTTTGTCCCGGTACTCGGAGAGGTTTTCCCGAGAAATATTGGCACGACCGGTGTACAGAGCATAACCAGTGCTGTCATCTGCATAGCAATGAATGTTACAGGTTTGCAACATATCATTGATATGCAGAAGAAACAGCGTTGGCGATAGCACGCAGCCTTGTGGAACACCAGCATTAATTGGCTTGTTATTGGAGATTGCACTGTCTACAACGACCTTGATGGTCCGATCTGCAAGAAAGCTGGTGATCCAAATGCACAATTTCTCAGGAAGCCCATAGGTAGGGAGCTTCGAAAGAAGCGCTTTGTGCCAAACCCGATCGAAGACCTTCGCAATGTCCAAACTAACGGCCAATGCCTCTTCCTTGGACTCTACTGACTCCGCCCATCTATGAGTTAGGTAGACCAGAAGATCACCAGCTGATCGACCACTGCGTAAACCGTATTGGCGATCACTAATCAGCTGGTGATCCTCAAGGTACCTCATGAGCTGGCAGTTTATAATGGACTCCATTGTTTTGGAAAACAATGAGGTGATGGCGATAGGCCTGTAGTTGGACAGGTCGGAGCGGTCTATTTCTAATTTGTTTTGTATTGTTAATTGTAACATACATGATTGTAAACTCTTATTTAAAAAAAAAATAGTCCTGCTGGGTTTCTTGCTGGTTGTTCCCAGAACAAATGTTTTTTTTGCAAACCAGTGGTAAATGAAAAAAGTGACTTTCAATAAGTGTTATTTATAATCAATCTATATTGAATAAAAAGTTTCTGTTTCTGTTTCTCTCCTTGGTGTGCATTAAAGAGTATCATATTGTATTTTTGTGCAACGAATAAATTTAATTAATGAAACGAGGCGCCAATTCGCGGAAGTCCATTATATTAAAAATGTTCAGAATTAATTATATAAGATCCACGTAATAAAATAAAATTATGTGTCTTAACCTTATTTGAAAATTACTACTCGCCCTTTCTCAATTGCACGAACTATTACGCGTCATCTCTTATCTCAAGTCACTTAGCAGTCAGCCACCGCCGATTCTATTTCACTTGAGGATATCTGGTTTGGACGCATTATCGTATTATCAACGGTGCTGTGTTCTTCCTATTGTAGTGTGTTAGGATTAATATACGCGACACAGTACGCGAGCAACTTGGGTTCGATCCTCGCAGGCACCAATAAAATTGTTAATTGTAATTTTAAGTGCTGATTTATCACATACTCCTTGTCAACGAATCGATTTATGTGTGAGAAATAATAAAAAATATTTCGAGAACATGTGAAGTTCGCCAACACGCATTGGGGCAGCGCGGCGGACATTTTATTGTTCTAAAACCCTCTAGCAATGAGAGGAAGCCTGAGCCCAGCGGTGGGATGTATTCTACGCAGTAATTTTAACGCAGATCTTAGCAAATTACTTTTTAACATATTTAACGATTCATTGTTATTGTTTTTATTTTTAAATATTATCTAGATGTTGTTCTTAAAAAAGAATTTAAATAAAAACGTGACTGTAAAAAATAACTACTTTAATGACCCTTTACCGTGTAGTTGCCGTGTAAGAATATCCACTACCTCATATCATCCCGTGGGTGTCGTAAGAGGCGACAGAGGGAAGCAAATCAGGAGATGGCCAGCAGCGTCTTCCGAAAAACGACTAAAAAACTGCGATTGACAACCCTCTTGCAACTGTGGCAACTATCGCAAATATGCCACCACGGCGAGGCCTATGTTTAGCAGTTGAACTAAATTGGCTGTAACGATAACTTTAAATGGCATTTGTCTCAAAATAGTTCAACTTAGTTGCTGTAAAATTTCACAGACAAACTATTTAAGAATTTACTAGACAGTTTCGAAACTGGATTTCAGCACTTAGTGTAAAATCACGATAAACCCACCCAAGTTTATATTTACGATCTAAATTCTGTTCTAAATTCGGTTTTGCATTAAACGTACTCGTTCGAAGTTATCTCGGAATACTCACATGATTGATATTTAGCTTAGGCGATGATGTATGAGAACACTATAAATAGCAGTTGTTCTGAAAGTTGCTACGAAAATGTAAAAGCTTCATTAAGTATTTTTATATGTAGTACAGCTAAACTCTACTTTTATTATTGTTGAAGCACAAATCGGCCGGGGAAGATCCACGCACTCACAAAATACCAGCTTAAAATAGCAGTTTAATGCTACTGTGTTTACAACCAACTTTAAAAAGAAGGAGATTCTCAATTTGACTGTATTGAATAAAACTATATTTACGGATTTTATCGCGTTTTATCACTTATTTTAACTTATTCTTCACATCCGTAAATATAGTTATGATCAACGTGTAGTGTTCGCGTAAATTTAAGAAATCATAATTTGAATGTATATTTTTTTGAGTGTGTACCTCAGAACTTTTTTCTAAGCGAACCGATTTTGATGATATTTATTTGATAGCTGGTGCTTCTTTTGTGATCCTATGTAAATTTTATCAAGATCTGACCAATAGTTTTTGAATTATCCTTATGCGTATTTAATTGACTTCCAATACATTGATGATGTTTTATGTTATTTATGTTGAATTTGGTTGAACACATTTTTTTATTTTACCACTAGTGTATGGTCAGTAGAGAACTGGTGACCATTTTTTTTTCAGGGGTGACGACTCATCTCCATTTTGCATATTAACGAGGAGATTTGTGCTGTTTGATAGTTGCCTGGAATCAAGAAGTTGGTAGTGTCTCACCCCCGTGCCTCCGAAAGCGCGTAAAGCCATTGGTTCTGCACCTGATCTCTATTCGGTTTTGTTGAATTACCGTCCCATCGTAATATGAGAGTGAGGGGATATAGAGTGTACCTGTGGTTGCGCATACACTTGGGCACTATAACCCTGTCCTGCACAGATGGCTAGACTCCGTTGAGGCAGGCCGCCGTGACCAAAACTCGGTCTGGAGGACATTATTATCACATGCTGCTGCCCATTTCCTACTTAATTTTTCGTCTGTCGCCTCTTACGTTTGAGATGTTTGCTTGTCCCTTAATAGAAAATTTTTGCTCCACACTTTTTGGCATGTTGAGATTAATATGGAATTGCATAACCGAATGTCTCGTACATTCGAAGCTACCTCGTTGATGTTTAGGATATTTTATGTTTGGAATATTTAGCATGTTTGTAATGCCTGTCGAGTCATGAGATTGAAATAAAATTAAAACTACATATTTCGACGTAATAAATTAAAATTTCGTTCGTCAAACGTGAATGTTTTTTAGTCTACTTTCATTTCGAAATGAAGTTCCATGTTCCAAAACGGCAAAATTAGTGTTGCCCAAATGCAAGAACAAAACGAGACTCGCCAGTCTTGGTCTTGATCTTGCGCTACTACACCTGGTCTTGGTCTTGGTATTGCGCTCGCAGTCTTGGTTTTGGTCTTGGTCTTCCAGCAAGAGTCTCGCAATTACCCATTAGCCTATTGATATTTATTAAACATTACTTTAGATCTTAGATCAACTTAACAGAGTACAGAATTAACTTAGCCATAATAAAGACCAACCAAATTAATAATTATCTAAACATTTAATGAGAAATTTGTAAAATCAATTGACACCGGGTGGGGTTTGAACCCACGACCTAAGTGATCCGTGCCGATGCTCTAACCAACTGATTTATCTACCATGTCCCACGGCCACGGGAGTCAGTCTGTTTCTTAATAAACGTTTACATTTAATAAGCTTACATGTGCTAAAACATGGTTAAAACAAATAAAAAACAAATAAAAGACATTAAATTGACTGTACTTTAAAGAACATTACTGTCTAGCAAAAGTTTGATAGACCCTTACCTTATATGTCTATATGTATTTTTGAAGCGGCGAAATTTGTAAAAAACAATATGTATTATTTCACACCAGCCAAATACTTCTACAAACGAGGCACTAGAAATAGGAATAGGTTGGTTTCCACTATAATACCCAAGAGTGCGAGATAAAATTGCTATCGAATTTGTATGACAGTACATAATAAGAATACCATAAGTCTTGTAATTCAACACCTACCTGTCATTAAACTTAAAAGAGAATTGTACGAATGGCTCAGTGAAAAGGCTTTTTAAACGTACGACGTAAAATTAAAGTAGAGGAATATTTAAACTACGATACGTAATAGCAACTAGACTGATATAAATTTACTGGACCAATTGTGAAATATTTATTAAGTACCTATTACCTATTTATTGATTAATTGTTGACATTTTGTTATTTTAGACATTTTACTCATAAATATTATTATCTCATTATTTTATAGTTGTAAGATTTGCATGCCATTAATAATGCCTGATTAAGCGGATGTTTAATTAATACGACCATCTTCAGTGTACCTTATCCAAACGCAAATAAATACATTTTTCAAATTTCAAATATGAAAAGGAATAAAGAGTTATATAATTTATACAATTTACCATTTATTTAAATAAAAAATGAAATACAATACAAATTAAGTTACATAACAGTACACAATAGCTTTGACATTACTGTTACTTTTTATTAATTCCGTTGATCAAATTAATATCAATTAATAAAAAGTAACACCAACGACTACACAGTTCGGGCTGTGTAGTCGTTGAGTAACACAGTATTAAAAAACACACACTTCCAAAAATCGAGATTTGCAGTGAAATTATTGAACATGTTTATCTTTTAGGTAATAATAATAAGTTATTATAAACCCGTATAGTTAATATAATAATAATTAGTAATTACTTACTAGAATAAATTATTATGATATCTGATGCAAGATCAGCATAATGTATTCGTATACATTCTGAGCACCCGGAAACTTATTCTATGAAATATGTACTCTGTGGTGGCAATCAAACAGTGTAAAATGCTGCACGTGCGGTGCGGTGGCGACGATTGTATGCGATATCAATAGAAGCCGTCTTTGCGTGTATCTTGACCTTGTACTTCCGAATAGCTGCAAAATTTCTTTGACAGGTCAGTATCCGACCTTTGATGATGCCGACAACAAGACGCCGCGCACTATCAAAGTGCCGATGGTTAAAACTAGGGATGTACTCATTTTTCATTTAATGAATATTTTTATTTGCTACGTATTTTATGTTATTGTTCGTAATGCGCATAAATCCAATTTTCCTAATTTTTCTTATATATTTTTTTGCATCTCATAGAGTCCCTAAGCGTATACCCGAACACATATAATCCTTGAAACTACACTCAGTGATCAGTGCAAGACGCAAGTCTCGCAGACTTAGTCTTTTTCTTGCTCAAATCTTGCACGGTTAGTTTTGATCTTAGTCTTGCTAAAATTAGGTGGTCTTGTTCTTGGTCTCGGTCGTGTAAATATGCAAGTACAAGACCAAGACTGCAAGACAAAGACCGATTTTGAACAACACTAGGCAAAATACATTCCTCATATATCAATTTTTATTTATTATGTTTAAGGGGAAATATAATCTCAAATGGCTTAGCAAGATCCTTCGTTATGCCGAAAATATTGCAGCATTAATTTTGAAATAAATATATGGTAAAGTTGAGGATTAACGTTAAGGATTATGTTAGAGGAAAACACGATTTCGTAAAATTTTCTCGATAGAAAAAAAATCCAAACTTAACTCCAAAATAAACAATAAACCGTTGTTATTCATAAAATACTTTAAATAAGATCATGAAACTTTGCATACTAACTGAACTAACTATAAAGCAGTGCTTATGTCATTTACTTTTTTTAAAATACCATTATTTTCACTGAAAAATGAAATTACCTAAACTATCGGCCTTTTGAAGCGTGATTCCTGCCGCACGGTCACTTCTCTTCGGCCTTTGAACGGGGAGGTTGTGTCGCTTACGATCAGAATATACATTACGCAACAGGACGACGTAAAATTAAAATGGGAAATAACCGTAATAAAAATAAGAAGCGTCTGGCTTGGCGTTAAGAAACAGGCATAAATATGATAAACCTAATGAAATAAGTGTCTAACGACCTTTCTACTTACAGTATTAGTGATTACAAACATGTCGGTACATAGCATAACACGCGCGGGCAAGTGGGGACGAAATTAGAATTTGAGCTGACTTACTCTATCCCCTTAATGGAAAAATGAAAATGAATAAACCGTATATAACCAAGGCTTGTTCTATAATAAAATTAATTAAATATGATCAGACGATTTCTTATATTAACGCGAACACTACACATTGAAATAATTTTTTTAAATTAATTTTTAAAAATAAAAACTAGTATAATTTCTATGATCAGACGAATTCCCTCAATTTTTCCAACATTCCTCTTAGTCTTACGACACCCATAATATAACGAAATGAAAGGATGAATTTATGTGATTGCCAGTCAGTTTACTATCCATTGTCCAAATGTATTTCAATTTTTTATTGAATCAAAGTAAAAACAAACTTGCAGCCCACTTGATGGTAAGCGTCTACTGCAGGTTATTGACCTCTGCAAAACCAACGTCAAGCATAGAAGGCTTCAGAAACGTTGTCAATACTGAGAACTAAGATGGAATTCCTTGTAGCTTGCGAACAAAAATAGTGCATGGTAGAGCCTTACTGCAGCTATATTATGGTTGTAGTACGAATGGGTGGGCTCGACCAGAGTAGCAGGTAAAATAGTACCTTAATGTGTTTAGTATGGTGAGTATTCAGAACTGGAGACCATTTTTAAAGGAAATGAGTCATTCCATCTTAGGGGTGACAACGCATCTGTATTTATGTATGTAAACGTCTACGGCACATAGGTTCCACTTACCATCAGGTGGACTGTGTGCCCCTTTATAACCCTTATTCTATAAAAAACCTAGTGGGACTCTAATTCAAAAAATGAATTCTACCACCTAGTATTTCACTAATGAAAATGTTTTTTTTTACAGGCGGTGGATTACTTAAAAAAGCGAACGCCAGCTCGCGCAGCGCTCATGATTGCGGCGGTATGGCTCATGAGCGCGCTCGTGTGCATACCACCGTTACTGGGCTGGAGAGTCACGCGGCCGCCGGAACAGTTCCCGCAATGCAAGGTAAAATCTTTTATTATCTGTGGTTTATTTCGTCTGTGATAATTACTTCCATACCCTGTATTTATCGCTCTTTCTTATCTGTGGTTTTATCTGTTATAACTTCAAAATACTCTGTAACTGTATCACTACCTTGTGTGTTCAAGTATGGAGTGTAGAAGTAAGGAGTACCAATTTCCATAGGAGAATAGTTGAAAAAGTGTCCATCTGTAAGCAGTAAATAAAAGTTCAAAAACTTTCCACTACAGCGCTCGAGTAGCTACGGGGTATGTTAAATTGCCCGAAAATACGTTGAGAGTGATTTTGAAAATAAAATACGTGTGGCACTCGGTGACTGCCGCGGTAAAGCTATTGCATAGCATTTTTTATCAACTTATGCAATTATAATTATTTATTTATTTTATTTATGCAGTTAAGTCTTTGATATTAAATCAAATTACACTTTTTGAGCGTGGTGACCGATAAGAAAACAATTTTATTTCTCTTATTGAATAAATGAGAAGTTAATATTGTTTAAAATATTTTAATATCTTACAATACATGTAGGTTATTCAGGAATTTTTATCATTGAGTTAGCAGCTAGTGTACACGCACACAAACACCGTGCCGAAGTCTGCCGAGTGCCGAAGTCTGCCGAACTGAAACGACGTTAGACGATGCACGGCTTTCAACGCCACACCTCCGTGCCCGTCGGATTGGGGAGCGTGAGGTTTTTTCGTTACGGAATTCGGTTGTCCGTGAATTTCTGCAATATCAGGGGACTTCACTCTAACCTAAACGCCGTCCACTACCATCTCGAGACGGCGAGGCCGGCTCTGCTCTTTCTGACCGAGACGCAGGTGTCCTCTCCGGCTGATGTCTCGTATCTCTCCTACCCGGGGTACAAACTGGAACACTCCTTTGTGCCTCGGGCTGGAGTTTGCGTTTACGTCAGAGAGGACATCTGCTCTCGACGCCTCGGCAGACTTGAAGGTTCGGACCTGTCCATCCTTTGGCTACGCGTAGACAGCGACGACCATCCGCGCGTCTACGGGTGCCTCTATAGGTCCCATAGCGGTAATGCCGAAACAGACCGACTATTCGACCACGTCCAAATGGCTGCAGATTCGTTGCTACAGCAGATCCCCTCCGCAGAGATCGTGATCCTCGGCGACTTTAACGCCCATCACGCCGAATGGCTTGGTTCACGTTTAACCGATCATGCGGGGAGATCTGTTCATGATTTTGCCTTGGCATATGGTCTGACACAATTGGTTACTTCGCCTACGCGGATTCCAGATGTGGAGGATCATGCACCTTCCCTGTTGGACCTTCTGCTGACCTCTCACCCGGACGGATATCAGATATCCGTCGACGCCCCTTTAGGCTCCTCGGACCATTGTCTTGTCCGGAGTGTGGTGTCACTCACGCTGAAATCGCGGTTGCATTCTGCAGGCTGCCGCCGTGTTTGGCACTATAGGTCAGCCGATTGGGATGGGATGCGGTCTTTCTTTGCATCCTACCCTTGGGGGCGGGTTTGCTTCTCGCCGGATGATCCCAACGTTGTTGCGGATTCTGTCGCTGATGTGGTACTTCAGGGTATGGAACTTTTTATTCCTTCCTCTGTGGTGCCCATTGGAGGCAAGTCTCAGCCATGGTTTGGTCGCTCCTGTAAAATAGCATCATGCTATGTAAACACCAGCGCTCTAAAAAAGAAGTATAATTCCGCCTCTAGGTCCTTCAAAAGAGTCATTGCCAAGGCAAAGTCAGAGCACATAGGCAGAATTGGCGAGAAACTAGTTCGCCTTCCTTCTGGAACCCGTGCATTCTGGTCTCTCGCCAAGGCTGTCCAGGGGAATTTCTGTCAGCCATCTCTTCCATCTCTGCACAGGGAGGACGACTCACTGGCCCATACCGCAAAGGAGAAAGCCGATCTTCTAGGCTCTTTCTTTGCGTCTAACTCGACTCTCGATGACGGAGGGAGTACTCCGCCGACCATCCCGCGGTGTGAGTGCTCCATGCCGGAATTGCAGTTCACACAGCGCTCGGTTCGCAAAGCACTCCTCTCCCTGGACATCCACAAGTCGAGTGGGCCTGACGGAATCCCCCCAATTGTGCTGAGGACGTGTGCTCCAGAGTTGGCACCGATTTTAACGCGTCTTTTCCGGTACTCCTACTCCCTAGGCGTAGTCCCAAAATCATGGAAGACGGCTTACGTCCACCCGATCCCTAAAAAAGGCGACCGCTCTGACCCGTCCAACTACCGGCCAATCGCCATCACCTCCTTGTTCTCCAAAACAATGGAGTCCATTGTAAACTGCCTGCTCATGAGGTACCTTGATGACACCGCCAACGGTTTCGCCGTGGTAGGTCAGCTGGTGATCTTCTGGTCTACCTAACTCACAGATGAGCGGAGGCAGTAGAGTTCAAGGGGGAGGCATTGGCCGTTAGTTTGGACATTGCGAAGGCCTTCGATCGGGTTTGGCACAAAGCGCTTCTTTCGAAGCTCCCTTCCTATGGGCTTCCCGAGAAATTGTGCGATTGGATCACCAGCTTTCTTGCAGATCGGAGCATCAAGGTCGTTGTAGACGGTGCAAGCTCCGATTGCAAGCCTATTAATGCTGGTGTTCCACAGGGCTGCGTGCATTCGCCAACGCTGTTTCTTCTCATCTCTTCCATCAATGACATGTTGCATACCCGTAACATTCATTGCTATGCAGATGACAGCACTGGTGATGCTCTTTACACCGGCCGAGCCAACATTTCTCGGGAAAACGTCTCCGAGTGCCGGGGCAAACTTGTGTCTGAAGTCGAGTCTCTGCTGGACAGAGTCTCGGATTGGGGGCGACTAAATCTAGTCCAGTTTAACCCCCAGAAGACACAAGTTTGCGCGTTAACCGTTAAAAAGAACCCCTTTATCGTATCCCCTCAGTTTCAAGGCACTCCCCTTGTTGCCTCAGCCAGTATCGGAATCCTCGGCGTCGACATATCGAGTGACGTGCAGTTTCGTGGTCACTTGGAAGGGAAGGCCAAATTGGCCTCTAAAAAAGCTTGGCGTGCTCAGCCGAGCGGGACAGTATTTCATGCCGGCACACCGCCTGCAACTTTATAAGGCGCAGGTTCGGCCGCACATGGAATACTGTTCCCATCTCTGGGCTGGGGCTCCCCCAGTACCAGCTTCTTCCACTTGACCGCATCACGACCGAGTGCTTTCCGATCGGCTCGATTCACTGGCACTGCGAAGAGATGTTGCATCTCTTTGCGTATTTTATCGCATCTATCACGGGGAGTGCTCTGAGGAATTGTTCGGATTGATCCCAGCCGCCAAATTTCGTGAACGCACTACACGTCAAACGTCCCGATACCATCCACACCATCTGGATGCTTGGCGGTCCACCACTGTACGTTTCACAAGGAGTTTTCTTCCACGTACAACCTCTCTGTGGAATAGTTTACCACCGGCGATTTTTCCGGACCGATACGACCTGGGGACCTTCAAGAAAAGAGCTTACTCCTTTCTAAAGGGCCGGCAACGCACCCGCAATTCTCCTGGTGTTGCGGTTGATCATGGGCGGCGGTAGTCACTTAACATCAGGTGAGCCGCATGCTCGTTTGCCCCTTCTTCTATAAAAAAAAAACTGCCTCACATCTGGTTATCTATTGTAGAAGAAAAAGGCAACTACAAGTAGTCGGTGTGGCGATGGACCCACCTGTATTTTCTATAGTCACCGATGTGGACTTGTGATGGACAATAATTATTATGATCATGATAGTTCCGAAAATTACAAGCACACCTGTATATAACTAATTTTTATACAGTCAGAAAATTGGGGTTTGCAAGGTACCTACTTAACAAAAGTTGTAATGTGTTTCAATGAAAGCAAAGGTCTAAAGGATACATTTTTTATATTTAAAAAATAAAGCAAGAACTTAGATTACAACAATATTGTAATAAGTTATATTTTACAATTAAAAATTGTAAAATATGTTTGATATTACCACGAATGTTCGAAGCGATTACAAGCACGAGAAAGTTCTGAAAATCACATGTATTTTGCTCTCTTGTGTGAAATGCTTTAAATATTGCACCAAAATATCGTATTTCCCACCACTTTAAATGCAAAATACGCAACATGTAATTTTTGATTTGTGCGCAATCGCACGTTTACATTTGATAGCGTCAAGGACTCTCTATTAAAATATCCGCAACTTTCCTTTACTTTCTTTATTTTCGACTATTTACTCACTGCTATGAGAAAAATTTTATAGCAAGCTAGTCTATACAAATAAATAAAAATGGAGTGTCTGTTTGTAAATATAACAGCTTTTTACTACTCGTAAATGCATATGAAAGTATATGCTGCACTTATAACAAATATAGTACGTGATGGTAATATGGTCATCCGATTGATTCTTATGGTCAATTTCTTATAACTCAAAAACTACAGCCTTGATTGAATAGATGGTATCTTGATAAGATAGCTCTTTAACAGTTAATCAAATAATTAAGGGTGAAAAGGGCGGTGCTATATCGACGCCATTTTAACAGTTGATATTATAGTAAATATTATAGTCGATTTTAGTATGGTGCAGTGTAGTTAGTTTTTAAGTTTTTCGAAGTGTTCCCAATTATTGACAAAGCTTGTTTGTTATTTTTTTTTCTTAATATATTAGTTATATTATGCAACTTTGTGTTTTTTCTATGTCCTTCTCCTAGATTTGGTTTTATAGGGCGGTAAAGCAAGGATTAGGGCAGTTAAGGTAACTTTTATACTTAATTATGACTTGTTGAAGTGTAACTTCCTACTGTTAAAAGAAATTTACTATCAATTTATTCAGTTGCATTGTTTAGGACAAACTAAAACTATCGAAACATTTATGGTCCGTGTGTCTTTTTGTTCCAGCTAATCTCCGAAACGGCTTGACCGATTTTGACAGGAATTTAACTGGTAGATAGCTCTAGTTATAAGGAGTAACTTAGGCTACTTTTATTTTAGAAATAAAATTAGCGTACCGCGCAAAAAAAATTAAAGCTCTAAATTACACGCGAACGAAGTCGCGGTGAACAGCTAGTTCCGTAATACGATCGAAGAAAACCATCCACTGTAAACCCCCAAGATACTTTGAGCCCTTTTTAGAGTAAATTTTAGTAATTAAATGCTAAAACATGCCACTCTCATATAAAAGTACTTCCTCTGACGGATTCCTTGTTACTTTAATAAAAATGTAAAGTATAATAAAATATTAAAGTAAATATAGGAATTAATTATAGGTGTGTAGTCTGCAGTGCTTAGGGTATATTTAGTATTTATGCTAGACTACGTTTTTGACAAACTTTGGAATAGAATTTTCATTCCGCACTCCTGTATCATTATATTTACCTACAATGTTTCATTTTGCATAAAATACCCAACAACTTGAATAAAAGTACCTTTATAGATTTAATCGCTTTTAATTTATTTGACTTTTAATTCCCAACGTTTCGGGTACTTTCCAGCACATGGTCGCGGGGAAATGAGGTGACTGACGTTCCGATGTCAGTGTTAACTCTGAATACCTTCAGCTTTTTACGAGTAATTATTATTTATGGTCCGATCTACACAGAATGAACTTACTTTATCTTGAAGTCTTGCAGTGGTATGCTTGGGTTTACTTAAAATTTTATTAATTACAGGATCCTTAGCAGGTGGTAGTAACCACCTTCTCTATTGAAATTAGGCTGTTTTTAATTTCAACAGCCTAACGTATCATCCTTGGTAGAAATCGATGTTCTTTCGTGAGGATTTCTGGTCTATCAAATCTGATGTAATGGCGTGAGTCGACTAGGAAATGATCACAAACTGCAGACTTCCCAGAACGTTGGTGCATCACGTCAGCTATATGTTCTTTTACGCGGGTTTTAATTGATCTTTTAGTTTATCCTATATATGAGAGACCACATTCACAATCAAGCTTGTACACTCCTACATATTGTAGAGGGATATGACACATGACAGATGGCATGAACTGACTAATCTTCTCCGAGGACTTATAGAATATTGTAATAAAACTCGCTTCAAAATGTAACTAATCTCTGTGACTTTTTTACGTGGTAGAGCCGTGCTGCAGCTATATTAATTGTATAGTTGTAGCACGAATGAGTCGACTCGACCGGGGAAGGACCACGCTCTCTCAGAATACCAGCGTCAAATAGCAGCTTATTGCTGCTGTGTTTCGTATGGTGGGTGTAGAGAACCGGAACCCTGTTTACTGGAAAAGAGGCATTCCATCTTAGTCCTCAAGGCTGACAACGCATCTACATTTTGAATCGCGAACGAGGATAGATGTAGATGTCTATGGGCCACAGTAACCACTTACCATCAAGTGGACTGTGTGCTCGCTTGTCACCCTTTTCCTGTAAAAAAAACACCACTGACATAATGGTTGTAAAGCAGACACACGCTCGACAGTGGTCGGCTTCACTTAAAACTCGTTGTTGTGCAGAACCTGCTTGACGTGCTGAACCTCGGCGGTCAGTTGTTTGCTGTTACAGATCCCTCGTGCTCTCCGTAACAAAGATTTGCCCACGGTAGCTAACTGTGAAGGATGATGGTGTGACTCACCGTTTAAATATCGCTTTATATGAAGTATGATATTGAAGTTGTTCATGGGCGGAGTTAATCACTTACCATCGGGTGAGCCGCATGCTCCTTTGCCTCCTCTCCTGTAAAAAAATGGTTCATTTTTTTCGGTAGACTAACACATCTTCCTCGATATGTTAGGCTAGGAAATTATTTTCCTCTAACTCCATAGTAAATTGAATTTTAGATTTTATGGAATGAAGATGTTTTAAAAACGCAGTCACTTAAAAAGTAAAATAATAAAATTTTGAAAATATTGTCTACGTACCACTTGTAGAACCTTGGAGTTACAAGTGCAGTAATTATAGAAAATCATTAATTTAAGTAATCATTATAAATTTAAGAAATCATTATATAAACGAGTATAATAACCAGCGTAAATATTAGAAATCATTATATAAACCAGTACGGACCGGAATTAAAAGTCAAGTAAATTAAACGCGATAAAATGCGTAAAAGTATTTTTGATCAATATGTAGTGTTCGCGTTAAAGGAAATCATACATACCTAACAACTTATAATTTTGTAGAAAATTCTGCTTTCAAAAATTACTCCACAAGGAAATTTCTGTACAACTTTATGTTTTGCCTCTGTAAATAAATTGCCTAGAAATAATTTGATTAACTAGTAAATATTTCTCAAGCCACTTCAACCTCTTTGCTTACACGAAAGCAATCACAGATTTATATTATAATTCACTTTTTAAACATGTCAGTATTTTTAATCTACACTATTTCCGTTACCGTTACGGCTTAGTAAAGTCCACTGTTAAAATAGGCCTGCCCCATATATTGCCTCATAAGGGGGGGGGAGTCGGAAACCGCAATTTTTTATTTTTAGTCTTTGTTAGGAAGACTGCCTCCTGTCCTGATCTCCTGATTTGTTTCCATCTATTGCCTCTTACGCTAGCCATTCACACATCACTATTTCATTTTAGTCTATCAATTTATTTATTTATTTATACTTTTATGCACAAAGTGCTACATATGCCGGACTTAATGCCGTAGGGCATTCTCTCCCAGTCAACCATTACGCTAAACAGAGATAGACATTTTGGAGGCGGTGCAGCAATAATCAAATAGAAATATATATATATATATATATATATATATATATATATATATATATATATATATATATATATATATATATATATACATACACTGTATACACATAAATACATAAATATATGTCTATATGTACATACATAATATGTACCTATAAATTATATTATCTATGTCAAAACAAATATGAAAAACATATATACGAAATTAAGAGCTGTGTTAGTTCAATTTCCACTACTGATCGGTGTAGTGGCAGTAGTGGGACATCCGCTATCCCATATCGTCTCGCGGTTGTCGTATGAGACGACAATGGGAAACAAACCAGGAGATGGACTGCAGCGTCTTCCTAATGACTACTAATAAGTACTACGTTTGCCAAACCACTTGTAAGCGTTGCGACTATGGCAAATATGAGTCAATCTATGGGGGAGGTTAATGTTCAACAGTGGGTCTTGATAAGCTGTAACGGTAGCGGTAAACTCCACTGCTGAACATTAGACGTAGTGGCCGTGAAAAGAAAAGGGGAGATCCCCCGCCAGACAAGGTATCCTGCTCGGGGAGCAGCCAACGCTCCATGTGATTGCTCAGAGCTATTGAATATATATACTGTTTTGCTTCGGAACTTTGATAGCGCGATTTAGGATTCGATATGTTTCGCTTGTGGCGCGACGATAGCGCCGTCACAACGCCTTAAAAGGGGTATATTTGTCATAGTTGCCACACTTGACCATTTTGACTATTTTTAGGGTTACAAAGGGTAACCAACGGGACTCTATTACTAAGTCTCCGCTGTCCGTCCGTGCGTCCATCCAACTGTCTGTCTGTCAGCGGGCTGTATCTCATGATCGGTAATAGTTAGACAGTTGTAATTTTCACAGATTGTGTATTTCTGTTGGCGGTATAAGAACAATTAATAGAAATAAATTCAAAATTAAAGGAGGCTCCTCTACTAGAAACGTGTTTAAAGGTGGGTACGGAACCCTTCACGTCCGAGTTCGACTCGTACTTGGCTGGTTATTTATTTTCTATTCGTTATTAGAAAAATGTTGCCATACGTCTCCCAGTTTGTTCCGCGCTGTCACCTCTTAAGACACCCTCGGCACTATATGAGGATGTTTTATTGTTATTATAATATATTTTATTCGTTCATTCATATTTTAATGATATTCTTTCCTGGTTTTCTCTGAAATTCGCGGAAAATATAATATCATTGTGTCGCAATAGTAACTTAAACACAAATAAATTACTTTTATGAGTTCTCTGAAAATTTTCTACAGATATAGTATGTATTTTTTATATTTGTTGTGGTGTTTGTTACAAGCTTTGTGTAATCATAGCTTCTTTCAAACAAAATAATATATATATATATATATATATATATATATATATATATATATATATATATATATATATATTATTGCCGTTACAGCTTTTCATAAGTCCACTGCTGAACTTAGGCCTCCCTCTTTGATTGCCTCGTAAGGGGTATATTTTTAACCGATTTCAAAAAAAGGAGGAGGTAATCAGTTCGACTTTATTTTTTAAGTCAACTGAATTTGATAATTTTTTAAATTTAATAGCTAGTGCTTTTTACGCAAAGAGCCGTGGTAGCTCACATGGTTAACGCTCGCTGTAAATATAACAGAATGCGAGTAAACCAGGTTCGATCCCCGCCGGCACCAATGATGTTGTTAATTGTAATTTTAAGTGCCGATTTACCACGTGCTCGACGGTGAAGGAAAACATCGTGAGGAAACCTGTATGTCTGAGGAATAAGAAAAAAATACTTCGAAGACATGTGAAGTTCGCTAACACGCATTGGAGCAGCGCGACGGACACTTCCTAACCCTAAAACCCTCTCAGAAATGAGAGGAGGCCTGTGCCCAGCAGTGGGATGTATATAGGCTGTAACTTTACATTACTTACTTTTACTTTCCACGTGGAACCATATAAATTTGATCAAGATCTGACCAGTAGTTTTTGAGTTATCCTTAATAATGCGAATTTAATTTTCTTCGACTACATTGATGATGTTCTCATTTTATTTATAATGAATTTATTGAATTTTACCACTTGTTAGTAGTTAGTGCCATATTTGTC
Source organism: Parnassius apollo (assembly GCA_907164705.1). Lineage (NCBI taxonomy): Eukaryota > Metazoa > Arthropoda > Insecta > Lepidoptera > Papilionidae > Parnassius > Parnassius apollo. Next base: position 2,794,044 of record CAJQZP010001141.1, read on the forward strand.
ACGCTTGGCGGATTGGCAACCACCTACTATTACTAATAAGTTCTGTCCGTCCTCATCTCCGGGCTACCAATCCAATTCTCAAAATCTTAACAACTTAGTAATGTCCGCGTGGCTAGTGAATTAGACAACCTTACTTGCATGGTAATTAAAACTGACATTTTTGTTGCCTTCCTCACGATATTTTATGCACTGCCGAACTCGTGTTAATTCAGCAATATTTTATGTAAAATTTTTAAAAAGGCGTAACCCCCCCCCCCCCCTTCCCTTCTCCTCGCCCACTCTAGGACTTTCTCAACAAACATCCAGACACGGAAGAATTATTTGTAGGCCTTACTAAATTTTTCCGTGCGGGATTCGGCCGCAACCTTGAATTTTACCGCCTCTGGACTACCACGCTTAAATAACCCCGAACTTTATTAACGAAAGTTACAAAATATCGTTTTAATATTTTATATGCTAGTTGCGCGCATTAAATCAGAGATATTTAATAACCTTTGTCGCCAAACTTTGTTTTCGTTGAAACACTTGAGTAACTTTAAGTATTATCAATCTCTCTTAGGTGTCCGTTTTAAAAACAAACCACACTATAAAATTTAATAAAATGAAGTCACGAATTAATTTACAGTTAACCTGTTGGTAAGTGGCCATTGCAGTCTATAGACACTTGCAGTCGTCTTCAAACAAAGAAAGCTACCGATGCCTCTGAGGTATAAGATGAAATACTTTACTGTCTGTAATTTCCCTTATTCTCTATACCGGTCAGACTGGAACACTGCAATACAACCACTATTATTTGGCAGCAGACATAGGTTAATAGTGTAATAAGACGAATTATAAGGTAGAAGAGTTACTACCTAGTAAGTGAAGGTCGCGTATAATTATGGCACTATGTGTGTAACATGTCCCGTGCAGTTTAAACATATCATTTATATAATATATAACCATATTTCCCAATTTAGTACTCGTTTCTTGGGATTACATATCAGACTTCTACGAAAATTTCCCATAATTTCTATTTTGCACTGTGTCTTATTTCACCGTTTTCTTTCCTTCTAACTTTTAGTGAGTACTTTTAAGTACCGACGTGACGTCTGCTAGACCACTATAACATTTCTAACGAAAACTTTGATGTTTCCTGATATTGTTATAAAGAAAGTTTCTATGTATTCTTAATATATCTAGAAATTGTATAAGTAGGTATAACAAAATATAGGAGTTTACACATTTATTGCTAATTAAAAACATAAATATTTCAGTCTCAAATTATTTGGGGGACAAAATGAACAGTTATCTTAATGATTAACATTAATCAATTAAACAATCGTTTTTTTCTTGACATAATTTTTACCGTATGTTAATAACTAGATAAACAATAAGAATAAAAACATAAAAAATCAACAGTTTTATATCAATTACAAGGCATAAAATTGTAGGAACTATCAAAGTTTACGAACACTCTTTGTAAAATACAGACTTGCTGTATTATAGTCACACATATTTTATACAAATGCTTTTGTACGCAATCTTGCGCTTTAAGTTTGAAGGACAGGAGTGGCAGAGTTTTCTGGTGCATTGTAGTCTCACATATTTTATACAAATGTTACATTTGTAAGCAATCTTGCGCTTTAAGTTTGAAGGATAGGTGTGACAGAGTTTTCTGTTGCATTGTAGTCTCACATATTTTATACAAATGTTACATTTGTAAGCAATCTTGCGCTTTAAGTTTGAAGGATAGGTGTGACAGAGTTTTCTGTTGCATTGTAGTCACACATATTTTATACAAATGCATTTGTATGCAATCTTGCGCTTTAAGTTTGAAGGACAGGTGTGGCAGAGTTTTCTGTTGCATTGTAGTCACACATATTTTATACAAATGTTACATTTGTAAGCAATCTTGCGCTTTAAGTTTGAAGGACAGGTGTGACAGAGTTTTCTGTTGCATTGTAGTCTCACATATTTTATACAAATGTTACATTTGTAAGCAATCTTGCGCTTTAAGTTTGAAGGATAGGTGTGACAGAGTTTTCTGTTGCATTGTAGTCTCACATATTTTATACAAATGTACATTTGTATGCAATCTTGCGCTTTAAGTTTGAAGGACAGGTGTGGCAGAGTTTTCTGTTGCATTGTAGTCACACATATTTTATACAAATGTTACATTTGTAAGCAATCTTGCGCTTTAAGTTTGAAGGATAGGTGTGACAGAGTTTTCTGTTGCATTGTAGTCACACATATTTTATACAAATGTTACATTTGTAAGCAATCTTGCGCTTTAAGTTTGAAGGACAGGTGTGACAGAGTTTTCTGGTGCATTGTAGTCACAAATATTTTATACAAATGTTACATTTGTTAGCAATCTTGCGCTTTAAGTTTGAAGGATAGGTGTGACAGAGTTTTCTGGTGCATTGTAGTCACACATATTTTATACAAATGTTACATTTGTAAGCAATCTTGCGCTTTAAGTTTGAAGGACAGGTGTGACAGAGTTTTCTGTTGCATTGTAGTCACACATATTTTATACAAATGTTACATTTGTAAGCAATCTTGCGCTTTAAGTTTGAAGGACAGGTGTGACAGAGTTTTCTGTTGCATTGTAGTCACACATATTTTATACAAATGTTACATTTGTTAGCAATCTTGCGCTTTAAGTTTGAAGGACAGGTGTGACAGAGTTTTCTGTTGCATTGTAGTCACACATATTTTATACAAATGTTACATTTGTAAGCAATCTTGCGCTTTAAGTTTGAAGGATAGGTGTGACAGAGTTTTCTGTTGCATTGTAGTCACACATATTTTATACAAATGTTACATTTGTAAGCAATCTTGCGCTTTAAGTTTGAAGGATAGGTGTGACAGAGTTTTCTGGTGCATTGTAGTCACACATATTTTATACAAATGTTACATTTGTTAGCAATCTTGCGCTTTAAGTTTGAAGGATAGGTGTGACAGAGTTTTCTGGTGCATTGTAGTCACACATATTTTATACAAATGTTACATTTGTAAGCAATCTTGGGCTTTAAGTTTGAATGACAGTTGTGACAGAGTTTTCTGGTTTGACTTTTCTCTGCTTCATTTTCGCACTTTTTCAGGTTCATCTGGTCCAAGAACTTCATTTATCGACAAGCGCACTTTTTTGATAGATATATTCAGAATCCGCTGCATTTGTGGATTGACCAGAGATTGTGGCTGACTGTTTCATGCCCTAAGTACCTAACTAATCCATTTTTATAAATGTTTTAAAATAACTGAAAATTACGATATAATCTGAAAAAAGTCGTACCAAAAATAGTTACATAAGTACGGACGAGTGGTCTGGCAGACCACTCACGATCTTATAATGATCAAAACTTACCGTAATCGTACTCGCCGCCACAGCCAGTCTCCACAACTCGGGCGACTGTCAATGAGGTAGAGAGAAGGTCACGGGAATACGACGTTGCTAACAAATTAAACTAGACTTTTCAAAGTCTCAAAGTGTCTGTCAGACCACACGTCGGTACTTAAAGGTTAAGGTAGAAATTTAAATTTGTAGAGTTTCCAGTTACTTTTCTTCGAGAAACCAAACTTTATAGTACGCTAAAGATGTGTTCCAGTTCCATCAAACGTCCTTATAAATTTTTAAAGTTTCAGATCTGTTAAATTCCTAAACTGCCTTTGAATATTCGTGAGGCGCTAGTAATTGAAATATAGCTTTAGAATTATTAAACTGTATAAATATTATTTTTTACCAATCAAGTTGCAGTACTACTTTAGTAAAGCCGTTTATAAAATCTAACAAAAATCATTTTCGTATATTTTGAAGGCGGTTCTAAAACTTAGTGAGGCCCCGATTTTAAAAGCTATTATGTGCAAATTTTTTTAAGTATTGCGAAGTCGGTCTTTCCTTTCTTAAGAAGTTTATTTATTTGCCTCTTTTAAGTGGACTGAACAATATCACAAGCTCAATGTATTTATGCAGTCTAAAGTTGACGTAATATCATAACAATCTGTTTATTCCAAATTGTCCTGACTAAGCTTTTGATATTAGATTACTTGTAAAAATGATATTTGAAATTAACCATAATTTTAGAAAAGCATGTTGATCACAAGCTGTGCCGACTAAGCTTCTGATGTTAGATTACTGAAGACAAGTTTTGAAGTATAACATTACTGAAGACGCTGGCTCCACAGTATAATTGTTATTGCTGGTCAAACCAAGGTGTCCTACTTTCAGTAAACTGACTTATTTTGACCATCCTATAGAAGTAATTGCATTGAGAATTATATCCATTATAGTCCTCATCGTAGTAATATAATCACGTAGTTAAAGAAGTCAGTATTACACTGAATTAGTTTTAATTCATTATTGTTATGAAATAGTAATAAATGTCATCAAGAAATAGGTAGGTAAGACTAAAATGTCGTAGAAATGGTTCCCTTAAAAACTTTTTTCAATCTTTCTGAGAGGAACTTTTTTTCCAAATTTATACGAGACTACCCCCGAAGTGTAACGAATTTTATAAAAAAGTAATTAATATAGGTCCATAATTAACGAAATTATTGCCTATCATTCGTATAAAAAAGAAACAGGGTAAAAAATTGTATGATACGAGAAAAGTGGGATTTTCAAGATGATGTTGTGAGCAGGATTAAAATAAGAAATGCTTCGATGGTTTGGTCATGTAAATAAAAAAAGTGAACGAGGGAAGAGTGACAAAGCAAATATATGCTGCAGAAGTGAACGGCTGAGTCGCTAAGGGACGCCCTAGACGAAAGTTTATCGACCAAATATTGAAGATGGGCCAGATTAAAATTTCCCTAAACTGGCGAGCATGTATGTGTATATGGATGTAAAGGAGGCGAGAGAGGTTTGTCAGGATAAAAACGGAAGTCTGTAGTCTCTGCCTACCCCTCTGGGTGACAGGCGTGAGTCTTTATGTATTGATACTCTTTCTTTTAAAATTCGGCTAAAAAAGGAGGGACAGTGAAGTATTATATTTCGTTCTATACAATATGGTTTCTAACCATAACAGATGTAACCTCTGTATACTAAGTGTTTAGTAGATAGATAGACATCTGTTTCGGCTTTCACGAGGTTCTCGTCATACAGAATGGTAATGTCGACAAAAAATATCCTTGACTGTGCCCGGTCCATCAGCATAATATTATTTTTACGTTATTGATTTATTAATATTATTTTTTATGATTAACCATTTTTTAATGTTTATTTTTGTCAAAAATTAAAAAATTACTTCGCAGACACTACTTACTGACGGCAGCGCGGCTCTAACTACTTGCGGTTATTCTACAAATTTTCAGGGACAGGCGGGCTATGCATTAGCACGTAGCGATCGTTCTCCTTTTCTCTAACCTCAATGATACTGGGCACTGGAATTATATCTCGATGGTACTGGGTATATATCTCTATGGTATATACCGATAAATAAAAATTAATTTCCGGTAGATAACAATTGAATCCCGCGGGATTATATTTATATTTATTTAAATTTTATTGTTAACAGCTTTAAACATAAATTTACACATTACATTTTAGGGTTGAGACTTAATGGCTACCGGCGTTCTCCGCCAGTCAACACGTGGAGTGATAACATTTTGTGGTAGGTGCATTCATATACATATTTACTATGCAGCGATATGTGGTAGAAATTTTATTAATACAACAATAATAATGTCCTTCAGGTCGAATTTCGCTCACGGCGGCCATTATCAAAGGAGACTACCGGAGGATTATAGTGCCCAAATGTATCGCAAGCAGAGGTGCACTCGGTATTCTTTTTAATCTGTCCGATGCGACCCGAAACCGTCACAATCGGAGAGAGATCAGGCACAGGACCAACGGTTTTATGTGCTTTCCAAGGCACGGGGGTGAGTCACCGCCAACTTCCTGACTCTGGGCAGCTACTGAGAATTTCTTCATGGAAAAACTCATTAACTGTTTTTTCCTAACCCGGGATTCAAACCCGGGACCTCATGATCAGCATTCACAGTACTAACACCATTAGAACATCGAGACAGTAATATTATTCAGCAAAAAGCAGGCAGAAATACTAATAATATAATACATATAATACACTAGTTAATAAATAAATTTTCGCTATCACAAATATGGTATCTTCATTAAAATATCACTGTCACTTAAGAGCGGGTGCTGTTTAAACCTAAAATGTAAGTTACAGTAGCTACGCTCGTAACAGATGGGCGAACACGGCATTCCTTTAAGCAAAAACCGTCAGAAGTGAAGTTAGACTGGAAGCACTAAGGTTATTTTAGCATAATTTATCACTCCCGTTGTAACTACTTTGTTGTTATCTAACAGATTAGTTTTAACGTACATTATAACAGCTTTATAACTTAGAAATCAAACTGCTAAATTAGGTTTTAAAAAATGATTGCGATTAATGCAAATACTACATATTTGACATCACCATCATCATTATTACCACCCATCACACAAGTCCACAGTAAAAATTGATACGAATTTGTTATTCTTGATACAAAAGACAAGTTGGACTGAATTTACAGGACGTGCAAAAACGCATATCACAACGGATTTTTTTTGGAAGTTTTTACCGGCGGGTGGGATTAGGTATAGATAGCGACAGTGTGCGAGGGAGAAGTGATAAAAGCAACGCCATTTTTAATCCCATTCTATGACCGCACGGGTAGTATACAATTCATCCAGATTACAAGTATACTTATTGTGTTATGTATGAATGCACTTCGAAAAGATTAGTTTGAATCGCACACCTACAAATCCTCATAAAAAATTGTAACAATATTTTTGCTATTTTGTCAGCATGCGCTCAACAGCAGCTGCCTAGGAATAGTATAGCTATAGCCTATGTCCATATCATTTGTCGACGTATTGTCAACATTTGTCTAATATCATAATTATCATTTGTATACAATTGACTATCTGCAAAATGAACTTATTTCTATCATAGACTGAATTGCATTTTTAATACATAGTTTAAATAAATATAATAAAGTTTTATTATTTCATTTTTTACTTATTTATCGTGAGCAAAATATAGACTATCATTAACATTAAAAAGAAGACCGTAGTCTCTGTCCACCACGTGTTCTTATTTATACGTGGTAGATATGCTGCAGTTATATTAGTAGTATAGTTGTAGCACGAATGGGTCTGCTCGACCAGGGAGAGACCACGCTCTCACAGAATACCGGCGTCAAATTGTAGCTTAATGCTGCTGTGTTTCGTATGGTGAATGAGAACCTGAGACCCTTTTTATTGGAAACGAGGCATTCCATCTTAGTCCTTACGGGTGACAACGCATCTGCATTTTGATTTGTAATCGAGGATAGATGTAGATATCTATGGGCCGCAGCAACCACTTACCATCAGGTGGACTGTGTGCTAGCTTGTCACCCTATCCTATAAAAAAAAACAAAACTACTGAGGCCCAAGTTCACTTACATTCATCATCTATTTAGAATCAATACGCATTGGTACTCCTGACGGCGATAGTAGAAAGCCTGGTTACAAGTAAAAAAAATATTCGGTTCAAGGCACTTACAATACGAAACACAGCAGCATTATGATGCCATTAGTGCAGAAGCCACATATCATCAGGTTTACAATAAGTTTATAAGTCACTTCAATTCTGTACAATTAACATGGATGTAATTTTTCTGGCATTTTCCGTGTTCACCATTTACGACACCCATAACACGAAAAGAACCAACTCGTCCGTCACCCGGGTTCTACTATACCTAGGCTGCACTAAAAGTATCGGGAATGGAATATTTCCACTGTTCCTGTCATATTAAAATCTTTTTAATTGAAAACTCATTGGTTTTAAAAATCAAATACCATTTATTTTTTTAAAAAAAAGATTCTCGGTCTTGTCACAATGTTTTGTCAAATTTGTTTAGTCGTTGAAAAAATGGAATTGACTCGAGAAAATTCAAGAGCGATGATTTATTATGAATTCGAAGTGGTTTAACACAAAAACAGTGTGTTGACCGGATGTTTTCTGCATTTGGTGATGAATTCCCATCCAAAACCACAATTTATCGCTGGTTTGCTGAATTTCAACGTGGACGTGTCAAGCTCAGTGATGATCCCCGTCAAGGTCGTCCAAAAACTGCAGTCACCCAAGAAAACGTTGATGCTGTGCGTAAGCTGATTGAGGAAGATCGACATGTGTCATACCGCAAAATTCAGGCAACTTTATACATTGGTATGAGTCAAACACAAATAATCTTGCATGAACATTTAGGTGTAAAAAAGTTGTTTTCCCGATGGATACCGCATTCGCTCTGTGAAGAGCAAAAAAGCGGCTCACGTTACTTGGTGCGTCAGAACTCTCGAAAGATTCCACGCAGGATCCTTAAATGCTGTATACAACATCGTATCAGGTGACGAATCCTGGATATATGCGTACGAACCCGCAACAAAAAACCAGTCACGAGTTTGGGTGTTCGGAAATGAGTTAAAGCCAACAAAAATTGCTCATTCACGGAGTGATGCAAAAAAAATGGTGGCCACGTTTGTCTCCAAAACCGGCCATGTTACGACTATTCCTCTTGAGGGATAAAGAACGGTTAATGTAGAATGGTATGCTGGCATTTGTTTGCCACAGGTCATTTCTGAACTCCGTAAAGAGAACTGCAACCGCGGCATCATCCTCCATCACGACAAAGCGAGTTTTCACACCGCACTCAGAACAAAAGTGTTTTTAGAGCAAGAAAACATAGAATTATTAGACTATCCGCCGTACAGCCCTGACCTAAGTCCTAATAATTTCTATACTTTCCCTTAAATAAAGAATAAATTGCGTGGACAGAGATTTTCATCACCTGAAGAAGCTGTGGACGCCTACAAAACGGCCATTTTGGAGACCCCAACTTCCGAATGGAATGGTTGCTTCAATGATTGGTTCCATCGTATGGAAAAATGTGTCAAATTTCGCGGAGAATACTTCGAAAAGCAATAAATACATTTTTAAATAGTAAGTTGTGTCACTTCCTTGATTCCCGAAATTTTCAGTGCCGCCCTCGTACTCGTACCCCATTTTACCATCCCTATTATCGTTTATACGTCCTATCTTTTTTTACATGGTAGAGCCACGCTGCAGCTATATTATAGCTATAGCACGAATGAGCTCGACCGGGGTGGGACCACGTTCTCACAGAATACCTGCGTAACATAGAATTGTAATACTGCTGTTTGTTGTTGTGCTGTAATACTGTGTTTCGTATGTTAAGTGTAGTGAATCGGTGACCCTTTTTACTGGAATCGGTGCATTCCATCTTAGTCCTCAGGGGTGACAACACATTTGCATTTTGATTCTTAACTGAGGATAAATGTGGATGTCCATTGGCCATAGCATCCAATTACCATAAGGTTGACTGTGTGCTTGTTTATCAACCAATGTTATAAAAAATGTAGTATGAATGGGTAAGCTCAATTGAGGAAGAAATCTGACAGAATAACAGCAGGAGCAGTAGTCTTAGTGTTGGTGTTTTTTGTGGTAACTGTAGAGAACCAGAGATTGTTTTTAGTAAAAATGAGACATTTTAATGTAGTTCTCATGGATAACAATGCATTTGCGTTTCATTCTTAATAGAGGGTAAAGGTACGTAGATGTCTATGGGTCACAGCATTCATGTACCATCACTTAGACTGTGTGATAGTTTGACATACTTATTCTATATAAATTACTTTTTTAATGGGCACACAGTCCACCTGATGGTAAGTGGTTGCTGTGGCCCATACATCTACATCTATCCTCGATTACGAATCAAAATGCAGATGCGTTCTTGAGGACTGAGGTGGAATGCCTCGTTTCCAGTATAATGGATCTCCGGTTCTCTACACTGACCATACGAAATATAACAGCATTAAGCTGCTACTTGACGCTGGTATTCTGTGTATTACGACCTATAAAAGCCCATTGCTGAACATAGAACACTGCATAATTTTGCCATAGTTACCGCACTGGGCAGGCACGTTGGCAAACGCAGTAATATATTTTTTTTAGTTATTACTAGGAAAATACCTCTTGTGAAACCAACGTGATAATATGGGGTGGTGTATATTCTAACACAACCACTACCCGATTATAAAATAGTTTTATGTGATTAAATATGCATACAGTATAACTCCTATACAAGTTTTTAGCACTAAAATTTTTCTTCGATTACGAATTACTTCATAAGAGCTGGTTAAATTAACGCCAAATGTCGTTCAATATGTTTAATATAGCCTCTAGACCAAGTAGAAATTATAAATGCGTTAAAAGATGACCCGTATCGTAGGTAAAAGGAATTAAAGTCCCGGTTAAAGCTATAAAAGACCTTTATTATTCGTCCCGGTATTCATTTGCGATAAAAAAGTTCAAAGGTGCTCTCGAAGAAATCTGCTATCGATCTATTGTTAAAGAGAATCTGTTAAAATGTGTTTTTCTACAGAATAAGTGTGACAAACGAGCGCTCAATGCACCTGACTGTAGGTATTTGCGGAACCCCATAGAAATTAACATCTATCCTCGATTAAAAACCAAAATGCAGATGCGTTGTCACCTCTGAGGATGGAGGTGGAATGCCTCGTTTCCATTAAGATAGGGTCTCCGGATCCTCTACACTCACCAGACAAAACACAGCAGTATTAAACTGCTACTTTACGCTGGTATTCTAGACTCTAGTACTCTAGACTAATCATACGAAACACAGCAGCATTAAGAAGTTTTAGCAATGCATCAGGGATGTTTGCGGAATATGAAACTGATGGCTTCGATGCCATCATTCGCAACAACCAAAAACGAGCTCCCTGATCAGCAGAGTGAGGAACAATTTCAATAGCATCCTGAAGACATTAGCAGACCGATTTACATCACCGATCTGAAAATGCTTTTGGAACATTCCCTTTCCCCTGATGGTCACCCGTAGTAACAAATATAATTGTAAGTAATTTATTGTAACAAGTGTAATTTTTTAATCCCAATTAAAAAAATACTAACATAGTTTGTAAGTTATTTTTACTGACACATATAGATGTAGAAGTTGTCTGAAATAAATGATTTATTATTATTATTAATTTGATATTTGCCGTTGGTATTCGGTGAGAGCGTGGTTCTTCCTCGGTCGAGCCGACCCATATTTGCTATAACCATAATAGCTGCAGCGGAGCTGTACGTGCCACGTATAAAAATATTAGATATTTAAAGATATTATATATTATTAGATATTATTATATATCCAGAAGAAATTAACATTTATAATCATCCATCATCTATCATCATATTTTTAGACATGTAAAGTAAGATCAAATTGTGTATTGTTAGGAATTAAATTTAAGAATAAAGAAATTTATTAAATATTTAAAATATATAATAATATTAAAAAAAACATAAACATATAACATAAACACTCACGCGTGTCACCCAGAGGGGTAGGCAGAGACTACAGACTTCCATTTAGCACGATCCTGACATACCTTTCTCGCCTCTTCCACATCCATATACCTACGCATACATGCTCGTCGGTTAAGGGTACTCTTAATTTGGCCCATTTTTAGTATATCGCCAATTTGGTCGACAAACTTCCGCCTAGGACGTCCCTTTCCGACTCTTCCATTCACTTCTGCAACATATATTTGCTTTGTCAGTCTTTCCGCATTCAGTCTTTCTACATGACCAAACCACCGAAGCATTCCTTTCTTAATCCTGGTCACCGCATCATCTTGCAAACCACACTCTTCTTTTATCACACAGTTTCTCACCTTGTCACTCAGATTCAGCCCTAACATACTCCTTAGCGACCGCATTTCTACTGCATTTATTCTACTCTCGTGCTTCTTCTGCCACACCCAACTTTCACTACCATACGTTAAAGTAGGGACTAATACAGCACTGTGAATTGCCATACGTGCCTTTTTTGACACATTCTGACTTTTCACAATAGAGTGTAGAGCCCCATTTACTTTATTTCCTGCATTCACTCGTCGTTCAATGTCCTTATCATATCTCCCATCCCTGCTGAATACACATCCCAAATATACGAACTCATCCACTTGCTCAATTAACTCTCCTTCTATTCTTATTTTACATACCGTTTTGCTTTCATCTCTTTCAAAAACCATCACTTTCGTCTTACTTGCGTTCACTTTCATTCCCCTTTCTTTTAATGACCTGTTCATTAATGTAACCATCATTTGCAACTCGGCCGCCGACGACGCAAGTATGACTTGATCATCGGCGTACAAAAGGCATTTGATGGTTAACTCACCCATTCTTAACCCGCATTCTTCAACTTTCAAATTTTCTAAACAGCTGTCCATAAATAGGTTGAACAGCCACGGGGAAGCTACACAGCCCTGTCTGACACCTTTATGGATGCCAAACCAGTCCGAGTAGACCCCGTTGATTCTAACACAAGCACTCGAGTCCCTATACAGAGACTTTAATGGCTGTATTAAACCAGCGCGCAACCTAAATGCATTCAGCGTTTGCCATAACACATCCCTGTCCACTCTGTCATAAGCCTTTTCCAAGTCCATGAACGAACAAAAAAACTTTTTGGTTTTGAGCCAAAAACATCTTCGCGATCATGCGCATGGAAAAGACTTGATCTGTACACCCCACTCCCTTTCTAAATCCCGCTTGCACATCCCAAATTTTTTCATCAGTTTCTTTCATAACTCTTTCAATTAGTACCTTAGCATACAGTTTTCCCACAATGCTAAGAAGGCTGATACCACGGTAGTTTTTACAGTCCTGCTGTGACCCTTTTCCCTTATATATTGGGACTATCACGGCTTTGCACCAGTCTCCCGGTACCAGCTTTAGTTCCCAACATAAATTAAACAAGGTGTACAGCAGGCCTGCCACCACGTCCTCTCCAGCCCTTAGCATTTCGAGTGAAACTCTATCATATCCGGCTGCCTTACCTACTTTCATACTTTTCATTGCTTTCATTATTTCATCTATACTTATCTCCCTATCTCTTTCATCTTCTTTCGGAATTTCTATTTAATTTAGTTCATACTTCTCCTCACTCATAAATTCGCTTTCAAAATATTCCTTCCATCTCTTTAGACTCAACACTTCATCATTCAGGATACAGCCATTCTCGTCTCGTATCGCATTCAATCTAGGCTGTTTTGAAAGTCCCCTGGTATTTCTTACGGTTTTCCAGAACATTTTAATATTTGCCTGGATTTTATCCGATATTCTTCTATCATTCCTATCCGTCCTTTCTTGCTTTTTACTTTCAACTAATTCTTTTACTCTCTTATTTAAACGTTTAAACTCTGCCTTTTTCTTTCATTCTCATCATTCTTACCGCCAGAGTTACCAGCTTTGGTCGCTAGTAAATCTAGCCATGCTCTCTTCTTTGCTTCAACTTCCATACGTACCTCATCATCCCACCATAACGTATTGTCTTTCCTTTCATTCGTTCTCTTACTAACACCACATACTTCGGTAGCTGCATCCACTAAACCTTTCTTAACATTATGCCACACATTCTCCAAGTCTAACTCATTCACACACAACTCATCCAAATTACTTATATTTTCTCTCAGTCTGCATTTGTACTTGTCTTTCACATCTTCATCTTGGAACCTCTTAATTCTTATACGCTGTAACGCAGTGGTAGACACAGATGTCCTATGCCGCCAACGTCTGAATAAACCCCTAATTCGGCATAAGACCAGGTAGTGGTCCGTCCCTACGTTGGACCCCCCGGTAAACCCTTGTATCCATCACTGCGCTTCTCATTCTTTCATCCACAGTTATGAAATCTATCATGCTTCTATCATCACCTCTTTCCCAAGTATACACGTGAATCTTCTTATGACGAAAGAAAGTGTTCGTCACAAAAAGATTCCTTTCCACACATACGGTGAGGAGGCTTTCACCATTCTCATTTATACTTTCATCACCAAACGTTCCCAATATCCTTTTATAACCAAGCCTCCTCACCCCAACCCTTCCATTAAAATCTCCTAGCATAATAATATTTTCATTTCCCTTACACTTCATTAACACCATCCTTACCATTTCCCAAAACTACTCCCGGATATAAGTGGGCTTAGACATGTCTGGGGCGTGGACCCCTAACACAAACAACTTCTTTAAGCCCACTTTCATTCGTATCCATAGCAGTCTTGGGCTTACACATTCATACTCTTTCACACATTGGCCCATTCGTTCTGAAAGGATGATAACTACTCCCTGGCATGTCCGCTCGATCTCGTCTACACCAGACCAGTATGCGGTATACATGCCATGTGCAGTGACATCCTTCCCCTTCCTTTTCGTCTCATTTACACATAATACATCTATTCCTCTATCATACATCATATCGCATACTTCATCCATTTTATCATTCATTGCCCCACATACATTCAACGTAGCCAGACGGGCCTCTGCAATCCACTTTTCGCCTCTCTGGGAGACAGAACGTGACGGGTGGCGAACCTCGTTGCCGGTTTTCCTCCCGGAGATTCTTCGCACCCCTGCCCCATTAAAGGGGCGCCGGGAACTCGGGGCCATTTCTTTTACTTTTTGCCTCATGGTGCGAAAACTAGGGCGTGGCATATTTTACGCCGCTACCACACGGCGAGTAGCCGAGTCTGTTCTTTCGGCTTTGTCGCTCTTTTAGCACCACCCGGTGGAAACGTGTAGGGTTGACCTAGGATTAGGTGGTCAAAGCCTACGGACGCGAGCGACTTATCCCCCCCTATATTAAAAAAAGTTATCAAAATCATATAAAATCAATTGAATCATTTGACGTTTTGTGTTTTTGCCATCTAGCGTCGATTGTGCTTACCACCTTAAAACTCAATAAGTCTTAGTTCGATAAAATGACTTAATTACCTATAATAGCATGTAGTAGATGGCGCTATTACAAATCTCAAATGGAATATATTCGGTTCCCAAGGGATCTCACGGACTCACAGAGTACTGGAGCCCGAAATGATCCATTTTTATAATCGATCCGAATGTACTAGAATGATTCGGTCGCTAGAAATGAATGATTGACACATGTCTATCGGGAACTGTCCGCTAGGATTGTCCTGTCACGCAAATAAATTAAAATGCTTCACACTACTTATGCATTAAAAAACTGTTATTTAAACATAAGAAATTAAAGTTATTATAACCTATTTTTATAGTTTCTGAACACTTATTGTCTGTAAATAAATCAGTTCTACTTCCCGTTCTGAAAACCTTACCAATTTATTTTTTATGTCGGCTCTTCCGAAAATATCAAACGCGATGACTGACTGTATATTCTTCTTAGGCTGTCACTGAAGTGAGAAATTAACTAACGGTTAACCTGGATGTAACTGTAAACTCATGTTGAGTGAGAATTGCAGTTCATGGACATCTACAACCAACTTCAAACAGAGAACGCTACAGCGTTGCAACCTCAGAGGATAATAAAGAGCGAATGCCTTACAGCCTGTAATGGTTGTGTACCAGTGGTACTGGCTTTTTGTACCCGTCGGACTGGAACACTGCAGTGTGGGCACTAGTATTTGGTTTTATAAATATATTGAATGACCTTTTTAACTTTTGGAAAGAATAAAGGGTAACATGTGAATGTAAAGGATAAAAACAAAAAATTGAATTAAATAAATAATTAATTAAAATCTATCGAAATTGAAATCTTATCCATCCTATTTTACGAAGGAATAAAACAATAAATTAAGTAGGCATCTTTGTCACTTCGCAGGGTCACAGGCTCAAGGGCAAAGGGCAAAGTAAATGTTAAAAAAAATTCTAACGCTTAATTCAAAAGTTTTATTTTTATTTTTTTTTAAATATCAGTGTCATGGGCTTCTAATCCATTCACATGTAGAGTATAAAAAGGTGGTACCTACCCAGATGGACTCTTAAATATCTTCCTCGTCTCTCTCTATATCCTATCTTCTGCCGTGTTACTGGTATGATGAGTATATTAGTTGGTTTATTTATTATGATTTTAGTAGAACTTACAGCAAGTTAGAAATTATAATAAATAACAAAAAATTGTAGTCAAGGCATATTAAAAATTCCCACTTAAAAATAAAATAACAAAGAATAATTGGATATGAAACGTAGACGAAGACACAATTACACTATAAACAAATATTTTGAGGAATAAAATGAAAAATAAAACAGATATAAGGATTAACCACTACATAAGAGGAGGTGTTATTTGATAAGAATATTTACAAAGGTAATGAATAAGATATATCATAACTAATGTGTACAAATTTATTATGACATATATTAAAAGAAGAAACCGCGTCGTGTTGGGTTCTACATAGCTGAAAGCATCTAAAATGCTGTATTTCACAGGTTGTCTATCCCGTAGCTCGTAAAAATATACAACCATCATAATAAAGCCAGGCAAAATGATTCCGTATATTTATGAGTACATTTAAACTTTGTGTCAATTCAATTTTATGGATTTTATCGACTTATTTACATGAGGTGTTGATATGTTTGGGTTATATGCTTGGTAGAGAATATAAAATATATAACTGCACGACTTCAACATAACTAAGCAGCTATTTAGGTTCATGGTATGTATTATACCGGGCTTTATACCGTGTAAGTGAATCCGCTACCCTGAAATCGGGGTAGCGGATTCACGTATGATACCTACATCTACCGATTCCCTGCATGTTTAATCGGTTGTATGTTCCATCAGGTCGTCACTCCATCAAGTCAACTAACACTCCAGTTGTGTGTGTTATATGTTTGTAAGGTGTTTTTATTACTTTTCCATCGGGTTAGTATAAGGAGTATGTGAGGGCTGAATCTGAGTGACAGGCTGAGAAATTGTGTGATAAAAGAAGAGTGAGGTTTGCAAGATGATGTTGCGACCAAGATTAAGAAAGGAATACTTCGGTGGTTTGGTCATGTGGAAAAAATGTATGAGGAAAGTGTGACAAACCAAATTTATGTTACAGAAGTGAATGGCAGAGTCGGAAAGGGACGTCCTAGGCGAAAGTTTATCGACCAAATTAGCGATATATTAAAAATTGGCCAAACTAGGAGTACCCTTAACCAACGAACATGTATGCGTAGGTATATGGATGTGGAGTAGGCGAGAGAGGTGTGTCAGGATCATGCCAAACGGAAGTGTGTAGTCTCTGCCTACCGCTTTAAGTGACAGGCGTGAGTGTTTACGTATATGTATTATAAAGTAAATGATTGAAATTTTTAGCGATATCTCTTTAAATATTAAAAAAAAGAGAAAATAAAGAAAATTGGTACCAAAATTCCAGCAAAATTAAATACTGTACTTTATAATTTCATTATAACAAAATTTCCCGTTATGCCCGTATCTAAATCTGTAACAGATGGATGGACACGACAAAATTTTATACGGACCGCTTAAATAAGAATTAGGATGACGTCGTTTTGGTGTTGTTTTAACAAAATTTGGTTCGATTATTCGGGGCACGTAGAGGAAGATTTATCTAATGCTGAAGTTCAATATTAAATTTGGGAACACAACAAATGAGTATAAGTTAATTATAAACGAAAACATAAATATGAAAAGTGAGCCAAGCTTGGTACAAACAACCTTTTTAAAGGGATAAGGATTATGAACGAACACACCCGACGGTCAGTGGATTTTTTGGCTCATGGATATCTACATATATCCTTGGTTAAGGTGACTCTAGTCGACATTATTTCCATAGAAATTTCGGAGGGGTTTTACTCCGCTGTTTGACAGTGTACATCCAAAGTTAAACATGATATCGTTTTGTCTCATTATTAATTTTGTCTGTACCGAAACAGAATAGTAAAATAAAAAGTCAGTAAAAAGTTACGAGCTACCAAAGATTCGTTTTTATTGCCAATTTTAACACAACTTTGGGCGTAAATTAGTAATAAAAGCAGTGTAAAATTTCCAAAACAAAGTCGGTACCGACACAGCTCAATTATCGAAGAATTCAATAAATTTTACTGGTAATTGATTCATGCAGTGGGTTTTTCATAAAACCCCCTCCTTCCAAAGGCCTTTTTGTATTTTTTTACGCGCGCGTGTTTATATGTATTATCGTGCATCTCACTGAATAATTTTTCCCTCGGTGCGGTGCGGGAGGACGACACTTACACACACATGCATGCGCGGTGACGCGCGCTTATTCTAGTTTTATTCGACGTCATTGTCAGCTGCGGCCTGTGACGTTCGTATGATTATAGCTATACCTGCGCTCTAAATTACTACGCTACATTGACCCCTGCTTGAACTTTGGATTAAATCAAATTGATATAAGCACAGACAAAAATAGAGGAATATATAAATAAACACTTAAATTTTATTTATTTGTAGATATAGATATAAGATATTATTCATATTGGTGTCATTTTAAAGGGAATATCATGTACTATTATAATAATAAAATAATTCTCTCCAGTAAATATTATGGTTTTCTTGTAAAACTCGAAATAACAAATAAATACGATTTCTTAAATTTACGCGAACACTACACATTGAATAAAACTATTATTTACGGATTTTATCGCGTTTAATTACTTTAATTTATTTTTATTATTATCCCGACGTTTCGGGTGCTTTACAGCGCCCATAGTCACGGGGGGACCATGGGCGCTCTAAAGGAATATAAAAATAAATCGTATTTATTTTATTCAAATAAATACGATTTATTTTTATATTCCCATATGCTTTATTTTCATCCTTTATTTTTTATTTGACCAATTTTCTTTTAACAAAATTAAATTCTGAATTGGTTAAGCTTTTTGAGAATATTTTTATTTGAATGTTAGTTAGGTACCTATTTAGTTTTTCAGTAGTAATCGGTTTTGCCTACCTACTACTACCTGCCTAAGTACGTCGGTACTAAGGAAACAGTCTTGACGGGTCACTTGTCTCGATAAAAACATGTGTTTACATCTAGTGATATTGTGTGTATATAAAAAAGTAAGAAGACAGGTAAGTATTTTTGAAAACAATTTATAGGTAGGCAGAACTAATTACAATTATTATCTAAATATTATAAATGCGAAAGTTTGGATGGATAGATGTATGTTACTCAATCACGCCAGAACAGCTGAAGGGATCTGGATGATATTTAGCTCAGAGATAGGTTATACCTGGTCTGGAATAACACATTTTTTGATACCGTTTATTCAGGTATTTCGTTCCTGTGGGATAATTTTCGAGTTCACGCGTTTGAAGCCGCTGGTAACAGCTAGTACGGATATAAATTGCGATGACTGTTCCAGTTCATGCTTCGGCGTCGTGAACTCTTGAGTGATCGCTGCATGACCACCCGGGGAAAACAAAACATAATAAAATAAGCAATCTATATTAGGTATCTATAGAGCCATAGAGGTATAGTATAAAGCGATAACGTAGCGCAGTGCCTAATAATTTAGTACGAGTTTGTAGGTAGGTACTGCTGATTGCTCAGCCAGCGTCGAGCGGCACAGAATGGGTGGTATGTATGTGTGCATCGGGTTTGTGTAACTTCGTTTTTGTTCTAACGGTTCGGAACGCCGTACGAACAAGACGTGCGTTCTAACTGCTCTTCACTGGTACTATCTCTGTCGGGCACGATGCCAGGTGAGACAACGTGCTTTTTGGCCGCGCCCACCAATGAGTTCGAGCCCGCGACTTGAGCCACCTTAAGAATCAAAATGCAGATACGTTGTCACCGATTAGGGCTAAGATGGAATGTCTCACTTACAGTAAAAAGGGTCCCCGGTTCTCTAAGATATAAAAAAGTTGAGAGATATAGATCTCTCAACTTTTTTATACGTTTACCTCAACTATATTCCAGTTGTTTAGGTCGTAGAATCTATAAGAATATAAATATGCTTGGAACTGATATCGGGCTTGGTATCCACTCAAATCTTTTATCGAAGCCGGCATCTTCAAACGTCGTTTACACTGAGCTTGGTATCCTTTTAACATTAATATTTTTGATGCGATATCATTATTCTTTTTTAATCTTTACAATTTTTTAAGGAGACAATATTTATAAAATATAGAAACTTAAATGTTTGGCTATATTTTTAGACCTTAAGAAAGCCTTTGACACTGTTTCTTCTTCGATCCTTGTGCGGAAATTGGAAGCAATCGGTGTAAGGGGCATCCCGCTGAATTTATTCAAGGATTACCTGAGGGAACGTAAGCAACAAGTAAAAATAGGTGACTACATTAGTGAAGAATCACCGCTTACTTTTTGGTGTTCCACAGGGAAGTGTACTGGGTCCTACACTGTTCCTTATATATATTAATACATTAACTAACCTAAATTTAGTCGACGGTCGAGTATTTTCTTATGCTGATGACACCGCAATAGTTTTTACGGGAAATAATTGGAACTCGGTATTTAGAAATGCTGAATCTGGTCTATTAATAATTTCAAAATGGCTCCAGAGTAACCTTCTTTCCTTAAATATTGCAAAAACTAAATATGTATGCTTTACGATTAGTAATAGAACGCAACCAAATAATAACAATAGTTTAAAAATACATTATTGTGGTATTTCTAATAGTTCTAACTGTAAATGTACATTTATCGATAAGGTTGCATCTATAAAGTATTTGGGAGTTGTTCTAGACCAACACTTGAACTGGCACTCTCAAGTTGAATATACGAGTAATAGGATACGGAAATTAATTTGGATATTTAGGAAACTAAGACATGTCACCTCTAAAAAATTACTAAATCAAATATATATTGCATTAGCACAATCCATAATAGGGTACTGTATCTCAGTCTGGGGAGGTGCAGCTAAAACAAAATTATTAGAAATCGAAAAGAAGTCAGCGTTGTTTACTCAAAGTTATGTATTTTAAACCATTTCGTTTTCCAACTGAAGAACTTTACAAGTTGTGTGAGCTTCTTTCAATAAGACAGATATATATTCTATCAATAGTTTTACGGACACACAAATCTTTGCCTTTTAACTCTGAAATAATGATGAGAAGAAGAAAAGATAGGGTAGCAGTAACTAGATACGTAAAAACCAAATTTGCTCAGCGTCAGTTCTTATCGCAATCTGCTCATCTCTACAATAGGCTGAACAAAGATTTGGATTTATATCACTTGAACACATACAAATGTAAACAAATAGTTACAAAGTATTTATATACTAAAACATATAACGACACAGAATGTTTATTGCAATATGCTAATTGATTTAATTTTATATTTATTATGTTGATATGTTGAAATAGGTTTTGGTGAACGAGAACTGTGACAATTTATACGAAGTTACACATTCACACTCACACAATACACATATATTTTTACACAAACACACACACACACACACACACACACACACACACACACACACACACACACACACACACACACACACACACGCAACACACACACACACACACACACACATGGCGCGTGCGCGCGTGCGAACACGCTCTCATGCTTTTTTATTGAAATTCAGAATTAATCTATTTCAGGTAATATGTAAATTGAAAGTATTGATTGTTGTTTTGCCTTGTTTTTCACTCTAAACTAATGTTAACATTAATTATTTTTATAAGTGTTTTTCCAAATTGTCTTCACAAACACATTTAAAGATATTTAGCAAAGTAAGGAAGAGCGGGGCCACCTGGCACAAGTATTATTATTACTTAATAGGATGGTCCCAACCTCTGTTTACAGTTACAAACCATTGTGTTGTGAAATAAAGATTTTGAAAAAAATTTTGAAACTAAAAATAATAATTAAAATTATAATATTTTTAATTAATACAATTATACACAATCATCATCATTCATCATTACAGCCCTTCACAAGTCCACTGCTGAACATAGGCCTCCCCCAAGTAATGCCACAAAGCACGGTCCTGAGCCACCTGCATCCATCGACTTCCTGCATGTCTTACCAGGTCGTCACTCCATCTAGTGGGGGGTCGCCCTACACTACGCCTACCGGTACGAGGCTGCCACTCGAGAACCTTTCTTCCCCATCGGTTATCGGTTCTTCGAGCTATATGGCCGGCCCATTGCCACTTCAGCTTACTAATCCGTTGGGCTATGTCGGTCACGCTGGTTTTACTGCGGATATCCTCATTTCTGAGTCTATCACGCAGTGAAACTCCGAGCATAGCCCTCTCCATAGCTCGCTGAGCGACCTTGAGCGTCCTCATACGGCCAGCAGTGAAGGACCACGTCTCAGATCCGTAAGTCATCACTGGCAACACGCACTGGTTATACAATTTAGTTTTCAGAGATTGAGGTATACCTGACGAGAAGATGTGTCGTAATTTCCCGAACGCTGCCCAGCCGAGTTGAATCCGTCGATTGACCTCTCGGTCGAAGTTGGACTTAACTAGTCGGACTATTTGTCCCAGGTAAACACACTCGTCAACAACTTCGAGCATAGTGCTCCCAACAACTACCAGCATAGGTGTGACATGGACATTAAACATGATCTTTGTTTTGTCCATGTTCATCTTAAGACCTATCCGTTGGGAGACACCATTGAGGTTATTGAGTATAGTGCTAAGGTCCTCCAGCGATTCTGCCATAAGGACTATATCGTCGGCAAATCGAAGGTGAGTGATGTACTCGCCATTGATGTTAATACCGTATCCTTTCCAGTCCAGTAGCTTGAAAACGTCTTCCAACGCAGCGGTGAAGAGTTTCGGGGATATAACATCACCCTGTCTTACACCTCTCTGCAGTGGGATAGGTGTCGAATTCTGGTTCTGTACTCGGATAGCCATCGTAGGCCTACTGTACAAACACTTCAGCACTTCGATATACTGACAGTCAACTTGGCACCGCTGAAGGGACTGTAGCACCGCCCAAATTTCGACGGAATCAAAGGCTTTCTCATAGTCCACATATGCCAGGCAAAGTGGCAGATTGTACTCTTCGGTCTTCCGTACAATCTGCCGCAGGGTATGTATGTGGTCTATGGTACTGAAGCCTTTTCGGAAACCTGCTTGTTTGGGAGGCTGGAAGTCGTCGAGTCTGCGTGCGAGACGATTCGTAATGACTCTCGAAAACAGCACGTAGACGCGGCTCAGAAGTGAAATCGGTCTGTAGTTCTTCAAGAGAGCGTTGTCGCCTTTCTTAAAGAACAAGACCACCGCACTTCTGCTCCACGCCTCTGGAGTAGTGCCACCATGGAGGACGGAATTGAAGAGCTTCTGAAGGACTTCAAGTACCGGTGTTCCACCCGCTTTCAGAAGCTCCGCTGTAATTCCATCCTCGCCTGGGGCCCTGCCGTTTTTAAGGTGCTGGAGAGCCATTCTAATCTCGCTCAGACTGACGTCCGAGATATCATCGGAATAGTGTCGGGTAAGACTTGCTCTTGGATCGTTACTCACACTTGCGTGTGGCTCCAACGATGATGTGTACAGCTGCCCATAGAACCTCTCAATCTCACTCAAAATCTCAGGTGTCTCGGAAACGATGCTGCCACACTCAGTCTTCAGCTTTGACAGTTGGCTCTTTCTGGCAGACAGATCTCTGGCAAAGACTTTGGAGCCCTGGTTCCGCTCGATCGCTTCTTTAATACGAGCAGTATTAAAGTTGCGTAAGTCTCGCCGCATGCATTTGGAGATCTGTCTGTTCAGTGGCCTGTATGCTGTCAAATCTGTTGACGATTGCAGCCTCATCTCCCGTCTAACAGCCATGAGATTAAGAGTGTGATCGGAGAGTTTTTGTCTTCTTCTGCGGCAGGTCTTGCAGAACTTAGCTCCGACCGCATGGACAGTTTCCACGAGCTTGTCATTCATATCGTCCACTGCATTGCAATCCTTCTAGGCACTGAAAGCGGTTTCGTAACTCGAGCTGAAAGGTTTCGGGATTCTGGATTAGAGCACGAGGGGGACGGAGCGTTGACTTCATCAGACGAGACCTCTCCAACTTAACGTTTAGGTTCAGTGTGCCTCTAACCATTCGGTGATCGCTGCCAGTTTTCACCCTTGCGATCACTGAGACATCACTGAACAGTCGGCGTCTGGTCGTCATAATGAAGTCAATCTCATTTTTTGTCGAACCGTCGGGGCTCGACCAGGTCCACTTCCTGGGGGCCGATTCTGGAAGAAAGAGTTCATCATAAAGAGTCCCTCTTTCTCCATAAAGTCGGCCAGCTGCTGGCCCCTTCGGTTCCGTTGCCCTACTCCAAATTTCCCTACCTTCAGCTCACCGCTTTCTCTTGTGCCTAGTTTTGCGTTGAAGTCTCCCATCAACACCGTGTAGTGGGTTTTGGAGGAATGCATGGCTCTGTAAATATCCTCATACATTTTCTCCACCTCCTCATCGGAATGTGCCGAGGTTGGTGCGTAAACCTGTATGACCTTCAGCGAATACCGTTTGGTGATTCTGAGTATCAGGTACGCGACCCTCGTCGACACACTCCCAATCTTTACAACGTTGTTGACGAGAGACTTGTCGACGATAAATCCGACACCTCCTTGGGACAGATGGTCGCCCTCCCGGTGGTAGAACAAGTTGCCGGACTCGAGGATTGCCGTGTCCTTCCCCTCTCTTCGGACCTCGGATAATCCAATAATATGCCAGCGCAACTTGTCCACCTCTTCTTCCAGCTCCAGTATCTTCTCGTCAGTCCTCAGGGTGCGTGCGTTATATGTTGCCAGGTCGAGTCGTCGTAGGTGGCAACCGAACCTCCACCGGAGATTCTTAGCACCCCTGCCCCGCCGTTACCATGGTCGCCACCGTAGCCAGGAATAGCGGGGCCGCCGGGGACTGGGGGGCCGTTTTTTTTGCGTCGTTATTCATGGGGGGATATTTGCCATAGTTTCCACGCTTGGCGAGCGAGTTGGCAACCGCAGTTTTTTATTTTATCACGGTTGTTATCAGTAAGATGCTGCTGCCCATCTCCTGCCTGTCTCCCTCTGTCGCCTCTTACGACACCCACGGGAAGATATGGGGTAGTGGATATTCTCAACCGCCACTACACGGCGAACTATACACAATATAAAATAAGAAACTATAATATAGAAAAATTAAGACTAAAAATTTAAATTGTCAAAAAGTCCTGCTCCCCGTGGTATAGTGCCAAGAACGCTGGCTATGTTTCCTCGCTGAATAGCTATGTTTAACCTTTGAGCGAGAAAAGACCCAGCCCTCTTATCACCAGCAGCGACCCCCGTCGTGGATACAGTTCCTTTAGGAACTTCACTGCACGTGGACCCCACGGACCGATAGTCTCTACAGCAAATGGCACAAATATGTAGTAATTTCTCAAAGACTCATATTTGCGCCATTTACTAAATTCGGCTGCCTCTGATGCCGCCCCGGCTCTTAAAGAGGTAACCTTGAGATGAGAGGCCGCTAAAGTGTCAACGCAAGTAGCATCCCACACTAGGGCTTTACCTCTCTCCCAAGGGACCAAAGTCATACCGTCGGGTCTCTTGCCATCGTCTCTAAATATCCCGCAAGGCTCTAGAACCGAGGGGGATATTTATGGAGACAAGAGCCTTTCGGATGACTTCATTCAAAGAACCGTGACGGGAAAACCTACCTGCACTTTTCTTGCATGAAAGTCCGTCGAGCCCAAACTCATCGACGCTGCTACCACAGGGGCACTGGTGAGGTTGACAAATTGTCGCTCCGAGCCGGAATCCTACGGCGATGCGCAAACTTTTCCCATCAAGCAATGTGCCGAGAAATTATAAAATTCTAAATTAATTCACAACCTTCAACGTTTTTCCTTGCTCATACGCAACGCTTTACTATTACCTAGTCCTCAAAATATATTTTTTCTTATTTCTCAGACATACAGATTTCCTCACGAGGTTTTTCTTCACCGTCGAGCACGTGGTAAATCAGCACTTAAAAATTGCAATTAACAATTTCATTGGAATCATCATCATCCCGGGATCAAACCCGGGTTGCTCGCGTACTGTGAAATTTACAGCGAGCGCTAACCATCTGTGCTACCACGGCTCCTCTTCAAACTAACCGCACCAATAACTTTGTCGAATCTGAATATCGATAATAATTATAATTAACCGTTTTCAAATTTCTTTTTGTGTATGATTAATGATCTACCTTAATGATATATTTTAAATATCTAGGTAACCTAGAAATGACCTAGGGGTTTGATGTCAGCGAAGCAGTCAGTGCATGATAAAAGAGCACTTTTATGACCTTATTAACTTAAGAACTATAATAGTTTTATTCATAAATTTCAGGGTTCTAGGCACTCAAAAGATCTTTAAAAGGTGTGCAAAATATCAAGTAGGTTCCTTTAATAGTTTTTAAGTTATGAAGGGTTCAAAAGTGGCCCAAAAAGGCTGTTGAAAACACAATGTCATTGAGTCCGCCTTTTTCCGAACCGATCTAGATATATATAAAATTGTACAGTTACAGATTTTCGCGAAGAGGGCACACGAAGTGGTACTCACATTGCTGTCGACAATTTCACTCAATTATTACTAAAAATCCAAATGACCGTAATTCCGCAAGTGATAATGGGCGAATATGAATTTTCCATAAGCAAAAACTGTTCAGATCAAAGTTGCTTTTTATAGAATAAGGATGACAAATGATCACACATCTCACCTGATGGTAAATGGATGCTGTAACCCTCAGACATCTGCATGTAGCCTCAATTACAAATCAAAATACAGATAGATGCGTTGTCACCCTTAAGTAAAGTAAAAAATGACAGCCTATATACGCTCCACTGCTGAGCACAGGTCGCCTCTCATTTCTGAGTGGGTTTTAGGGCAAGAAAGTGTCCGCCGCGCAGCCCCAATGCATGTTGGCGAACTTCACATGTCTTCGAAATATTTTTTTCCTTATCCCTCAGACATGCAGGTTTCCTCACGATATTTTCCTTCACCACCGAGCATGTGGTAAATCAGCACTCAAAATTGCAATTAACAATTTCATTGGTGCCGGCGGGGATCGAACCCGGGTTACTCGCGTTCTGTTATATTTACAGCGAGTGTTAACTATCTGAGCTACCACGGCTCTTCACCCTTAAGAGCTCTATATAATATAGAATGCTCGTTTCCAGTAGATAGGGTCTCCGGTTCTCTACACTTATCTTAAGAAAATTAGCAGCATTAAGCTGCTGTGTTTCGTACGGTGAGAGCGTGGTCCTCGCCCAGTCGAGCCGGTCCATCCGTTCTGTAACTATAATAGGTGTAGGCTCTGCCACGTGTAAAGATAAACATATTTGGATAATTTTAGTCAAATTTGCAATTCATCACTCACACCTCGCCATAAGCGAACCTGCTGAGAGCATGGAACATATATCACAAAATGTTTATGAGCACAACTATTATTGAACAAAGCGATGACAAGCGTCAATCCTGACATGAATTTGATTAAATAAAATAAATTACTACAGGATTCATCGTTAATTGATTTCCAAACAAACATCATTCGTAGTTGTGGCAACGCATTGATTAACATATTGATGAATCTGATATGAAAAACACATATAAACGTGTACCTAAACGAAAAAAATCTCAGTGAAGCATGGAAAGGTTTTTTGCAAATAAATAATAAACGAATCAATAAATAATTAAATGATTTGCAAATAAATAATAAACCTAATCGAGAGTACTTGTAGCATACTAGTGAAGTACAATCCCGCTCAGATGGCCACAAAGGGGCGATATTTGCCAAAGTTGCCACGCTTGGTAAACTGTAACGACACCCACGGGATGTTAAGGGATGGTGGATATTCTTGTTGATGTTAATTATCTTTGATCACACATATTATTGTGATATAGTATATTCAGATATTTACCTTTGTGAATACGTTTATTATGATTAAATGTTCACACAAACCAAATAACACGAATGTAAAGTAAAGTAAAGTTACAGCCTGTATACGTCCCACTGCTGGGCACAGACCTCCCCTTATTTCTGAGAGGATTTTAGGGCAAGGAAGTGTCCGCTCCACTGCCCCAATGCGTGTTGACGAACTTCACATGTCTTCGAAATATTTTTTTTTCTTATTCCTCAGACATGCAGGTTTCCTCACGATGTTTTCCTTCACCGCCGAGCACGTGGTAAATCAGCACTTAAAATTGCAATTAACAATTTCATTGATTCCGGCGGGGATCGAACCCGGTTTGCTCGCGTACTGTGAAATTTACAGTGAGCGCTAACCATCTGAGCTAACACGGCTCACGACACATGAATGTGTTCAAAGATAAATAAAAAAAAAATGAATTTATTAGCAGTCTTTATCTAAATGTGTTAGGTACTTAGTATGACTTTAAAAGTTGTTGTTGCCAACAAATCAAACACATAAAGAGCTTTGAGTTTAAGAATTAAACTGTACATAAATCCAAGTTCAAAACTACGTTTTAATTTAAAAGATATAGCTGAATATAATTCAGGGGTGAGATAATAAATTAAGATTGTCATACTCATTACCTTGACATAGATGAAATACGTCATCATTTAACCAATTTTTTGTTTT
The DNA here is from genome assembly GCA_907164705.1 of Parnassius apollo. NCBI lineage: Eukaryota > Metazoa > Arthropoda > Insecta > Lepidoptera > Papilionidae > Parnassius > Parnassius apollo. Next base: position 2,822,443 of record CAJQZP010001141.1, read on the forward strand.
TTTTAAAAATAAATTTGTTTTTTCAACATTAATTATAGGGAAAGAAATGAAGTACGTAAGAAAAAAAACGAATTTCCGGTTAATTAACCAGAATAGCAATAAATCAAAGTATGCATAACAAGGTTAAAGAAATAACAACAATAATTTAGAAATATATAAGCTTAATAAAAATATTGATTTGTTGTTTTTACTAGCTCGTAATCCTCCTTTTCTGCGTATTAATGTCTGCCTAAATTCTCTAGGTAGTGCCCCTCTGGGCGTTCTGTCAACCAATATTGCCCCAAAGACATAGCATGAACTCCCGTTCAGAGACAAAAATTTGCCGCTTGTCCAGTATTTACGATTCGCTATAAAATTAAAAATTAAACGCTGGTTAATCTTTAAACAACACAGATTAAAGACAGGACCGTAATGTAATGTAAAGCTAAGCTAAGCTAAGCATACAAATTTCGATTGCTATAACGTTTTTTTATTTTGCCCTGTAAAAAAGGTAAATTTTACAAAGTGTATTTTAGGAAAAAAATGTATTGATAGGTATTCTTTCATAATTTCTTTTGATGTAAATTTGTATTTTTACGCAAATAAAACAAAACCCTTTTTATATAGTAGGTTAATTTCATAATTTTTACCCAAAAACCGGAAAAATTACGTCACACATTTCTGAAATTAGATTGTTAATATTATAAAAGTAGAATTAAATATTTATAAAGTTGAATCATATAGCTTAATTCATAACGAATGGCATACGAAATTAAAAATTGTATTGTTTACATTAGCGCCTGCCGGTATCGGTCCACCAAATCTACTAGTTAGGTATATAGTCTGTACGGACGACTTACCGCGCTGGCCCGGGCGGTTGGCGCGTAAAAAAGAAAAATAGCCTGGCGTTTGTCGGGGTATTTAATCGTGCAGTATTGAAATTAACTTACACCGAAAGTTAATCCTATACTATGAATCATTCTATAGTTGTGATAAGAGGCGAATGAGGGAGATTACAATAGGAAATGCGTAGCAACATTTTCCTGGTAAGAACTCAAAATAGTAAAACACTGCGGCTGTCAACTCGTCCGCCAAACATGGTGACTATGGCAAAATAGCATCTATGAAGTAGTCTGTGAGAGAGGTTTTTGTTCAGCAGTGAACTGTAATATATGAAAGTCGTCAAGTCGAGACGTATTACTTGTTCTAGATTTTTAATTATACTGCTTATTATTGTACACTTTACCACAAATATATTTTTATTTATTTATTTAATCTTTATTATACATCTTATACTAAGGGATATAAAGGGCGGACTTAATGTCTTATGGCATTTCTCTGCCAGTCAACCCTGGATGATTTGAGAAACTGTGGCAGGTGTAATCAATCACTTCATATATAAATAACAAGGATGTAAAACAAAATAAAATGCAAATGAATAGAATACATAAAGTTAGTAAAATATACATACATACTTAATATATAATATCTAATAAATAATAAATATAGAAACGGACTATACAAAATCTATAAGTAAATAAAATATTATGACACAATACACATTAAAATACATTATACAAAATATTACTTATAAAGTAAAAAAGAGAAAAAAAAACAATAGTCGGAAAGTCAGGTGGTATTATTCTTACGACAGAACTCTCGAACTAGTCTTTCAAAAGAATTCTTGTTAGTAGTTTTCTTGATATCAACAGGCAATGCAATCCAGGGTAGCATGGACTGCACAGTAAAAGCAACTACTCACATGTGGTGGAATACGAATTTTAAGACTATTTTGGGAACGGGGAACTCTAACGTGAGTAGAATACTTATTGTGTATGTGAAATATATTTATAAGGATTACCCTTAATAAGACACTTAATTATTTATTTAAACTTAATTTTTCTTATTAATATGAAAAACAGAGTTAGTACGTAATGGGAGTAGAGTAATGGAATCACAGAGTACTTTCTAAAATGGAATATATGGCATAGATAACAAAACATGAGTCTTCCTTTTGTCGCGTCATAGATATGCACTTTATATTTACTATTTATGGTCATTTGCTCAATGTCTAACAGCCTCTCCCACCTTATTATTTTATTCCTTTCACAGGTTTAACCGATCCGGCTTTTTCTAGTTCTTTGTAACCGGCGTTGTCTAATTTCTGGTGTGTTATTGCTAGTTGTAGAATTTTAAGGCACTGTAGGTTGCGCCGGTTCTTGTTCCTGTTGTTCTTGCATCGGCAGATCCTTCATCTGTACAGGACTAGATTGTGGAGTTTCCTCTATTTTAGGGTTGTTTTCTGTAGGTATGGCTTCTTGCAGATATCTAGAATTTAGCTGATAGGTAACTGGTATGTAAGGGTTTTCACTAGTACACAAGGTTTTGATGATTTGGTCCACATGTCTATGGTGTATCCTTCCATCTACCTCTACCTCATAATGTAGTTTTCCTCTTCTGTTTATAATCTTTCCGAATTTCCATTTATTGCTATCATACATTCTGATCTGTACTCTGCCTCCTCTGTTAAATTATTTAGTTACTTTTATATTATTATTCTTGCACTCCTTTCCTGTATCTTCTCTTATCACTAAATCTATCCTTGTTCTATACAATCTCTTAAACATCACCTCTGTAGGGCTCAATCCAGTTGAGCTATTTGGTGTTTTTCTGTACATCATCAGAAATTTTTGTAGTTTGTCCTGTAATGATCCTTCTTCATTAGCCATTGCTTTTAATTTATTTTTGAATGTCTGAACATATCTTTCTGCTTGTCCATTTGTGGAAGGGTGAAACGGTGCAATGAACTTTGCTTGAATACCATTTTCTTTCTACTTAAAAATTTTAACATTTCTTCTGACCGAAACTTGAGTGATTGGTAGGCCAAAAGTAGTATATATCGTTTTGAGTATATTTATGGTTGATAATGCTGTGATAGATGTTGTTGGTATGACTTCTAACCACTTTGTATAAGCATCCACAACAATAAGGAAATATTGATTCATAAATTGTCCTGTATAATCAATGTGAATTCGGCTCCATGGCTCTTTTGGATATTCCCAACTGTGTACTGGTACTTTAACAGGGTTTTTCTGCATAAGGCAACACATCTTGCATTGTTTAACCATCTTTTCTATATCTGTATCTATATTCTTCCACCACACATAGCTTCTTGCTAATGCTTTCATCTTCACAATGCCTGTATGCGCTGTATGTAGTTCATCTAAGATAATGGGTTGTAATTGTTTGGGTATAACAATTCTTGTTCCATAAAAAATGCAGTTGCTTTGTAAAGAGAATTCATGAAGCCTCTTAGGGTCACTTCTACCAGATTGTATATCTAGGTAGAGCTTTTGTAAGTCTGGGTCTTTTTTCGTAGCTTCTCTAATTTCTTGTAGTGTAACTGGCATTTCTGAGATTTGATTTAAGTAAAATACATCATCATCTATTAGTTTGTCATTTTCTACCTCCGTAGACTTATTTAATCTTGAAAAGTAGTCTGCATTTGCATGTTCTGTTGTCTTCCTGAGTTTTATATCATAGTCAAATCCTGCTAAGAAGTTTGCATAGTGCACAAGCCTAATTGCTGTGGTAGGTGGTGTAGCTTTTTCTGGATGTAAAATTCTAGACAAGGGTGGATTGTCAATAATCAATGTAATTTTTCTTCCATAGCAGTATTGCAAGAACTTCTTTAGTCCCCATATTAACGCTGCTGCTTCTTTATCAAGTTAGCTGTAACCTTTCTCAGCTTTCGTTGGGGATTTTGATGCAAATGCTATTGGTCGTTCAGTCTTGTCTGGCATAATGTGTGATAACACAGCTCCAAATCCAGTAGGTGATGCGTCTGTAGCAAGGGTAACAGGCAAGCTCTCATGAAATGGTATTAACACTTTTTCTCCAAAAATTTCATCTTTTAACTCTTGGAAAATTTTCTCACATTCTTTGGTCCATATAAACTCTTTATCTTTCTGTAATAGGTTGTAAAGTGGATTTAACTTTGATGCTAGATTTGGAATGAACCGTTGATAATAATTGATCATTCCCAAAAAAAGTACGTAGAGATGATACATCAGTAGGCCGTGGGCTATTCTTGATATCGTTAATCTTATCTTGAGCAGGATGTAATCCATGTTCATTAATATTGTGTCCCAGGTAAGTTTTCTGACTTTTGGAAAAATTGACACTTCTTTAAATTTAGATGTAGTCCACATTTCTGTAATTTCTCGCAAACTGTTCCGATTCTTTGTAACAATTGAATGTATGTTCTTCCCTGTATAGCTATATCATCAAAAAAACAGGCTACACCATCTATTCCGTGTAGCGTTTGATCATGTACCGTTGCCAAATATTTGGTGCTACCTTAACACCAAACATTAATCTTTTCACTTTATAAGTACCCTTACATGTACTGATGGCTTGCATCTCTGCTGTTTCATCACTGGTTAACATGCTTGATTAATATCAAGTGTAGAAGTACTTTCCACCACTCAATTTTGAAAAGACTTCTTCTATTCTTGGAATAGGATAATTATCATTTTCAAGATTTTTATTTAAAGTTGCTCTATAGTCTGCAAATAAACGTACCTTACCATTTTGTTTAATTACGGGGACTACAGGTGTACCCCATTGCGAGTAAGTGACTTTTTCAAGAATGCCTGCTTTTTCCAATCTATCAATTTCTGCTTCTACTTGATTTTTCAATGCAAATGGTACAGGTCGAGGTTTCAAAAATATTGGTACTGCTCCCTCCTTTAGTTTAAATGCTGCTTGAAAATTGTTAATTTTGCCAATTTTTTTCTGTAAATAATTCTTTATATTCTTCTAATAAATTGTGAACTTTGCTCTAAATTCTTGATCTGTTATATTACTTTCTTCTTCTTTTATAGAGTTAAGGTTAAATTGTAACTTAAGTTCTCTAAGCCATTCTTTTCTAACTACCGGGTCTACCTTCCTGTCTATAATGAATATTCTTCCTATAATTTTTTTTATTATTATATGAAATTTGAATTTTTGAGGTCCCCAGAGGTTTTATAATTTCCCCGGTGTATGTTCTCAACTTGACTGTAGTACTTATTAATTTTGAATTTGGAAAATTCTTGTAGAAATATTCAGCCGAACATGTGGTAACTGCTGCACCCGTATCCATTTCTAATTTATACAATTTCCCATTCAATGTTAAAGATATGTAGAATTTGTCACTCTGTAAGTATGTTCTGTAATTTATTAATTTCATAGACTTCCTCCTCAGAGTTACTCTCTAGTTCTATTTGAATCTGTTTTTGCTCCTTGAAACAAACTGATTGTGTGTGCCCTTTTTATTTTACATTTCCTGCAGTATAGTTTGTATTTTATTCTACACTGGTTCGCTGTATGGTTATTTTTTCCACATCTAAAACACTTAACACTTTTATTTGTAACTTCTTGTGTATTCTTAGCAAATGTATTCTTTTTATACTTCATTACTGAAATTTTATTTATATTTGACTGTATTTCTGATCCCATTTCTTTAGTTTCAGATTTGGATGTTTCAATAGCTAATGCAATTCTCATAATATCATCAAACTTTGTGGTTGATGGTTCTTGGAGTAGTCTTTCCTTAATTTCAGCATTACGCAGCCCTCGAATGAATTGTACCCGGAGGTGAGTCTCAAAAGTAGACTGCTTGGAGTTGTTGCAGATAAAATTGCATTTTCCTCCGATCTCTTTCAACCCTGCCACATAGTTTGCAACTCATTCATACTCATTCTGTGTTCTGAGACAGAACTTTTGTTGCTGTGCCACTTCCCCAGGCTCTGGGGCTATATGATTGCCTAGGATTTGCACTAATTCATTGTAAGTTTTTGATTCAAGTACTTTCCTAATTAAAACTTGATAGTATTTCGGACCAATGGAATTTAAAAATATATATAATTTTGTAGTGTCGTCTGTAACTCCCTTTAAAGTGACGTAATTATGTAATCTTTGTAAATAACTCGAAAAGCTTTCATTTATTTTATCATATGGTTGTAAATTTATGCCACTAACTGTCTTTGTACCTTGCTCAAGCAATGCCTTTTGCAAATTAGCTTGCTGTGTTTGCATACCTCGCATTGTTTCCATCATTTGTTTCAGTACTGCAGTTATTTGTTGTTCCATTATGAATTTTTATGACAGGAAAATGGAATTGCGTAAAGCGGGTTATCATCACAGGATATGGAACCCCTGGATAGAAGGAAAAAAAAGGGTGGGTGCATGTGGCTTTGTTTTTTCACAAGAATGAGGTTAAATAGGCGAGGCACACTTTTAATATATCTCTTTGTAGTTTGCGTAGATTCAATCACGTATCTCGTCGCCACTATTGTGTATGTGAAATATATTTATAAGGATTACACTTAATAAGACACTTAGTTATTTATTTAAACTTAATTTTTCTTATTAATATGAAAAACAGAGTTTGTGCGTAATGGGAGTAGAGTAATGGAATCACAGAGTACTTTCTAAAATGGAATATATGGCATAGATAACAAAACATGAGTCTTCCTTTTGTCGCGTCATAGATATGCACTTTATATTTACTATTTATGGTCATTTGCTCAATGTCTAACAATACTAATATTGAAAGATATCCTTAAGATAAGAGGGAGAATTTGGGTAATTTTAAATTGAATATAGTAGTTGCAAAATTCGAGAGCTACGCCTTTGACGAATAGAGAGCCAATATAAATATATATATATATATATATATATATATATATATATATATATATATATGCCTACTACACTACTACATATTACATTACATATATAATATCATGGGGGCTACACTATACCTCCCAATGACGGAAAAATATAAAAAAGAAATTAATACATTTGATTTTTTTTTAAGTAATAATAATAAATACAAAACTTAATTCTAATAAGAATATAATTTTTTTTTGTTTTGTCTTTGCCTATTAATGTACGTCTAAATACATACATGCTGAAACGACGAGAAAAAGAAAAATTTCAACAACCAGATTATCACACTGAAACAACTACCATAAGGCCTATGCGATCCTTGAACCAGAACCCTATCAATCGCCACAGGATTCATCATCTTCTGCATCCCAGTCACCGAGCTACAATTATTTACAATCATTACCACATATTTCATTACAGACACCATACATTCAAATTATTCCTCTTTCACAATATTCACCGAGTACCCAGTCTGCACAGAATTCACCAAGTTTTTCAGCTCCATTCCATCCTCAACCATCATCTGCATCGCAGTTGCCGGCCTACCAGAGTCCCAATTATTCACAATCATCACCATCACCACATACTTCCTCACAAGCACCATACACTCAAATTATTCCTCTTTCACAACATTCGACGAGTACCCAGTCTGCACAGAATTCACCAAGTTTTTCAGCTCCATTCCATCCTCAACCATCATGTGCATCGCAGTTGCCGACCTACCAGAGTCCCAATTATTCACAATCATCACCATCACCACATACTTCCTCAAAAGCACCATACACTAAAATTATTCCTCTTTCATAACATTCGCCGAGTACCCAGTCTGCACAGAATTCACTAAGTTTTCCAGCTCCATTCCATCCTCAACCATCGTCTGCATCGCAGTCGCCGGCCTACCAGAGTCCCAATTATTCACAATCATCACTCATCATTCTCTAAACCATTTCCCATTATCTGGGGTCGGCGCAGTAAATCTTCTTGTTCCATTCCTCTCTATCAGCCGTCATTTCCATACTTACTCCTTTCATTCTCATATCACTCTTCACACAATCGATCCATCTTTTATTCGGCCTTCCTCTGCCCGTGTGTCCCTCCACATCACATCATCACTATCATATTCACAATCATCACTATCACCACATATTTCCTCACAAGCACCAAAAACTCAAATTAATTGTAATGCACAACAAACGCCAAGTACTAATCTGGCTTCAGATACAACAACATTAAAAGAGTTTTATGAGTCTCAAAATGAATGTACCTAGTTTCTTAAAATAAATATTATTATGAACGTAGCAACTTACTTTTACTTCTTCCCTTAATTCTTGTACTATGGCTGTGCAGACGTCGTCAACGCTTCTTGTGACTGTTTGTTTTGAAACCTTAAATAAGTATGAGGCTTTGTAACTATCTCCAGTAGCTAGAAATCTAAGTGCAATAGCAAATCGTTTTTGAATTGGAATGCACTATCTCATGTTCGTATCAATTTTTCAGACATGAGGGCCAATCTTATTAAGAAGGAACGTGAAATCATCTGAAGACATTCTGCAGAAATTTCCAAATGTTCCGTTAGGTTCCTGTACAAAATCACTCAGCATATCAGTTGCATTATATCTGTAAGTAATTAAGAAAATGTAATGTTTCTATTGTTCTAAAATAAAAATAATCGGGTATACAATAGCTAGTCAAAATTAGGTACCAACCTTGATCGGCTCTTGTTAAATGACGACAGCCACCAGCGTCGTCGTTTCTTCTGCTTTATTTTTGCTTGATTTAACAAAATTTCACCACTGAATAAAATCACAGCGGCTGCATACGCAACCGTGCGCTCCGTATCGCCTAACATGTTGAAATGTCAGTCAACAGGCCACACAAGGCCAGCACACGCCGTGGGAACGCTCAGTACGACAGGCCTATACAGGCGGTGGAACGCCTGGCGCGGCCTGTCGCCTGGCGGGCCGTGGCACCCCACCTTTGCTGTAACGCTTTCGTCACGTGTTCGCCAGCTTACTCCCTAAGTCAAGCGTGCGTAAAGAAGTTTACTTCAATAAATTCTCATTTTCCTCATTAATAGTACATTGAAACTCATCCCGTATTTTATAGTATCCCAACAACCTTAAAAATTGAGCGGTTGTTAGGTTTTCCAACTCTCAGCTGATCAGGCTGTTTGTACCTATGTGGATATGCTAACTTCCGACAAATTGTTTACCTATATCACAAACCTACACAATGTCAATACTTTTTATTTATAATTACGTATTTCATATCTTATCCATAAATTTTACTCACGTCCTTTACAAATTTATATTATATAGTCTCGTACAACATTTATTTACATCATTGTCAGTCAGTGATTGAGGCTCATAATATGGAAACAACAAAATTTAAATCAATTAATTGTATTCATAATATACTTAATGAGTTTCAAAATCGTATTAAGCGAAGTAAATATTTTTAATATCCCTACAAATAAATAATATTTTTGCAGAAATAATTAATTACTATTGTTCGAAGCATATGATTTAAGAATTCAAACAATATAAAACCGAAAGTAAATTACCACATTCCACATTAAAATTAACAGTACAAAGAAATAATAACGAAAACTTATGACGTCATCAGTAGCATAACAACACACATATCGAAACACAAATTACAATCCCAGTCGCATAAGCGATTTGCACCTTTGTTTTACGAGTAATTACCAAAGTACGTTTATGGAAACGTTTGTGATTACTTCGTATTATGATCATCTAATTTTAAAATAACTTGTACCTACATTATGTTATAATTTAAATGCATGTAAAATATACCTAAAAGGAAGAGTTTTATTTTTTTTATTTACACAGAAGTTAAAAATATATATAGTTATAGTTATATTACTTTTACATAAATCGAAAAAAATTGCTGGAATTCTGAAATTTATTATATCGTATACAGAAAATTATTGAAAGTCACTATAACAACCACCATATATATTGGTAGTAATAATATAACTAAGGTGAACTGCCTCTATAAAAAAAAACAATATATAATAATAGCAAATCGATTATAACTCTTTTCACAATTGTGTACATTTAAATAAAATTAATTACAGAAAAAAGCAATGAAATGTATCATCAATTGATGATAAACCATGTTAAATTTAAATAAGTACTTACGGAAAATGTAATCTTTCACATTATTTCATAAATTTTTTGGTAGGACACTAATAAAAATAATATAGAACAATAACCGAACCGTCTTGTGCCATTACTGCTTAAAATTCAACTTAATTTATAATATTGCATTATGATTGAATTTTTTGATACAATAATAAAAATAAACAAAAACCGGTTAATGTTAATTTTCGCGTAATTAATTACCACTTAATCTTATATTAAATAGTGAACATTTTATACAAAACCTTCATAAGAATATAGTAGAAAAAAACAACATTGCGAAAAAATAACAATCTTAAACAAATTAAATTTTAAATAGTATTAAAAATCAAACTGGTACGATGTTACCTTTTAATCTGTTACCCTTTAATATATTTTTATACGTTACCTATAATATACTAGAAACATTTATTTAGAAATAAATTACCAACAATGAAAGTCTAATCACTCGCAAACTCTTTTAAATTCTACCAAAGTGACAAATTTGGTCAATCGAGAGTTTCCTAATTCTTAAAACCGACATTATAATATTTAAATTTCAAACTAAACCGACGAAATAACGCTTAATTTTCAAAAATATTAGAAAATTATACTCAGGCTTTGCACGGGTGATTTCTCGATCTCGACAACAGTGCTACCTACCGGGATCAATTAAGTTTTTAAACGCCCGGCAAATCCCGAGACCGACCCACCAACAACACTTAAAACCATTATAACTTATATTTAGAGACTTTTTTTTTCTATGAAGAAGTTTAACATTATAAAATCTATAAAAAATTCTCTACCTTGTGGTCTAAACAAAAGTCAGGTTTAACTTCATTACAAAAAGATTTTTTGTATTTTGATAACAAAAAAAAACCAAGCGAATGTCGGCAGCGTGAAAATGACTATTTTTTTAAATATATATTATTCGAAATTATTTACGTAAAAAGATAAATTATATCCACACAAAAATGTTCATTACAATTTTATAATAAAACACTGCACTAAATACTACACTAGAAAAATCCAAAAATCAACACAATAACATTTCCGCGAAAATGGCGTACGAAAGGAACGTAGATTATAAATAAATATTCATGGGATAACAGTTTTTTTTATTGCACTAGAAGAGTATTTCATATTGATTATATAATGCTAAACTTCTTCTTCTTCATAGAAAAGCAGTCTCTATATATAAGCTTTTATGAGTTAAAGTGCTGTGGGTGGTAGCGACCTCATGAGACCGCTAGGGAGTTGACGGAATACGGCCGCGGTCTCATGAGACCGCTAGGGATTTGACGGAATATAGCCGCGGTCACATGAGACCGCTAGGGCGGAGAGGCTAACCAGGAATCCATTCAAATACACAAAAAAAATTCATCAATACCGGTCAAGGCATTTTCGTGATTTTGCGACACTAAGGAACTGCTAAGAGATGGGATGAGTATTTTATTACAATTGTTTAATTTAGTATTTTTTTAAACCAAGGGTATAAACGAAAACATGCACCACGTGATGGTATATAGATGCTGTGGGACATAAGCCTACACCTTCTTTTATAAATTATACTACATATACCTTGTCGAACCGAGGACCAAGATGAATTTGCATTACTATCAGTAAAAGAAGTCCAGTTCTCATTATTTCCCACAAAATAAGCATCAACATGATACTGCTGTTTTTAACCCTCAACGAAAACAGAAGGATGTTACAAGTTTGTAGTGTATATCTCTGTGTCTCTCCGTAGCATGTTTTTCATTTGAAAAGTGTGTGAGAGTTTTCTTAGCAAAGTATCAAGAAAATTTGTTCAGCTGTTTGAAGATCATCAGCTCTTTTTGTTTCTGGGATATGTTTATTTTTTAATTTAAGTTGTACTGGGGTGTTTTGTGAGAGCATGATTCTTCTTCGGTCTGAATTTATTTTTTACTTGTTTATTTATGCTTTCATGAAAAAAGTTAACCATATGGCGGACTTATAGTGTAACTTAATATTTTTTTAATTTAAATGTGGGGACGGTTTTCGTTTATAGCCGTTTTCAAAATAGGATGAGGCTCAAAATTAGACTATTTATTTTTTCTTTTATGTAAAATATGTGTATGTTTTCGCGAATTTCAAACCGATTTCAATGATTATGTCTTAAATAAGCTTTTTTAATATCTTTAATGCTGATCTCAATATCATTTATAAAAAAATTCAAGAGTTAAGGTTCGATGACAGACATACCTTAAAACAGTCAGTTTATACTTTTCTCTCTCTCTCTCCTCTCTTTCTTTCTTTCCTGTACAGTTATACCATATGCCGGTGGGGTCTGCCTTTCTGATTTTCTACTTCCACCTTGCACTGTCCAACGCATGATCACAAATTAACTTGCGGGTACAGAGATCTCTCTTGATCACATCTATGTATCGGTTTTTCGGTTTAAACTTTTATTAAACGTGTACTGAGACTGTAGGAAAACAAGAGAAGATGGGCGTAAGCATCTCTCTTATATTATCTAGAAAATACAAAACTGCGGTTGCCAACCCGCGTCCCAAGCGTGGCAACTTTGGCAATCTATGGGAAGGCCAATGTTAAGCAGTCCACTTTGATAGGCTGTAACGATGATGTTGATCATGACTCTTATTAAAGTTTAACTATCACTTGTCGTTTTATTTCAAATAAAATAAATATTCCGTACGTTACTAGGTGGAATATTTATTTAACTGCCTCTGACCCCACTTGCTTATTTCTACCACTAAGTTAAGAGTGTTATTTTTGTTCGTATCCAAAAAAAAGTAAAGGGTCCGTAAAAGTTTTTGAAATATAATTAAAATATAAAGACTCCTTTTTCACAAAAACATAGACATATAAGAGAACCGGCGACCCTTTTTTACTGGAAACGAGGCATTCCATCTTAGTCCTCACGGGTGACAACGCATCTGCATTTTGATTCGTAATCGAGGATAGATGTAGATTTGTATGGGCCTCAGCAACTACTTTCCATCACGTGGACTGTGTGCTCGTTTGTCACCCTATTCTATATATATAAAAAATATGTATATTTACTTTTGAGTAAAGTTTCTGAAATTCCCCCGTATGAGCCACTTAATTAAAAGGTTTCCGAAAGGATATGACACGTGAAAAGCTCTCGAAATCCATTCTCAAACACAAACCTTTTAAGAAGAATATTAAAAATTTAAGCGGCATTTAATTATGCGTAGATATGGAAAACGTGTCGAAGATTTCATTTTAAGGATTATGTATTATACTCTATGGAATTAAAGCATCGCAATGTTAAACAGGGATGCATTAGAGAAACACGTGTGTTAGTATGTTGAAGAAATGTTTTACGAAGAAATAAAGTAATCGAATCAAAAACATCTGGATAAAGGCAACAAGGACTTTTCTGCCATCACGACGGTGACTGTTTCGAATGAATTGAAATATTTGACAGATTTCATTACGGGTTAATTAATTTGTTGGGAAAATTTTTTTTTCTGAAATATTAGTCATATTTTATATTAATTAGATTAGAAATGAATATCCCACTCTCCGGATATTCCTATTTCAGCAATATTTTGTTATAACACTATAGACACACACACGCACACACACACACACACACACACACACACACACACACATATATATATATATATATATATATATATATATATATATATATATATATATATATATATATATATATATATATATATATATATAGTTAATGTAATATATAGTTAATGATAAAGTATTGTGCTCCTATAAGTTAACTACACACACACACACACACACACACACACACACACACACACACACACACACATATGTTTTTTTTGCGCTTTTACTTTTGCACTTTAGGAAACTTCTTTAGGAAACTTCTTTTGTGTTTTATTTTCCAGAAAAAAGACTATAGCATTTTTTTCTGGAAAATAAAACACAAAAGTGTACAAAACAACACAAAAGTAATAGTATTTTTTCTGGTATTGAAATGATACTAGTATTATATTATAATAATAACGCTATTAGTACTAAAAATGCTAATAGCGTTGATGTTAATAACGTAATCAATCGTTTGTGCCATTTTTAACGTTACAATACTAGTAACGATATTAAAATTTTGTATACCACCATAATTCATAAATACTCAATATAACCTTTTCCTTTCCGAAATCAATGAATCGTAGTTCACTGCCAATTTACAAGAAACGTAATATAGCCTTTACATTTCGACATTGATTTATTTCCTTTAAAGCAAAACAAATCTCTTACTGACGTTCTTCAATAAATTTCTGCTTCAAACAAATTTTCTTCTTTATAGCCTAAGTTGTAACTTAGCACAAAATAACAGTAATCTCTGAACCTTGTGATCGTCATTGAATTATAATAAGTGCCCCGCTGCCTTTTACAAATTGGTTCCAAAGTACAGTAAAGGCTGATAGGAAAGTTTAAGAAGTTCTTAATACTTGAAGCTGACATTATAATCTTAAATTCTCAGAATTATGCGAGTGAACGAAGTATAATGTTGGAAGGGATTAGGAAAGGGCGAAATTTATCGACAGTTCGTTATTGGTGTATTAAATTTAAACAGTCGCTCTTCTCGTTTTGATGGATCTAATATTTTAAATAATAAATTTAAAATATTAAAGTGACTACTAAACAAAAATTATTACACCACATATATAACTTTTAGAGACGTGTAGAGTCACGCTACAGCTACGTTGTAGTTGTAACACGAGTGTGTAAGCTCGAACAGGGGAGAAATAAACTCTCACAGAATACTAGCGTAAAATAGCAGCTTACTGGTGCTGTATTCTGTATGGTGATCCTATCCGTGATGTTGCCATAATATAGTCACAGTTTGGCTCTACCACGTTTAATAATTAAATCGGTTATTATTAGAAGGATGTTGCTGCCTATACTTTGGATTGTTTTCCTCTGTCGCTTCTGACATCTACGTGACGATATTGTTACGCGCTCAACGTCATACACTAGCGCCATCTAGTGTCAGGAACGAGAGCGAGGGGAGCTTTGCAGAAAATGACATCACAAATCTTTCAACCGACAGCGCCATCCGAAGAACTAAGTTTCTAGAAAATCTACGCTCGAACACTCGTCGCCTTGCGCGCATTTACTTGAATATTCCGGATGCTTCATTGCTAATTTGTATATATAGGCGCTGCAAGATGCGATCGGGGGCAGTATTGGATTTGGCGAGACGAGCGAAGCTTCGGAGCGGAATAAAGTGAATTAGTGTGTTTAATTATTAGTGTTTTAAGTTTTAATTTGTGTAAAGTAAATTAAAGTGTTAATTTAGGTAATTTTATCGGCAATTTTTATTGTCACGAACCTCAAGCTCGTAACAATTGGTGTCAGAAGTGGGATAAAATAATGCCGATTTTACCTAAGGAGGAAACGGTACGGACACCCTGTCCGTACCCGAAGTCAACGCCAGCAGGAGACGGACCAACGAAGATTTGGTGGTGCAACGCCGCAGACGTCGGAGGACTAGCCACCGGCTGCAGGCCCGTCGGTAGCTCCTACATCTGCAGCACTTGACTTAGGTGCTCTGATGGTGATGCTGCAGGAGCAGGCTCGCCGACAGGAGGAACAGGTCCGTCAGTTGAAAGAGCAGCTGCAGAGCGGACAGGAGGAACAGGTCCGTCAGTTGAAAGAGCAGCTGCAGAACGGACAAGAGGAACAGGCCCGCCGACAGGAGGAACAGATGCTCTTCATGAAGGACCTTCACGCTACCTTTGCGAAAGAGATAAGGGAGGTGAAGGATAGGGTTGCTCAACATGACAAACGCCTGTTGGAAGCTGAAACCCGAATCGAAGAACATGAAACCCGAATCAACTATGTGAACAATCGGGTTGACAACGTGATGGCTGACGTGAAGAAAACGCTGAACGACCTCAAAATTGGGGATGGAACTACAGCTCCAGTAGTAGCTACAGCACCTTCGCTACGTGGATTCAAAGTGCCGCCGTTCGACGGGACTTCTTCCTGGTCAGCCTACAAAATCCAGTTCGAGGCCGTCATGGAGGCAAACGGCTGGAATAAAAGCCAGGCCATGACTGCAATCACCTTAGGCCTGCGCGACCAAGCCTTAACCGTGTTGGAAGCTCTCGGTAAGAAAGTGACCTACGAGCAGCTCCTTGAGGCATTGGAGGCGAGATATGGTGACGCTCACCTGGAACACGTCTTTCGCGCGCCGCTTAAAGATCGCGTGCAACGCAGCAACGCAAAACCTGCAGCAGTGGGCCCTTGAGGTGGAGAAGATGGTTCGAAAAGCATACCAGTCTGTACCTGCGCTCATTGAAGGGAACCTGGTGCAGACATTCATCGACGGCATCCGCGACCTGGAAGTCAGAGCTGCTGTGAGGCTCGAGCACCACGAGACGCTTAAGGACGCCTTGGCCCATGCACTGGAGGTGGAAGCCGTGCGGCAGGATCATCGTTCCCATCGCGTCAGGGAGGTTGCAGCAGCTACAGTTCGCGACCGCAACAAAGGATACAGCCCTAGGTTCTATGGCTGTGGGGAAAACGGCCATCTTCGATCCAGCTGCCCTCGTCGAAGCGCAGAAAGGGAAAGTGAACGATATCAGGAGGGTAGTGCAGCTAACGGCACTGCCTGACGGCGACAGGATCGTCGTTCACCTCACGCTAGGGAGGTTGCAGCAGTTACGGTTCGCGACCACACGATACAGCCCTAGGTGCTATGGCTGTGGGGAAAGGGGCCATCTTCGGTCCAGCTGCCCTAAGCACACCCTAGGAAGGGAAGGTGAACGGTCTCAGAAAGGAAGTGCGGCTAACAGCACCGCCCAGCAGCAGCAGGAATACGACCTTACTATCAGACACTGCAGCGGGAAATCTCACGGCAACGCAGATGCATTGTCAAGAAGACCTTGTCCTGAAGATTGCAACCATTGTAGTAGGCAAGAGAGTAAGGAAGTGGTATCCGTGAGGATGCTCAGGACAGACCACCTCAGCAACGGGTGGAAAGACAGCCTACGACATGCACAGCAGGAAGATCCGGACATCAAGCCGATTCTGGGATGGATGAAGGCCCGTGCTACCAAGCCTAAGTGGAGGGACGTCTCAGCGATGAGTTCAACCACGAAAAGCTATTGGGCCCAATAGGACAGCTTGCTGCTTCAGGATGGAGTCCTGTGCCGTAAATGGGACAATGGTCGAGGAGACAGTTGTCGTTTGCAAATGGTTGTCCCCAAAGCTAAAGTGCCGAATGTTCTACAGCTGTGCCATAATGGTCGTTCAAGAGTCCATCTGGGAGTTAAACGAACTCTACTGAAGGTCCGAGAACAGTTTTACTGGGTCCATTGTCGTGACGATGTCGAGGATTGGTGTCGTACATGTACAAGTTGTGCGGTCCTGAAGGGACCTCAGACACGTAGTAGAGGAGCATCGAAATTGTGCAATGTTGGTGCACCATGGGATAGGACAGCCCTAGACATTGCGGAGCCGTTACAGAAAGGCGCAAGAGGGACTCCTAAGATCGCCCATGTGGATCGCCTGGCGCGTTATTATGGGGCCGATAATGCTCGGGACGAGCATGTCTTAGGAGGGGGCAGTGTTACGCGCTCAACGTCATACACTAGCGCCATCTAGTGTCAGGAACGAGAGCGAGGGGAGCTTTGCAGAAAACGAATGACATCACAAATCTTTCAACCGACAGCGCCATCCGAAGAACTAAGTTTCTAGAAAATCTACGCTCGAACATTCGTCGCCTTGCGCGCATTTACTTGAATATTCCGGATGCTTCATTGCTAATTTGTATATATAGGCGCTGCAAGATGCGATCGGGGCAGTATTGGATTCGGCGAGACGAGCGAAGCTTCGGAGCGGAATAAAGTGAATTAGTGTGTTTAATTATTAGATTTTTTAAGTTTTAATTTGTGTAAAGTAAATTAAAGTGTTAATTTAGGTAATTTTATCGGCAATTTTTATTGTCACGAACCTCAAGCTCGTAACAATAATATCTCTTTTAGATAGAAGTTTGGTTTACTTTTTGAATACAGTATTTCTAATATAAAAAATATAAAATATTGCCGAAAATTCAATATGGATACGGAAGTAGTGGATATCCTAAAATCGTCTCTATACGGTTTGTTTTTTCAAGGATGGACGGAATAGAACACCAAATCAGATACTTTATATAAATCCAAGAAGTATGCATACACAGCCCGGCTACCTTAATATTCAAAAGCTTAAGGTAGCCAGCAAGTCGTTGGGACGTCAAACATCTCAGCCCCCCCCCCCATAACCATGGATGCTGTAAAGCACCGGAAACGTCGGGATTTAAAAATAAGTAAATTAAACACGATAAAATCCGTTATATAGTTTTATTCAAGAGTATCTACTTGCTTTCATGTGATCCTAGCACTGATTGCCAATTGCAGATATTGCCCAACTATCGATTGTGTTGAGGAGATCAGGGGAGATACAGCTTTAAAATAATTTTTGAAAACATTTGCTATCTCACCCGCTCCACTAACACCTGATTCACTAGCAGAGAGGCTCGATTGAAGATTGACCTACTATTGCTTCCAGAATTCTTAAAAAATTTCTTTAGCACACGATACCAGTTTATGCATTTTGATTTGCTCTACATTACTTGACACTATTTTAACTTTTCTTTGAAATTACGTCCAGTTTTGCACATTATACTTTATTTATTAGTGTATATTTTTCCAGCGCGTGGTTTACTACACATTTGCCCAATTTAACAAGCTGCACGTATTAAAGTCACCTATTCTAGTGCTGATACACTGGAATATCAAGGACAATTACTGACAAAACTGCAAAGATCTCGCAACGTCGGCAAAAAAAATAGTGGCTAGTTTTTTTTTCGCGAAGCGGACATTTTTCTTCGTCAATGCCGGAAAATTGTAGGTCAGATAACTCTGAATGGTATGCTACAGTTGCATTACCCAGAGTTTTTAAAGCTGTGCGGGAGAGAAGACCAAAAAAAGGAGTCGCCGAGCCTTATATCTTGAAAAGACATATTGTATGTAAAATATTATAACAAATATAAAATATTTAAATAAATAAAATTGGATATCAATGAAAAAGACAGATCATATTACCCACCAGCAACTAAAAAAATATTCAAAACTCCACTTGCTGCTGCAAAGTGTTTAATGCGGCCACAATAATAGTTTTAAAAGACTTGGAGTCAGCAGCGATCGACTACATGGTAGCAGAGGTCTTGCCTGCTAAGTTCTTTTACGACTCTTGTTGAAATTCGTCCATTTTCAATGACAGTAAAATCATCTATTCAAGTAGAACTGGTTTTATTTCGTTTATTAATTTCGGTTTTATCTTAATAGTTTAATGATCTGTAAGCTGTAGAATGGAAAAATATTTCATTAATATTCAGTTCTATGTAGTTGGCTTTTATTATTCATTATCAGTTAAGTTTTCACTAATCAATGTCTCAAGGTTTTTTTTATAAATTTTGAAAAATTTCCTAGTCACAGCAAAACGTAATGGAGTACAACTGGTATAAAATAAAATGAAGTTGCTTCTAATAATTCTTTATTAAAATACAATAAATAAAAATTACTGCTATAAAATGCGCAATGAAATTGAAAACAAACTTAATGTAAAATAAAGTTTTATTTCAAGTTGAATTTATTGTTTCACGAAATGAAATTAGCGCAAGTGAAACTTTTAGGTCCCCATTTGTAATTGTTATAAGAGAATTTGCTTTTGAATTGGGAAAATCACTATTTAGAGATTAGTAAGTTTCAGCTTCTGGATAATTTAACTTATGTTTCAAAGTTACCTTTGTGTCTATTTCACATAAATTGTTTTGTATATATTTAAACTGAATTAAGCGTAGGAATCTATTTCGTATTCAATTGTAATAAAGTCCTCGCATTGTTTGTTTGTATTCTAAAACGTAGTTATTCAAACTATGATTGGCTCAGACTTTAAAGGACATTTTGAAATATTAGTTAATACAACCGTAGACGTAAAGCTGTACTGAAAATTCTAACATTTACAGTAACATATAAAGTTCATTCATTATGAATCTGTTCATTTCATTTTTCAAATGACAAAATATTATGATAAAAGTAGGCAAGTTATTAATACATCGGTATATATAACAGAGGTCATGGCTTAAGCGATGTCTATAAGGGGAATGCCTACTCATATTCCTTCTTTTATTACTGTTGGTGTAACTTCTTAAGAAATAGCGGGATAACTGTTAAAGGTAAAACATTTTTGTTGATAGTAAGTGTGACAAACAAACAGTACATCTGATGACAAGCAAAACCTTTTTCCTATAGATATCTTCGTCTTTTCTTAGTTAAGTTCAGTCGTTGTCACTCACTAGAGTCCCCGGTACTTGTAACTCACTATCAACTCAGCCGTATTACGATGCTATTTCATGCTGGAATTCTGTCCGAGTCTGACCTTTCCCCAGTCGAGCCTATCCATTCAAATTGCAATCAGATTCCTGCGGCATGTCCAATATACTGCACAACGTATATTAGTATTCTAAATATCTTAGCACAAGAACTGAAGAAAAACATCGTGAGGAAACCTGAATGTCTGACAAATAAGTAAAATAAATATTTCGCAGGTATCTAAAGTTCGCCAACACGCATTGGGGCAGCGCGGTGGACATTTCCTTGCCCTAAAATACCCCTCAAAAATGAAGGAAGGCCTATGCCGAGCGTTGGGACGTATAAACATAGGCCGTAACCTAACCTTACCTATGAACTGAACTATTCCATCTACGAAAATTCTTATTCAAGAGCAAATAATAACTGCTACAACAATATTGTTGTATAAATAGTAATTTTATAATTTTATTTCAAGTAAGTCCAAATTAGGGGACATTCAAACCAGGATAAATTAACTTATAGAAATGTTCACAGGAATTACTGCTGTGAGGATTTAATGGCGCGGATTAAAATCAACTTTGTCTCATAACAAAGAGCGATTAACATGATTTAATAAAGATGTTACATTGTTCTTTATTGTTGTGTGTTTTATTTATTAGCGCACTTAAGGAATTCATTGTACTACCGCAACTAATCTTATCCGGATCGTGTTTCGTGGTATTTCTTTGAGGAGGGCCTATGTTGAGGATTTGTGAAGAGTAGGATTATGTTTACATAATGATTTTATATATTTACGCGAACACTACGAATAGAATAAAACTATTTATAGGGATTTTATCGCGATTAATAAACTTATTTCTGATTCCCGACGTTTTGCGTGCTTGATACCAAGAATGATACGCGAGGCTATTAAAATTATAAAGAAATCCTAATTTTAAGAGAGAAGATGGATGGGGGTTGCCATCTGCTTGGGATGCTATAATTAATAAAAATAATTCCAAACCCAAGCATACCATTGCAAAACTTTAAGATACTGTAAGCTCATTCTGCGTAGATAGTACCAAAAATTAATATTCAAAAACTGAAGGTATCAGAGCTAATCACGACATTGGGACGTCAAACATCTCAGTCCACTTCCCTCCTCCCCGTGAACTGGGTGCCGTAAAGCACCCAAAACGTCGGGAATATAAAGTAATAAAACGCGATAAAATCCGTATAAATAGTTTTATTCAAGAACTTTGTTTATTTCATACCATGTGTGTTGTAGGTGGCCACTGTGTGTAAAAGCCAAAAAAACTTATGACTTCCGCTAGATGGCGCTGTAACCGATTTTGTAAAGCTTAATGTTAAATACCAACACTCTTAACGGGTACAATAGCATCAAAGGTACTCACGTCTAGTACATATGCTCTAATCATAGATTGCTTTATACGAGGAATATTTTCTAAAGTCACCGCGTTTGGCGGGTTTGCATCTGCACGAAATATTGTAAGGTTGACCATCCCTTGTTTTATTTATATTTTTCGCCTCCTAAGACACTCACCGCATTACATGATGAACACAGAAAACCCACTATGTTTTCTTACACCGCCATTACACGACAGACCTTATATAAGCTTAAAATATAAAATTACCAACTTAATTCATACTTGTTTCCTTTCCTTTCAGGTAACTTGAAAAGTAGAAACAAAACGAGCGACCATCTTTTAATTTTGCGAGCCTCCGCTGCCCTTAATAAGGTAATGAAATAACGTCAATCCATACAATACGTCTCCGCGAACATTTTAACAAATAACGTTTGCGAAAGCGATGGGATCGACCTTTAGGAAATTAAATCTCTTCGTAGCTTCCCGGAATTTCACAACCAAAATGAAGCACGGTGTCATAACGACTTGTAATTTCGCCTTTGATAACTTTCGCACTTTTGTTTATTAAACGCCGATCTGTTAAGCAACAAACCTATCAAAAGTTTTAAAAGCGTTCAAAGTATGTTTATGAGTACTTTATTTAAAAAGCCGTTATTTATCCTTATTTTAAGAAATAAACTTTTTTATAGTAGTGAATACCAATTTCAAAAACAAAATTCAATTTTTATAGCGTCTTAAGTCGGTGCTGACACATAGTGTGTCGTAGAAATAAAGCCTTAATTTTAGATAATAATTCTTTTTTCATTAAGTTTATACTTTAGAGATGTTGTCATATAAATTTGCAGAAAAATATATCAAAGGCGAAATTTTCAATTTTACTATTTAGACGATATTACCCCGGTCGAGCCGAACCATTCGCGCTACAAACATAATATAGCTGGAGCGTGGCTCCACAAGTTATATAAATAATGTTCATATACATACAAGTTAAGCTAATATTAAGCATTTCATGTTTATTAGACCTAATTACGTTTGCCACCATAGCCTCTTGAGTTGCAGGCTGTGTCAGTTGGAGGCCATTGATGTTGTTGAAGTCAAGCATCTTCAATATATCCTTAGCATCAGGATCAACCTCAATAATGTCATGTTCAAGGGCAGATACCTCTGGGACGTAGTTATCACGCCTCTCACGCTCTTCTTCCTGCAGTTTGAAAGAAATTCCTCTCACTTGCGAGTGCCTCAGACGTGTCATCAAATGGGTAGCAAATCCTGCGATCTTATTACGAAGGGGTTTGGTTGGAATTATAGCTATTTCCATACATATCCTCTTATTTGTATCAAAATAATAATACATAATACAGAACTATGCAATTGCTATTAGAAATAAAATTAAACGTATTTTTAAAGCATATAAAACTTTAAAGTACCTATATAAAACTTTTCATTTTATTGTTCTCGAAACAAATAACACTGTTTAACATAAACCATTTTATTTTATTTTGTTTAATTTTCTACGAAGCGCTCCATTGCGATTCACTTCAACAGATAAAGAAAAACATTTACTACTCTCGTATTTGTATTAGATGAGATGGCAAAAACGCTTGTTTCCGTCCTCACAAAATTTATATTTTCGAATTGAATGACAACTATGAGATATGAAAGAGTATGAATATTATATAGTTTATGAGTAGAGGGAGGCTTAATTTTTTTCTGTCATCTCCTCCGTTACCCACAAGATGATATGGGATAGTGAATAAAGTTAAAATACACGATTTAAGTGATCATGAGTAAACTACTCAAAACGTCGGAAACATAAAATAAATTAATATACGTGATTAAATCCGTCACAGCAGGTTTCATTTAAATGTGCATTGTTTCCGTGAAAAATAAGAAACCATAATACCCACCAATATACCTAGCTATTGAAAGAGTTAAAAGATAAGTTTTAGAAGTTTTTATTTATACGCTCGGGTAATTTAATAACTGCGCGATCCACCCTATCGATAAGGGCTATCGATTGACATTTCTCCCCTTAGAACTGGCGAAATGTACCAATATTCGAAGTTATATTTTACAAACTCGCAATCGACACGAAAATCGCGTGGCCTAGTAACCAGAATAGGTAACGCCATGAGTCTCGGGTTTAAGTACAATTAAAAACCCCTTTTAATGTTTTTGTGAGCCAAGTCAAGGATAAAACTAGCCATTGTATAAGACTCATTTCCTTACTCAAAGAATTCATATTAATAGTTACCATACTTTACCCAATTTCTGCAAACAGAAGTGATCTTACCGATGTGATCTGTGGTTAAGAAAACTATTATAATATTATACTATTATGACGGCTGCATGGCGCAGTGGCTTAGCAATGAGTTACAGTGCTAAGATCCGTGGGTTGGAATCCCGCACGGAACAAGTATTTGTATGTAATTGTTCTGGGTCTGGATGTTTATTCTTGTGAAATTTATGTGTGTAAACTGCCCCCACGATGCAGAAAAAATCCTAGTTTGAAGGTAACGTTTCTTTAAAATCAAAAAAATATAAGGACAAGTTACGAGGCATTTGTAACTAGTAGTAAGGGGTAACAACACATCTATAAGGTGAGCTTAGTAAATGAAACTGGTTTTCATTTCAATCTGAGTTAATATTGTAATTACAGGCTGTTAGGTGTTCTATCTTAGTCCTCAGAGGTGACATTTGGAGTAGCCACTTAACGTCAGGTAGAATGTTAGTTCGTTTGCCACTGGAGATTTAATAAAATCTTATAAAACAAAAGGTCACACTCACACCACCTAACCGGCGAAAAGCGACAGGATATGTGATATTGAATAAAGGGATTTTTTTATGGAGAAGGAAGATAAAAAAGCATGTGGTTCACCTAATGGTAAGTATTGGAATTGCAGGTGCGTAACCGGCCCTTAGTATGCTCTCCTTCAACAACCCGGGTATCCAAATGTGGTTAATCCAATTCATAGCCAATACCATCTGGTGGTAAGCGAAGCCCTGTATAATAATTAAAATTGTCTGAACGTAATAAAATCCTGGTGTTTGTCAAGATGATTGTAAATATTACCGGGCTGTAGTGCCTACTTACCATGACAGAATGTTAGCCCATTAAATTTGTCAGTCAAATAGGAAATTATTTATTCACACCATCACTATCACTACATCATCGTCACGTCACAAGTCTATGACTAAATATAGGCCTCCCTCATAGATAACTACAAAGTACGATACCGAAACAACTACATCCATCGACTCTGCGTGTTTTATTAGATCGTCACACCATCTTGTGAGAGTGAACCTAATAATGCACTTGCTGATACGAGGCTGCAATTTGATAAATTAAATAAAATTAAATATTATATTTATTTATTTGATGTAAAAAAACTAATTTTGTTTGTGAAATAATGTCTTTTTATTTAAATCAACTTAATTTACTACCATTTCGAAGTGAGGTTCCTCTGACTGTAGATGAAACGGAGAGAGAAACTCCACAAGTTTTTTCTTTTTACCATTTTTTGTAAAGTTATTATTACATTATTTTATTAAAAATGGAGAGCGGCAACAGACCTTGGTAGCCAAAGTATGTACTACGATGTATTCAAAAAAGACGATTAAAAAATTTGGAGCTTATCATCGTATAGTGAACAGGAACAGACTTGCAACCCTTTGTGTCCCATTGTTTTATAATAATAATATAATAATAATCTTTATTTGTAACAATATGGTTGTACAATGGTGTTCGAGTATAATTTGTTCTACATATTCTACCTCAGTGGTGTGCAAATATTAATAGTCAAGTACTCGTAACTTATACAACAATACTTATCGAATTTTTAACAACACAATTTTTTTCAACATTACTCAGATCATTTGATGATTAATTAATTATGCAATATTGTCAGAAAAATTATGGTTTCTTTGAACTATATGGACTCATTACCACTTCAGCTTACTTCTACGCAGGGCTGTATCAGTTACCAGTTACTCCTGTTGTTAGTAATTATTTATTATTAAAAAAAATGGTCTTGATTTATAAAAGTTTTATCGCTGAACTTTTGAAATTTTGGAGGAAGATTAACCTCGATCGCGAACTTTAACTTGTACGTCGTCGGCGAATGACACACTGGGGAAAAATTGTAATGTTTTGTATAGGTCAAATTTTTGTTATACTTTTTGTACGTGGAAGTGTCACGCTGCAGCTATATTACGGTTGTGATACAAATGGTTTTGCTCCAACCATTCGTGATATTTTTAATTTATTTATATTTTTACTTAATCATATAATCTAGGTAGACAACACGTTGAGCTATTTTTGTGGAATAGTTTTTTATATATAATAAGGGTGGCAAACGGGCACAAAGTCCACCAGTTGGTAGGTAGTTACTGCGGCCCATAGGTTCCTCTATAAAGAATCGTAATATGTTTGCATTGTCACCCCTGAAGACTAAGAAAGAATGCCTCATTTCCAGTACAAAGGTCTCCGGGTCTCCGGTTTTCAACACTCACTGAACGAAACACAGCAGCTTTAAACTGGTGTTTCGCGCTGGTATTCTGTCAGAGTGTGATCATTACCCTGTCGAGGCTTTTTACCTCGTACCACCTTTTTCCGTAAAAAGGTTGTCTTGAAGTAATTTTTCTACTTTCTATCTATTCTTCCAAAATTTCAAGTGCCTCTTCCTAACCGACAGTTACACGCTGCTGATGTTAATTTTTTTGACATACGTTACTATTTCTTTCTCCCTGTGTAGATGTTTATCGATAATTCATAATAATAATTCATAATTCTTTATTGCATGTTAAAAAGCGACAGTAGCCTAATGGCAGGGCTCAGACCGCGAACTCAAAAGGTCGTGGGTTCGAATCCGCCATTTGACTACTGTCATGAACCACTCCCAACACAAGCGTTTTAAGCTTACCAGGAGCGGTTAAAGGAATATTAGTAATGTTAATTAATAGGATTACAATATTTTATTTAAAAAAAAGTATAAATTAACTAATATATAGAATACAAAGTATAAAGTAACGATAATAACTTTACTTCCAATTAGGCCCCGGAAACAAACAGTATCCGTTGTATAGGTTGATTTGGAAGCCGCGGAACAAGAAGGGGTAGGATTTGTCTTCTTTTGAGTAGGGGTCACGTTAATGGCATGTTTGGAGCCGCGTATATATGCGAAAGCATTAGCTCTGGGGTTTTCCAAAACACCATGAGGTTTTAGCCTGTGTGAGTGAGACGATTTTTTACATATTGTATGCGTGCAACACACATCAATCAATAAAACATAAACAAGACAATAAAACGCGTACAGTGTAATCTCATTTATCCTAAATATACAAATGCCTACAATATCTTATAATATTGTGACATGTTTCCATGTAATTCAAATATGTCGCATCCAAGATAATCGTATGGAGCCATTTATCACGGCTATTGTGAAAAGCATAGTCGGAAACAGTTACAAGCCGTTTCCGGCGATGACGGGTGGATCGCGTGTATGCGATAATGGTAACTTCCGGTTGCCGCCGCGTGTCATTAATATGCCGATCGTTTCAACGTCGTAGTGAAAATTGTATTTATTTTGTTAAGTTATTCTCAGCATTCAACTTTTATATTAACTAGCGACCTGCATCAGTTTCACCTGGGTGGGATCTGTTAATGTAGCGTCACTTAGATTTAAGATAATCTTCAAATACCATTTAAGTTGATTGAGCAAGTGGATAAGTTCGTGTATTTGAGATATGTATTTAGCTGGGACGATAGATATGATAAGGATACAGAACGAGTGAATGCAGGAAATAGAGTGAATAGGGCTTTATTATAAAGAATCAGAATGTGTCAAAAAAGGCACGTAGGGTAATTCTTAATGCTGTGTTTAATCTCTACTTTAATGTATGGTAGTGAAAGTTAGGTGTGGCAGAAGAAGCACGAAAGTAGAATAAATTCTGTAGAAATTCGGTCTTTAAGGAGTATGCTAGGGCTGAATCTGAATGATAGTGTAAGAAATTGCGTGGTAAGTGTAAAATGTGGTATGCAAGATGATGTGACGAGGATTAAGAAAGTAATGCTTCGGTGGTTTGTTTATGTAGAATAAATGAACGAGGAAGAAGTAACGGAGCTAATTTATATTGCAGATGTGAACAGCAAAGTCGGGAAGGGTCGCCCTAGAAGAAGGTTTATCGACCGAATAGGCGATATTTTTAAAAGAGGTCACATTAGGAGTACCCTTAACCGACGAGCGTGTATGCGTTGTAAAGGAGAAGAAAGAGGTGTGTCTGGATCGTGCCAAGTAGAAGACCGAAGCCTCTAGTTTTTTAATAATCATTACAACTCAGTCAAAGTACATTCGTATTATGATATAGCAGATATTATGCCTAAAAATTCTAAGAGATTTTTATATTTTCTTAGCGTTATTAATTAAGAAAAAGGCCTGACCTGCCTACCCCTCTTGGTGACAGGCGTGAGTGTTTATATATGTACCATTTAATTGATCACGTAAGTGTTTACTGCGGCCCATAGACATCTACATCTAACCTCGATTACGAATCAAAATGCAGATGAGTTGTCAACCGCGAGGACTAAGGTGGATTGCCTCGTTTCCAGCAAAAAGTGTCTCCGGTTCTCTACACTCACCATACGAAACACTGCAGCGTTAAGCTGCTATTTTACGCTGATAATCTAAGAGAGCGTGGTCCTTCCCCGGTCGAGCCGACCCATTCGTCCTACAACTATACCAGTAATATAGCTGCAACATGGCTCTATTACTTTTTAGATTTGCCAAAAAAATCTAATACTTTTCAAAAAGATATAATCTATATTATTCCTGGCATTGATCGCTATCTGTTCGTGAAGTTTAATCGCAACCAGTCATTTCGAAGATAGCCCGAAGCCCGAACAGACAGACAGACAAAAATTTCAAAAAAGGTAATGTATGACTTAATAACTTTCAAATAACCTCTTAGAAACTAGTTATTTCAATATATCAGACAAACACTTTAATTTTTACATATATAGTAAAAAAAATTTAATAGAATATGGGTGACAAACGATCAAAAAAATTGTAAGTGGAATCTGTGGCCCCTAGAAATCTACGTCTGTCCGAATTTGGCGGGAATTTGGCCGTCGACTTGGTCGCTTGAATAATGGTTTGATGTGGATTTTAATTCGTAAAAGTGATGTGTTTTTTTTGAATTAAGTGTCTGCGAATGTGAACTATTAGAGAAAACGACGAAACAAGTGCTTTGATGTTGATATAAACCTCAAGTTAATTTGACCGCATGGGCGCCATATGATGGGTTGAGCTGTCGTCAAAATCTCCAAAAAACTACGCAATGTGACGCATCAGCATATTGTGAAAAAAAATACATAAAATGAAGATTCTGAAAGAAATGATAGTCTCAAAAGGGCTAGAACCCAGAGCCGTAAAGCCAGTTAAATTAAAAAATATACGTCTGTCCTTGACTGAGAATCGAAATGCAGATGCGTTGTCGCATCTAAAGACTAAGATGGAAATACATCTAAGATTAAAGTCTTTATTTCAAGTTGGCAGTGGACATCTATGAGTTGCAGTGGTAACCTGCAATCAGGTAGATTGCAAGTTCGTTCACTACTTCACTTTATTCAAACAATGGTGCAGGCATTTTATGAATAAATAATACAATTCATACTTTAAAAAGCAAAGCAATTGCAATTTTGCCGCGTTTTCAATCGTTACAGCGCTTAGTTACTTACCGTATAAAATTAAAAATTGTACAAAAGAGCCCGAAGTTATATTTACTTTGCACTGCATATATATCGTTAAATTAAAAAAATGCGAACCAATTTTAATAAACTTTTAATTTTGGATCTTAATGAAACTAATGTGTGTTCACCGTTCACCTTGAAACTTTACTAATTTTGATAACATTACCAGCAAAACCTTATTAAATAACCTCTAGAATATTTTACTACATTAAACACATTACGAGAATATTGTATGGCGTTACATGATGATGACAAATTTATTTATTTATTTATTTATTCATTCATAAATGCTTTTCACAAATCCTCCAGTGCTGAACACTGACTTCCCCCAAGGAATGCCACAAAGCACAGTCCTGAGCCACTTGCACCCATCACTCCTGCATGTCTTCACCAGGTCGTCACTCCACTTAATGGGAGGCCGCCCTACACTTCGCCTTCCCCATCGGTCGTCGGTGATGAATCAATAGTGATAAATTTTATTGAATGATTAGCGATCCACTACTGTTCAATTTAATAGAAGTTCAGTTTCATTCCTCGCAGAACTTCCTTTTGTAATCGACTACCACCATCGATTTTTCAGGACTACTTAGGGACCATCAAGAAAAGAGCCTACTCTTTTTAAAAGGCCAGCAACGGCTCTGTAATTCCCTTGGTGTTGCAGTTGTTCGTGGGCAGCGGAAGTCACTCGTACGATCAGGTGCGCCGCATGCTCGTTTGAACCAACTTATAGAGAATTATACCTATAACATTTACTTATAAATTTCTGAAGTCGTTTAAAACTGTACACCATTCCACTGCTGAATTTTCACCTTTACTGTTTTAGGGAGAATTCGCATTAATCGCCACGTTTACTAGGTGGATCAAAGATAGCAGCGGTAGACGTCTCACACCTTTGATGCTCTGGCGAATCGCTGGCTAAGTCTTATAAATTTTGCGTAAGCATGTGGGTGTCTTAAGAAGCCAAAGAAGTAAACAGAATACCAGCGTAAATAGTAGCTTAATACACCTTTACTGTTTTAGGGAGAATTCGCATTATTCGCCACGTTTACTAGGTGGATCAAAGATAGCAGCGGTAGACGTCTCACACCTTTGATGCTCTGACGAATCGATGGCTAAGTCTTATAAATTTTGCGTAAGCATGTGGGTGTCTTAAGAAGCCAAAGAAGTAAACAGAATACCAGCGTAAATAGTAGCTTAATACTGTCTTTCGTATGGTAAGTGTAGAGATCCGGAGACCCTTTATTACTGGAAACGAGGCATTCCTCCCTAGTTCTAAGAAGTGACGACGTATCTACGTTTTGATTCTTAATCGAGGATAAATGTGGATGTCTACGGACCACAGCGTCCACTTACCATCAGGTGACTGTATGCTCGTTTATCACCCTTATTCTACAAAAAAAAAAACATGTGCATGTGTAATGCTTTAAACATTGTGCAAAGAATATACACTACCCCATATCGTCTCGTTGTTATAGTAAGAGGCGTCAGAGAAACAAATCAGGAGATGGGCAGCGCGCGTTTTCCTAACAACAACAGGAATAAAACAGTAGTTGGTAAATGGTAACCCGCTTGCCAAGCGTGGTAACTAAAACAAATATCCCTCCTCTAAGCTAATCTATGGGGGAGGTCTATGTTTTGCAGTGACTTTGAATAGGCTGCAAATGTACGCTAAGCAGGATAGTTACGAATATATTTTTTATATTTTTTTTAAAAACGTTACAGTGTTACGTTTATTGGGGGGGGGGGGCACATTAGGATTTTCTCCTATATCGTGGAGGTAGTTTACATACGTAAATTTCACAAGGACGGCCATCTAGACCCAGAACAATTATTTGCACGCCATACAAATACTTGTTCCGTGCGGGATTCGAACCCGCGGCCCTCAGCGCTATAACTCATTGCTAAGCTACTACGCTACTGAGTCATATTGAAAAACATGAGAATTTCCTGCCATTTCCCCATAGTCACCTCTTTCATAACCCAAGGGACGGTATGGGCTTTTATATAAAAGGGGGCAAACGAGCATGCGGCTCTCCTGTTGGTAAGTGACTACCGCCACACATAAACACCTGTAATACCATGATAATTGCAGATGAGATGTCGGACTTTAAAGAAAGAATATCCTCTTTTCTAGGTTCCTTCATCCATATATCGTATCAGTCTGGAAAATCGCCGGTGGTAGTCGATTTCACAAGGAAGTTACGCGAGAAATAAAACTTCTAGTATATTGCACAGTAGTGGACCGGAAGATGGAAGTAGGGTGATGGATGATTTCTCCTTTTAACACTATTTAAATAATTAGAAGATATTTAAATTTTATGTGCCACGTTTTAATGTATCAAACTGATTAACTGATAATACGATATTGTAAGTGGAAATTAAAATTAGAATAATCGAAGGAAGCTACCGACACTCGATATTCATTGAATTAATTATTATCGAATCTTCTTAATATTCTACCCGCAGCGCAACCTTTTCTCACCCTCCGCGCCTCCATTTTGCACGCCCATCTGCGACAGGGCCCTATTTCGACACATTTGACAAAATATTGCTTTTTTCGGTTTAATATAAATTTAATACCCAACGTAATAACAGTTCTTTTTTTTAAATAAAGACCTTGATAGTGATTACACAAGTAAATTTTTGGTCTACAAAATGTTTGATTATTTCTACATTTCTGCTATGGTTACAACCTATTAAAGTCCACTGCTGGACATGACCTCTCTTATAGATTGCCTCATTATTGGCTGTAGTTAGTTAGTCGTAATTAAGAAGACGCTGCTGCCCATGTCCTTATTTTTGGACACCCACGGGATGAAGTGGGGTAATGGATATTTTCATACCGCCACTACACAGTAAAAGGTAACGGTTAGATTATTCAAACATTTCAATGGTTGAAAAGTGAATTACAAACATACATACACGTCGAGTACTATCCCCCCTCCCCCCTCCACCTATGAAGCAATCTATAGGGGAGGCCTATGTTCAGCAGTGAACGTAGACTGTAAACGTAAGGTAAGGTATACAGATGGAATAAATATTAAAATGTGTAATAATAACATGTATCAAAAATGTTCTTAAATTTGTGTTCGTATCGTTAGAACATCACGTTACATAAATTTATTGTCGTTTCAAAAGGACTTAAGCTAGAAGTTTTATACACGGTATAAACTTCAAAATAAAAAGTTACGTTAAAGTTACAGCCTATATACGTGGACACTACAGCACTACTGGACACGGGCCTCCTGTTATTTCTGAAAGGATATCAGGGCAAAGAAGTATCTGCCGCACTGCCCTAATGCGTGATAACGAACTTCATATGTCTTCGAAACACTTTTTTTATCTATTTCTCAGACATGTAGGAAAACATCTTGTTCCTCACTATATCGTGCTAAGGAAAACATAGTGAGGAACACGATGTTTTCCTTAACCGCCGAGCACGTGGTAAATCAGCAGAGGCCTATTTTCAGCAGTGGACTTTGACAGGCTGTGATTATGGTAATCAATGTGATGCCGATGACGGTGATAAAGTCAATGATGATGATCAATCTTACTTATGCCTCATCGAAATTATTCGATGGTTCATAGATTTGCACTCTATACTAGTCTTAAATGATTTACAATTTTGATTTTAAATAGATTTGAAAAAATTAAATTTGTAAAATGATTTTTTTTATCACGTCGAAGAAATAAATATATTTCGTTTTATTCTGGAATTTTCATTTCAAAAGCGGAACAAGCGTGTTTAAAACAGGGGACAACCAGGCTCGCGAGTATTTAGAATCTCCTACTGTTCGAAATTATTGAAACCTTGCGAGTTTTGAAAAATTCCCATAGATTTTTCATTAGTAAATTTAATACCATTATGATTTCAATAAATTGATAAATAATTGAGCATCTTCTACGGACCTACATCATTAAAGTTCTTAATAACGTTTCGTATAAAATAAATATCAATAACATATTCTTCTAATTTAAACTGGCTTAAAACAATATTTTATACCAAGCTTAGCCCCTGATCTTCCACGGTTCTAATATGTGCATTATTAAAACCAAACATACATACACAAACATACACGAAAATTATTTTTATTGTATAAAAAATAAGATGTTTAGAGGGATTTCCTCATCTATCAACGTATAGCGCAAACTGCTAAAGGTAGATATCTGAAGTAGCTTCCGTATTTGACGTATGTATTTAATAAGCAAGGATTTAAAAAATCAACCGCTTGGAGAGTGATTGACTCGAAACTTACTAAAGGTAATCTATAAAAAAAATAAATAATGAATGCTCTTGAATAAAAATAACACAACAGGTAAAATTATTTTTTTAACAAACGACTTCAATACGACCGAAAGTCAATTAAATTCAAAAGTCTAAATAGTTCAAGGATGACTCAAAAACTACTGGTCCGGTCTTCATCAAATTTATATGTGACCACACGAAAAGTACCAGCTTTCAAATAAAAAAAATCAATATCGGTTCACCTAGAAAAAAGTTCTGAGGTAACACATAAAAATACATACAGTCGAATTGTATCCTCTTTTTTGAAGTCGGTAAAAATATCAATTTTATTACAAATAAATCATCATTACTTAGTACGACAAAAGTAGTGAGCGAAGTAATTACTAGTAAAGTATAAAATTTTTGTATAAAACTACATAACTGTACCATCAACGACGGGAACTCCCAACAGCGAATGCAGTCTCCTTCCTTTGACTATGCTTCCAGTGGCTGGTCTGGGTTTTTTTTATAGGATAAGGTGACAAACGAGCACACAGTCCACCTGATGGTAAGTGGTTGATGTGGACCATAGACATCTACATCTATCCCCGATTACGAATCAAAATGCAGTTGCGTTGTCACCCGTGAGGATTAAGATGGAATGCCTCGTTTCCAGTAAAAAGGGTCTCCGGCTCTCTACACTCACCATACGAAACACAGCAGCATTAAGCTACTATTTTACGCTGGTATTCTGTGAGAGCGTGATCCTTCCCCGATCGAGCTGACCCATTCGTGCTACAACTATACTTCTAATATAATTGCAGCGTGGCTCTACCACGTAAAAATAGTGTATTTTCAGTAACTGTGTATTTTAAAATGAAAGACGTCATATTTATGGCTGCGATGCTCAAACACGTTCTTCAAAGCGAATACGTTTGTATTTATGTTGGCATTATTTATACTGACGTTTATACTTTTATCATGCTTGCCAACTTTACCCATTTAGTTCAGGTAACAGTGGCGTAGTTTCAAAGTGAAATAAAACTCAGGTAAAATTTTACGCTCCGTTTTACGTCATAACAAAAGCTGTACAAGCATAAAATATTGGGTACGCTCTACATTGATAAGCTTTAAATTTTTAAACGTTCGTTTTCAAAGAATATTGTAGAGTACCTAGTTAATAATGTCAGGTGTTACGTTGAAGAGAAAAAAAAGAAATAAAAAAACATTATTTGCAACACACCACCAACATCATTAGGTACTTGAATTTTAACATTTGTGGATACATCAATTAAAAATAGTATAACAAAATAAAATTAAAATAATAATAATAAATAGGACAACTATTTGACGGATATAAAAGTTTAAAACTATGTACACTTATAGATTATAGAAAAATAAAAAAAGTTCTTCATGTTGTATTTTGTGATCACTCGTACTCGGATCATTCGGTAGCGTTTTCGGTTTTGGTAAATCGATTCTAACTGCCTGTTGAATGCTGTATTTTTAAATACGTTTGGGTCAGAAGAACCGCCGTATGCTCCTACTTCAATGCAAGTGAAACAATAGTTTGCATCACAAATTGCCATTAAAATTATAGAAAAAAAATTTTATAATTATAGTACAATGAACCGCTCTGATCGTGCTGTACTATTTCAATGTGTTTTCCATCGATCAGCCTATCACATTGGGAAAACTAGTGCGGTGATAAAACTCTTCTGATATTTTTTCAAAGTCTTCCTTTGTTTTTTCTGCCATATACATAGATTTTAAAGAATTCCATATTGCGTCGCAGACTTGTTTAATAATGTAATATATGGTAGACACTCCAAGTAAAAACTGGTAATGTAAGTCATGAAAACTGTTGCCTGATGCTAGAAATCTGTAAAAAATTGAAAAATTTTATGGCACGTTAATGATTTTTACTTTTCAGGCAAAGAAATACAAGCAAACTGGAAACACTTAAGGGACAACTTTCGGCGTGAATATCAAGCACAAAAAGATGTTACGTCAGGACAAGGTTTAAAAAAGAGAAAAAATACAGATATTACGACGAATTACTATTTTTAGTTCCACACGTCAACGATACAAAAACTTCTGGAAACTACAGCACTCCAACAAATGTACCAGAGCAAAATACTGGAAGCCCATCAACATTTAATACTGAAAATTCACCCGCTGGACCTTCGATTGCCACTTGTAATGTTACAGAGACTCCAAAAAAGAAAAATAAAACTACATCATCCTTTGAAAGTGAAATTTTGAAGGCCATCAAAAATGAGTCTGAAATGGACGAGGATAAAACATTCTGTTTATCATTGGTTCAAACAATAAAAAAGATGGATGATGATAGCAAAATGTTAGCTGAAATAGAAACATTAAAAGTACTTCGTACTTTCACAAACAGGACGCAAAATACATACAGCCAGCCATTCAGCTGCCTTACAGCCTAACCAATAACCGTTTAACAGAACAAACATTGAACCATATTTCAGTCACCAAAGTTCTAACTTTTCACCTCAACCAACACCCATAACTCATACCAACTCACAACCAACATCAGGTCAAACTCGTAATGTGTATCAGCAGCACTCACAGTCGGAAACCCCGTTCATTTAACTCGTACTCAGACCCCTCAACAGCAGTACTCACAGACATCGTTCACTCAAGCCAGTAATATATATCAGCAGCAACATTTAGAGTCACAACCAACTCTGTCCTTGCATCAAACCTCATCCGAACCCATACATCAAAAGTTGAACGGGACATCCATCAAATGTTATTAAGATTTTAGAAAATCGTCAATACCGCCCCGCTAATTTTGCACAAAGTTCTAGGCCACAATCAGCACAGAGGTTTTTACGACTTTCAACCCAAATATTTGCCCATCTCCATCGGACACTGACCTGTCAAGCTCAATAACTGCTCAAAGCCCATTGATTAATAATATAATTTCACCAGAAGATTTGTACTTGTCTCCAAATGATTTTTCAAATTAATAAATATGTCTTTTGTTACTTAAATAATAATTGCTTTGTAATTTTATTATTTTTGTTTTATTTACCTCAGTGTAACAGCCAGTCGTTGTACAGGTGGTATCGCCAAACGCATGTTGGTATCTTGAAGTGTTATTTGAGGCCTCACTATTTCCAACAATTCGTTAAATTGTTATAAACGTAAAATAATTGAAAAATTATCCTATTCCTACAACTCTTCGTACATTATCACAAACTGTCCTTTTAAGTATCTCTGTTCATTCAGAGGATGTACCCAGTATGCCTTTTGCTTTTTTTTTCGCCTTCTAAGAAGCTAAGAGTTAATTACTTTAGAACTGCATAATAAAAAAAATATTTGTCTTATCTAGTTTGTAAAGCACCTCCCGCCTTCCATCATTTGCATACATTATCCCCGTCACCACGACTCTCAACATCACTGCATTAGAAAAGACACCGTCGTCGATTACACGACACGTGTATTGCCTCTAAACGAGGCAACCTTATGTGAAGTAGAGACTACGGTGGCTTAGTCAGCATCTAAGTTAGTTGTACTGTCGGTGCTGTGTCTTTCCTAGTATAGTGGTGTTGGGAGAGCTGGGATTAGTGGTGAAGGGGATAGTGCACGCAATTAAGAGGGCGGGAGGTGCTCTTCAAAGCAGGTATGACAAATCATTTTATTTTATGATGCTAATCTTAGCTTATTCATTTTTAACATCTTTATTACATCATAGAGCATATTCTTACTTGAATTACTGATGAGTCTGCTATCGTTGTCTATTCTGTATATATTAAGCTATGTAATCTTTTTCGGAAACTGAGAAATGACAAAAGCGAATAACGGTCAGTGCAACGTCTATTAAATTTTTTTGGACACGGCAGTAGAATTTTTTTTGATGGTGAGTGGATGCTGTGGCCCATACACATCTACATTTGTTCTCGATTAAGTACCAAAATGCAGATGCGTTGTCACTCCTGAGGACTAAGATGAAGTGCCTCGTATCCAGGTATCCAGTAAAAATGGTCTCCGGTTCTTTACAGTCTTCATAAGAAACACAGCAGCATCAATCTCTTATTTTACGTTGCTATTCTGTGAGAGCTCAGTCCTCCTATAATCGTAACATAGCTGCAAAAATAAACAGAAGAATTCCTCGTTTAAAAGCGATCATGTGTATTACTGACTTTATTGTGTCTTTCTTAGTATAGTGTTATTGGAGGTAGTGGTGTTGGATGTATGGGTGTTGAAATATG
This sequence comes from Parnassius apollo, assembly GCA_907164705.1. NCBI lineage: Eukaryota > Metazoa > Arthropoda > Insecta > Lepidoptera > Papilionidae > Parnassius > Parnassius apollo. The sequence goes on from CAJQZP010001141.1 coordinate 2,860,226, forward strand.
TGGTGTTAGGCTTAGTACTAACAGTAATAGCGCTCGAAATTGGTGGTGGGACGGAGATACTAATCAAACTAGGTAGGTTTATTAAATTTTTTCTAGCTATGTTAAGCGTTCGTCAACCAATCAATAATTTATTAACAGAGCCATAGAATCATTCAAAAATAGCTTAGAAAACTTTCACCAAAACCAATTGAGTGCAATAAAAATAAATGCTTTACTTAAACAGATTTCCTTCATAAATTACTTTCAGTTACCACGGATTTAAAGTCATGACGCGTTTGGAATCGATTTCCGATTTACCCATTTGACGCTTTTTCTTTCCATTTTAAAAGCAACCGTTTTATCCGGAGTTTTATCAATTTAAATTTGGAACACAAGTTTGGTTTTCAATTAAGATAAATATTTTTTTATTAACTGGTCAGAAAATACTAGTTAATAGTTTGTATTTTGTTTTAAAATTTGAAGAAAAGCGAATCATCTTTCCTCATTGTATCTATCTGACATTTGAACATTTTACAAACTTTCCATCCGTGGGTTTCATAGTGTTACCAATAGATGTATGTGACATTGCCTTAAAATTTCTAAATTTTGGGTGATCCAGCACCTCGATTTATTATGTTCTATAATCGGCTTTTAAAAATCTATATTTTTTGTTATTATTCGATATTGTTCACATAACTTATAGTATCAGCCTCTTTTCTTCTGTGGCCACTCCAGTAACAAGTTGTAAAATAATTACTCCCAACTATTTTGTATATTATAAACCTCACCTCATTTTAGAGTTACAGTTGTTAAATACGACTTATTTGTATTTTTAAAATAAGTAAGTCATAAGCATTTTTATTAAATAGATAGTAGTAGTTTATAATTTCAACTAAACGTCTTGTGTCTTTAATTGATATAATCGCACCTCAATTGGCTAGTATTTTTAATACTAACTACTAACTGAAACTAAAACTAAATCTATGAAATTCAGAACTCCAAATGTCAAACACGTAAATACCAATGCAATTCTAAATGGGGGATTAGCTGAGTCTTGTTGATACCTCTATTTTTCTTGGAATCACAGTAGACGCGAAGCTTCAATGGGCCCCCATATATCAAAATTAGCAAGCAAACTTAGTTCTGCATCATATGCTGTAAAAAAAATTGTAGGTCATCGCAGTGTTAAAACAGCGACGGACACGCGACTGAAACTAAAATTATATTTGTTATAGAGAAGGGGGCCATTAGAAAAACTAAAGAAAAGAGCTTACTCCTCTCTAAAGGGCCTGCAATTCCCCTGGTGTTGCGGTTGGTTGGTGGGCTACAGCAATCACTTAACATCAGGTGAACCGTATGCTCGTTTGCCACGTCTTCTATAAAAAAAAGAGCAACCATCATTTAAAACCTAAAGAGTCGCTCGGACAAAATGTAAGAAAGTTACATATTTTCTTTGGCCTCTCAAAATATTTATGAAAATATAATGTAAGTACACAAAATTAAAAGCTGTATTACAAAAATAAGTGATATTCATTCTGTAAATACTAGAAACAGACACAAGGTAGTAGTACCAGTTACTCGACTCCACCGAGTCAGTAATTTATTCTTGGGGCGATGCTTTTACATCAAAATCCCAGAAAACATACAAAATTTGACTTTCTCAAAGTTCAAAATTTTCATTAAACTGAGTTTAAATGAAATGGGTTATTATTATAATTAAGAAATTTATGAATGACAATAACCTCTGGGAATGAGGCAATCGCGACCAAACTATTTCTAATTTCTTTTGTGTTAATTAATTGTGTAACTGTATTTCCTATTATATATACACATATATAATACAATAAATATTATCTATGTCAGAACAAATATGAAATATATGTGAAAGTAAGAGTTGTGTTAGTTTAAACTTGCAACGTTTTTTTTAACATGCTTACGGACTATATTTTTAAAATCATACTTGTTGGGAGCATTTTTAATGTTAAGAGGGATGTCGTTCCAGAGCGAGATGTCCATGAAAATATTTATTATATAAACCAAACTTATCACTTTTAGGTGTATGAACGGTGTAAACAATCGTCTTTCGTTACCCTTTATAACTAAATTTGTTGAAATTAAAAATATATTTACAGTTTTAATACATAGTAAAAATTAACAATTATGTATTGATGCCGGCGGTAATCAAATCCAGGCTGCCCGCGTACTGAGACATCTCTCGTTTTAACTGCAGATTTACCACGTGCTCGACGATGAAGGAAAATATTATGAGTAAAATATTATGAATAATATAATAAGAATAAATATTTTTTTATTGACTACACTTATTTTACAATCATAACCTACATTATTTAAATAAAAAATACTAATTCATTGAAAGATTAACGTTGGCAGCCGTACTAGTAACGGACTAATTGCTGTGATGACGTGAAGAGTGTTAAGGCAAGCAAGGCTTTACTCTCTACAGAGGTAACTTTGTGTTTTTCAATCGAGACTGTATTATATTATTGAGTACTTGAAAACTTACAAAATTTCGAATAACAATTAATTAATCTTATATATCTTTGTTTTCAGTTTTGATCTTGATTAATAAACTAATATTTAATCATATTTTGTGACTTGGCCTTCTTTATGTAACAATTTTTTTAGGTGATTTTCTGCCTAGGAGTTTATCTGGATGGGTACTACCCTCACACCTATTTCCGCCGCCAAATAGTAGTACTTACGCGGTGTGAAGGGTATAGAGAGCCAGTAAAGTTACAGGCTCTGAAGCTTTCCATCTTAGTCCTCACAGGTGACAACGTATCTATAGCTTTTTTTGGTTTTTAGGAGTTTTGGCGGGAACTTGGTCGTAGACGGATTGTCACTCCTGTTTTGTCGCTTAAATAATGGTTTGGAGTGGATTTTAATTCGTAAAAGTGATGTGATTTTGTGAATTAAGTGTCTGCCCGTGTGAACTATTAGAGAAAACGAAGAAACAAGTGCTTTGATGTTGATATAAACCTCGAATAATTTTAATCGCTTGGGCGCCTTATGAACTTCAGTGGCGTCATCATCAATAGTCCGCTGGGTAGAGCTGTCGTCAAAATTCTCGCAAAAACTTCGCAATGTGACGCATCAGCATATTGTGAAGAAAAAATATGTAAAGATGAAGATTCTGAAAAAAATGATCAGAAGGGCTAGAACCCAGAGCAGTAAAGCCAGTTAAATAAAATAAAAATTGTAGCTTTTTGTATAAAGTTGGCTGCAGGTGTCTATGGATTGCAGTGGCCACTTACCATTAAATGAACTGTAAGTTCATTTTTCACCTCTATTTCATTAAAAAATAATTGTGTGATAACCACAATACCTTCATCGATTTTGTTGCAATAAATATATAATGAATAAAAAATTATGAATAAAAAGCTGAACATTACGCGAAGCTTACCTTGAAAGTTATCGAATGAATTAAAATCGGAAAGAAAGTAAGGTTGTGAAAGACTTTTGTTCCACAGTTCGGGGTAATTTAATAACTTCACCATCCGCCCCTGCGATAACGGCTATCGATTTGCAATATTTACCCTCGTAACGGAGTAAGGGTCGATATTAAGTACTGTTTCCATCGTAGACGCGACACGTGTATTTACTGCCTACAGCGTACGGGTTTAACGTATAATCAAAAACCGATTATTTTTGAAAGCAATTTTAGTATTTTATTTTCCAATTATTTTTGAAAGTAGTTGTAACGTTAGTAGTTTTATGTTTCTGTATTAAGCAACAATAGCTTAGAAAGGGTTATTGTAGAAATTAATAACTCGAGATAGAAAATATTATATAACAACGTTTATTGACCGGTAAAGCATTACAAACTGACTATAAACACACGTAATAAATACAAAAATGGAACTACTTAAATGTTTCTTTCAGGGATTTTACCAAAAATTATTTATGTTTACTATTACAACAGTTATTATCCCCATAAAAAGTACATGATTGTTAATAATACCTAGGAATGAGGTGATCGCTACCATGCTATTTAACTGTTTCCACACTAATTGTACAAAATATTAAATTGTAAATTATGCTTTTTTTTAAAGTCCGGCTGTCCTTCCCAGGAGTTTTTTTCCGAACCAATGGCACAGCTTAAATGAATTTCAATAGGTATTTCTGTAATCTATATTGAATAAAATGATTCCATTCTATTTTCTTATATTTTATTCTATGAAATTAAAAGACTTATCCTTCAACTTAATTGTAATCTGGCTGAATATAAAAGTAAAAAAATGAAACCATTTTATTTGTACAGCTGTAATGTATATTTTTATCCTATTTATGTCCCTCCTTCCATTACATCCTTTAAAATTCCACTAATGGACATAGGCCTCCCTTATAAGTTTCATTACCGGGTGATTTTGCCACGGTTACCTCGCTTGGCAAGTAGGTAGACAACTGCAGTTTTATTAAGCTATTGCATAGCTTCTATCGCGGGCCTTGAGCGCGGGGACCGAATCCAGAAATTCCGTAACGAAAAAAAAACCTCACGCTCCCCACTCCGACGTGCACGGAGGTGTGGCGTTGAAAGCCGTGCATCGTCTAACGTCGTTTTAGTTTTGGCACGGCAGACTTCGGCACTCGGCAGACTTCGGCACGGTGTTTGTGTGCGTGTACACTAGCTGCTAACTCAATGATAAAAAATTCTGAATAACCTACATATATTGTAAGATATTAAAAATATTTTAAACAATATTAACTTCTCATTTATTCAATAAGAGAAAAAAAAATTGTTTTCTTATCGGTGACCACGCTCAAAAAGTGTAACTTGATTTAATATCAAAGTCTTAACTGCATAAATAAAATAAATAAATAATTATAATTGCATAAGTTGATAAAAAATGCTATGCAATAGCTTTACCGCGGCAGTCACCGAGTGCCACACGTATTTATAATTTTGAGTTGTTATCAGGAAATATCGCTGCCTGCCATCTCCTGTTTCAGTTTCTCTCTGTCGCCTCTTACGACACCCACGGGGCGGCGATCTACGGTGGTGGATATTCTTACACCGTCGCTACACGGTTATTGTTATTTATGGCTATGTATGTTTTTTTTTAGTTTTTATTATATACAATTAACTTTAATCCGATGGCTGAAACAATCGATTCCTAAGCAACAACTCACTTATGTCCCACTGTTCCTTGCATTATGTTCTCTTCGTATTATAAACCGGCTGAAAAACTATGTGCGTGAAATAAAAAGAATACTATGGCATAAATATTTTTATTAACATATAGTAATAAATTGAAATATCGAGAAATACAAATAATTTCAAATAAACTTTTTACTTAGAGGTCGGTGTCAAGGTCAGGGGCGTCATGAATTCCGTGGTTAATCCTACGCGTAAAATTTGGTGCACATGATTTGTAATCCGATATTTTTAATTGCTTTATTTATGTTTTCCAAACTTTTTGCTTTAAAAATATTGATGGTCATCTATTCGTTAGTCTCTAGAGTAGGAGTCTACTGAGAAATTACTTCCGTAGTGATCTTACCTAAGAAAATTCTCAAAAATCTAACTTGTAAGACTATTTAGTGAGACTATTACTAGAATGCACTACGCCATAACGGTAATTTTCTTAGAAGTAAAACTATTGGGAAGAAACGTCTAAGTCACCAGTGAGATTATTGGAAATATCGCTGCCTGCCATCTCCTGTTTCAGTTTCTCTCTGTCGCCTCTTACGACACCCACGGGGCGGCGATCTACGGTGGTGGATATTCTTACACCGTCGCTACACGGTTATTGTTATTTATGGCTATGTATGTTTTTTTTTAGTTTTTATTATATACAATTAACTTTAATCCGATGGCTGAAACAATCGATTCCTAAGCAACAACTCACTTATGTCCCACTGTTCCTTGCATTATGTTCTCTTCGTATTATAAACCGGCTGAAAAACTATGTGCGTGAAATAAAAAGAATACTATGGCATAAATATTTTTATTAACATATAGTGAAATTGAAATATCGAGAAATACAAATAATTTCAAGTAAACTTTTTTACTTAGAGGTCGGTGTCAAGGTCAGGGGCGTCATGAATTCCGTGGTTAATCCTACGCGTAAAATTTGGTGCACATGATTTGTAATCCGATATTTTTAATTGCTTTATTTATGTTTTCCAAACTTTTTTGCTTTAAAAATATTGATGGTCATCTATTCGTTTGTCTCTAGAGTAGGAGTCTACTGAGAAATTACTTCCGTAGTGATCTTACCTAAGAAAATTCTCAAAAATCTAACTTGTAAGACTATTTCGTGAGACTATTAGGAATGCACTACGCCATAACGGTAATTTTCTTAGAATTAAAACTATTGGGAAGAAACGTCTAAGTCACCAGTGAGATTATTGGAAATAAAATTTATAGTAGTATTGTTAGTAAGTAAGAGCTGTGATAGCTCAGATGGTTAGCGCTCGCTGTAAATTTCACAGTAGCGAGCAAACTGAGTTCAATCCCCGTTGACACCAAAGAAATAGTTAATTCCAACTTTAAGTGCTGAATTACCACGTGCTCGGCGGTGGAGGAAAACCTGCATGTCTGGTAAATAAGAAAAAAAAATATTTCGAAGAAATGTGAAGTTTGTATACGTGCATTGACTGATACTGACCAGAAATGAGGGGAGACCTTTGCCCAGCTGTGGGATGTATATAGACTGCAACTTTACTAGTATGACTACGGGACTACCCCGTTTTTTAAGATTGATAAAATGTCAGCGAGATATAAAATCAAAGTCGAAGTCAATATTTTTGTTCTATTAACCTCTAACGCCAAGCATCCAAATTTGACCGTTTCGATATTCCGTCAAAATTCAAGAGGCCAAATTTGACCGCACCCATCCCCAGCACTTTAACCCATAAATATTATGTTTGCGAGTACTTTTCTGTGAAGAAGTTGCATTGTAGAATCAATATGAAATTTTCTAACCTCTAGTGAAATAAAAAACAGTATGTGGATATTAATTTATATTTTACGTTCATTACGTACGCCATTTTCATTTGGATTTTGTTGTCTTGATTTTTGGATTTTTCTAGTATTTTATTAGTGTTTGATTATAGTGCTTTATTATAAAATTGTTATAAAAGTTCTTGTATGAATATAATTTATCTTTTTACATAAATAATTTCGAATAGAAATAATTGTGATTTTCACGCTGCCGAAATCCGCTTCGTATGTTTTTTTTTTTGTTTGTTATCAAAATACCATAAAATCTTTTGTAATGAAGTAAAACCGGACTTTTGTTTAGACCACAGGATAGAGAGTTTTGTGTAGATTTTATAATGCCTATAAATTTTATAGGGATTGAAGGGTTAAAGTTTTTTAAGAGCAATTTTGAACGTCATAACCTACATCGGTTCATAAAAACATAACTTTCACAGAACTTGTGTGATCTTGTGAACTTGTGTTGAACTGGGAGGAAATTCTTTCGTCTTTTTATGAGTGCCAGTACCTGGACGGCTTTGCTCGGTATTTTTTTTGAAATCGTGTGTTTTGGAAATTATATTTAGAAACAAATTACATAATGATGAAATATGAATAATATTTTTTGATCTTACCGACAATAGAAAAAACTGTACTGATTATTTGAATAAAAAATCGTGAGTGCAATTAGTTTAATTTAAATTTTTGTGTTTTTAAATGCAATTAGTTTAATTTAAATTTTTGTGTTTTAAAAAAATACTAAAAAAGGGCTCGAAATAATAAATTTTCTCAAAAAAGAAGGGAACTAGAAAAAAAAGGAAAAAAGTCGGACCGAAAACAAGACTCGTACCAGAGTCCTACGATTTAGGGACCACCCGATATCCCATTTAAGCTATTATAATCATTAACACGCTGACAAAACTTACCTAGATGAGATTTCAGAATATCGAGATTTAAGATGTTTCCAATCCATCCGCAGGTCTGTAATGTAACGCAACATAGGATATATTTAATACTGTGGAATTCAACAAAGTAGACTTACTTATTTGTTACTGAAACAGTTTACTTAATAGTCTTAATTTCGAAGCTTATCAATATGCGCTCCCCGTTGGAGCTTAGAATCAAAAGGAATTCTGAAAATAAGATCGAACGCCAAATTCGAAATTAAAATCATTTTCTTGGAAATTAATTACAACATTCTGCGGGGACGCGTAAATTGTAAACTAAATTTTTTTATTCTGTATTTAAAAGCATATTTTTTTGCAGCGCCATTTGGAAACATTATCCAGTATTTTGCTTGCACCGCCATTCCAATGATAAGTCATTTCTTTTAACTTTAAATAGTAATATCATCAGCAAGCAGAATTTGTTTATCTCAGACGTAGTATGTTCCATATAATTAAGAACATTTATGTTGAGCAAGAATAAAACACCATGTATACCCAATTTGCGCAAATAAAGAATTAAATTAAATTAAAATTAATGATGGAGCAGTAAAGGTTTGACCGTGTGGTCTAGTGCAACTCGGGCAACCATACGAAACGGCATCATTATACTGCTATTTCAAGCTGTTATGCTGTTAGAGCGTGGTCTTATTAGTGCTGCAGCGAAACTTAACTACGTATACAGTGAAATTGAAATGCCTCTACATGACAAGAGTGGGGACGACGCCTTTAAAATAAGTAATGTTTTGTACATAAAAAAAACTAGGTGGCAGATCTCCTTTAATGCCTGAGAGTCCATCTCTCTCTCTCTCTCTATCTCTCTCTCTTTCTCCTATCGGTAACGCTCTCATAGCGATATCTGCCGCCAAATTGCAGTCAGTACTTTCACTGCTTTCTTTAAACTTGAATGATATAAAGAAGAATCAGTATCATTTCAGGCTGCGCGGCATTCCATCTTTGTTCTCAGAGGTTATGACCTCTAAGAACAAGGACGGAACGTACGGTATTTCAAATAAGAACATTAGAGATGCTTTGTCAAGCATCTGTATTGTTCTTATTTGAAGTATATTGCAGTTGTCCATGGGCCATCAGGTGAACTTTAAGTTCGTTTGTCAAATGATGTAATCACAAACTGTGTTTGGATTCTGCATTTTTCAAATGTAAGTGTTCACGTTTCTGCGAAAAAGAATACAACCCAAAACTTACGTCCGTACATTTTGGTGTATGAGGCCTTTTCATGCATCATTAGTCACAGCATTATATTTTTTAAAGAAAAAGAGTGACAACCGAGCACAAAGTCCACTGATGGTAGGTGGATGCTGTGGCCCTAGTAAAAGCAGCGGTATTAAGCTGTCATTTCACACCGGTGTTCTGTGGGTCGGCCATTTAATTTACAACCATATTATAGCTGCAGCATGCTCTACCATGCTTAAAAGTTCATCGTCATCATTAAAGCCCTTCACAAGTCCACTGCTGAACATAGGCCTCCCCGAAGTAATGTCACAAAGCACGGTCCTGAGCCACCTACCTCCATCGACTTCCTGCATATCTTTCCGGGTCGTCACTCTATCTAGTGGGGTGTCGCCCTACACTACGCCTACCGGTACGAGGCTGCCACTCGAGAACCTTTCTTCCCCATCGGTTATCGGTTCTTCGAGCTATATGGCCGGCCCATTGCCACTTCAGCTTCCTAATCCGTTGGACTATGTCGGTCACGCTGGTTTTACTGCGGATAACCTCATTTTTGAGTCTATCACGCAGAGAAACTCCGAGCATAGCCCTCTCCACAGCTCGCTGAGCGACCTTGAGCGTCCTCATACGGCCAGCAGTGAAGGACCACGTCTCAGATCCGTAAGTCATCACTGGCAACACGCACTGGTTGTACAATCTAGTTTTTAGAGATTGAGGTATACGCTGACGAGAATAACGCCGAGCCGAGTTGAATCCGTCGATTGACCTCTCGGTCGAAGTTGGACTTACCTAGTCGGATTATTGGTCCCAGGTAAACGTACTCGTCAACAACTTCGAGCATAGTGCTCCCAACAACTACCGGCAGAGGTGTGACATGGACATTTATTTATTTATTTATTTATTTATTAGGAATACCAACAGAAATTACAATAGTAATACAAAGATCATTTTCATAACATATTAAGCACAATATAATTGTATTTCTTTTTATAGGTAATCACAACATGCATTGATTATTTAGTGAATGATAGGATTAAAAAAAACTTGGACTACATCATTGAATAAATAAGTTATTAAAAAGAAATAGAATTATTTAACAATATTATAGATAACTTCATTATCATATTAAATTACATTAACCACATTATAGAAAACAAAAACAATTCCAATATTATACTTCCAATATTATATTATTAAACATGATCTTTGTTTTGTCCATGTTCATCTTAAGACCTATCCGTTGGGAGACACCATTGAGGTCATTGAGCATAGTGCTTAGGTCCTCCAGCGATTCTGCCATAAGGACTATATCGTCGCCAAATGGAAGTTGAGTGATGTACTCGGCATTGATGTTAATACCGTATCCTTTCCAGTCCAGTAGCTTTAAAACGTCTTCCAATGCAGCGGTGAAGAGTTTCGGGGATATAACGTCACCCTGTCTTACATCTCTCTGCAGTTGGATAGGTTTCGAGCTCTGGTTCTGTACTCGGATAGCTATCGTAGCCCTACTGTATAAACACTTCAGCACTTCGATATACCGACAGTCAACTTGGCACCGCTGAAGGGACTGTAGCACCGCCCAAATTTCGATGGAATCAAAGGCTTTCTCACAGTCCACATACGAATGTATACCACATAGTATGTATGTGGCCTATGGTACTGAAGCCTTTTCGGAAACCGGCTTGTTCAGGTGGCTGGAAGTCGTCGAGTCTTCGTGCGAGACGATTCGTAATGACTCTCGAGAACAGCACGTAGACGCGGCTCAGAAGGGAAATAGGTCTGTAGTTCTTCAAGAGAGCGTTGTCGCCTTTCTTAAAGAACAAGACCACCGCACTTCTGCTCCACGCCTCTGGAGTAGTGCCACCATGGAGGACGGAATTGAAGAGCTTCTGAAGGACTTCAAGTACCCGTGTTCCACCCGCTTTCAGAAGCTCCGCTGTAATTCCATCCTCTCCTGGGGCCCTGCCAAAAGTTATTCCACTTTTATTATCAACATTGATGGCAAATACCTGATAGAAGTCTGTAGAAGTTTATTATGTCCTCATACTCAGTTGATGTCTAATCTTTTCCTTTAAATAATATTTAAAACCATGCAGTGGCGGTGTAAGAATATCCACTACTCCATACCTTCTCGTAGGTGTCATAAGAGGCGACAAAGGTAAACAAATCAAGAGTTAGGCAGCAGTTTATTCCTAATAATGACTGGAAACAAAAAAAAAACAGTGGTTACCAAACCTAGCACTACTATGGCAAATATCCCCTTTAGGGGACAATCTATGGGGGAATGTATGTTCATTGCACCGGTAATATTAAAGAATTGTTACACCTCGTAGATCCTTTTTACATTTTATCACGTCTGTTATAAAACAAAGCATAGACTTTTAAAACAGCCTGTTATGTGAGAATGCAAATTGTTGTACGATATTAGGCTTTTGACCTACTTTGTTCTTCGAACACGTCGCCGACATTATCCCGTTCTAGAAATAGTCGTGTGCTTAACTTTTTCTTCAAATGTATTAAGTATTAACTGTTCGTGTCTCATACTTTCACTAGCTGTTTTATGAAGTTGCCTTTTATCTCTTACAAAGTTATTTTTTTTATTAAAAGTTTAATTTTTACCATACTGAGTGTGCTTAGGTATATCATAATATCACCGTCTAAATAGTTCCAATAAAAAAACTTCATCCCCGATTTCGCCACTCTTATGGGTGAAATTTTATATTAAAATTTATATCAGCATGCTCCTGAAGTATACCCTATTTATTAAAAGCACAGTTATCAAAATTGGTTCAAAATTGACAAAAATATCGTGTTTATATACAAACAAAAAAAAACATACTGTCAAATTGTTTACCTCCTTCATTTTGAAAGTTACCTTAAGTGCTATTTTTATAATATATAAATTGATTTATTTAATCTTGTAAATAATTTATGGTTTTTATGTTACTTTTACTTTTACGGATTTTATCGCGTTTAATTTATTTGATTTTTAAATCCTGGGGTTTCGGGTGCTTTCCAGCACCCATGGTCACGGAGAACTAAGGTGATTGACGTCCCGGTGTCGGTATTAACCCGGAGTACCTTTCAGCTTTTTAAAAAAGGTAAAACTTCTAATGGCTGATTGAATCCTGATAAAACTCAGAATAAAAAAAACTGCGGTTAGCCCACCTCATGGTAAGTGGATGTTGTGGTCCACAGACATTTATATTTATTCTCGATTAAAAACCAAAATTTGGATGTGTTGTTACCTGTAAGGACTATGATGGAATGACTCATTTCCATTTAAAAGATTTTCGGTTCTCTACAGTCACCATACAAAATACAGCAGCCTTAAACTGCTATTTTACTCTAGTATTCTGTGAGAGCGTGGTCCTACCCCGATCGAGTCGACCATACGTGCTACAATTATTATTTATAGCTGCAGCGTGGCTCTTCTACATAAATTTTGATTGCTTGCCAATGACGGTTACCAATCCATCTGCCAAACGTGGCGACTATGGCAAAGCCCCTCCTATGAAAAGATCAGTATGGAGGCCTATTTTCGGTAGTAGACTTTTATAGGATATAATGTTATACGGTCCATATATATATTTATGTACCACTGCTGAATATATTTCTTCTCTTCGTTCTTAAGTTAATGAGCAACTAGATTCTAGGAGGTTAATAAAAATCATAAAATCGATTAAAAACTTACAGGCCTATTTAATTTTTTAGCTGATTTTAATTCTTTCGAACCCTCGATTAATCTAGGACTTCTAGACTGTATTATAACATATGATGTACATGTATAACACAAATACGTTTTGAACGCATCCCGTTTTCACGGATTCCAGTGTGGGAAAAACTGGAGTGACTTAGTGGAGTTTTGACGGGAACTTGACCTTAGTAACGTCTGAGGACTAAGATGTAACGCCTCATGTCAAGTAATTACACCAACTCTGTAAACTTCAGACCAGAGATAAGCAGTGCAAACACTGATATTTGGCGCCATTAATATATAATTTTAATAAGCAATTTATGGGGGAGGTCTATGTTCAGCAGTTGACTTTAATAGGCTGTAACAATAAACACGATGAAATCCGTAAAATCTAGCTTACTTTAAATTATTAATGTTATTAATAATGCATAATATTATGTCAACGCCGGTCGTATGACTATCGGACAAAGGGATCAAACTCAAAATTCTAGTGAGTGAACAGTATATTACGAAGCTCATTGTAAACAGCACCTCCGGAAATGCTTACAAGCCATTTCCGACGGAAATGGGAAGATTGCGTGTCCGCTGTAATGGCGCTTCCGGTACTCGTCGCGATTCATTAATGTGCCGATAATTTTACTGAAATACAATTCAATATTATTCCAATTGAATAAAATGTTACTTTAATATAATTATAATTATTTGAGAGTAAAATAGAATTTCTCTCAAATAATTTATATATATATATATATATATATATATATATATATATATATATATATATAATACTATTACTTTATGTTTAGATATTGTCATGATTTTTTTATGAAATTATCGTTTCATTTAGCTGTACTCATATGATAGAACGTGAATAAAGCTAATTAAATGTTGTAAAAAAAAAGTGGTTTTTTTTTCATCGGGATCGATATTTTTGACCCATGATCAAAGGTATCCTCAGTATTATCGTCTATCTTCGTTTTAGAAAGCGTTTCAAAAATACCTGGTATATAAAACTAAAAATAAATTAATGAATGATGTTTTTTAAGCTAAATGCAGCAGCAGCAAAAGTCTGAATACAGGATTGAAATAATTCACAATTTAGTTTAACCTCTCAGTATAAATACTAATGGCATATAATATTTATTTAAGTGGCGCATTCAAAAAAAAGTAAGTAAGTAAAGTTATAGCGCATAATATCTGATCCTGGTATAATCACGAAAGAGCGCCTCGACAAAACAAGTATACTAATGTCTCCCTGACTGGATTTCGGTCGTAGCGACCACTATTACTAATGGCTTTGTGGCATTACTTGGGGGAGGCCTATGTTCAGCAGTGGACTTGTGAAGGGCTGTAATGATGATGATGATGAACACTCTAAATGGAAACTAGACATCTGCATGTTACATCTGCATGTGCATGAGTAGGTGTACAAACACAGGTGCAAAAGTAAGAGGGACCTGTTATTTGGGCTGTTACTGAGCATTTCTTTGAAACCACTTAACCGACTTTGGTTCAACTCGGTATTCAACCCCAGGGCTACATGAACAGCCGTCGTGGTTATGGCAACTAGCCCAACGAGGCATTAAAAAAAGTAATACATTTTGTGTGTGTGTGTGTGTGTGTGTGTGTGTGTGTGTGTGTGTGTGTGTGTGTGTGTGTGTGTGTGTGTGTGTTAATATAATCAATCACGTTCACTAACACATGCATCAACTATTCTACTATTTCAAAAAGAATAATGGTAACTATAGTAACAATAGGCACACCACACTCCCCTTAACCACTTCATGTAAGCCTAAAATGTCTGTGTTACCAGTTATTCACGACATTGTCGTCGTCGCATGGTGAATTCGAACTCATAACTTTACAAGTTTGAACGCAGCCTTAACCATAAGTCTACTCTCGATTAGATTAAAAATGGCGTGCAGAATTTTAAAATTACTCGATCTAATTCAGTCAGCATTCGATTTAAACTAATCAAGCAGTATTTAATTCAGTAACATAAGCGCGCATTTTTTTAATTTTGGCTCTTTACGTATTTATTTATTCAGATCACGTTTATTTCTATATTTTTTACGGCACAGCGCAGTAGGTAAGCACTTGGAATCATATCTATGGGAATAAATATTAACTATTTTAAGGAGAACAAAGGTACATTCCAAAAATTCGAAAAAACTGACTTTTATTAAAACCCTTAGAACGTTATAATGATTGATACTTTACGCGACTCGTGACAACGCATTTAAATTTCCTTAAGCGAGGATGAAATGTAGGTGCCTATAGACCGCAATCCACTTTCGATCAGATGAACTGTGAACTCGTTTGTCACCCTTATTCTTTGAAAAAGAAATGACAACGCCCTTTTGTAGCCTTTTTTTAAAATGCATTATATTAAAGATGATAAAAATTTATTAGCTAAGATCCGCGAAAAAAAAATTGATGTGTCTTACCTAGTTTGAAGATCACCTCCCGCCTTCCCTTAGTTGCATGCACTAACACTACTCCCAACACCGCTACACTAGGAAAAACACGCCACCTTCGATAAAACGACACGAGTTTTAACTCTACACCAGACATCCGTAGGTGAAGTCGACTCTACGGTAGCTGACCGCTAAGTCTTAGTAAATCTTAGTGGGCAGGAAAGTCGGTGAGGTAATAGCCGACATCTGCACTGATAATGCTGCCCACTTTACCAATCAGTGTGCTTAATTTTAGTTCGGCATCTTTATCAGTTGCCAATAACTTGAATTAAACAAGTTCTTCACGTGAAAGTGTTGTGGGCATCATCGATCTAATATATTATATTCTGTCCTTCATATATATCATCTTACTGTTGCAATGTTACTGTTCAAGAAACAAGAAACTTTCTTCCCCATCGATTGTCACTTCTTCGAAGTGTCTTCTTCTTCGAGCTATATGGCTGGTCCATTGCCACTTCAGCTCACTGATTTCTTGGGATATGTCGGTTAGTCTGGTTTTACTATGGAACTAATATATAAGAATTCCATCCTGCATAAAATTTCGAGAGCACTCGTCTCCAAAACACGCTGAGTGACCTTAAGCTTCCTCATACAGCTGGTAGCGAAGGACTACGTCTTAGATCTATGTCATCGTATAGTGGTGTTGTTGACGTTTGTAAAATAAGCCAATCTGATGCCGAACCCCTACCGGCTAAAAGCCCACAAATATCATCATCATCATATAGATCTTAAAATAATCTCGAACCCTTTGCCAAATTCTGTGGCTTTTAAAAATCGCCTATTATTTGATTGAAATGTTTCTTATGGTGAGTTTAGAGAACCGAAGACCATTTTTACTGGAAACGAGGCATTCCATCTTAGTGCTCAGTGTTGTCCACGAAATTGTATTTTGATTCTTAATTAAGGATAGATGTAGATGCTTTTGGACCACAGTATCCACTTACCATCAAGTGGACTGTGTGATTGTTTGTCACCATAATTCTGCAAAAAATGGCATTATACGTAAAATTCCGAAATAAAAGGAAATTTTTGTATTGAAACTACTTGAAATGTCGAACTCCCTGGTCCTATAGATGTTTTCAAGATTTTTTTCTCTATATATGTAAGTATGGTACAAGGTAAGACATCTAATTTGTGAGTTTTTTTTTTTACGGATTTTCTTTGTTTATAATACTAGCTGGTACCGCAGTTGCAGCCGCAGATGAAGTAATTACGGAAATATCGTTTTAAATTTGGAAGAGTTTTAATGTTTCATTGGGAATGATAATACATTCATTGAAGTTGAATGACCTATACTTTTTAAATATCGGAATGATACGCATACCACCTACTGTACGTTAATTGTAATATGCCTTTAACCTTCACGGAAGTGCAAGAAATAAGTCGGCAAAGTTATTCCGCAATCTGAACAATCATTAAATTTTATATATCAGAAGATTAGATACTATAGTGAAATCTAGGTATAAGTCCTATTATAAAAGTAACCCTTTTCCTTTTAGTTTTCTTACCGACTTTAAAATAGGAGAAGGTATTCAATCCGACCGTATGTTTTTTTATGTGTGATACCTCAGAAATTTTTTCTGGTCGAACCGATTATGATTTTTTTATCTAAAAGCTGGTACTTTTCACGTGGTCCCATACAAATTTAATAAAGATATGAGTGGTAGTTTTTGAGTTATCCTTAATAAAGCATATTTAATTGACTGTTGTTCTCATTTTAGTTATAGTGAAGTCGGTTACAATTTTTTTTAATTTTACCACTTGTTTTATTTGGCATTTTCTTAATAAAAAGGAAACTAAAAAGATTATGTAACTAAATAATTTTATTTTTATTTTATAAATAATAAAATCCAGGACTCATTTATTACATTACATTTTTTTTCAAATTATAATTATTATAAAAATAAAATAATCTAACAAAATATGATGGGGCAAATATATTTAAAGTATTAATTTTTACTAAATGCTGTAATGCACATAAAAAGCAGTCAAATTAGCTGCTGGGCACATGCAGTCTACAACATTGTTGCAGATGGGGACAGTTCACTCTGTCACCTATCATTTTAAGAATGCCATTGGGGCTGACCCTTACCCTGCGCAGCAGCGATGCAGCTTTTTTACGCAAAGTTGCGTAAAAACAATCTAGATGGCTTGAGCAAAAATCGCTGACGCGCTGCAGCATCGGGACAGCCCCATGAGCACCCGGAACGCGTTAATAATAACTACTGTAGTCGGTGTTTTCCTTGAAAATATTTTACAATTTTTAGTACTTTCAAGTCAGCTTTGAATTTTAGAAAATAAAGAAAGTAATAATAAAACTAAAATATGCTAAAATGAAGCCTATGAATTAAAACTAAACAAAACAAAACAAAAATGCAAATTCTTTTGGTTATTTCTTCTAACACTAAAATAACATTAATAATTGTAAAATAATAACTAAATTAAATTTAAATATGTGGAGATGCATTCACATATCGTAGGTAAACAAACGTTTTTACAATATTTATCTTTTTTAAAACCTGATTTAAAGTACCGTTTACCTTATCAATGAAAAAAAAGATAGGGCTCAAGACAATACTTAGTTTTAAACTGAGTGGGAGCCGTAAGCTTGGCTGTGTCTTCTGACGGGCTGTTACTATGATGGTGATACATCGATTGTAAGAGCCAGATATACCTGCTACCACTGCAACGAAAGACGTCTATGTTATATATTATTTCTTATAGAATAGGAGTGACAACAAACGCACAGTCCACCTGAAGGTAAGTAAATGCTGTGGCTCACAGACATCTACATCTACCCTCAATTAAAATCACAATTCAAATGCGTTGTCAACCTTGAGGACTAAGATGGAATGCCTCGTTTCCAGTGAAAAGGGTCTACGGTTCTCTACACTCACCATGGGAAACACAGCAGCATTAAGCTGCTATTTTACGCTGGTATTCTGTGAGAGCGTGGTCCTTCCCCGGTCGAGCCGACCCACTCCTGCTACAACCATAATGTAGCTGTAGCATAGCTATACCACGTTACAAATATGAAGAAGAAGATTTGAATGAATAGAAATAGATTTGAATGATAAAAAGATCAACAAAAAATGGAAATATCGTAAAATAAAGCATCATATTTCATGGTTTGGGACACACTTTGTTCTCTGTCTATTATACCGTCCTCACATATTGTATTATTATATATTATAGGCGACATCTGCGACCCGTTCATGTCGAAAATTGTCGCCTCGCGCGACTGTAACGGCACGTTATTCAGTTATTTCGCGTATATCAATTGTTTTAGATCCGTATTACGGTATATATTTCTTTATTGAGGACTTTAGGCAGTATGTCGTCAGTAACAATGAAAATATACGAGCTATTTTAAAAGCCGTGGTAGTTAAATGGTTGATAAGACAGTAGCCTAATGGCAGGGCGCGGACCGCGAACTCAAAAAGGTGGGTTCGAATCCACCATTCGACTACTGGCTTGAACCACTCGTAACACAAGCAATTTAAGCTTAACACGAGTGGTTAAGGGGAATATTAGAAATGTTTATAGCATTGTTAATATTCTTTTTAAGAAAAAACAAAAAAAAGAAGTCTTCGTTATTTTACAATAGGTACAGAACCCCGGGTTTGATGGCACGATGGCAGCAATTAAAATTTTGATTGCAATTTAAAGTGCTAATTAACCATCAGCAATATATAAAATCTGCATGGTTTAACAATAAAAATGCTGTGATGCTATTTCACCATTACGTAGTGAGCAGCATACCGATTTTCCATTAACCCTTTAAAAATGAGAGCAGGGGAGCAGTGAGACGTGTATAGGCTGTAAGTACCACTCTATTATCTATAGCTGCCACAAGTGCAGTGCGTGCAATCTTGTGTTCCCCTGTTAGAGGTCCAATATAATTACAGGCATTCGATCTTAGTCCTCAGAGGTGACAACGCATCTGTAGCGTTCTATATTTGACGCTGGGCACGGGCTGCAATAAGTTGGTGAGAGAGAGAGAGATAAAATGCGGAGATCTTTGAGTAAATGAAAGGCTCGTGGCGACGGTTGAAACAAGGCTACTAGACTTTATTAAGAATATTAAAGTTCTTATATACTTAATTCTGACAAAGAAAGATTAATGTTCACGTTGCTGTGTATGTCGATTTCGAGTGACGGTTTCCAATGAATTATCTTCAAGTTACGTGGTATGATCTTATTACAATCCTTATAATATAACACCGAGTTACTTCGAATAAATTCTCAAATATGTTCTCAGTAAAGATGGTTTAATTAGGTACAGTTCTTAGAATGTATCAATTTGATTCTCTTACCTACCTATCTATCCTGTCTTACACACTAGAAAAGAACTAGAAAACGCAAAACATGTTATAAACACAAGGCCTGTGTGAAAAGCATGTGGCGTGGCAATGCCTATAGCACATACTCGAGCGACCACCATAATGTAATAGCTAATATTATATTATGTTATTTTTGCTCGTTGAAAGCCCTATCTCGCCGAACTCGCAAGTAAGGCATAAAACTTATTGAATTTTGATAATTAGACTAAAAAAAGCCGACGTCAAAAATTTAAAAAGAATAAATATAATTTCTACACACATAAATTTGAAGAAAAAATTCAATCCTTAAGGGCTAAAATATAGGGGAGGAAGTTTTTAATAAAACTATTAAAAAGCACTGACCTCTATATATACAAGTACGCTATATATAGAAGTCAGTTAGATAGACGACATTCCTTTGAAGTTGTGACGTTCTTAGTTCTCAGTTGTTCTTATTATACTGCTAGGTATTATACTCTTAAATATTGAAAAAATATCGTCACCAGTCGAGGCGACCGAACCGTACTAAGCCATAATTGAATTTCATCTATATACGAGGAGAACTTCCTTGTCATTAGTGCACTGAGTACAACTTCCAGTCTCATCTGTACACTGCGTACAAGTGCCACTCTCATAAACGCACTGAGTACAACTGCCAGTCTCTGCTATTCACTAACTAAAGAAACTCTCAACTATGGACTGAGTACACCTACCGGTCTCATCTGTACACGAACTCAAGTGCCAGTCTCCGCTATTCAATAACTGCAGAAACTCTCAGCTATAGACTGAGTACACATACCGGTCTCATCTGTACACCAACTCAAGTGCCAGTCTCCGCTATTCACTAACTGCAGAAACTCTCAGCTATAGACTCAGTACACCTACCGGTCTCATCTGTATACCAACTCAAGTGCCAGTCTCTGCTATTCACTAACTGCAGAAACTCTCAGCTGTAGACTGAGTACACCTACCGGTCTCATCTGTACACTAAGTCAAGTGCCAGTCTCTGCTACTCACTAACTGCAGAAACTCTAAGCTGTAGACTGAGTACACCTACCGATCTCATCTGTACACTAAGTCAAGTGCCAGTTTCTGCTATTCACTAACTGCAGTAAATAGACTGAGTACACCTACCGGTCTCATCTGTACACTAAGTCAAGTGCCAGTTTCTTTTATTCACTAACTGCAGAAAATAGACTCAGTACACCTACCGGTTTCATCTGTACACTAGGTAGAAGTAGTAGTCTCATCTTTAGACTGAGTGCAACTGCCAGTCTAACTGTACATTGAGTGCAACAAGCCCTCATGATCAGGCTTGTACTACGAAGCATTATCAAAATCGTCATCAGTTGTCATCGCCCTATCTATCTTATGTTATTTTAACGTGGCGGAGCTAAACTGCAGCTATATTAGGGTTGTAGCACGTATGAGTTAGCTCGACCGGGGAAAGAATGATGTTTGCCTTTTTTTTTTTTGTACATGGGGAAATGCCTACGCATACCCGCCTCGCGGGGGCAAGAACGGGTTATGTCGGACTCGCACCGACCAAAACCCCATGGTGTTCCACCTTTGTCGCTATTGGCAGGGCCACGGGAACGCTTTCGCACACATCCGCAGCCCCACCAGCGCCTGCCGCCCCATGGCAGCACCTCCTCGGGAGCGGAATATTCCACCCCATTCTCCTTCACAGGTAAGGCGCACCAGAACACATGGCGCGCCTTCCTTCTCGGCCTCTAATTACATCCGCGCAACGGACGCCCCCGCGTCCAATGCAAGAAGGTCATGGGGCCAGGAAAAACAAGCACTTAGAAGCACTAGCCTTCCCGACCCCAGCGGCGGATCCGGTTCATGGCTCCGCCGCCAACCAAGATTCGGCTGCGGAGGGTAGGGAGAACGGCGCCTCGCAATACCGACAATCCCTCTCCCCCGCAGCCCCACCACCACCGCATCAACGGTGCGGCCCCGTTTGAGTCGCGGAGGATAGGGCGAGTGGCGCATCGCCATACCAACACTCCTCTTCCTCCGCGACTCCACCTCGGCTGCAGCGGTAGGTGGGGAGGACACACCTCTCACCGCAGTCCACCAACACACATCCGAAGTGGGCTCCCCAAGCCCACTCGGAGTGGCCACCTCGGGCCGGCCCTCCACCTTGGACCAGCCATATGGGTTCCTCTTTGTTTCGCCGTGGGTGACCAAGCCACGGCTTCTAAGCCCCCCGCCACGACAAGGCGGGAACCCGTTTGGGGGGGAGGGGGCAATTGGTGATGCAGCTTTAGATGGTAAATCACACTGTCCTAGTGTAACAAATGCTTATTCTGTCTTACCATGAACACGCCCAAATTGTATTCGGACGGAAAGATAGACGCCGGCAAATTATTCCACGCCTTTGCTGTACGCTTTAAAAAGTCGAAATAAACCATTTGGTTGAAGACTTTTTGGGTGAAAACCCGTCGACCGCCTGATCATCCGATGGTGGAAAGAAGAGGGAGGAATTTAAGCATGCAATTCCTGCGCACACTCCGAAATGCATGAGAATGCCGAGAGGCTGGCTACTCTGCGCCTGTACTCGAGGTTGACGAGGTTGGTTTCAACCAAATCAAGGTCACCAGTGAACCTCTTAGCACATCTCTGCAATGAGTCCAACGCTATCAGGTGACATTTTGCAGCACCAGTCCATATGGGACAGCAGTACTCCATGTACGACCGGACTTACGCTTTATATAAGGTAAGAAGCTGTCCCGGCGTGAAGTACCGTCCTAACTTGAATGATGTTGCCCGACGCTGGATATTTGACGCCTGGCGCAAACATAATGGTTATACCATTATATAAGGGGACTTCCTTTCGCACCTCTCTTACATCGGGTAAACTGGAATGGTAGGTTCTCTTAGGGCTTCATAACACGATGGTTTAAAGTAAAATGTTACGGAATATATAAGTTGCACTGCTGGGCACAGGCCTGCTCTATATTAGAACAAGGAACTGTCCACCGCACTGCCCCACTGCGTATTTTTTAAACTTTTTTATTTTTCATACTTTCAGGTTTCTTCACGATTTTTTGAGCACGTGGTTAATCAGCACTTAAAATTGCAATTAACAATTTTATTGGTGCCGGCGGGGATTGAACCGGGTTTGCTCGCGTACTGTGCAATTTACAGTGGGCGCTAAACTCCTAAGGCCACCGCTCAATATCAACGTTTACCACAACACCTTGCTTGGCAAATAACAAACAAGAACTTTATTTCTGTAATAACAAATCTAAAATATTTTTCTGTCACAAGCACAAAATCTGGTTTGAAAAATAGCCTTCTACTATATCTTATATTAAGGGTTGGCAAAATAAGCTTAAAATTTCTTTTTCAATAAATTGAATACATTTTAATAACCTTATATTATGAATTCTAATTAAGTATTGTGTTAAACAAATACTTTTGTATTTTTTTATAAAACTTAAATAACTGGTAATTCGCTACTGCAGTCGATAGGTACCTTTTTTATAAGATAGGGTGACAAACGAGCACACAGTCCACCTGATGGTAAGTGTTTGCTGTGGCCCGTAGACATCTACATCTACCCTTGATTACGGATCTAAATGCAGATGCGTTGTCACCCATGAGGACCAAGATGGAATGCCTTGTTTGCAGTAAAAAGTGTCGCCGGTTCTCTACACTCACCACACGAAACACAGCAGCATTAAGCTACTATTTTAAGCTGGTATCCTGTGAGAGCGTGGTCCTTCAACGGTCAAGCCGATCTATTCGTGCTACAACTATACTACTGATATAACTGCGGCGTGTCTATACCTACAACCAACTTCAAACACATATGGCTCAGATTCGTTGTCACATCTAAGAACTATCTCTCTATACTCTTCTTCTTTATTTTTCACCGTCAGTTGTCATTTTTAATGTCAATTCTGTACAATAATTATAACTAAAACCAATCCCTTATTTAATTAATAGAATCAGGCGTTACTTTGCGGAAATCCATTATATTAAAGTTGTTAAGAATTACTTCACCCATATCAGCTCAATGAAATAAAATGATGTGTCTTACCTAGTTTGAAGAGCACCTCCCGCCCTTCCTCAATTGCGTGTACTAACCCCGTCACCAAATGTAAATAGCAACTGTTTTGACTTGCCACTCACTTAGAGGTTAGCCACCGCAGAGTCTACATCACCTGAGGATGCCTCGTATAGAGGCGAAACACGTGTCGTATTATCATCGATTGTATGTCTCTTCTAGTGTAGTGGTGTTGTGAGTAGTGGTGCTGGAGTTAGTGGTGACACGCAATTGAGGAAAAATGGGAGGTGCACTTTGAACTAGGTAGGTCACATCATTTCTTTTCATTGGGTGAATATGGGCGAGGTAAATCTTACCAACTTAAATACCTTATTCATTTTATCGCGTTGTATAATTTAATAGCTACGAATAAGTTAAAAAAAATCAAGTATATAATTTTAACTTTAAAAACTAAAAAATAGTGTCATTAGGAACCCTAAAGATATACAGGGTGCCTTCTTTGGCTTCGCGCCAAAAAACACAAGGTCATGAACTTGTAGGCCCGGCCACCTTAAGATTTATATTGTTGTTACTTTAGCGAATAGGGTGGATCAGGAAGAAAACATTACCTATATATTTCACTCCGGGCCGGATAAAAGTAGGTGAAATGGAACAGCTTTATTATTTTATAGAAAGCCTATATTAACCACAAATGAGGTTTCACTTCGTGTTTAATTCTTTTGTTTGGAAAAACAAATTGCTGCTAATAGGAATACTGTTTATACAGAGACCTGACTGAAAAAGCCACGCTGTAGATCTGGCTGCAGCACGAATTGTGGGAAAGACCACTGAGTACCAGCGTTAAATAACAGCAAAATCTTGCTGTGTTTTGAATGGTGAGTGATGAGTGGCGATGATTAGTTATTTGTTTTTTTCTATAAAACTGAAAAGAAAACAAACTGTTCACACCTGCAACTGGCAACACCTGCAGCTAAATTCAAACAGTGCTACAGATGGTTTGGAGGACTAAGATAAAAAGTCTCATATCATCATTATAGCCCTTCACAAGTCCACTGCTGAACATAGGCCTCCCCCAAGGAATGCAACAAAGCACGGGCCTGGGTCATTTGCATTCATCGACTTCCTACATTTCTTACCAGGTCGTGACAACATCTAGTGGGGGGTCGCCCTGCATTACACCTACGAGCCTGCCACTCGAGAACCTTTTTCTCCATCGGTTGTCGGTTCTTTGAGCTATATAGCCGACCCATTGCCACTTCTATCAACTACCACCAGATATTTTTCCGCACCGATACGACTTAGGGACCTTCAAGAAAAGAGCCTATTCATTTTTAAAAGGCCGGCAACGCATCTGCAATTCCCCTTGTGTTGCAGTTGTTCATGTGCAGCGGTAATCACTTACCATCAGGTGAGCCGTATGCTCGTTTGCCCCCGTTCCTATAAAAAAATTACTTGAGCTTACTAATCCGTTGGGCTGTGTGGGTTACTCTGGTTCTATTGCCGATATTCTAATTCCTAAGTTTATCATGCAGAGACCTTGAGCGTCCTCATATGGCCAGCAGTGAATGACCACGTCTTAGATCCATAAGTCATCTCTGGCAATACGCGCTGGTTGTTCAATCTAGTTTTCAGGTTTTGAGGTAATTGTAATTATACGTGTAATTATATTTGTTCTCTACAGAACAATATAAGAAGACCGGCTCAGGTCCTTGATTTTTGGTGTTCCTTAGGTGACGCCTGCAGTGGACTTGTGATGCCTTGTATCATATTTTAAAGTGAATCTTACAGTTGGGAAACGAATGTACTTGTGCAGAGCAACGCCAGAGGCCTTACGGGATAAAGAGTGGGGCGACCTTATGCCAGCGCACTCCACCAAGTCCGCTGTACAATATAGGTATGCGGTTGACGCGAGCACGTTTTATAAAACTTATATAACTAATTCTAAATGATGACGTTTAAATAAATATTAATCTACAATGGCGAATTACTGTTACAGTTATAAGAGTTACTAAGTAAAGTTGAATACAAAAGACGGTCATGCTTATATTTCCCTCATTTTTCTCTTGATAAAATTGTTCATTCGAATGCGAATACTATACATCGAAAACTGTAAACATCTGTAAAAAGAATGTATTACGAACATATTTGGACGTTTGTAAATTTATTTACACTTATAATTATAGTAGTAAAATATGAACATGTTCAATAAACGTTTATAACTTGTTTGTCTATAATGTCAATAAATTATAATGAGCATTATAATATCCAACATTTATTCCCAATTTCGTGACAACCCCTAGCATATTTGCCACGACAGTGTAAATAGTAAACACTTACGTATACGGCTTAACCGCCTGATATGAAAGGCGTTTCATAACTATTAGCTCTTTAAACTGTGGCCGTATGCTAATGCTATTAATGAAAACTCAAATTATCATAATGATGGTAAAAAACCCGGCTGCGGAGCGCGGCAATCAATACAAACATCCATTTATGTGGATGAATGAACGAAAATATGAAACAAGTAAATAAATCAATGTAAATACAAATCGATCACAGATGATTAAAAACGATTGAAAATAAACAAGCTAGTCCAAATTGTTGTTAGAAGCCGGAAACTGAATATCAAATAGAACACGTGGATTACTGTCAATACAAGCAAAAATTTAACCCTTGTCAAAAGAGTAAACGCCTATATAAGCAACGAGGGTTTTCAAAAAACATGGTTCTATTGGA
The DNA here is from genome assembly GCA_907164705.1 of Parnassius apollo. NCBI lineage: Eukaryota > Metazoa > Arthropoda > Insecta > Lepidoptera > Papilionidae > Parnassius > Parnassius apollo. The sequence goes on from CAJQZP010001141.1 coordinate 2,886,536, forward strand.
CCATACCCATTTCAATCAACGTTGACAATATTAGTTTGTTTCCATTTTAACGATCGACATCGACAGACTTTTACAAAGTAACCAACATTTTAGTTAACATGTCATATTACCGATAGTAAAAACTGATAAATGTGCTTTTTAGCCGACTTCTAAAAAGGAGGAGGCTTAATATTCATTTTTTTTGTTATGTAAGTTTTTTTTTTTTTTTATAGAAGAGGGGGCAAACGAGCATGTGGCTCACCTGATGTTAAGTGACTACCGCCGCCCATGATCAACCGCAACACCAGGGGAATTGCAGGTGCGTTGCCGGCCCTTTAGAAAGGAGTAAGCTCTTTTCTTGAAGGTCCCCAGGTCGTATCGGTCCGGAAAAATCACCGGTGGTAAATTATTCCACAGAGAGGTTGTACGCGGAAGAAAACTCCTTTTGAAACGTACAGTGGTGGACCGCCAAGCATCCAGATGGTGTGGATGGTATCGGGACGTTTGCCGTGTAGTGCGGTCACGAAATTTGGCGGCTGGGATTAATCCGAACAATTCCTCAGAGCACTCCCCGTGATAGATGCGATAAAATACGCAAAGAGATGCAACATCTCTTCGCAGCGCCAGTGAATCGAGCCGATCGGAAAGCACTCGGTCGTCGACGATTCGAGCCGCTCTGCGCTGGATGCGGTCAAGTGGAAGGAGCTGGTACTGGGGGAGCCCCAGCCCAGAGATGGGAACAGTATTCCATGAGCGGCCGAACCTGCGCCTTGTAAAGTTGCAGGCGGTGTGCCGGCATGAAATACTGTCCCGCTCTGCTGAGCACACCAAGCTTTTTAGAGGCCAATTTGGCCTTCCCTTCCAAGTGACCACGAAACTGCACGTCACTCGATATGTCGACGCCGAGGATTCCGATACTGGCTGAGGCAACAAGGGGAGTGCCTTGAAACTGAGGGGATACGACAAAGGGGTTCTTTTTAGCGGTTAACGCGCAAACTTGTGTCTTCTGGGGGTTAAACTGGACTAGATTTAGTCGCCCCCAATCCGAGACTCTGTCCAGCAGAGACTCGACTTCAGACACAAGTTTGTCCCGGCACTCAGAGACGTTTTCCCGAGAAATATTTGCTCGGCCGGTGTAAAGAGCATCACCAGTGCTGTCATCTGCATAGCAATGAATGCTACGGGTTTGCAACATATCATTGATATGCAGAAGAAACAGCGTTGGGGATAGCACGCAGCCCTGTGGAACACCAGCATTAATAAGCTTGCAATCGGAGCTTGCACCGTCTACAACGACCTTGATGCTCCGATCTGCAAGAAAACTGGTGATCCAATCGCACAATTTCTCGGGAAGCCCATAGGAAGGGAGCTTCGAAAGAAGCGCTTTGTGCCAAACCCGATCGAAGGCCTTCGCAATGTCCAAACTAACGGCCAATGCCTCCCCCTTGGACTCTACTGCCTCCGCCCATCTGTGAGTTAGGTAGACCAGAAGATCACCAGCTGACCTACCACGGCGAAAACCGTATTGGCGGTCACTAATCAGCTGGTGATCCTCAAGGTACCTCATGAGCTGGCAGTTTACAATGGACTCCATTGTTTTGGAGAACAAGGAGGTGATGGCGATAGGCCGGTAGTTGGACGGGTCTGAGCGGTCGCCTTTTTTTAGGGATCGGGTGGACGAAAGCCGTCTTCCATGATTTTGGGACTACGCCTAGGGAGTAGGAGTACCGGAAAAGACGCGTTAAAACCGGTGCCAACTCTGGAGCACACGTCCTCAGCACAATTGGGGGGATTCCATCAGGTCCACTCGACTTATGGATAAGGATAAGTTACGCAATATCTTCGCCAATTGTAAACCGATTTTCTCAATTTATTATTAAATAGGTTATTCTGCAGGGTTGATCTCATATAAATTTTTATGCCATTAATGTTTTTTAATATTATTTGTAAGTCATTATGCAGATCGTAATATTTCCTAATACACTCAAAAGGTTAAAAACTAAAAAAAGAATTCAAATTTCGGGGTTTTAATTCTTCCATTCATTATTTTATGTTAGTAGCTTCTAAGTTGCCTTTTACTTTTTGTCAAGAGATATTTTTTATATTCTTGGCTTCGCAGGTAAGTTGAATAGTCGAGAAAAATTAACCCAGTGTGTTTCCAAAAATGTGCAAAAAGGTATAATTTAGAGGAGTAGTAATATAAATTTGTGGGAGTTGGTCTGCGTAAAAAACTTAGAAATGAGGATATCTACAGTAGAACCAGAATAGACCAGACATATCCCAAAGGATTTGTGAGCTGAAGTGGCAATGGACTGGCTATATAGCTCGAAGAACCGACAACCGATGAGGAAGAAAAAGGTTTTCGAATGGTAGCCTCGTACCAGTAGGCGAGGTGTAGGGCAACCCCCCCCCCCCACTAGATGAAGTGACAACCTAGTAAAACATGCAGGAAGTTATGAATGCAGAAGAAAGATTTTAACGTGGGTCGGCTTGACCAGGGAAAGATCACACTCAGTCTTATTTCCTATGGTGACTATAGAGAACCTAAACCCTTTTTACTGGAAACGAGACATTTAATCTAAGTCCACAGGGGTGACAACGCATCTGTATTTTAATTCTTAGTAGAAAACAGATGTTGACTATGGGACCAGTATCCAATTACAATCGGATGGACTGTGTGCTCATTTATCTCCCTTATATTATTTAAAAAAAAGTAGTAATAATATATCCATAATATGTTGTTATTTCAATATAAAGTCAATACGCATTGTTTGTGCTCCGACGGAACTTCTCTGCTTCAAGGCACTGAGATTTATGAAGGCTGGATTAATGAAGGGAGACATAAGCTCTGCTGCGGGGCATACCTTATTCAGCTGTTTGTATATTTCTTTTCGATATTTCCTATAAGATAACACAAAAATGTTACATATATATATTTCAAAACGGCTTATCTTCTTATGAATGGGATTAAGTTTTACGGATTTTATTGCATGTATTTACTAAAATCACGATGTTTCGAGTGATTTATACTTTACAGCACTCATGGTCAAGGGAGAGAGGGGGGTGGGCTGATCCTTAAAACTTAGTTTCGTTTAAATGTATAGTGTTTGCGTAAATATAAGAAATCATTAATGGTTTGTCTTCCTCATCATATGAAAATATAGGTTCACACCTATACTGAGTCTCTCCTGATGCAGAAATGATTTCTCTGCTTCTAAATGATTTAATTCTGCTTCTAAATTGATTAATTTCCTTAATCTTCACGCTTAACAGGAAAATTTAAAATTGCGGTACCAAAGGTCATACACCTTCTACGAGATAGTATGCCACCATCTATGAAAAGATATATCTATATATGGTCATCTCTAACAACACCTACGGGACGAAATGACGTGAATTGATTCTTATACTACGCGATCACAAGATTACAGTTTATCTGATAATAGTTTTAATATTAAAACCAACTAAAAATTGGCTGCATATACCGACACTGTGCTTCTATTTTCCGCTAATATAGAAGACAAGGTTTATTTATGTGCAGAGTAATGTTTTCGTAGTGTAAATAAGTGGCTCCAGCAAAATATAATAAAATTGAGTACGGACAAAATATATTAATTTCTCTATGCCTTTGAGTATCTCAAAGCTCTATGCACACCTCAACCCAGCCTATAATAATTACAGAAATTCATTCACATTGATGTGAATAAATTTCATTGCTCATTTGCAGAGTCTAAATTTAATTGCCTAGTCATTTTGAATACAAAGACTATTGACATCTTAGAATAATTATAGATTCTACTTTTGTCTCCATCTAGACAAGAATTTTCGCTTATAAAACCACCCAGACCACCTGTGCAGTAGAGACCGTAAACTAAAGTTTATTTTTAAAAGATTCATCCTTTGCTGACGTTAAAGGAATAAAACTGGTATATTTCGCATTATGTCAATGGATACTCGTCTATTGTATAACCGCTGGAGAAGAAAAGTTAAAACTACTATTACCACTGGAACGTGCTAGAGCTGTATTTAAAAGTCGCAACATTCAACTTATGTTATTTTCGTTCCATCGTATATATAAATTATTTAATGTCTTCTCAGTGCGCCAATTATTCGTTATGAGTACGTTACTAAAACAATACTCATTGCCACAGTTCATAAAAAAGACGCGATGGTAAAGTAAGTAAATTTAATTTTATAGAGAATTATTACTTCATGAATATATTTTTTCATTGCTCAGCAATTTTGTGTATAATTAAGATAAAGAAATTTCTTATATGGATCCATCCAAAAGTGGCAGATTGTAAAAATGTAATTCGAACATGGTTACAAAATTTGTCATAAGATGATACGAAAAAATTGGTGGTTATTGTAAGTTTATTTACGATTATAATATTTTAATTAAATTAACCTTAAATAGTTGACACGTATTCAAATTCAACATGAAATTAACGCTAAATAGTTGGTAAGTATTCTTTTTATATATGAAACAGAAACTATTTTAAAGCGTATTTAGTCAAAGATTTTTATATCTTTGTATTTAGTAGCATTACATCTGAGATAAAGGTTTATACTAGTTCGGGTAGGTACTTATTTTTGTAGAATTTTTAAGATTCAGGTTTGTTTAAATAAATTGTTAACTAAGTAAAAGTTGTAGATAGAAATTAAATAAATATAAAATATTTTTTATTCTGAAACATGGACGTTTCTCGGAGAATCTGTGTTTACGAGGGTGGATTGAAAAGTACTCGGCCTAACACAGATCCATTCAATTCTAAAAATCAAATCTACCCACATTATTTAGTTCAGTTCAGACTAGTTCATTGTGTGAAGTTCGAAACGTGTGCGATAATTAGTTGTGATTTTATAAATTTATTAAGAAAGTAATCGGACATAATTTCCGCGAATGGAGCAAATCGAGCAGCGTGCCGTCATTAAGTACCTCCATAAGAAGGGGCTATCATCAAAAGCCATCCATGATGACAGGGTCAGTACATTAGGCGATTGTGTTCTGTCATATTCATCCGTCAAAAAATGGATAGCAGAATTTAAGCGTGGTAGAGAGAGTGTGAAAGATGAACCCCGCTCTGGAAGGCCTTCGACGTCAACTACTGACGAAAATATTAAAAAAGTACTTGATTTAATAATGGGAGACCGCAGATTAAAAATTAGAGAGATAGCCGAGATTATAGGCATCTCTTATGAACGAACTCAAAACATCATTGTCAACGAGTTGGGTTTCCACAAGGTGTCTGCGAGGTGGGTTCCGCGACTGCTTTCAGTTGAACAAAAAAAGGACGCGATTGACTATTTCACGCGACTGTTTGGAGTTATTTGAAGCTGATGCAGATGATTTTTTTGAATCGTTTTGTTACTATGGACGAAACATGGGTTCATTACTGTACACCGGAAACAAAACAACAATCAAAACAGTGGAGAAGACCTGGTTCACCACCCCCTAAAAAAGGCTAAGTCGATTTTGTCGGCAAATAAGGTGATGGCTTCAGTATTCTGGGACTCGAAAGGTGTGATTATGATTGATTATCTTGAAAGGGGTCAGACTATAAACTCTGATTACTACTGCACCTTACTACGTCGTTTACGAGAGGAAATAAAAGAAAAACGTCGAGGAATGCTCAGAAGAAAAGTCCTGTTTCATCAAGATAATGCCCGTGTTCACACGTCAGTACAGTCAATGGCTGAAATTCACAACTGTGGCTTTGAACTGTTACCGCATCCGCCGTATTCACCTGATCTGGCACCATCAGACTTCTTTCTGTTCCCTAACCTAAAAAAGCACTTGGGAGGTCAAAGATTTTCGACAAACGACGAGGTCAAAGCAGCTGTAGACGCATATTTTGACTCTAAGGAAGAATCATTTTTTTTCAACAGTCTAAATGCTTGGAAGGGGAGGTGGCAAAAGTGTATTGAACTTGATGGTGATTATGTAGAAAAATAAAAATATAACTGATTTAGTATGTGTTTATTTTCTTGGTTAGGCCGAGTACTTTTCAATCCACCCTCGTACATTGTAATATTTAACTTAAAAAATATCATACATATTTACACAAGATATAATTTTATTGGATGCTTTCGAATTTAGTTCACTGAGAACAAAACAAATACTACAGTTCAGTGCTATTGAAATGTGGCAGAATTACATGCAAATATATATATATATATATATATATATATATATATATATATATATACACATATATAATATAGGCGAAATTTGCGACATACGCGCAGTAAATGCCATTACTTTCAAACATTTTGCGGTTTGTTATTCAATGCGAACAACTGAAATAATGAGATAATAAGACACGAAATTTTCAGAAGAATTCCGATTCGGGATTTCGAACGCAGCAAGTCTATATAAAATCAAGGACCCGTCACACACGTACAGTAGTTTTCCTCTCGAAATTTTCCGACCCGTTCGGAGTTCCGAAATGGAAGTTGGGACTTGTCCTTCAAACTATATAGTTAAACAAATCATTTTAATTTTTCACACGGGCATTTCGTGAATGTCACCACCAGCTGTAATTCCAATCCAGTATATATGCAGCTCAGTAGTCTAGAACTCTGATCACCAGGCCTTGCAGTTGTTGGAAGTTTATCAAAGTCATTGTATGAAAGTTACTGTATTAATGTGATTATATTAAAGACATTGTAACAAAGTCAAAGTCCAAAACTTTCATTAAATTCTAGCTTGTTTAAAACCTCTATAAACCTCAAAATATACACCAGTTTGCAAACAAGACCTCAGGGAGGAACCGGCCAGAAACTCTTAGTTCTTTTATTTGATTTTATATTAAGTTACACTTACTAAGAAACTTATCTAGTTAAACTTATCACATAACTTTAAGAGCACGTGTGCTGAAATACAAAAGTCGTTTGGTTCTTTAATGTAGCCTTGAGCTTTATATTAAAGCAGGAAGAAATGTTATCGCGAAGAAATAATTTAGAAACTTAGCAGTATTAAGTGAAGTTTCGCCCCAGTACGCTCCATACAAATGAAGCTCGATCCTATTTTGAATATGAACAAATTAAAGTCGACGACCTTTTCTCACACTGCTACTAAACAAAAAACTAAACTGCTATAAAAATAAACTATCTTTTTTTGGTTTGATATATATATATATATATATATATATATATATATATAAATTACGAGTCACGTTGTTTGTCCGCGATGGACTACTAAACTACTTAACCGATTTTGATCAAATTTCCACACCGTGTGCAGGTTGGTCCAATTTAAGAGATAGGATAGTTTTTTGCCCATGAGTGACCTACAATTTTGTTTTCGACTTTAAGTATTTTTAATAGGATATGACAAAGGGTCGACGAAAAGGGCGGGATGTCTGCCTATGTATGGTATGATAGTCAAACGTTGGCTTAGAATAGTAAAAAAAGAGGATCTAGGTAATGAAATCTGTATTTTGTCGGTTTTACTTTGTAATATACTAGATGACTCAGTACTACGGAATCAAAGCCTCTCCATAAATTGATCCATTGATAAAGTATGCCATATTTGCCACGGCTGGCAAGCGGGTTGCCAACCGAAGTTTATTTTTATTTTTTAGTTTGTTAGGAAGATGCTGATGTCCACCACCTGGTTTGTTTTCCTCTGTTGCCTCCTATAACACCCACGGGAAAATATGGGATAATGAATATTCCTATACCGCCGCTACATTGTTGACACAGCTTATATTAACTTTATTAAAAATCGTTGCTAGTCAAACCCAGTGTGATTCAGATTAAACGATTACCGCTGTTATAAAAAAAAATAACATTAACGAATATATGATATTCGTTACTTAAACCACCAGAAGGTGCCTAGAACGTTAAAGTTTTTTGGTCAAATTCAACCTATTTCAACATACACAGATAATATTTTGAAGTATTGCAGTGGTTTGTTTTGGTTTAGACTTTATCTAATTAATTAAAGGAACCAAAGTAAAGGAATGCAAGCAACCGTCTCCTTGACTAAAATCAGTACTTTTTTTTTAAATTTCAATATCTTTATAAATTGTCCTTGGCATTAATCGGCACTTTTTTTTTGAATTATTTCACCTATTTTTGATGTAATGGCGTAGAGAATCCTAAAAATGATCGTAGGCTGCCAAATTCATATAATCTGCGTTTTATTAGAACCAAATTAATAATTATAAAATTAAATTTATTCGTGGCCAGAACACTAAAAAGTCAATGAAACTGTTATTCATATAAAATTGCAGTAACCAAGCATTCAGTGAATTTGCCGCAGCACTGTAATTCTGTCGGTAACTTGGACAAAAAATAAGGTAACCATTCATAGTTTCAACTTAAAAAAAAAACGTAAAAAACAAACAAAGGCAAAGTAATAAAGACTGCTTCAGAAGTGAAAACTCAGTACATAATATACGGTATACATGTACACAGACCGCTATACTACGTGTCGCTAGTCTGGCGCAAGCCATATTAGCGACGCGTAGTAGACATGCTCGTGACTCGCGCGCAATACGTCACGAGAATGTCGTGGTCATCGGTGACTCGAACCCATAAGTTTTTCCTCTAAAAGAATCGGTCAACGCGGCTAAAGAAGATTTCGTTTTTGGTAGTGTAAAAACTTATAGGTTCGCGTTACTCGCGACCCCGACATACTCGTGACGTATTGCGCGCAATAGTAATAATAGTAATAACAGTGGTAGAGCCACGCGGCAGCTTTGCTGTTGCACGTATGGGCCGGCTCAAACCGGGGTGGTACCACAACCTCACAGAATACCGGCGTGAAGTGGAAGCTCTGTTTCCGCGTTTCGTCTGGTGAGTGCAGGTGGCCGGAGGCCCAAATCCCCCCCCCCCATCAATATGGTAGTGGAATTAAATGATGATATACTACCCCAGGAGGGTACCAGCACTCCTGGAGAATCCCTCGCTGAGCATCCACGACCATGCTTTTGGAACACTCCTTTGCGCCTCGGGCTGGAGTTTGCGTTTACTTCAGACAGGACATTTGTTCTCGACGCCTCGGCAGACTTGAAGGTTTGGACCTGTCCATCTTTTGGCTACGCATAGACAGCGACGACCATCCGCGCGTCTACGTGTGCCTCTATAGGTCCCATAGCGGTAATGCCGAGACAGACCGACTCTTCGACCACGTCCAAATGGCTACAAATTCGTTGCTACAGCAGATCCTCTCCGCAGAGATCGTGATCCTCGGCGACTTTAACGCCCATCACGCCGAATGGCTTGGTTCACGTTTAACCGCTCATGCGGGGAGATCTGTTCATGGTTTTGCCTTGGCATAAGGTCTGACACAACTGGTTACTTCGCCTACGCGGATTCCAGATGTGGAGGATCATGCACCTTCCCTGTTGGACCTTCTGCTGACCACTCACCCAGACGGATATCAGATTTCCGTGGACCCCCTTTTAATGCTCCTCGGACCATTGTCTTGTCCGGAGCGTGGTGCCACTCACGCTGAAATCGCAGTTGCATTCTGCAGGCTGCCGCCGTGTTTGGCACTATAGGCAGCCGATTGGGATGGGATGCGGTCTTTCTTTGCATCCTACCCATGGGGGTGGGTTTGCTTCTCGCCGGACGATCCCATCAATGTTGCGGATTCTGTCGCTGATGTGGTAATTCAGGGTATGGAACTTTTTATTCCTTCCTCTGTGCTGCCCATCGGAGGCAAATCTTAGCCATGGTTTGGTCGCTCCTGTAAAATAGCATCATGCTATAAGCAGGAGTGCTACCAAGCCTTGGCTGACGCACCAGCGTCCCGGGATGTAAACACCAGCGGTCTAAAAAAGAAGTATAATTCCGCCTCTAGGTTCTTCAAAAGAGTCATTGCCAAGGCAAAGTCAGAGCAAATATGCAGAATCGGCGAGAAACTAGTTCGCCTTCCTTCTGGAATCCATGCATTCAGGTCTCTTGCCAAGGCTGTCTAAGGGAATTTCTGTCAGCCATCTCTTCCATCTCTGCACAGGGAGGATGACTCACTGGCCCATACTGCAAATGAGAAAGCCGATCTTCTAGGCTCTTTCTTTGCGTCCAACTCGACTCTCGATGACGGGGAGAGTACGCCACCGACCATCCCGCGGTGTGAGTGCTCCATGCCGGAAGTGCAGTTCACACAGCGCTCGGTTCGCAAAGCACTCCTCTCCCTGGATATCCACAAGTCGAGTTGGTCTGACGGAATCGCCCCAATTGTGCTGAGGACGTGTGCTCCAGAGTTTTACGGAGGCGCCGGTTTTAACGCGTCTTTTCCGGTACTACTACTCCCTATACGTAGTCCCAAAATCATGGAAAACGGCTTTAGTCCACCCGATCCCTAAAAAAGGCGACCGCTCAGACCCTTCCAACTACCGGCCTATCGCCATCACCTCCTTGTTCTCCAAAACTCCATTCCATTGAGTCCATTGTAAACTGCCAGCTCATGAAGTACCTTGAATATCACCAGCTGATTAGTAACCGCCAATACGGTTTTCGCAGTGGTCGGACAGCTGGTGATCTTCTGGTCTACCTAACTCACAGATGGGTGGAGGCAATAGAGTCCAAGGGGGAGGCATTGGCCGTTAATTTGGACATTGCGAAGGCCTTCGATCGGGTTTGGCACAAAGCGCTTCGTTTGAAGCTCCCTTCCTATGGGCTTCCCGAGAAATTGTGCAATTGGATTACCAGTTTTCTTACTGATCGGAGCATCAAGGTCGTAGTAGACAGTGCATGCTCCGATTACAAGCCCATTAATGCTGGTGTTCCACAAGGCTGCGTGCTATCGCCAACGCTGTTTCTTCTGCATATCAATGATATGTTGCAAACCCGTAACATTCATTGCTATGCAGATGATAGCACTGGTGATGCTCTTTACACCGGCCGAGCCAATATTTCTCGGGAAAACGTCTCCGAGTGCCGGGACAAACTTGTGTCTGAAATCGAGTCTTTGCTGAACAGAGTCTCGGATTGGGGGCGACTAAATCTAGTCCAGTTTAACCCTCAGAAGACACAAGTTTGCGCGTTAACCGCTAAAAAGAACCCCTTTGTCGTATCTCCTCAGTTTCAAGGCACTCCCCTTATTGCCTTAGCCAGTATCGGAATCCTCGGCGCCGACATATCGAGTGACGTGCAGTTTCGTGGTCACTTGGAAGAGAAGGCCAAATTGGCCTCTAAGAAGCTTGGCGTGCTCAGCGGAGCGGGACAGTATTTCATACCGGCACACCGCCTGCAATTTTACAAGACTCAGGTTCAGCCGCACATGGAATATTGTTCCCATCTCTGGGCTGGGGCTCCCCAGTACCAGCTCCTTCCACTTGACCGCATCCAGCGCAGAGCGGCTCGAATCGTCGACGACCGAGTGCTTTCCGATCGGCTCGATTCACTGGCGCTGCGAAGAGATGTTGCATCTCTTTGCATTTTCTTTCGCATATACCATGGGGAGTGCTCTAAGGAATTGTTCAGATTAGTCCCAGCCGCCAAATTTCGTGAACGCACTACGCGGCAAACGTCCCGATTCCATCCACTATCTGGATGTTTGGCGGTCCACCACTGTACGTTTCAAAAGGAGTTTTCTTCCGCGTACAACCTCTCTGTGGAATAGTTTACCACCGGCGATTTTTCCGGACCGATACGACCGGGGGAGGTTTAGGTAATTTCTTTTTACAGTGAAAATAATGGTTATTTAAAAAAAATAAGCCCTGCTTTATAGTTAGTTCACTTTATATGCAAAGTTTCATGATCTTATTTAAAGTATTTTATGAATAACAGCGGTTTATTGTTCAGTTTGGAGGTAAATTTGGTTTTTTTTTCTATCGAGAAAATTTTACGGAATCATGTCTTCGTCTAATATAGCACTTAACATTAATCCTCAACTTTACTATATATTTAGTTCAAAATTAATGCTACAATGTTTTCAGTACCAAATAATATAAAAAAAAATTAACATATTTAAATTTCTCATTCTTACTATTTCGGTACAACGGAGGATCTTGCTAAGCCATTTGAGGTTATATTCCGCCTTAAGTGCATCTATTTCTACGTACCCAAATAAAGAGAACTCATATTATGAAAAATCATTAAAAGCTGAAAGTGAGCCCCTAAATATAACAAAACTCTGCAGATTTTAATAGTTAAAATATAAGTTAAGCGCAAAAAAATCTGTCATCCATACTAATATTATAAATGCGAAAGTAACTCTGTCTGTCTGTCTGTCTGTCTGCTCCTCTTTCACGCCTAAACGGCTGAACGGATTTTGATGAAATTTGGTATGGTGATAGATGATAACCTAGAAATGGTCATAGGCTATAAATAATCACGCCATCGTTCTTAGGGGGTAGGCAGTAGGCAGATAACTAAATTGAGTTAGTGATTTTTAGTCGTTTTTGTTGGGACTTTTGCTCTTTCACGTATAAAAGGCTGAACAGATCTGTAAGGTAATAGATGGTTACCTAAAAACGGATATAAGATCAAAATGATCACGTCATAGTACTTAGGGGGTAGGAAGTAGGCAGAAAACTGAATTGAGTTAGTGATTTTTTTATGGTTTTTGGTGGGAATTTTGCTCTATCATGCCTAAACGGCTGAACGGATTTTGATGAAATTTAGTTAGGTGATAGATAGTAACCTAGAAAAGGATATGGGCTATTAATATTCATGCTATCGTACTTAAGGCGTAGGCAGTAGGCAGAAAACTAATTAAGTTAGTGATTTTTAATAGTTTGGTTTAAAAGTTTACCTCATTCACGCCTTAACGTCTGAACGGATTTTTATAAGACTTGGTTAATATAAAGATAGGATCCTAGGCACGGACACAGGCTACTTCTTACGGCGGGAAAATACCTCATTCCCGCGGAAATCTAGTGTTTAAATCCCAAAAAAATGCTCCTTGCGAATATAAATAAAACTTCAGATTCACCAAGGCAAGTCAACAACATTTATTTTCACAAACACCTTTATAGAATTTGAATAGATCTTAACATCGCGACTTGCAAAACTCGTGTCAAAATTCAACGCCATCTATGAATAACTAGCCACACTACAATTACTGCTAAATATACATAATTAGTACAGCGCCATCTATTAACTCACACCATTATTACTAACACATATCGCTTTATGAGCGAGCATTGAACATTCCGCCCACCATGGACGAAATGTCCATATTCAACAATTACTAAAAGAATTCGACTTACAATTATAAATAACAATAAGGAAAAATGAAGACTAATTCACATCTATAGAATCCGCCCACCATTGCATTAGGCGGTGTTGAACCAAACTAAAAACAAATACAACATGACGTTGTATTTTACATTACAATATATATATTATACCGACATGATAAAAGGAACTTAAATTTAAGGCATACAATTAATATTGACAAACTTAGGTAACATACTTTGTAAAGCAGCAAGGCAAAGAAGCAGATTGGAACGCATTTATCATTTAGTAACAGGGAGAATAATCAACTTGGATACGGGACGCTTTATAATCGAATTCTTGCATCGCAAGGATACAACACGCGTTAGATTGTCAGAGCCGGGATGTTTGTGGGTAATGATGCCGTAAAGCCACTTAGCTGGTGGAAGGTCAGTTTCTTTCACTAGAACTATATCTCCTATGTTAGGTTCGGGAGTTCGGCGAGACCATTTATAGCGATGGTGAAATTGTGTCAGATATTCGTGTGCCCATCTATGCCAGAAATCTTGCACTAATCGTTGGGTGAGGTGCCACCTTTTTTAAACTACTAATATTAGAACTTTCGAATTTATGATCAGGCACGAGTATCAGAGACTCGCCGACTAAAAAATGTCCTGGTGTTAGTGGGAAGGGTTCATCAAGATTATTGGTAATTTGGGAAAGAGGTCGGGAGTTCAAGCATGTCTCTATTTGTGCCAAAACTGTGGTCAACTCCTCAAAAGTCAAGGTGTGGTTACCAACAACTCTTTTCAGATGATACTTAGTGGATTTTACCCCTGCCTCCCAAAGCCCTCCAAAATTTGGAGAGTGAGGTGGAATGTAATGCCACTTCGTTCCATTGTTGCCTAACCACTCGGCAATCTCCGCAGCTACGCTAGACCTTTCGTGATTTAATAAATTTTGTAACTCCCTATCAGCTCCAACAAAGGTGGTGCCGTTATCGCTCCACAGCTCAGCACAATGTCCTCGTCTGGATGTAAATCGCCTAAAAGCTGCCAGAAAAGCCTGTGAAGTCAGATCGCTGACAACTTCGAGGTGGATAGCCCGAGTGGACATGCAGACAAAGACACAGATGTACCCTTTAGTGGAATGATAACCGCGACCCTTCATGGGTCTGACGGCGATTGGGCCGGCGTAATCCACACCACTTCTTAGAAAAGGTCGGCAAGCTGTCGCTCTTGCCTCAGGCAAGTTACCCATCAGCTGCTGGTTAGTCTGAGCAGAATGACGTACGCAAGTCACGCATTTTTTAACAAATTGCCTGACAAGACCCTTTGCGTTTATTACCCAATACTTTGATCTTAGATAATTGAGCATTAATTGCGGCCCACCATGCATTGTGCGATCGTGGGCATGAGCTATCAAAAGATCTGTGAATGCAGACTTATGAGGAATGAGCACAGGATTCTTCATGTCCTCTGGGATCTTGGCATGACGTAAACGACCACCTACTCTTAAGATCTCATTTTCATCGAGGTAAGGATTTAACGAGGTAAGTGTGCTCTTTCCTTTTATTCTTCCCCTTCTTTTTAACGAATCCATGTCTTCCTTGAAGTACTGGGTTTGGCACATTTTTATGCAGGTAAGTAATGCTTCATTTATTTCCGATGAACTTAACCAACTAGTTTTAATTTTGCCCTTAGATTTTAAATACAAAAACCTTCTACAATATGCAATGACTCTAGTAAGTTTATTTAGTGATGAAAATTTTGAAAGCACATCTTCAGAACTGCAGGTAAGTGAATGAACCATAAATCTTTTTCTTTTTCTCTTCTAAACATTTATCCTGTAATTTCCCTGTATTATATTGTATTTCTTTATTTTTGAGCCATTTAGGACCGCATTTCCAGATCTTAAATCTTGCCAATTCAGACGGTAGCACACCGCGGGAAGCACCATCCGCGGGATTGTCACTCGATTGGACGTGTGATCATTGGTGAACATCCAAGAGAGTGAGTATTTCGGATACCCTGTTAGCCACAAAGGTTTTCCATTTGCTTGGATGACTTCTCAGCCACGACAGTACCACGGATGAGTCAGTCCAGGCGTGGATATTTTCCCTTGAAACTTCTAAGGTATCCGAAACGTCCCGCATAAGCTTGGCAAGCAACACTGCACCGCAGAGCTCTAGTCTAGGAATGCTCACCTGTTTGACAGGAGCCACCTTTGTCTTTGAAGAAACTAAATTGACATGAATCGCTCCATCTTGACCAATAATTCTGGCATATACAACAACTGCAAACGCATTATTGGATGCGTCACAAAATCCTTGGAGCTCTAGACATGCTCCACTATGAAGACCTAACCATCTGGGAATACAAAACTCGGTGAGCTGACTAAGGCTACTACGATAGGCTATCCACTCGTGCAGTAAATGGGATGGAAGCTCATCGTCCCATCCGATGCCTGACAACCAAATTTTCTGAATGAGTATTTTAGCTGTTATTATGACAGGAGAGATCCATCCTAATGGGTCATATAGCCTGGCGATGTCAGATATGACCTTTCGCTTGGTCACGGGGACCTCCAACTGAGGAAGTTGAACAGTGTACTGAAATTTATCAGTTGATCTATTCCACGTTAATCCTAAAATTTTTAACACCTCATCTGTTTTCAATTCCAAGCTGTCTTTTATGTCGGTTCTTCCTTCACTTATTTCGTTCAATAGCTCATTACTATTGCTGGACCACTTCTGAAGTTGGAAGCCTCCACGACTCAGCAATTGGTTCATATTCCTGTGCAATTCCACACCTTCGGCTACAGAGTCGCAACCTGTCATAAGGTCGTCGACATAAAAAATCCGTCAGCACGCGGTCAGTAACTGAAGAAAAGGTCTTTCCCTCATCGTACACAAGCTGTTGCAATGATCTTACAGCTAGATACGGTGCTGAAGATGTACCGAAGGTGACACGTAATAAACGTAGGTGTTGCAAATCCTCATTTGGGTTTTCCCGCCACAGAATTCTTTGATAGTCGGTATCATCTTGAAACACTTTAACCTGTCTGTACATTTTCACAATGTCAGCGACCAAAGAAATACGATGACGACGCCATCGCATGATGATATGTCGCAGATCAGGTTGAAGTGTTGGGCCGACCATCAAATCATTGTTCAATGATACGCCATTCTCACCAGGGCAAGATGCATCAAACACGACCCTTACCTTGGTCGTACTTTTGTCGTTCCTCAGAACGGCATGGTGGGGCAAGTAGACAGCGCCTGGTTTTTTAATTTCTTTTTCCGAAACATGTTCCATATGGCCTAAGTCTACATACTCTCTTATGACGCTCGCATATTGGCTTTGAAAATTTGTGTCACGTTGAAACCTTCTTTCTAAAGCATAAAAACGTTTGCGCGCTATATTTTCCGAACCACCATATTTGCATGCTGGATCTCCAGATTTGAAAGGGAGTTTGACGATGTATCGTCCTGACTCATCCCTTCGTGTGGTTTCAGAAAATATTTGTTCGCATTTATTTTCTTCGTCAGTTAGATATTTTTTACGTAACAAAGAATCATCTGATTCTAATTCCCAAAACCTTTTGAGCTGCTCATTGTCGTTCATTTGAACGTGTAGGCCAATGATGATGTTGTGACACATCTTAGAACTATGGTGATTGGATCCATGATTATGAACATTGCCAGATAAAATCCACCCTAGTGCTGTCTTTTGCGCAAGAGGAGCCCCGGGTGGGCCTTTCATTAATCCTTCCAGCAAAATCTCGCTGTACACACATGTTCCCAGTATTAAGTCAATTTTATTTGGCATTCCGTATGTTGGATCTGCCAAATCCATTTTAGAAAGTGTTGATGAAACATGAACTATCTTCCTTTCGGGAAGCAGAGACGTTAATTTATTTAAAACATACGCCTTGGTATTTACGATAAATGAATGGTCAAGGCGTGAGTGAAGTTTTATTACGACCATTGCTTTAGAGGGTAAAGTACCACTCTCCTCATCGCCTAACCTGGAAATATCAGCTTTCGTCGGAATTTTCCTTAAACCCAGTAACTGGACAGCTGACTCCGTGATGAACGAAGCCTGAGAGCCCTGATCAATTAGCGCTCTTAATAAAACAAATGCCCCAGTTTTGGTTTCGACCTCGACCAAGGCCGTGGCCAATAGTGATTGGCTATGAACATCCGAAAAACATGAAACAATAGTATTGGTGGACTCACTTGGCGAATTGGAAGTTGTTGCTGCTGCAGCAACAACGTTATTATCGTTGTCAATCGGTTTAGGAACAGATTTAGGATGTAATAGAGAATGATGTCTTTTCTGGCATATACGACATCTAGTCGACCGGCGGCATGAATATGCGGCGTGATTTTCACCTAAACAATTGAAACATAATTTATTAGCCTGAACATAACTCCGGCGCTCATCAACGTCCTTGGTTGCAAATTTTTTACAATTACATAATTTATGTGCCTCCGAACAAAATGTGCAAGATACTGTGGCAATATGAAGCACCTTGACATTACGGTTGCCATTTTGTTTCTGTATCTTAGTGTCCAAAAATTCCAAGGACTTAAACCGATGTTCCAAGAAATTTTTTAAATCGGACAATTTGGGCAGTTCATTTGAAAACTCGCTAACTTTAACTTCCCACAACTTCCGCGACTCTGTATCTAATTTTAAGCTTACTATATAAATTATAATAATGTCCCATGTACTAATATCCACACCTAAATTAGTTAAAGCGTGTAAACACTCATTAGTGTTGTCTAAAAGATCCTTTAATGCCAAAGCTGATTCGTTTTTACACATATATTGATTAAATAAACGCTTTAAAATACAATTACACAAGTATCTTTTATTATTAAATCTTTTTTCTATTTGTTCCCAACATTGCTTATAATTAGCTGCAGTAGTGGGTACCTGACGAATCAATTGCTCCGCCTCACCAGTCAAATAACCCTTTAAGTAGTGTAATTTTTGAACGTCGTCTAAGGTCTCATTTGAGTGTATTAACGAAACAAACAGGTCCCTAAAAGTTGTCCATTCGTTATATTTGCCCGAAAAGGTAGGAATAGTAATTTTTGGTAATTTAACTGATGTGGACGTGAACGAACCACCACCACTCGCTTGCAACTCTGATTCATTTAGCATGGATAATTTATTTTTTAAATCACATTTATAATCTATATATAAATCTTCGACTTTGTCATAGAGTTCTTCTTTTATGTAATCGGATGCCTCTAATTTATCCCAATCCGAATCCTGGATAATTTTTTGATGTGTAATTTTAAAATCATTCCATAACTGTTCTAAATTCTCGAGTCTAGTTTTAATGTACTGCTCCGCAATTCGCTCCTTTGGAGATTTCTTAAAGTTAAGATGAGCCTTTGAAATTCTTTTGTATATGTCCCTTTGTATATTAAAGTTTGCCATCTTATTTCTGTTATGAAAAATTACTTAAGAACTAATTTACAGATTCAGTACATTCAAATTTCAAATAATATAAGTGTTTAGAATTTCAAACTTAATCGCACATAAATTATAAAATTCCAAGTGTAATTCCTTCTATGTATCTTGATCGAAAATTTTACAAGTCCAGCAAAATTACGAAATTTTCAAAGTGTTTACAAACTTGTTATGTTGATATAAAATCGGGCATAGATTCCTCGTATAAACACTTTTTAAACAATTATTCTAAGTCTAATATTAGTAAACTAAGTTTTTCAAAGTTCTACGCAATTGTAAAATGACACTTTAACACTCAAATTTATTTTGCTGTCGAATTAATATTATGAAAGTACTCACAGTTTTGTCCGGATCACTATTCACAACACTTATACTTGCATGCAGTTGCAGTCCTTTTGCCAGCGCCGGTATCGATGATGCAGCCACACGGCGAAATGGCTCCTCCACACGTCGGGAACTCGTCTTCGTTCGTTGCCAACTTCCGCTTGATGTCTTCCACTTTGACAGACGATGCTGCTCCCCCGCAGTTAGCAGCACTATCGGCAACAATCCGCTACCGTGTCAGCGCCGCTTGGACCAAACACCAGTCACTAAAGCCGTATACTTCCGGCGTGAAGGACCAATGTTTAAATCCCAAAAAAATGCTCCTTGCGAATATAAATAAAACTTCAGATTCACCAAGGCAAGTCAACAACATTTATTTTCACAAACACCTTTATAGAATTTGAATAGATCTTAACATCGCGACTTGCAAAACTCGTGTCAAAATTCAACGCCATCTATGAATAACTAGCCACACTACAATTACTGCTAAATATACATAATTAGGACAGCGCCATCTATTAACTCACACCATTATTACTAACACATATCGCTTTATGAGCGAGCATTGAACATCTAGCGTGATCGTGTCAAGAAGCGAATGACGCCATAGCTACTGAAATGATTTTGATGTTTTTTTTTAAATGAGTGTTACTAAGACTTAAAGTTAGTATTTGATCACTTTTCTAACTTAGAGGGTCGGTAGGCGCCATAATTTAGGGAATTTATTATAAAATTTTGATGCATCTGTCTTTATTTAACAGTTTTACTTGGATCGAAACTTAGCGACATACCATCACACTACTTAACTTATAGGGTAGGAAGGTACCAAAATTCAGACTACTTTTTACTTCGGGAAAATATCTCATTCCCACAGGAACCTATACACAGCTACCTATCTACAACATTAAAACTCTGTCTAGAATCACATTACGCCATAGCTATTGATCTGATTTGTATACGATTTTTTATTCAACTGACTGTTAAATTACATACAGATAAAATCTAATTACCTACACCACAGAATTAATATAGTACTACATAACTAGCTACGCTTTAAACTTGAGGAGGTAATTAGATAGACATTTATACGAACTTTATGCTCAGTAATCAATCATAGTGATAAGTTAATACTCATTTTAGACAAAGAAACGGATAGGTAATCAGTTCATCACCGAAATTATAACACCTACACTTAGTTTGTTTACTATTCAACGAGGGAAAATAATTCAATATAACGCAAACCTTCAAATCATACGTCGTCGTATCGTAGTGAATACAAGACGCTGCGCCGAGCGAAGAGGCGGTGCGGCGCGAGGGGGAGGGCCGTGCCCAACTGTGCCTACCCAAGCGGGCAGACGCACGAGGGCAGACGTCGTCGTCGCACGTATGCGAATATTGAAATATTGCGTTACGAAACTCTATTCGTTGCGTATTTTTTGGTTAGCTAAAAACGTTCTTTTTAAATTCAGAGTTGAAATAGGTACTACGGTCTACGCGTAGGGTCTGTAAGCTTTAATTTAGTCCTTTGTTTTAGATATCTAAATAAATATTTGGTAGGTTATTATTTTTGAGTCCAAGTTGACGTCATTTTCGTATTTTTATTAAGTACTTAGTTACATTTTTATTATTAGGTAGTTAAGGTAGCTGTTAGATGTAGGTATTTTCTTAACCAATCATTCATATCTCTAGGTTTACTCAGATACGTATTATTCTTTATTTTTGCAGTCGCTTTCATTTGTTAATTCTCAATTTTATTCATGTGTAGGTTAAGTGTTTTTTAGCTCACATCAGGATGTTTATAGTTCGTAGTAAATTAGTTTAGTAATAGATTTTGTCATTATATTATAGTACTTTTATGTTAGTTTTGATAGATAAATAGGTAGTACCAGTAGTGAAGAAAATTGTGTATTGTGGTGTGGTACATAAATTCAATATTTTTGAATTTATTTAGTTAATTTAGGTTTTAGGTATAAAAGGTTTGTCAGGTGCATAGTTGTTTCGGTTCAATACGTTATTGATTGATTTAGATATTTAGGTTATAAGTAAAAAAGTTTGCTTTATCGAAGTTTTTATAAAAAATTGTCTTACGTTGTAGTTTTTAAAACTACCGATTTTACAAATCTTTAATTATTGTTTTATTGTTTTCGATATGCCACGCAAACGTAAATCCAATCTAAGCCGTAGTTCTAGCAGAGCTCGAACTGCAAAAGTTGCTAGAAGCCAAGAATCTGAAGAGCAGACTCAGACGCGTCAGATGTTAGATTCTCAGCGTCATGCGACTCAAAGAGCTTCTGAGACCTATACGCAGACTCAAGCCCGTAGGACCTTAGATGCTGAGCGCCACGCATCTCAAAGGGCCTCTGAGACGTTTACACAGACTCAAGCCCGTCAGGCCCTAGATGCTGAACGCCACGCATCTCAAAGAGCCTCTGAGACGTTTACGCAGACTGAGACCCGTCAGGCCCTGGATGCTGAACGCCACGCATCTCAAAGGGCCTCTGAGACCTATACGCAGACTCAAGCCCGACAAACCTTAGATGCTGAGCGCCACGCATTTCAAAGGGCCTCTGAGACGTTTACGCAGACTCAGGCCCGTCAGACCCTGGATGCTGAACGCCACGCATCTCAAAGAGCTGCTGAGACAGTGGAACAGACTCAGACACGTCGAGTTTTAGATGCCGAACGTCACGCGCAATTGATTGCGGCAGAGACTGACGAAGATTCACAAAGACGACGTCTTTTAAATGCTGAACGGCAGGCAGAAAGAAGACGTACGTTTTCAATGAGTACGTGGGAGGCATTTAATGGTGCCGCTTTTGAGTATGACCCTTTGATCGACTATGTTAATCACCGATTGGTTATCATTGGGAGAATGGATAAAAAATGCAGATATTGTGAAGCACTGAAATGGAAAGAAGAAACTCCAGGTATGTGCTGTTCTGGTGGAAAGGTTAAAATTCCATTACTTGGCGAACCAGAGGAACCTTTTAAATCTTTACTTTTATACGACAGTAACGAATCGCGCCGGTTTTTAAGCAGGATTAGAAAGTATAATTCTTGCTTTCAGATGACGTCATTTGGTGTAGATAAGGAGGTCGTAATGCCTGGATTTTCACCTACTTTTACCATCCAAGGACAGGTGTATCACAGGATTGGTTCCTTACTTCCCGCAAATAATGAACAACCAAAGTTTTTGCAACTTTATTTCATGGGCGATGAAAAAAACGAAGCTGATCGCAGGTGTCAAAATATACAAGGAATCGAAAGGGATACTGTTTTAAAAATCCAGAGAATGTTGCATGAACATAATCGCCTTATCAATACTTTCAAAACAGCACTAGAAACAATGCCGGGAGAGGATTATAGGTTGGTGATGCACCCCGATCGCACACCAAGTGGGGAACATGAAAGGCGGTATAATGCACCGTTAATAAATGAAGTCGCAGCCTTGGTTACAGGCGAACAGTTTGCTTTCCGTGATATAGTTTTACAGGCCCGATATGACACATTAACCAGGGTGCCTGATACTCATAAATTTTATGATGCGTTGCAATATCCGATCATATTTAGTAAGGGACAAGAGGGGTACCACTTTCAAGTTCCTCAAATTAATCCTGTAACAGGTCTTCCCTTGCATAACAAAAAGGTTTCATGCATGGATTTTTATGCCTACAACATGATGATACGAGAAAACAACTTTAACATTGTACAAAGATGCAAGCAACTGGCCAATCAGTTTTACGTTGACATGTACGTTAAAGTTGAAAGCGAGAGGTTACGGTACATATCATTAAATCAAACTAAACTAAGAGCAGAGAATTACATCCATCTTCAAGACGCTGTGGCAAATGACGCTAATTTAAATCCAAATAACTTAGGTCGTATGGTCATTTTACCATCTTCATTTGTAAATAGCCCGCGGTACTTACACGAATATACTCAGGACGCGTTTGTTTATGTGCGTACACATGGTCGCCCTGACTTATTCGTCACCTTTACTTGCAACCCAGCCTGGCCCGAAATAGTCAATCAGTTGATGCCGGGGCAAAGCGCAATAGATAGACATGATGTAGTCGCAAGAGTTTTTAGACTAAAAGTTAAAAAACTAATGGATGTGATTAATAAAGGCCGAGTGTTCAGAGAAGTGCGCTGCTTTATGTACTCTGTCGAATGGCAGAAACGTGGACTGCCACATGTCCATATATTATTGTGGTTAAAAGATAAGTTACGACCCGATCAAATAGATAACATAATCAGCGCTGAAATACCGGATCCTAACATTGACAAGACTCTCCATGACATTATTGTAAAAAATATGATTCACGGTCCATGCGGACCCGAAAATCCACAGTGCCACTGCATGAAAGACGGAAAATGCACAAAAAAATTTCCTCGCAAGTTAGTGAAAGAGACCGTTCACAACGACCACGGATACCCGCAGTATCGTAGAAGAGCGCCAGCAGACGGAGGTCGAACAGCAACCGTGAAGCTCCGAAATGGTAGCTACGTTACGGTTGATAATAGTTGGGTAGTCCCCTATTCACCAATTTTATCAAAAATGTTTAACGCCCACATAAATGTTGAGGCATGCAGTTCAGTACGCGCCATCAAATATATTTGCAAATATATAAACAAGGGTAGTGATCAAGCTATTTTCAATTTTAGAAATACTGATCTTGTGAATCCCGTAGATGAGGTACAAACTTATCAGTCTGGTCGGTATGTCAGCAGCAACGAAGCCGTGTGGCGTCTGTTAGCATTTCCGTTGCACGAAAGGCATCCCACCGTGACACATCTCAGCGTGCATTTAGAAAATGGTGAACGCGTTTATTTTAATGAACACAATTTCCACGAACGAATAACTACTCCGCCAAAAACCACACTCACTGCTTTTTTTGATCTTTGTATCAGAGATGAGTTTGCAAAAACTCTTCTTTATGTCGAGGTGCCGAGGTATTATACTTGGGATGCAAGTAGGAAAACTTGGAAACGTCGCATTCAAGGTACTTCAGTTCACGATTGGCCTGGCGTCAAATCTGGAGATGCTTTAGGACGAGTTTATACAGTTCATGTTAGTAACATGGAATGTTTTTGTCTACGCATGCTTTTACACCATGTGCGCGGACCTACCTCTTTCAATGATCTAAAAAAATACAACACACAAGATTATCCTACATTTCGAGAGGCATGTGAGGCAAGAGGATTACTGGAGAATGACAACCATTGGGATGTGACACTGGAAGAAGCTGCTCAATGTAGATCAGCAGGCAAGATGAGAGAGCTATTTGCTGTATTAGTAGCGACATGTGGTCTTTCAAATCCTCAACAATTGTGGGATAAATACAAAAATGATATGACCGACGATATATTGCACAGATTACAAGAGCAAAATCCCAATGTCACGTACAGTGATTTAATTTACAATGAGGGTTTGACAAAAATTGAAGACCAGGTTAAAACAATTTCTGGAAAGGATTTATCAGATTATGGAATGATCAGACCACAGAGAACCGAGGAAATCAGTAGCGATTTAATACGGGAACTAGATTACGATACTGCTTCCTTACAACAACAATTGACAGAGTCTGTTCCACGTTTGATCCCAGAACAAAGGTTAGTATTTGACAATGTTTTCAAAAAAAATCGAAGATGGCGAAGGTGGTTTGTTATTTTTGGATGCTCCCGGAGGCACGGGAAAAACCTTTCTTTTAAACTTGCTTTTAGCGCAAATCCGAAAAGATAAAGGAATTGCTGTAGCAGTTGCCTCTTCCGGAATAGCCGCCACTCTGCTCAATGGTGGTCGAACGGCACATTCGGTGCTTAAACTGCCATTAAACTTAGCCCATGAAGAAATGCCAGTCTGTAATATAAGTAAAAACAGCGAGCGTGGACGTATGTTGCAGCAATGTAAATTATTAGTTTGGGATGAGTGTACTATGTCCCATAAAAGAGCAATTGAAGCTCTAGATCGGACTTTGAAAGACATCAAGAGTAATCCAAATATCATGGGGGGGATGGTGGTACTTTTAGCGGGCGATTTTAGACAGACTTTGCCGGTTATCACTAAAGGCACCCCTGCAGATGAAATAAATGCGTGTTTAAAAGCGTCAACGTTATGGGTGCACGTAAAAACGTTTAGTCTGTCTACAAATATGAGAGTGCAACTACACAATGATGTACAATCTGGACATTATGCTGCTGCTCTTCTTAAAATTGGAGAAGATCGTATGGCAAAGGATGGTAATGGCATGATTACATTGGATCGTGAATTCTGCAATGTTGTGCATAATCCAGATGATCTAGATAACTTCGTCTATAGCGAACTGCTAACTAATATGAGGAATAGAGACTGGTTATGTGAAAGAGCAATTTTAGCGCCGACGAATGAAATGGTGGGACAGATAAACGAGCAAATTATGTCACGCGTGGAAGGTGATATTGTTGAGTTTCTCTCTGTAGACACTGTAATGGATACTGAACAAGTAACATCATACCCTGTAGAATTTCTTAATTCTTTAGAACTGTCGGGAGTACCTTCACACAAACTGAGGCTGAAAGTAGGCGTTCCTGTCCTTTTAATGCGGAGTTTAGATGCACCAAGACTGTGTAATGGCACACGGTTGCAAGTGACACACCTCGGTCGCAATATTGTAAAAGCAATCATTATGACTGGAATGGCAAAAGGAGAGAACGTTTTAATCCCCCGTATACCCATAATTCCGACAGATTTGCCATTCCAGTTTAAGAGATTACAGTTTCCGCTGAAAATCGCATTCGCTATGACGATAAATAAAGCTCAGGGGCAAACATTAAAAGTAGCCGGCATTAATTTAGAAAAGAGTTGTTTTTCTCACGGACAATTATACGTGGCTTGCTCACGTGTTTCAAGTCCACAGAATCTCCATGTGTTGGCCAGAGAGGGAAAAACAAAGAACATAGTTTACAAAAATGTACTACAGTAATAAGGCCTCTTATTGTTAGCTTCCTACATTATTATACTACTTACATTAAGTTAGTACTTCCTACGCAGACGATGTTACGGATGTCACACTGTCTAACATCGGGGGTTGGCAGGTAGGTAGTTAGTAGTATTTTAAACCGATTTACATTATTTACTTTTTATATTTACTAAGGAAACATTCGGAGCTATCCATTATGTAGCTTAGGTTGCTTTTGAACAAATTTTGATGTGAAGTTGAGGACTGGAACACGATAGTGGGACATTGTTGCAGGGGGACTTATAGCCGGGAGAAAACAAAAAAACTTATGCGGACGAAGTCGCGGGTAAAAGCTAGTACTTAATAAAATTATTAACTATCACGATATCAAATTTCTCTATTGTTTATCTTTGAATTAAGCTGTGAAAGTTCAAAAGCTTCGAACACTTCGGACTTGTCGAAACAATCCCATTGTGTCAAACTCAGGACCAAGCTTAATAAAATATATTATACACTATACTAAAGATAAACTGATTTCAGGTTGCTGAGTCAACTAATTGTAAATATTAGTTGAAAATATTTAAATATTACTTAGATATTTATATATTTATGTGAATATATTGTACATAAATAATTATTATGACGGGCTCGTTGGTCCAGTGGTTGTTAACGCAGTTTCTGATCATGAGGTCCCGGGTTCGATTCTCGGGTCGGACCAAAATCAGTTATTGAGGTTTTCTGTCAAGGAATTCTCAATAGCAGCGGAGTTAGGAATTTAGCGGTTTTTTTAACCACGTGCCTCGGAAAGTACGTTAAATCGTTCGGGCTGCGCCTGATCTCTTTCTGGTCGTATCGAATAAACGACTCATCAAACTATGAGTGTAAGGGAATAGAGAGTGCACCTGTGCTTGCCAATACACTCTGACATTTTAATCCTGTTCCATGAAAATTGGTAGACTCCGTTTAGACTTGCCGCCGAAAAAAAATTCGGTCTGAAGGACATTATTATAAAGATAATAAAATGTATTTTGCTCGAAAAATCTCTATAAAAATTTTTGGTGAGTTAGAAATCCGCTAACGATTGTGTCATTACTTCTCTACTCTCTACTCTCTACTTCTCACACTGGACAACACAGAACTAACTGGAGTTATTGTCATCGCAGCTAGTTAGCGTAAAGTTTACGCTAATTATTCATATTTACTTTTTTACACGTGAGGTCCGCCGTAGCGGTCTTTTTCTAGCCCTTAAACCATCACAGAAATTAGAGAAAGACTGTGCCCACATGTGGAAAGTAGAAAATACAGCTTATAATTGACAACTATATATTTACAGAGTAGAAAAATAAATAATATTAGGTTCAGTCATGTAAAAAGAATGAATGAGGAAAGACTGACAAAGCAAATATATGAAGCAGAAGTGAACGGCAGAATCGAGAAGGGACGCCCTAGAAGAAAGTTTATCGACCAAATTGGCGATATTTTGAAAGTGGGCCACATTAGAAGTACTCTCAACCGACGAGCATGTATGCGTAGATATATGGATGTAAAGGAAGCGAAAGATGTATGTCAGGATCGTGCCAAATGGAAGTTCGTAGTCTCTGCCGACCCCTCTGGGTGACAGGCGTGAGTGTTTATGTTATGTATGTTATGTTAGAAAAATAAACCCTATAGATTGTAACATCCTACTAACTACCACCTAAGTTGAACTTCCTGTTTGTGTTCTTCATCGACCAGTAAAAGCTCACGCCCATCGTCACGCTTGGCATGCAGATTGACATTCGCAGTGTTCACGGCTCCATGGCGCAGTGGTTTAGCTTAAGTTGCCGCATTGGGGGCCGCGGGTTCGAATCCCGTAAGGAACAAATATTTGTATGGCCTGCAAATAATTGTTCCGGGTCTGGACGTTTTCCTTGTGAAGTTTATGTGTGTAAACTGTCCCACGATATGGAATAAAATCCCAGTGTGAGGTTAACGCTTCTTACAGAGAAAGAAATAGAAACTTTTTATTCAATATCGATTATGAATAATATTTACTGAATGTAACTTTTTGTTTAATTACAACTAGTACGGAAAAAACCTATTTCCTGGGAAAATCCATCAAGAAACCCAGCGGGACTTTAAAAAAAACAGCTTACAATTATTTGTGTTACACAATTAATCAACACATAACAAATTAGAAATAGCTTGGAAGCGATCACCTCATTCCCAGGGGTTATTATCATCCATAAATTCCTTAATATTATAAATAATCTATAATTTATATATATATTTTTACAAACTTAGTATTTATTACGCTTCTAAGTTTGTAAAAAAATTGGTTATTTATAATATTAAGGAATTTATGAATGTTTTTGATGTTTGAACGGGTCGAAGTTTATATATTTTCTGGAATTTTATTTTAAAAGTGTATATCGCCCCAAGAATGAATTACTGGATCGATGTAGTCGAAAAAAGATGTCTTAGGTGTCTCGTGCATTTGATGCTGTTGCCCATTTCAGGTCAGGGTATTTTACGTCTAGCGTGAGCACAGTGATATATGGAAAGATATTAGATTTTTTCTGAAATTATCCGTAGTCGGTTCTGGACACCAACGGGTTATAATGAGATTAAGAAAGTGGTGCAATATTTTTTTTAAACTGAAGCTACAAACGAACTTGATATCCACAAGATAATAAAAAGCTACTGCAGTTCATAAAAGCCTGCAGTCACTTTATACATAAATGAACTCTAAGTTTCAATACCTGGGAGATTCCCATAATTGTTCTCTCCGCTCTTCGACAAATTTTAAGTTGCTCACTCCTTTACACCGTACTGGTTATTTATTTCACTCTTTTGCCCTCACAGCCATCAGACTCTAGAAGACATCCCTCTTGACATTAAAAAAGCAACAATTTTTCCTTAGAAAAGGTGTAGTGCATCTATTGCACTCAGTTTGTAGATGACACTCAACACACACAAAATTTCATCAATATCTGATGGATGGAGTTTAGTAACGTACGAACGGAATTAATTGAAGACAAAAGATTATAATGGAAAGTCACTAACTTAAAACAGACAGTTTTCCAATAATCCTAATTATTGGAAAACTGTCTGTCCTAATTCGTATTTATAATCTTTCTCAATGCAAGTGGTGTTTACCTTAAACGATTGTTACACTTAGCTACGTAAGTTAGTTCTTAAGCCATTTTGTTAAATACAGTGTAATCAAACTTTGGTAAACCTTAATAAATAATAAATAAGAAATAAAATCCTTGTAACACTCTCTACAAGTCCATTGCTGAGCACAGGCTTCCCTTAAGGAATGCTACAAAACATGTTCCTCAGCCACCTTAATCCATCGAGACTTCCTGCACATTTTAACAGTTCTTTACCACTACATCCAGTAGGCGAACGAACCATATTATATATTTTTAATATAATGGAATTTAAGAACAAATTAATTACTCGGTAGTCAAATATCCATTCAACCAAACTCGATCTTAATTTATTGTTTTGTTTTCCCAGAAACATTTACAGCCCTTCTGTAAGTCTATTTGACGGAGGGTATTAAAATGTAGGTTACACGGGTCATTAAAATCACATCTGGCGAAACTTGACTGTGCGTTAAAGTCAAATCAGATAAGGAAACGATTACGAGGCAATCTAACGTTAATTAGCCGACTAACGATTCAAATTAAGCTCAACGTTTTGGTGTAATTTGGTTACCCGAAATGAATTTAATATCTTTGGGTTGTCAGACCACATGTAAATATTGTTATAGTTGTAGAAACATGTATATGATAGGGCTATGCTGCAGCTATATAATTGTAGCACGAATGAGTCGGCTTCTCAGCTTGAACGTGGTTGGACCACGCTCTCACAGAATACCAACTTAAAAAAGCTTAATGCTACTGTTTTGTATGGTAAGTGTAAGCAACAGGAGAACCTTTTTTAAGGAAACGGAGATATACAAGAATAGTCTGAGATAAACAAGGTCTATGAAAGACAGTATTTATTTACAGGTGTCACACTTGTAAGCGTATTGATCACCAGACGTCCCACATCTTTGATGCTGCTGCCCACTCTCTGGAGTGAACTAGATGGGTATATCATCATTTATTGGAAGCCATAAGATTTTCTAGCATCTACCAGTCTCCTCTTCACCCGTCAGATGAAATTGGGTGATGATATCATATGTCACTATAACATAGCAAGGTTGTGGTTGAAACTGGTAAATTA
Source organism: Parnassius apollo (assembly GCA_907164705.1). Classification (NCBI taxonomy): domain Eukaryota; kingdom Metazoa; phylum Arthropoda; class Insecta; order Lepidoptera; family Papilionidae; genus Parnassius; species Parnassius apollo. The sequence continues at coordinate 2,916,600 of CAJQZP010001141.1, forward strand.
TAAGTAATCTTAGTATAGGGCAGAACAATGTCTGCCTGGCAAGCTAGTTCTAATATATAGTTTACGTAGTAATTCAGCTACAAATATTTATTTATTTAAATATAATTTATTCCCTATATTATATATATCATTCATACGGATATTTATTTATGAAGTTTATAAGCATGAAATACATATAATATGTATGTATAGGTGTATGTATTATTAGGTTTAAGATAGGTTTAAGATATTATTTATTTCTCAAAAGATTACAAATCGCTTACGAGAAATAAAAAAAATTACAAACAATAATAAAGGAATCCATTACAAGCATACAGAATATTAACTATAGATGTGGGTAAAACGTAAACAAAAAGAACAGTAAACATTTAGACGGAACAATTAATGTAACCGAAACAGAAATAAGGGTGCGTACAAACTACAACCCAATTAGGTGAACTATTTGCTTATACTATAAAAAATCTTTCAATGTTTCGAACGAAATTAGCGGTTTCACACTTTAACAACTAGTGGCTGACCCTCGGTTATCCGCCATAGCGGTTGACCGCAGATGAGCGTAAGCAATAATATTTCAAATCTTTAGTCTTTAATCTTTAACTCGTTTGTCATAATAAAATTATTTCTTTTTTTCTATGTTATACCGAGAGTATAGTGAAACCCAAGACATTGTCTCCTTTTCAACCGACTTCAATAAAAAGGAGGTTCGGAATTAGCCGGAATCTTTATTATGTATGGTCACCGATTACTCGAAGACACCTGCACCTATTTGGAAAATTCTTGTTTTTTGTTTCAAAGGGTTTACTTTCCAGAGGATCCCATTTAAATCTTATCGAAATAGGTCTAGGTCGAATATATCTATTACAATTTCTAAAAGAAATAGTGTACTTCGCAATTACTGTCGTATAAAAATCTACTTCCCCAACTTAATTCGTCTGTGCACCCATAGACAAATAAATAATACCAAAATTACGTGTTTACCAAAACTTTATTGAATGGAAAAATAAAGGAAAACACATTTATTCGTGGTTTGATCATATCTGTATTTATTTAGATTCTTTTTATAGAATAAGGATGACCAACGAGCACACATTCCAATTGATGGTTAGTGGATGCTGTGGCACATAGACATCTATATGTATCTTTAATTAAAAATCAAAATGCAGATGCGTTGTTAACCCCTGAGGACTGAGATGAAATGCCTCGTTTCCAGTAAAAAGGGTCGTACTTGTCGAACCAATGCTTAGGACAGTTCGCTAAAATTTACGACTGCGAATAATAACTATAATTAGTTAATTGTTAGAGGGGTGTGTTTTTAATATTCTGATAGCGATTGGTAAACACTTGTAAATAAACAAATAAATAGAATAATTTGTTTACTTATTACTAGTAGACTGCTGTGGTTTTGCCACCTTAAAAAAAAAAGAAATTCTCAATTCGAATGTATTTTATCAATTTATATTACCTTTTTTACCCCAGCGGTTGACGATAACAATTTATTTAACAATTAAAAACCAAGTAAAATTCAAATTGTATATTAAATATGCCTATTATAATTTATGATGGTACAATTAAACTAGTGGTTAGTAATTTCCACTCCAAACGGGGTAGGGAGGGGCTTTAGTTGGAGAAAGCCAAGCCAGCCTCTCGGCTGGACCGGAAACAATGGCCAAGCCAAAGTGGCCGCTTAGAATGGGTTTACCAAGTCCACTTTAAATACGTTTTGGTAGACAGTATCCAGATAATCCTCTCCTCTCCTGGCGCAGCCATAGTGCTGCGGCTGAAGATTGGTAAGGCGATAAGCAGGTGTTCATGAGCTGCATCAAGCGGAATGTAAATCCAATCGTCACTTCAGTTTCATAAAAGAAAACTTAATAAATTAATTATGTAAGCTGACACTGAAATTCGTATTCAAGTAGACAAATTGACAAAAATTAATTGCGTGACTCTTATAAATCAGGCTTAGTGTAGCATTGTGAGAGGATTTTCTAATTATGTATAAAACAGTGCCCCGAACCGCGAGATTGGTTTAATTTAATTTATTCGAGGCACTTGAAACAAACCCGTGAATTGTGGGAAGTAATTATCCGAAGCTGAATCAGTGTTTTGTTGTTATGTTTGCTTCATAATATTATGAGAATTTACTTTACAATGCTTTTTCTATATAAAGAAGGGTAAAAATCAAGCACACCTTACCTTTTTTATAGTATAAGGGTGACAAACGAGCACACAGTCCATCTGATGTTAAATGGAATCTGTGGCCTATAGACATCTATATTTATTTTCAAATATATCTGATGGTATATCGATGATGTGGTCTATAGACATTTATATTTATCATTGATTATATGGCGGTATAAGAATATCTACGACCCCATATTATCCCGTAAGTGTCGTTAAAGGCGACAAAGGAAAACAAACCATAAGATAGACAGCAGCGTCTTATTAATAAAAATTAAAAACACATGACAACTGTGCTAAATATCCACCCTGTGAGGCAGTCTATGGGGGAGGCCTATGTTCAGCAGTAGACTTATGATTCTATAATGGTTAGAATCAAAATATAGATGCGTTGTCCCTAGTTATCAGTAAAGGGTCTCCAGTACTCGTTAGATTAGAGTGGGGTAATTACGAACACTTAAGGGAAAACAGATTTAAAATTAAATCAACATATTCACAAATATTATTTATTAGTAAGGTTTTACTTAATCTATTTACTCATAAATCCTAATATTCAACAAAGTATTTTTTTATATTCGAACCAAATTTAAAAAAAAAATACCTTGGTGCCCGGCGTTACCCGCAGCGCGTGGCTTACTTACAGGTGAGTAATGATAAAAGTCACAAATGGATCTCTGCCGATGTGCTACCACTGGTGTAGTTTTTGTGGGCCCAGGAACTATATTTACAGCGTATACACAGTCTTTATTTAAGGGGATCTTTATACATTTTTACGTGCGAGTGCCATGCTGCAGCTATATTGTGGTTGCAGCATGAATGGGTCGGCTCGACTGGGGTAGGATACCAGCGTAAAATACCAGCTTAATGCTGCTGTGCTTCGTATGGTGAGTGTAGAGAACTGGATTCACTTTTGACTGGAAACGAGGTACTCCATCTCAGTCCTCAGGGGTGATATCTATGGGCCACAGTATCCACTTACCATCAAGTGGACTGTGTGCTCGTTTGACACCCTTATTCTATAAAAAAAATTAAATAACACTCATTTTCCTTTAAAGTTCTTTGATGACTTTCTTATTGAATTGAAACTACTTTTACGGATTTCATCTAGAAAATTTATCTACAAAAACCCGCATTCAAGAACATATAGCTGATGTGAAACAGCAACGCAACGGAAAGTCTGCAGTTTGTGATCATATCCTAGACGGCCTCCGCCATTATATTAGATTTGACAGACCACAAATCCTCGCGAAAGAACATCGATTTCTGTCAAGTATGACATGTGAGGCTATTGAAATTAAAAATATCTCAATTTCAAAAGGAGGGTACGTACTACCACCTGCGTAGTATCCTGTAATTAATAAATTTAAACCAAGACCCAAGCATATCCCCGCAAGATTTCAAGACACAATAATTTCATTCTGCGTAGATCGGACCAAATGTAATAATTAAAAAGCTGAAGGTAAACCGGGTTAACTCTGACATCGGAACGTCAATCACCTCAGTCCCCTGTGACCTTGGGTGCTCGAAAGCACCCTAAACGCTGGTAAAATTAAGCAAATTAAACGTGACAAAATCCGTAAAAGTAGTTTTATTCAGTGTGTAGTGTTCACGAAAATATACGAAATTATTAGTCTTTCTTTTTCTTATATACTATGACATGTGCCCCTTTCGTTGTAGGATATTTAATCGCTACCCTTGGCATGCAGATTATGTATAAAGCTGTAATATACTTCCAGGCTCATTTCAACCACAGTCACTTCCAAGCACCGTCAGAAGCTGCCTCTAATGCAGGTTAATTTTAGTGTCCCAAGCGTACGCGTTAAAACACTGAACTCTCTCGCTATAATTCTCAAATGATAAACTTCATATATCTCCAAAGATAGGTTTGTTAAAACTAAAATTCTTTCTTTACTAAGTCTGCTCATACGTGGTAGAGCCGGGCAGCTGCTATATAACGGTTGTAGCACGAATGAGTCTGCTCGACCGGGGGAATACTTACAAAACACTCACCTAAAATAGCAGCATCAAGCTGCTGTGTTTCGTATGGTGAGTGTGAAAGATTCTTCTTAAAGTAAACGAAGGTATTTCATCCAAGTCCTTGGGCTTGAAAAAGCATCTGCATTAAGGTTTTTATTATTTAGAGAATAGATTATTTGGACCACTGCATGCACTTACCACCAGGTGAAATGTATGTTTGTTTGTCACCTTTTTAATCTATAAAAAATATATATACAAAAATTCTGATAACATTAATTTTCTTCCATGTAAGAAATTAAAAAATGTAAAATTAATCCCACTCCACCGCAAAGGCGTCCTCTCATTTCAGAGACAGTACGGACCAATAAATCCGCACGGATGCACTAAAACGTGTTTGTGGACTTCAAATGTCTTCTAAATAATTTTATACCTAGTCGAGTTATAATTAAGTAATTGTTATGTTTATATATATACTGTGCTGTTATGGTTTCCTTTTTTCTCTATCTCTTTCTCATTTATTGTGAACACATTAAGTCACTTATTGGATGTTACTACCCTTAATATTTTGTGCATGTGGTGTTTACCCTAATTAATTGTGCATTTGGCTGTACATGTTATTGTTTTACTCATTGATGTATTATAACAAATAATAATAATCGTAATAATACCTCAAACATTCAAATTGCCTCACAATTTTATCCTTCATTTCCGTTAATCAGCATTAATAATTACAGTTAACAATTTCATTTGCGACGGATTTCTCGTGTACTGTGTTTACTTGTTGACTGACACGACTCTCGACTAACGAGTGATTGGGAGATTAATGAAACTTTCATTAATATTAATAATAAGAACAGTAAGAGAACTACATTCCTGAGATATTTTTTTTCTTCAGAGCCGATTTTACAATCTTAGGAAGATTTTCGTAAAATAAAATACAATATAAACAAATTAAAAATGACAGTTGTTTAAATAAAATTATTTATCTTTCATATTTAGTCTGGTTTTATAAACCGACAGTAATTTTTTCGTTTATATTTTCTGTTGTTTTATAATGTAGTCTCAAAGTTTCGCTATTCCGGGCGTATGTTACATCGCATTCGTACCATCTATCAAAGATACGGTCTAAACAGAACATTCAAAAATTCCTTTGGCACTACATTGCCATAAGAATTCTTGAATAACTAGAAAACGAAAGTTATGAAAACGTAAATACCGTACAAAAGATAAACACAACTGTGCAACGCGTACTTCAAACGACTTTTAACTTAGAACACGTAAGATAAAGTTTTCTCCAGAGAACTTGAATAACATTACTGTAAATGTTCTTCAATGCAAGAAAAAAGTATGCACTCTTACAGTGGGAATAACTTTAAACTTGTATAGAGTATGTCGAATTTGTAGCAAATGCTCGTTGAAAAACAATTACTTGAGCGCGTTAAGCGTAACTACCAACACAACTTGCTTATTCTGTGGTGTGCCATAAGTAACAAAAAACAGCGGAGGCGAGAATTGTAATATAATTTTTGACTTACTTTTTTTTTAAGTCAGGTGTGCTGTGAGTGTATTGGTGTCTTTCATGCGACCGTACTGTCGTCGTGCCACAGGCAAAAGACTCTGCGGTATATTTTGGTGACTCCGGCTCCTTTTTCCTCTCAAAGTAAAAAGTTCATCATTTTATGCTGCCAGATTGGCGCCACAAATTTAATGATCGGAAAATAAAAATGTTACAAAAGTGTTAATATTAACATTTCTGTCTGAATTTTCGATAATATTTTATATTTTTTATATTAGAAATACTGTATTCAAAAAGTAAACCAAACTTCGTATTTCTAAAAGTAGATAATATATTATATATTATATTTGTATTCTATATTTATGTTTATATATACATTCACACACACACACACACACACACACACACACATATATATATATATATATATATATATATATATATATATATATATATATATATATATATATATATATATATATATATATATATATATATGGAGTTTGTATATTTGTATTTGCACACTTCCTCTAATTCCTTCAACTATCCTTCAATAGGCCTGCTGGAAGAAATTTCTTTATAGAATAAGCAGTGCCTTTGTACATAATTTTGTTTTTACCATTTTCCTATCTAAGTATCTGTGTACATAAACTGTTAAATAAATAAATAAATAATAAATAAATCACGAAGAAATATTTTGAAAATTTACAACACGAACTCACCGTACAACCGCTAGCGTACACTTTGTACCGGAAATTAGGTGTTAAGGTCATAAGTACTTGCAGGCATTTCTCTTAGTTGATTTTTACTACTCTATCCTAATAATATTATAAGATGAAAAATTAACAGCAATATATTTATCTTATTAATATTCAACGGCGAACTTGTGATGGGCTATAATGTTGATAATGATGAGGATCTTGCTATGGAGAAGATTCATCATCCCATCTCATGGTGTGGATGTCTTAAGTGTCGACTACAAAAAATGCCAGGAAAGTCTTCGATAAGTAATATAAGCATATCCTATTTTTGTGATATAAAATGTCCATCGTAAGAGCTCAGGGCACCGACTAAGTTGCGAGGCATCTTTTACTACGACTATAACAAACCCGATTGTGAGAGGCTCAAGCCCAACTCTCGACTGCTTTTTTTTGCGCCCGAAGCAAATATGGGCAACCCTCCGGAAAACGGGGGAGGGAGGTGGGGAATGCTCATAGCATACCACGCAGCCGGCTGCGTGGTTATGTGGAGACTTTTACCCACTAAACCCCACCTTTTAGGGACTGGCTTAACGGTCTAACTAGAGATCTCTAAGCCGTATAAGAACGTGACCCTCCTTGGCAGAAAGGAGGGCGCAAGCGGCGAAAAGCCGCTTAGACGATTGCCTAACTAAGGCAGATTAAGGGATGTGTTATGTAGGCTCGGCCTGAGGCGCCAGGAGGCAGTTCAGGTCAGCCGAAAGCTTGTTGGGGGGGTCCGAGAGAGAGTTTCTCGGTCTGCGCACACTATAGCGAGTGTGGATAGGGGCTGCATAGGCAGCTGTCTCACGAATGAGATGATTTGGGTGGGACTCTGAGGCTTTGAAAAATCTCTCGAACTGCTGGATTGTTGGGAGCTCTAAGTCTCGGTGTAGGTCGGCATTACGGACATAATAGGGCGAGTTAGTGGCCCTACGACAGAATAGATTTTGAACTACTTGAAGTTCATTTATAGCTTTGGGCTTAACATGTGCGAAAATGGGGGCCGCGTAGGTCATGACAGGTCGTATGCAGACCTTATATAGGGTTCGCTTGTTGCGGAGGCACATTTTACTGTGTCTTCCCGACATGCTGTTGAGCCTACCCATATAAAATCGTGCGGTGCGAGTAACCTTCTTGATATGGGGTTCGAAAGTGAGCCTTGCATCAAGGGTGACGCCTAAATATTTGGCTGTAGTTTGCCATGGCACAGTGGTTCCTAACATCCTGATTGGCGGAGTGGTGGTGAGACGGCGTCGTTTATATTCGAAGCAAACGGCGGAGCTCTTCTCCGGGTTTACGTCGATACGCCATTTTTGGAACCAAGCTCCTAAGTCGCTTACTGACTTTTGGATCTTGTTCCGAATCTGTGGCAGTGAGTTGCCTTTAGAGTAAAGGGCTGTGTCATCTGCGAAGAGGGCTAGTTTAACACCATTCGACGGGATAGGGATGTCGTTGGTGAATAGTATATGTAGGAGGGGGGCAAGCACAGATCCTTGAGGGACACCGGCTTTGATTTGACGAGTAGAGGATAGCGTGCCCTCGTGTCTAAAGCGAAAGGTACGATCCTTCAGATAAGAGGCTACAAGGCGAACGAGACGGTCTGGGAGGCCTAAGTCGTACATTTTGTAGATAAGGCCCTCGTGCCAGACTCTGTCGAATGTCTTGGCAATGTCGAAGAAGACCGCGATGGTTTTTTGACGACGAGGATAAAAACCGCTGAGGATATATTCCACTATGCGGTGAACTTGCTGGGGGCACGAGTGTTTGGCTCGAAACCCGAATTGTTGTGGGATGACAAGAGGGTCGCGCGTGGGAAACAAATGGCGCCTCATGCGCACGAGAATGACTCGTTCGAAAAGTTTGCCCATGGCCTTGAGGAAGCTGATGGGACGGTAATTGGAGGGGAGGTGGTGAGGTTTGCCTGGCTTGGGAATACCAATCCAGGCAGGTCGGACAGTTGCCTCTTTCCAAGAGGTGGGAAAATAGCTGAATTCGAAGCAGGCGTTGAAGATTATGGCCAATAAGGCGATCACCTGCTCCGGAAAGTATTTGAGAGCTTGGTTGGAGATGCCATCCGCACCCGGTGCTTTTTTGGGCTTAAGTCCTTTGATGGTAGATGAAATCTCATCTTTGGACACAGTGATAGGGTCAGAGGCGGTAGAAGGCGAGTTCCGGCGACGGACCTCGTCCTCCACTAGTTGGATGTGTATGGGGTCAGTGGGTTGTGAGCTGGGAGAGCATTGAGCGGCGAAGCTGTCGGAGAAGCACTCAGCCTTTTCTTCGTCCTCGAAGGCAATAGACCGTCGGGACGGGACAGAGGGGGAGTATGCGTTATAGCGTCTATCCGGAGGGCTCTCGCCATCTGGTAGTACGCTGTGCGGGAGGGAGAGATTTTCTCCATGAGATTGTCCCTTTCGAGGTCTCTATAATCTTGGAGGCGGTAACGGAGTTTGCGTTGAAGCGTTGAAGGCGGTGGGCCGCGAGTCTATATTCGGGAGTGGGATAGCATGCAGCTCTACGGAGGGCAGCTTTTTGGCTTTTAGCAGGTTGCTAATATCTAGGGGAAGACTAGTTTTAGCAACCGGAACAACCGTTTCATTCTCTTTAAGAGAGGATGTCATAAGTGAGGTGAGATTTTCGACCGCGGTGTCTATTTTCCCCGTACTGTCGAGGACGTCGGAAGAAAGGGTTATGGGAGGGTCCGGAGAGTCTATAGCCGTGGCTAGAGACTTTTTGAAGCTCTTCCAATTGGTGTAGGTTTTGGAAGTGGGAGTTGGAGATGGCTGATGGCCAAGAAGGAGGGATACAGGACGGTGGTGGGATCCTAGATCATCGAGAGACTCGATTGCTCTAAGGTTAAGGGAGACTCCTTTAACTAGAGCAAAGTCTAGCACGTCAGGAGCGTAGTTAACATTGTCGGGATAGTGGGTGACAGCGAGGGGGCTGTAGACAGTCAGGTCGAGAGACTGAGTGATATTGAGCAGCACCCTGCCACTACTAGTAGTAGTGCGGCAGGTTCATTCAGTATGCTTGGAGTTAAAGTCTCCAAACATAATGACTGAACCGCCTAATGCAAGGATGGCTTCGAAATCACTCTTAACGAGGAGGGTTCCGCTAGGGATAGCAAGAGGCTATAATGATTGACTGGTGTCCAGTCATGGCTAATCTAGTGATAGTGGCTTCCATACTGGTAAGCGTCGGAGTGGGTATGTGGGAGCAATGAAGGGACTTTTTGTAATAAATGGCAGTACCGCCGCCTTTGCGGTCGGGTCTGTCATTACGCAGAAGTGGATAATTTTTAACAGAAAGGCCTTTTGAGACCTTGGGGCTGAGGTGGGTCTCCTGAAGGAGGAGGAGGTCGGCTTCGCGATCTCGAAGAAATAGCCTAAGCTCTGGGAGGTTATTTCGCAAACCGCGGATATTGAATGAAACAAGTGACAAACCCTTTGGTTTGATACGACTGTGCGATATTGCGGGAGCAGAGGGCTCCGGCATAGTATTATTACAAAGACCTTAGCAGGTTGATGTACTCAGTAAGAGCAAGGAGACGGTCCTGGGGGGACTGAGCGGTGCGCCTCGACTGCTTAAGGACTGTAAATTATGACATTTGTTAAAAATGCTTTAAACCTCTAACTTACACCATAAAATAAAAGTGCATAATACGCCGTAACTGGTTAGGCATCGTGAACCATCTGAGCGAACAGTATTTTGTTCCTCACTCACAAACCTCACTCACAAACTCAAATGTGTTCATCGCAGGTGGTTTACTTAAAGTTTCTATAACTGCTTTATTTTAACGAGTCTTTTGTTTCGACGGAAATAAATTGCTTACAATGTTCGCACTTGTAGGATTATAATTTATTTATTTTAATATCATAATAAACATACAAGGCTATGGCAAATGTAAGGGTCGATTCAGACGTACCACAACCACACCACATCGCAACGACAAAATGTGGTCACATGTGAATAGTGTCACTGCAGCTGTTTGCGGTTGCGTTGTGGTTGCGTTGCAACCCTAGTCGTAGGGTCGACGCAATGTTGTGTTAGCGATGTGACCGGCCGCTAGCTCCGTGTGATTCCGTAGTGGTTGCGTCGTGGTTGCGCTGTGGTCGGTATCACTCACGCAGTAGATAATGACGACAAAATGTTTTACATGTAAATTGTACTATTCATTTCCAATACCAAATAAGCCCGCCCACGTCTTGTGGTTGTGGTTGAGGTACGTGTGGGTTGACCTTAAGAATGCTTAATTCATTGATTACAGCCTATTAAAGTCCACTCTCAAAAAAGGCCCCCCCATCTTAACTCCGCTTAACAGGCGGTAAGGATAACACAGCTTTTTTATTTTTTACTTGTAGTTAGGAAGACGTTGATGTCCATCTTCTGATTTATTTCATCGTAAGTTAATTCTTAACTTACGAAATTAAAATATAAAATATCATCAAATTCTCTTCCTTGTTTTCCGCTCTTTTTATTGAAGTTATTAATTTTATATGTATGTATTGATTGAATAAAACTAAATTTACGGATTCTATCGCGTTTATTTAACTGATTTTACTTATTTTTAATTCCCGACGTGACGTTTCGGGTACTTTACAGCAACTATGGTCACGACTGACTTGACTGACTGACTTGACTGACTGACTTTTATTCAATGTGTAGTGTTCGCGTAAATTTAATAAATCATTATGTATATATTGATTTACCACATGGAGTAAATTATTCAGAGGTTGATCAGTTCGCCAAAAGTGTAGTGCGACAACTTTTTCCTGTTACAAAATCTTCTCAGAAATTTGAATGAGCCTGAGAACAGCAGTGCGAGCAATGTAGGCTGTTATTGTTCCCATTCAGCTACAAATTTTAATGCACCTTTTTACATAATTTATTATAAAGGTATAAAAATATAACACAATAATGTTTTAAAGTAGCTCCTTTTGCTAAAAGCGTTTTTCATCATCGTTTTCTCAAATATGAATCGAGTATTTTTATCCATTGAATTTTGGGATCTTGAAGCAGAGCCGTAACAATAGAGTATTGGGTAAACAGCATCCGAGGAGACGGGCAGTCTATTATTATGTGACAATAAGGGATCGATCATTATAAACGACTCCTTTAACAATCACGACGCACAACGAAAATGGGGTTATTAATGAACTATGTTAAATTGACAGAGTAGCTAGACTTAATTCTATAATCTATAACAGACGAAACTACGCTAGTAGATTTATTATTTATATGGGGATAGGTGTTTTGGGATTGGAACATGCGTAAGCCCCGTTGGTGTAGTGGTCGTTATTGCGACTGCTGGTCATGTGATCCCAGGTTTGAATTCCAGATCGTGCCTAAATCAGTTACTGGGCGCCGGTTACTTGCCTAACCTCAACGCGTCTCTTCTACCTCGGTTCTACCTCTTCGCACCGGTTACAATACGTACACAATACACATGCAGTTTTACCGGCTGTCATCGAGCAGGAAGCTTGCTCTCCAGGCACCGACAACGGCACTGGTGGAAGTCATCGCCGTGCTGGCGCCGGTGCCGCTAAGTGGGGTCATAACATTATGCCATATATTTTATACATTTTTGTTTCCCCGTCATCCAGCCCGGCGCCTATTGGGTGTTTCTGTCGAGAAATTCTCAGAAGAATCAAGGTGTTGGCTGTGTTTCATCCCCGTGCCTAAAGGCACGTAAAACCGTTAGGTCCTGCGCCTGATCTTTCTTCAGTCGTTTTTAATTAATGGGCCATTGAAATATTTGGGTTAGGGGATTGGGATTGCACCAGTGCTTACTTCTTGTGAACTATAATCATATCTTAAAAAAGACTAGCCTTCTGCGCATCTTATATTAGTTTTGTCATAACTATTTCTAATAAATAAGGTAATCCGAATGAAATATGAACCAATTTCGCTGCGTATATCTAATACGATAATTCTATACGTATATTTAAGGAAATGATTAAGAGGCAATCTAACTTCGCAGACGACTAATGTTTCAAATTACACTTCTCAAATGAAATAAATTTATTACGTAAATATAAATTTGCCTTCACTGAACTTGAATCGGGTAATGGAGTCATTAAACTAAAAATTTATGTAAAAATGACCTTTACTGTTGGAACCACGTAAAATTCCACTTACCTCTGTATCGTACTCTTACCGCTTTAGGTATTTGACATAATGGTCACACTTAATAGGCGCAGTACCAATTACCACGCAGTTATGATGCTGCTTCCCGTTACCGGTCTGGATATTTAATGTCCGCCGTAATCCCCTTTGGGTTTAACCATTCTATGGAAAACAATAAGATTCGGGCATTTATCTGATGTTCGGTTGAGGTTCGGTTACTATCCAAGATGAATCGACCTGGCAACATATAATGCACGCAGTCTGAGGACTGACGAGAAGATGCTGGTGTTGGAAAAAGAGGTAGACAAGTTGCGCTGGCATATTATATGATTATCGAAGGTCCGAAGAAAGAGGAAGGTCACGGTGATTTTCGAATCCGGCAAGTTGTTCATGCGGTCGGAGCTCGCGAGCGAAGTTCTGCAAGACATGCCGCAGAAGAACACAAAAACTCTCCGATCACATTCTTAATCTCATAACTGTTAGACGGGAAATGAAGCTGCAGTCTTTAGCAGATTTGACAGCATACAAGCAGCTGAACAAACAGATCTCCAAACACATGCGGCGGGACTTACGCAACTTCAACACAGCTCGTATTGAAGAAGCGATTGAGTGAGATTTGAGAGGTTCTATGGGCAGCTATACACGTCATAGTTGGAGCCATACGCTAATGTTAGTAACAATCCAAGAGCAAGTCTTATCCAACACTATTCCGATTATATCCCGGACGCCAATCTGAGCGATATTAGAATGTCTCTCCACCACCTTAAAAAGATGGAATTGCAGCGGAGCTTCTGAAAGCGGGTGGAACACCAGTACTGGAAGTCCATCAGAAGATCTTTAATTCCATCTTCCATGGTGATACAACTCCGGAGGCGTAGAACAGAAGTGCAGTGTGGTCTTGTTCTTCGAGAAAGGTGACAACGCTCTCTTGAAGAACTACAGACCCTTCTGAGTCGCGTCTGCTTGTTGTTTTCGAGAGTCATTACGAATCGTCTCGCACGTAGAATAGATGACTTCCAGCCTCCCGAACAAGCCTACACAATCTACCACATACATAATTCCTTCGACAAATTGTACAGAAGACCGAAGAGTACGCGTAGTAGTACGCGAGAGTAAAGCGTATGTGGACTATGAGAAAGCTTTTGATTCCGTCGAAATTCGGGCGGTGCTACAGTTCTTTCAGCTGTACCAAGTTGACTGTCGGTATATCGATGTGCTGAACTGTTTGTAAATTAGGACTACGATGAGCATCCGAGTAGTGAACCAGAGTACGAAACCTATCCAACTGCCGAGGGGTGTAAGGCGGGGTGAAATTATAACATTACATCGTCGAAACTCTTCATCACTGCATTGGAAGACTGGAAAGGATATAGCATTAACATCAGTGGCGAGTACATCACTCACCTTCAATTTGCCGACGATATAATACTTATGGGAATCGCTTGAGGACCTAAGTACTAATGCTCAATGACCTCAAATGACCACTATTGATAGTGCCTCCCAACGGATAAGATGAACATGGATAAAACAAAGATCATGTGTAACGTCCATGTCACACCTACGCCGGTACTTTTTGTAAGTGCTAAGCTCGAAGTTGTTGACGAGTATGTTTAATCGTATAATTTTGGTATTTTTCATAATCGTTCTCATAAGGCACATATTATCTGGATTATTTCCTAGGATAGTTTCCCAACCAAACTGCGTAAAAAAGCAGGCTCACTATTGAGGCGTAATGCTGCGAAGCTGCAACTATGTTCTGCAAACTATCGCCTACAGTGGAAACTGTCCACTACTCGAGCACATGTGCCAAATTACAAATTACGCACACACTACATATTGAATTAAACTATTTATACGGATTGTATCACGTTTACTAGCTTTTTAGTTTCTTCACTTAATTTTGTTTTACAATTACTGTATATATGAAAAATATATATATATATATATATATATATATATATATATATATACATATAAGATTTATTTACAACTTGAACATGAAATCATGAAGTTAGGCCAAGTTGCCGTAATAAGCTATTTGTAATTCTATTTTAATAAAATATGTAAAATTATTTATATGGTACCCCATGACCGTGGGTGCTGTAAAGCACCCGAAACGTCGGGAATTATAAAATAAGCTAAAAAAAGTTAATTAAACGCGTTGAAATCCGTATAAATAGATATTTATTATATTATATAGATATTCAATGCATAAAATTATTTTTTAAGTACTAACATAGTTTGATAAGTCTCGTTAAACCCCAACTAAAACTGTTATAAGTTTGTAGTGTGTATCTGTGAATCTGTTAGTCTGTGACATCATAGCTTCTGAACAGATTACCCGATTTAGATGAAGTTTTATTCGTTTGAAACATTGATTTAAATAAAATTTCTTATAGTAAGCCACGCCAACCTGCATTGCATATTTGTGTGTCTATCTTTATCTAATCTTAGCGACGGTGTTGTTTTCGCAACTTGTGTAAGTGAAACAGATATAATTTAAAATGATTAGTAATTTCAAAGCTACGCTAGTGGTTACACTTTTTTCGACGCGCGGTAATGTGATTTGCTCCTCTAGTTTTGTATAACTCAATAGTTTTTTTTTTTAATTGAAAGGTGTCTAAATCGAGAGTGTTCTTAGCTATATTCTAAGAAACCCTGTCAGACCTTTAAGATCATCAGCTTTTTGTTTTAATTGTTTTTTTTAATTTCAATTATTTGTAAGTAACATTTAATGGATCACTGTTGTACTTTATTTTATTACTTATTATTATATTCTCACTTTTTATTTGCTATTTATTTTATTACTTATTATTATATTTTCATCGTCGAATGGCAAATAACTAAATAAACAAAATGTAGCTGCTTCCACACTAGTAAGTCTGTTAATATTTTTACAGCACATGTCAAAGTGCATGCTCAGTAAGAAGCAAGTTAACGCCTATATTTTTGGTGTCAACTACTAATCAAGACAAAGATCCGACGTTCCTTTTATAGAGATAAAATACTATACATAGCTATCAAAATGAAAGTTGATTTTTATGACCTAAAACGACAGCAATCTCAGTGAGAAAGGACACACGAATAATATTTCTTATATAAAGAAGAAATATTTTTCTCTCACAAAGGGAAAGGAAGAAGTCAAAGTTAGTATTAAGCTGACATTAAAGAGCAATGAAAGCGTCAGATCGGTTTCTGCTTTTCTTTCTCGATTATGTATTGGAAAAGAAATATCAGCGGGAATGAATTGAAACGGAAATCGGTGTAAATTAGTTGGGTACAAAGTAGGGCAAAAAGCGATCACGTCTCAAGAACGCGTAGTCATAATATATACTTTCCCTTACGAATGTTCGCTATATATTCTAAATGAGTTGTATCTTTGCTTTTATTACTTATATTTTCTTTATTGATTTATTTTTACAAAATATAGTCATTTTGTAAAAAAATGCATGGTGGTTCTGGGCCTCAGTGTTCGCTGTAAATTTACGTACGTTAACAATCTGGGTTCGATCCCCGTCGGCACTAATGAAAATGTTAATTGTAATTTTAAGTTCACTACGTGCTCGGCAGTAAAGGATAAAATCGTGAGGAAGCCTGCATGTCTGAGAAATAATACAATACAATACAATAACTTTATTTCAAGCATCAAGGACTTAAAAATTAAGAACATTGGCCCATAGCAATATATACCTTAACCTAAAAATATATATATAAATATATATAAATATATATATATATATATAAATATATATACTATTTAGGAAACTTTCTTCTTTGGCGCGTCCCTCTATCAGCGAAACACTACCCCAGAGGGCCAGAAATCGGGAGCAAGGAATGTCTCTTTGTATTTTGCAGAAACCTGGAGTACGTAGGATTTGAAGTTCGTGGACCAATTAGACTCCAGACGCTGCAAATGTAAAATGTGTAAAGAGTACACCGCCTGCAACTTTACAAGGCGCACGTTTGGCCTTGTGGCGGCGCTGTCGTCGCGCCGCAAACGAACACGAAGCCCCCCCCCCCCCCGCCCCCCCCACCCGACACCAAACAACAAACCCCGAAACTTAAACCCTCCCAAACCCCACCCTTTACCCAACCCCCCCCCCACCACACACCAACATAAAATAATAACTCCCCTTATTTTACCCCCCCCCCCCCCCCCCCCTCCCCCACAAACCAAAACACACCGAAGCCTAAATCACGCTATCAAAAATTCCGAATCATAAACAGTATATATAGAACATCTCCGAATTATCACATGGAGCATTGACCGCTCCCCGTGCAGAACACCTTGCCCGGCGGGAGATCTCCCCTTTTCCTTCTACCACTGCTTCATATGGATCACTGTTCCCATCTCTGGGCTAGGGATCAGTGCCAGCTACTTCCACTTGACCGCATCCAGCACAGAGCGGTTCAAATCGTCGTCGGCCGAGTCCTCTCCGATCAGCTCGATCCATTGTCGCTGCGAAGAGATGTTGCATACTTTTGCATCTCTTATCGCTTCTATCACGGGGAATGCTTTGAAGAATTGTTCGGATTAATTCCGGTGCCCAAATTTCACAAACGCACGTCGGGAAAAAACTCACGATACCACATCCATACCATCTGGATGCTTAGCGGTCCACCACTATACGTTTTACTAGGAGTTTTATTCCTCGTACGACCCCTCTGTGGAAGCGTTTACCACCGGAGATTTTTCCGGACCAATGCGACTTAGGGAATTTCAACAAAAGAGCTTACCCCATTCTAAAAGGCCGGCAACGAACCTGCAATTCCCTTGGTGTTGCAGTTGTTCACGGGCGACGGTAGTTCCTTCCATCAGGTGAACCGCATGCTCGTTTGTCCCCATTTCTATAAAAAAAATACTCCTGTCCTGTATAGACCAGCCACCGTTAAGACCTGCCGCCGTGACCGAAATTCATTCTGGAGAACATTAACTTTAATATCTTATTATTTTTATTAATAAATATTTCGTATATATACGTGTTATAAATAATAACCGTTGGAAAGCCAGAAAATGTGATATAATCTACGAACTTGTAAGCTAAAATGTCAATGGGTAGGCCAAATAATAATTAAAGTTGACCTTAGGGGATGAATAGTTATATATAGCAGCTCGCGAGGCTACTAAGCCACATTGATGATGTAGGTTCAGAATTGAGGATCAAGAATTAAAGCTGTAGTAAGATCTTTATAATCAGGTTTGAAATTGACTGCAATTCTATATCGAGAGAAAAGATAAGGAGGGTAATAAATAGCATTTTAAAGAAAACCAGTTTCGGAAGTAATCGTTTTTTTACCTGACTGCCTCATAAAGAGGGTAATGTTTTTCGGGTGTATGTATATATGTAAGTGTCTGTTTCTTCGGCACGCTCTGCAATTTTAACGGCTTGAAGTATTACAACATATGAGTTGTTTTAGAGTTGTCTTTGCCGTAAAATAACATAGGGTATACATTTTTTTTCTCCTTGCAGTAAACTTTTCGCGCAGGCGTTTTTTAAATTACTGTTTTAACCATTGTGCTTGTTAAATATATAGTTCAAAAATAAACTTGCTACGGGTGTATAATGTGATCATGATATTCTCCTATCTGATATCTATGGCGATTACATTCTTTTTCGAAAGATTGATGAACGAGGACCGCTTCCTATGCCTATTGATCGTTGTGGTTCATAATAAACAACGAATCCCAAAGCACGATGTTAAGCCATCTACGTCCATCGACTTCCTGCATCTCATGCAATTTCTTCAATTCATATAGTGAGCCGCTCTAAACTTCGCTTGCCGGTTAGAGGCTGCCACTCGAAAACTTTTCTGCGCCATCAGTTGTCGATTATTCAAGCTATGTGGTTGGCCTATTGATCTTCAGTCTGATTCAAGTTAATAAATTATTCAGACTAGGATAAAATGCGTCATACTGAATTATCGGTTCCTCTATACGAAGCAGCAGTAGAACGTTGCCGTTTTTGATGCTCTTGCGTCATCTTCTCCATAGAATTCTATAATACATACATAATATAACGGGGGAGTGGGCGGAGCCCGTGGAGCCACTAAAATGTCACTAACATGTCAATTCACACGTATAAGTGTCAACACGAGATGTGTTTTGACTTTTGACGTAACAATCGTTTCCAAATTTCGCATGCAAATTATTTAGAAAATGTCAAATTGCACACTATTTACATATAAATATGTATTAAAATTTAAACGATTTTTTTAATGATGATTTTGAACATTAATCAAAAGTCTAAAATGTGTAAATTTACTCAATCTGTCAAAACTGCAAATCTGATTTTTAGTAGTGATAATACGACTTATTGCTTGTATGTGTGCTCCCGGCGACGCCTAATCTCGTACAAAATAAGTTTGACAGCCATTCTATTGCGTATTATAGTATTCTATGATCTTCTCTTATACTTAGAAACTAATTTCTGTCCGTTAGTATCGCCAAAACTCAAAACGGCTCGCCAGTTTTTTTATGTTTTTGAGGGGGGGGGGGGAGTCGTGGAAGGTTTAAATTCATATTTAGATCCAATAGGTGGCGCTGTTATCAAAATCCGGATATCACGAATATCACGAGACTTTAAGGCGCCAGTCTTGTAAAAATTAGTGTTCTCGCAAAATTTACAGCAAAACAAATATTTTTTTATAGTTTTTAAAAGAAAAAGTGAAACATATTTTACATTTATTTAAAGTCTAGGATTTGATATTTTCGAAACTGTTTGTTAATTTTATTTTGGTGTTTAAATTAATAGCTCTATTAGGTGTTAAACATGTCTATGTTTAGGTTATATGCGTAAAAGGTCTTATTAAAGCCTCTGCTATGTACAAACTATAACAATATCAAGAAAAGTATTCAGATCACATTTATTTAAATACTATCTACAATAATCTGATCAGGTCACTTTTTTTATAAGTGCTTTAATTTTCTTATTTGAAGGGCTTAAAAAGTTGTAATTTCATGATTTTTTTACTGCAAATATCTATATTTTTCTATTAGAAGTATAAATGTAGCAAAGTCGTACTTAAAACCACATAAAAAAGAACTATTTTCAAGTGAGTTAGAAATAAATAAAATTAATAAAGTATATATTTTCGTACTTTTTACCTATATGCCATTAATAAACCAGTAACGCCCAACACGCCGCTGGGATTTCTCGGCGTTCAGACTTTGCAATGTTGCTCAACGTTACTTTACCTCTTGCTCTCACGGTTGATCTCTTTTCCTCGCGCAGCTCTTATGGACTGAGCGGAGAATATCATGAAAGTTGCTCCACTTAAATCCCCCTTTTTTTGGTTTTTTTACCAACACTGACAATTGTCCCACATCCCCAAATTTTTTAATATTATTTTCTCACTCCCGTTATCTTTTCTATTATCCCCAACACCCAAAAAAAAAAAAAATATATTATTTTTATTTAATTGTCATATTAGTTCCAGTTTTTAGGGTTTATATTAGTATTAGATTAATTGACATGGACTTTTATATTTGGTATGTTTTAAAAAGTTTTATATATAATTTATTACCAAAAAAAAAAAATAAACGGGAAAAGATGGATAGAAAAAAAGAAGAAATATCCTTGTGTCAGTGAAAATAGTAGTAAAATACAAAATGTCCAAGGTAAAGGCCAAATTTGTACAAAGTGGCTGTTTTTATTTTCCTTCGGTTGTATATACCCTTTTTAAACCTACATCCCGTATAAACATTACTAAAAACGACATTTATGAAATATAAAAAGGTAAAAAATTATACTATCACGACAAAAGTAAAATGAATATTTTTGGAAAAAAAATAATAAGTTATATATTTAATGATGTAGAGCACCTTCACCTACGATCTCGAACGTATTTATGCACGGGGGAGAGCGCCCCCTCTAATGGCTGGGAATGTAAAACAGCGCAGCTAGACGGAAGCCTTAAGTCTGTTCTTTTTTAATAAAATAAAGGCGACAAACGAGCACACCGTCCACCTGGTGGTAAGTGGACACTGTGGTCCTTAGACATCTACATTTAACCCCGATTAAGATTGAAAATACCATCTGCATTTTGAATTTTAATCGTTGTCACTGAGGACTAAGATGGAATCCCTCGACCCCATGAAAATGGCTCTCCGGTTCTATACACTCACCATACGAAATAGATCGGCGTTTAAGGGGAAATATAATCTCAAATGGCTTAGCAAGATCCTCCGTTGTGCCGAAAGTATTGCAGAATTAATTTTGAAATAAATATATGGTAAAGTTGAGGATTAATGTTAAGGACTATGTTAGACGAAAACACGATTCCGTAAAATTTTCTCGATAGAAAAAAAAATCCAAAGTTACCTCCAAACTGAATAATAAACCGCTGTTATTCATAAAATACTTTAAATAAGATCATGAAACTTTGCATACTAACTGAACTAACTATAAAGCAGTGCTTATGTTATTTACTTTTTTTAAAATACCATTATTTTCACTGTAAAAAGAAATTACCTAAACTATCGGCGCGTAAGCTTGATTCCTGTCGCCCAGTTAGTATCGCTCCGGCTTTTGAAGGGAGAAGTTGTGTCGCTTACGATCAGAATACAAATTAGGCAACAGGACGACGTAAAATTAAAATGGGAAATAACCGTTATAAAAATAAGAAGCGACTGGGTTGGCGTTAAGAAACAAGCATAAATATGATAAACCTAATGAAATAAGTATCTAACGACCTTTCTACTTACAGTATTATTGATTGCAAACATGTCGGTACATAGCATACGACGCGCGGGGAAGTGGGGGCGAAATTAGAATTTGAGCTGACTTACTCTATCCTCTTAACTGCTATTTTATGCTAGTGTTCTGTGAGAGCGTGGTCCTTCCCCAGTCGAGCCGACCCATTTGCGCTGCAACCATAATATAGCTGCAGCGTGGCTCTACCGCGTACAAATAAAAATGTGTCTAAAGTTGTGACTAAAAATTTTGGTCGAAAGTAGTTTTGACTGAAAATAGTATCGGTCATATTGCTATTGATTATCTATTAATTTGTTGACAATATAATATGTTAGGATGAACTAGAATTTTCATTAGTTTTTCGACAGCCTGACGGGTCTATGTAGATGTCCACAACTTTGGGGTCGCCTAAGGGTTAAGTTTATCAAGTTGTTTTTACCTAAAACAGTTATGAATGTTACTTAATATTTAATTAGGTGTTCTGTTCACTAAAATTCATTCGTATTATATTGTGCATGAAATGCAGTCCGAAATATTTTTCGGTCTAAACTACTTTTGACCGACGAAGTCTGTCTAAAGCTCTTTTAAATATAGGATTCAATCAAAAGCAGTTTTACCAATTTTGACCGAAGCCTGCAATCAAAAGACATTAGGAAAAACTAGTTTTTTCAACTAAAAAAAGTTTTGGCTGTAACATATACACTAAACATCCATACCGACACCGCTCCATAATACTGGTGAGTGAGAGCAAAATGTCCGATAAAAAGGATTTACGGCCTCGTAACTCAGTTAATAATAGCGCCGCTATTGTAACAGAGCTTAACAACAGGTCGGCGCTGTACTGTGCTAATTCAATAACACTCGCAAAGCAGCGAACTATATCGTTTGGAAAATGAGGGATGGTCACGTGGTCCCATTTTTTATAGAATTAGTGTAACAAGCAAGCACACAGTCTACCTGATAGTAAGTGGATGATGTGGTCCATAGATACATACATCTATTTTCTAATTTAATTTTAATTCAGACGCGTTATCACTCCTGAGGACAAAGATGGAATACTTCGTTTCCATTTATCACTTATGAAACATAGCGGCATTAAGCTGCTATTTTATGCTGGTATTCCGCTGGTAGCTCTTACAGAGCGTAGTCCTTTCCCGGTCGAGCCGACCCATTTGTGTCACAACCATACTATAGCTTCAGTGCCACTCCAACATTTAAAATATAACTTCTATACACACTTAAATAAAATTTTATTGCCTTTCTGTAATGTCGAAATAACTATCTTATATTGAGCTAGGGGTTACTTGCATGCCATTAGGACATGAATGACCTATTTCAAAGTTTTTTTCTGTCTGTATTTCTTTCTGTTTGTCTGGCTGTGCTAATTGCTGTAATGAAACTTACTTACTGATAGATAACAGTGCCTGGAGTGACCTAGCTATATTTTATAACGAAATATTTGATAAAATGAATGATCTTTGATTATTTTAACTCTAAAAAACGCCATATTAGATTATTAATAGATCCTACCTAGGTGAAACCGAGGCGGTTCTCTAGTCGTACGTAGTATGCGTACGTATATGTACGTAATATACGTAACATTGATAATTTATTTATTCAGTAATTTTTATCCATGCATGATTATCTTAATGGATACCAATCTATATCTGGGACTCCTTCGTTGGTCTAATGGTTGTAGTAGTGCGACTGCTGATCATGGGGTCCTTGGTTCGCGTCCCTGGTCGGGCCAAAAAATTATTGAGTTTTTCGGTCAAGAAATTATCAGTAGTTGCCCGGAGTAAGGAATCGTCGTTTCACCCCCGTGCCTCGGAAAGCACGTAAAGTCGTTGGTCCTGTGCCTCATCTCTTTCTAGTCGTGTCGGTTTACCGTCCCATCGGATTATGAGGGTGAGGCAATAGAGAGTGCACCTGTGCTTGTGCATACACTTGGGCGCTATAATCCCGTTCTGCGCCGATGGCTAGTCTCCGTTGAGGCAGGCTGCCGCGACCGAAATTCGGTTTGGAAGACATTATATCGGGAAGAGTTACCCGAGATATTATGCTTCAACTCTGCCGTTTAAAACATATCAAGTTGTCAACTGCAGTTTATTATTATTTTCAGTGTTTATCCAGAAGATTCTGCTGCTCATCTCCTGTGTCAGTTTCTCTCTGTCGCCTCTTATCACAACCATGGGATGATAACGCGTTATGGAATTTCTTATGCTACCGTTACATAACGCGTTATGGAATTTCTTATGCTACCGTTACATAACGCGTTATGGAATTTCTTATGCTACCGTTACATAACGCGTTATGGAATTTCTTATGCTACCGTTACACAGCAACACTTTGCACTTACAAGGCAATAATTTACCAGTGTATTCATTATCCACCACAATCCATAAAATATCTCTGAACAAAGGTGTCGAGCTCAGCCAGGAAGGATTTGGTCATAGTTGCCACTCATTTTTTGTTGTAAGAGGGTTGGCAACCGCATTTTTTTCTTTTTTTTCTCATTTTTTATAGGAAAATGGTGACAAGCGAGCACACAGTCCACCTGATGTTAAGTGGTTGCGGTGGCCCATAGACATCTACATGTATCCTCGTTTGCGAATCAAAATTCAGATATGTTGTCAACCTTGAGGACTAATATGGAATGCCTCTTTTCCAGTAAAAAGGGTCTCCGGTTCTCTACACTCACCATACGAAACACAGCAGCATTAAGCTGTTATTTGACGCTAGTATTCTGTGTGAGCGTGGTCCTTCCCCGGTCGAGCCGGCCCATTCGTGCTACAACTATACAATATAGCTGCAGCATAGCTCTTCCACGTGAAAAACTTAAATTCTTTAAATTTCCGAATACTGCCGGTGTAAGAATATCCTGTACCCCATATCGTCCCGTGGGTGTGCTAAGAGGTGACAGAGGAAATTTACCAGAGTACGACTTTAATTATCTGTGCCTAGCAATGAGACGTTTAGAGGCTGACTTTACTCTTTGGACTCCCAATAACTTTACAATTGAATCATAATTCCTTAATGCCAGTTCAATTAATATTGCTTTCAAGCAAGTGTTGGAAACGGACACTCTATACAATTACACTATGGTGATAAGAAATAGTCTATTATAAACGACCTCTTATCCCCGAACAATACTCGACGGTGAATAATGAATATCACAGGCATAGCAATCGCCCATTATTAATGAACTTCGCGCCACAGAGTAAGTAACGGTGTGCGCTTCGAGTTTTTAATATTTATTTTGGTATAATATAAAATATATATATAAAACCTTTTCAGCTTTGTCCGTGCTAAATTTAGATTTTTAGCTAAGGATTTTACTCTTGGCCTACAATTAATTGTTCCAGGTACTAGATTTTTGTCCTTGTGAAAGTTATATATGTAAACTGCCTCCACGATACAAGAGAAAATCCTAGTGCGAGGGTAAAGTTTATTTACAAAGTCAGGAAAATGGTTGACCTTGCAGGCTATTCATGGAACTTTTCGCTTACTTCCAAGGGCAATGTTCGAAAATCTATTTAATTTTTGAGCTCGAACCGATTCTTTGAGATGTTTAAAGGGATATAGGATACACGTCGTTCGATTTTGACTTGCTTGACACAATACAATTACAATTTTTTAAGTACAAAAAATGTTTGTAAGGTCTTAAGTCAATTGATGGAAGACATAATTCTAAATAATAGTTTTTTAGTTATCTAAAAAACTATTATTTAGAAAAATTTAAATGGCAATAATTTTTGAACACATCGTTTTATTTTTATTTGCTTGACGGCATTGGACGCTTTCTTTAAAGCACAAAAAGTATTTCTGATGTCTGAAATTGATTAGTTAAATATTAAAAAAATCTAAAATGGAACTTGAGGACTAAAATGGAATGCCTCGTTTCCAGTAAAACGGGTCTTCGGTTCTCTACACTCACCATACGAAACGCCATTCTGTGAGAGTGTGGTACTTCCCCGGTCGAGCTGACCCATTCGTGCACAAAAATGCTCAAAAGGACGTATGATGCAATATTATACTAAGATCAAGTTAAGTTATAACTTTAATAAAGTTTTATAAGTTTCAAATACGAGTACGTTAGGTGTTCAGTCCCCATCTTCAGACCTTTTAAGACATGAAACTTTGATCGGTCTCCAACATCGTACATACTCGTATGATATAGGCAGCACTACTTAACCTTCTTACTTTATAAATCACAAGACCTTGTGATATAAGGTAATAACCCAACTTTCGTAGCAAGAGGCCAATTTTCTTCAGCCTTTAGAAAGTTCCGACGACTTTTACCTTTACTTTTGAAAATAAAAAGACGAGACTTATTTGGTTCTTTGAGACTATCGTTATATTATGTAGTAAATGAGTATACAGTGTTTAACTAATATTTTGTTTTATAGTATATAATTTAAATTTAGAACGTCGTATATTAGACAGGCATTAAATATTTGATACAGGCCTTAAAGTATCGTTATAGTGACTCTAGTGCTTTCGTTAGGATCAACGGTTTGGTTCAAATGGTTTGGCATCCATAATGGTGTCACCCAGGGCTGTGTGGCTTCCTCGTGACTGTTCAACATATTTATGGACGTTTGGAAAATTTGAAAGTTGAAGAATGCGGTTTAAAAAGGGATAAGTTAACCATCAAATGCCTTTTGTATGCCGATGATTACGTTATTTTTGCGTAGTCGGCGGCCAAGTTGCAAATGATGGTTATATTAATGAACAGCTCATTAAAAGAAAGGGGTATGAAGGTGAACGCAAGTAAGATGAAAGTTATGGATGGGATGGAGATATGATAAGGATGTAGAACGACGAGTGAACGCAGGAAATAGAGTAAATGGGCCCTACACTCTATTGTAAAAAGTCAGAATGTGTTAAAAAAGGCACGTATGGGTAGTAAAAGTTGGGTGTAGAAGAAGAAGCACGACAGTGGAATAAACGCAGTAGAAATGAGGTCGTTAAGGATTATGTTAGGGCTGAATCTGAATGACAGGGTAAAAAATTGTGTGATAAGAGTGTGGTTTGCAAGATTATGTTGTGACCAGGATTAAGAAAGGAATGCTTCGGTTGTTTGGTCATGTGGAAAGAATGAGTGAGGAAAGAGTGACAAAGAAAATTTATGTTGCAGAAGTGAACAGCAGAGTCGGAAAGGGACGTCCTAGGCGAAAGTTTATCGACCAAATTGGTGATATATTGAAAACGGGCCAAATTAGGAGTACCCTTGCCCGACGAGCATGTATACGTAGATATATGGATGTAGAGGAGGCGAGAGAGGTGTGTCAGGATCGTGCCAAATGGAAGTCTGTAGTCTCTGCCTACCCCTCTGGGTGACGGGCGTGAGTGTTTATGTATGTATGTTATGTATGTGTATTATAATAATGTCCTCCAGACCGAATTTCGGCCACGGCGGCCTGCGTCAACGGAGGCTAGCCATCGGCACAGGACAGGATTATAGTGCCCAAGTGTATGCGCAAGCACAGGTGCACTCTCTATTCCCTCACTCTCATAATCCGATGGGACGGTAAACCGACACGACCGGAGAGAGATCAGGCGCCGGACCAACGGCTTTTACGTGCTTTCCGAGGCACGCGGGGTGAGACACCGCCAACTTCCTGACTCCTGGCAGTTAGTGAGAATTTCTTGACAGAAAAACTCAATAATTGATTTTTTGGCCCGACCCGGGATTCGAACCCAGGACCTCATGATTAGCAGTCGCACTACTACAACCACCAGACCAACGAGGAATTATGTGTATTAGACAAGATAGAATCCACTATCCTCTATCATTCCACGGGTGTCTTAAGAGACGACAGGGATAAACTGAAACAAGAGACGAGCAGCAGCATCTTTGTGACAACCACAGATTTTTACTTTTTTATATAGGATAGGGTGACAAACGAGCACACATTCCACCTGATAGTGAGTGATTGCTGTGGCACATAGACATCTACATCTATCCTCGATTACGAATCAAAATGCAGACGCGTTGTCACCCGTGAACACAAACATGGAAAGCCTCGTTTCCAGTAAAAGGGGTCTCCAATTACATTACGTCACCATACGAAACACAACAGCATTCAGAATATTTTACATTAGTATTTTCTGAGAGCGTGGTCCTTCCGCGGTCGAGCCGACCCATTCGTGTTATAATTATACTATTAATATAACTGCAGCATAGCTCTACTACGCATGGATATAAAGCTTTTAGATATTATCTTATCAAATAATGAAAAAGTGAGGCTGCCAACCTTTTTCAAATTACGTTTATTTTAAAGTACAAGCTTTGTAAATTAAAATAAATACTTCATTCGTAACTTAATGACAAGAAGAATTCTATAGGGAACATGATAAACGATCCCTTACTTCGAACAGCACTGAAGGTAAGTGATAAATATCGTGGCACGTTCCGAACTTTGATTATTAATGATTTTTGCCCAGAACACAGAGTAGGAATTTCAGTATTTATAATTTTTAAATATTTAATATTGATGAGTGCAGTGGCGGTGCAAGGATACCCACCACCCCATATCACATGGGAATCGTAAAAGGCGACAGCGTCTTCCTCATTCCTAAAAATAAAAATAAACGGTTGCCAAGCATGGCATCTACGCGGAAATCTATGGGGGCGGCCTATGTTCTGCAGTGGACTTTATTTAATAGGCTCTAATGGAATTGAACGGAACGTAGGCTACGTTTTATTTATGTTTCCTTTACCCATTATGCGGCCTGCCTCGTTGGTTTGGTGTTGCGATTGATTATCATGAGGTCCGTGGTTCGAATCTCGGGTCGGTACCAAAATCAGTTATTGGGTTTTTCTGTCAAGAAATTCTCAGTAGCAGCCCGAAATCAGAAAGTTGGCGTATTTCACCCCTGTGTCTCGGAAAGCACGTAAAGCCATTGATCCTGCACCTGATCTCTCCGGTCTTGTCAGATTACGGTATATGAGAATGAGGGATAGAGAGCGCACTTTTGCTTGCGCATACACTCGGGAACTATAATCTGTCCTATTCTCTGTTGAGACTGGCTTTTATGTGTAATTCTGAATAAATACTAACTTGTTTTCGGCGAGTTGCTGCGTTGTGTGTGTGTGTGTGTGTGTGTGTGTGTCCCCCGTGTGTGTGTGTGTGTGTGTGTGTGTGTGTGTGTGTGTGTGTGCGTG